>OY757010.1:170572346-171172346 GCA_963580285.1 Lucinisca nassula
CTGTATTACGTTACTCAGAACGTCACGCAGAATGCATGCATAAACTCCAATAGGTATTTTTTTAGTCAGGTTTAGAATTACTCGGCTTATTTTGGCACCAAAGTATCTGTTCTACATTACAAATTTTAATAAATATTGATAGAGGTCTACCAAAAAGCAGTCCACTATGGTATTTGGTATTCGGTGAATGTTAGCGTTTGTGGTATGTGCGGTAAATAATTACTGCGTAATAATTGCCATCTATACAAATATCAAAATTATCAATTTGAGTTGTTTTTAATTGGCTTGATGTATATATTCTATCATATAAACGGCGTTAAATGAAATTTAAATGACTTTAATAGGCCAGATATAGGTGGATTTGGGTAAATGTTAGGTTACAGGTAAATCAGGTGGATCTTGGTGGATTTGGGATTTTTCGTTCCATCCCTCAGCTAAGTGGTTAGTGCATTTGCCTCTGACACAAGAGGCCCCTGGTGATAAAATGTCGGTGTCCGAACATGCTCCATGGTATCATTTGCAGAGGCGAATACCACAAAGTGCTCTGTCTTTCGGGTCGGAAAGTTAACTGGAGACCCCATGTGCATGGAGTGTCCACCCATGTGATCTGCCATAATCACATGATTACCATGATTACTGTGTAGGCCTACTAGAGTTAACTCTACTGACGTCAAGAATATATTGAGTTGAGCCTCGAGTAAATCGAAAGCATAAACCACATGGCGGACGCAAATGGTATATTAGCTCTATTCATTTTAAGTCGTCTATAATAGTTAATAATATGTTTTCAAGTTGGATGTGATATTCTAACAAATGCCTGTAAACGCAGAGCCAAATGTTTAAATTATTAGCATCCATGAGTTTGAAATTTTGGATTGCGTTTAACTTACAATAGGGCTTATCCGGTAGTTCTACAAGCCGGTATATCAGAGTGCAAAAATCAGCTGAGTGCGGTACAAGTCATTCAGTCTGCTAGGTAAACCTCCTGTATATTTCTATAGAGATAGTCTGAGCCTGAGCTAAATGGTTGATTTAAGTTTAACTAGAGCAAGTCGATGGTGCACCATCGCAAATACCCCCTTTTTTATTTGACCTTTGACGTAACCTCATGACCCCATATATCAAAATTTGGATACATTCATGCACATCTCTAGTCCCTAAGCATTATGTGTACCGAGTCTGGTTATCATAGGCCAAGAAATATAAAAGTAGTTGCATTCACAAGCATTTTCTTGAAAATATCACCTTTGACCTCACCCAATGATCAGATCAAAATTTGGATACCCTCATGCACATTTGCTGTCCCTAACCAATATGTGTAGCAAGTTTGGCCACCATATGTGAAGAAATAAAGAAAGAGTCGCATTGATTGCAGCATTTTCTTGGAAATTTGACCTTTGACCTCAGCCCATGGGTGCAGATCAAAATTTGGATAACCCCATGCACATCTGTAATCCCTAATCAATATGTGTAGCCAGTTTCGCAATCATACGTAAAGAAACAAAGAAGTAGTTGCATTCAGGAGTATTTTCTTGAAAATTTGACCTCGCCCAATGACCCCAGGGGTTCAGATCAAAATTTGGATAACCTTATGCACATCTGCAGTTCTTGGTGACCATAGGGTAAGAAATAAAAAGTAGTTGCATTCACAAGAATTTTCTTGAACTTTTAACCTTTGACCTCACCCCATGACCCCAGGAGTTCAGATCAAAATTCGGATACCCTTATGCATATCTGCAGTTCCTCAGCAATATGTGTACCATGTTTGGTGACCATAAGGCAATAAATAAAAAAGTCAAACTTTTTTACCTTTGACCTTGTTGTCATGTTGAGGTCGAGGTCACGCCAAAAGTAGCCCAATTTATTCTATATTCCAAATGCCATCCAATAACCCAAGTTTCAGAAGTGTAACTCTAATAGCTTAGAAGATATGGCAAAGTCATACCAATTGACCTTTGATCTTGGGGTCATATTGAGGCCAAGGTCACACCAAAAGTAGCCCAGTCTCATCTACATCCCATGTACTATCCACGTGCAATTTGTTTAAAGTGTAACTTTACTGGTTGCAGAGGAGATCCATTTACAAGAAACGTGACACACACACACACACACACACACACACACACACACACACACACACACATGGACTGACGACTTCTCAACTCTGGCACGAAAACAATATAGCCGATTTTTCTTCGAAAAAGCGAGTATAATTAGTAAAAATGGAGTGTGTAAATTACAAAAGCAAGTCTGTAAAAGATTTACAGCAATCTCTAAAAGACATAGGTGTAATATTTAGTGATCAAAGGAAGGTAGACTTAGCGTAATAGTGTGAGAACTGTTTGGAACTGAACGTAGAAGTAGACCCTGATGGCTTGTTTTAAGACAAGGCTGAAATTTTGAACAGTAAAATAATGCTACTAGATGAAACAAGTCTTCCTAATTCTGACACACTTAAACTGCCCTAGGTCCAGTGAGATTTGTGGGTATTTTGACATCTATGCCTACCTGACATCTGCTGAATATGATCTTGCAAGTTTAAAAAACTATTTTAAGATGGAAGCTTATGGAGTGTTTCTGGGTGGCTATGTGCTTCACCTTGAATCTGTGACTCAATGACTACTACACAGCTCTGAGAGCCCCGGTTCATCCAAGAGAACCAGTATCAAAGCTAGGATACTATAAGTTATGGGTGAAACAGAGGAAGCAGAGAATAAAAGGACTATCTATTCATCCAGTCCTATGCTTATGTCAAGGATGGTAAATTTGCATAACTTTATTTGTCAAGTTGTTTGCGGGACAGGGCTTAAAAGTGTTAATCATAAAAATTAATGATAGGGATAAATACTGGCTGTAATTTCAGTACATCCAGAATACGATAGCTGTTAGATATTTAGGTGCATATCCAGCCAGCACGTATCGTTATATCAACGACGAACCAACGTTAGTTCGACGCTGTATGCCCAATGTGTAAAATCTGTCAAGCATTGAATATACACAGGATCATATTTGATGAAAACTGTTAGTATTACAAGAACAAAATTATATCAAATGTTATCATTTTAATCTATCAGTGCATACAATCTTAGACTATTCCATTATTTTCTTTTAAACCTCTGGATAAATGGAATGTGCCGCCATATCGTTACAAACCCGTTCGAGATTATTGACTGCTTAAACCGATGTCGTGCAATCTTATTAATGTTGAGTTGCTCATGGGGTCGCCCATAAGCCTTTACCCAAGCTTTACATTTTCATGATCTACATTGAGCTTTGGGAAAGTAATAAAAGTCATTCCCTGCATATGCTTATGATTATAGCGATTGTCACTGTTACATTTTCCCAAGGCATACCTTTTTTTAACCATTGTTAAAGCATTTTACACACAAAACTTACACCATTCCATGGTACATATTCAAAGACAACTGCAATAATGTTAATGTACTTGAACTTTTCCGAAGGAGGGGGTGGATTTTATTATTTAATAAATGCAGTTATCTTCATAGGCTCTGAAGGAGTAGGTATAGTATACGAAATAAACTTGATTTCGCGAAATCAGCAGGATTTAGCGAAATCAACCTATAAAATACACAATTACAAAAACAGGAAAATATTAACTAGAATGTTAATATACATTTATGAGCCAAGTTTCATGAGAAAATTTGAATATTTAGTATGTTTTTGAGAGGAAAATCTATTATGCCACTTGATTTCGCTGGAAATTAGGCCCTGCATGTGCGAAATCAACTCATATTGGCGAAGTCAATGTATAAAATATATATTTCCCAAAACTTACAAAAACATTATTATTTTGCATGTTATTAAGAATGTTGATTTACATTTATGGTCCAAATTTAATGAGAAAATATAAAAAATAAATGGGGAAATCTATTCTGTCACTTGATTTCGCTGGAAAATACATGTGCGAAATCAACTCCTTTTAGCGAAATCAATCAAGCAGGAGCTCGATTTAGGTGAAACATTCATGGAAGGACAGTAAAACACAAATTAAATGAATCATTAAATAAAATAAAATAATTAAAAACATACAATTGTATTTTGGGTACATACCCGTTAGATTGCATGTCCTGTTAGCAAACAGGAGCTCGATATAGGTGAAACATGCATGGAAGGGCTGTATAACCAACATAAATGAATTATTCAACAATAAAATAAAATAAAAAAACAACATAAAATTGTATTGTGTGTACGCACCCGTTAGAATGCATGTCCTGTTAGCAAACATAAGCTCGATATAGGTGAAACATTCATGGAAGGGCCGTGAAACCAACATAAATTAAATCAGTCAAAAATAAAATACGTATAATAAAACAAATAAAAACATAAAATTGTATGGTGGATACGTATCCGTTTGAATGCATGTCCTTTCAGCAAACAGTGTAGACCCTGATTAGACGCAGAGTTCTTGAAAGGTTCGTAAATTATATTGTGAGCTATGAAAAATTGTCAATCTGATATTGGAGTGGTCCGTTTCCAAATTTGGTGGTATCAGGTTTGTTTTCTTGTGATAAGTTTTACACAATTGCATGTCATTTAACCCAACAGTGTAGACCCTGATCAGACGCAGCGTTATTGAAAGGGCCGTAAAACCAAAATCAAGATAAAAAAATCTTGAATGGGCCTTTAAGCCAGATTCACTGTGACAGCTATGCATTCGTAGGCCAGATTGGAAACTAGGAAGATCCGGAATCTGCCTAGGCAGATCAAGAATCTGCCTAGTCCAGATTAGAATTCTAATTTGGTCTAGGCCAGATAAGAATCCCGATCTGGCTAGGCAGATTCTGGATCTGTCTAGACCAAACTAGAATCTATTTGTTAAAGTTATATATTTTGACTGGATATTAATAATTATTTGTCATAAATGTTTTATTTAATAATTCAGTAATTTTTTAAGGTAATCCGAGGCTGAGATGCAAGTCTTATTTGTGTGTAAATAATACACACCACCTCAATATAATAAAAATACAGTAATAATAATGGTAAAAACAAGATGTGTTTGTGAAACACGAATATGTCCCTGGGCATGGTCATTTTTTTTTTCAAAATTGGTCACAGTTCAAGGACAAGGTCACATGTCAATTTGTTTTATTTGAGTGGGAAGCCCTGACACAAGGCACTTACATGCCAAATATGAAGGCCCTATCTTAAACGACCAAAAGTTATGAACAATAATATTTTTTCTTTAAAGTAGGTCATAGGTCAAGGTCACAGGTCAAACAAATTGCATTAATGTAAAACTCTTGTCACAAAGAACCCACATGTACATGCCAAATATGAAGGCTCTATCTTAAACTGTTCAAAAGTTATGAACAGTGTTCTTTTAAGTAGGTCAAAGGTCAAGGTCATGGTCAAAACATGTTGCATGAATGTAAAGCTCTTATCAGAGGGAACCTACGTGCCAAATATGAAGGGCGTATCCCAAATGGTTCGAAAGTTATGACCAAAATGTTATTTTTTTTCTTTTAAGTAGGTCAAGGTCGCAGGTCAAAATTTTTTGAATGAATGTAAAGCTCTTGTCATAAGGAACCATCATGCCAAATATGAAGGCTGTATCCCGTACGGTTCAAAAGTTATGACCAATGTTAACCATTTCTTTTATGAAGTTCAAAGGGCAAGGTCAATGCCGCAATTCATTTTTTGTGTGAATGTAAAGCTCTTGTCACAAGGAAGCTACATGCAAAATATGAAGGCTCTATCTCAAAGGGTTTAAAAGTTATGACCAAAATTTTATTTTTATTTTACGTAGGTCAAAGGTCAAGGTCACAGGTGAAATTTTTTGCATGAGTGTAAAGCTTTTGTCACAAGGAACATACAGGCCAAATATGAAGGCTGTCTCTCAAGCCGTTCAAAAGTTATGACCAATTTTTTTTTCTTTTAAGTAGGTCAAAGGTCAAAGTTACAGGTCAAATTTGTTTGCATTGACGAAAAGCTTTTGTCACAAGGAACCTTCATGCCAAATATGAATGCTCAATCTCAAACAGTTCAAAAGTTATGACCAACGTTAAAGTTGTCCACGTACAAACAAACAGACAGGGCAAAAACAATATGTCCCCGCTATCGCTACCGGGGATATAAAACTATTGCTTATAGATTGTTTTAAAAAATATAAATAAATGGCTTATTTCATTAACTGAAATCAACACATTGCATTCATCTTCTGCTATTATTTGTATTGGGGACTAATTGCCTATCTAGCTAAGATAACTAGGTGTAAAAGACAGTAAAAACAAATATTATAAGAAGAAAAGATGAAAGTAAAGGATTTATCAGATACAGTAAATTGAAAATGCAATAAATTTTATAATGAGTATAGAGACATTTTTTGTGAAACATACAGACTCATGAAAGGTTTAAGTGAACATACATGTAATTATAACTGCTTTAGCTTACTCTTACTAGAAAATGGTTCAATCAGTGTGCTGTAGGATGATGACTACTTATTCATGATGTATATAGTTTTAGGTATTTCTTACCTTTGGTATTATTTATAGTAAGAATAAATGCAAAATATATTTCTAAATTAACATATCCAATATTTTATGGTGTTTTTGTTCCATTTTTAAGGATTCCAATTTGGTCTAGGCAGATCCAGAATCTGCCTAGCCAGATTGGAATTCTTATCTGGCCTAGACAGATTCTGGATCTGCCTGGACCAAATAAGAATTCTAATTTGGTCTAGACCAAATTAGAATTCTAATCTGGCCTAGGCAGATTCCGGATCTGCCTAGATTCCAATCTGGCCTAAGACACATATATGGGTTAATTATGGAAATAATCTTGAAAGGGCCGTAAGACCTATACAAGATAAAAAAATCTTGAAGGGGCCGTAAAACCACTGGCCGTAATACTAAAACCTAAAGATAAAATAAAATTGAATATTCTTCTCTATTTGGTTTACACTTTTCAATGCAATTTATCGCTGAAAATTGTTTGCTTAAATATTCTTGAACCAGCGAGAGGGAGATAATGGCTGTAGAAAAGGTGAAGAACCCGCGTCCACCGGACCACACGTTCGACACGCATCAGACTGTCCAGCCAAAACCCATGTTTTGAGCAGAAAATGGTTTTATAAATAAGGACAAAACAACATTGCATTTTATGTAAAATTCTGCTTTCCATACTTTCAATAATGCGCATATATATGGCAAAATAATTGGGATTATCATTCCTTCAATTTACTATAAAGGCATTCATAATTAAATTAAAAGACTTCTTTTTTTCACTTCACACCGCAGGTAACGAACACTCGCCCAGTAATTTAATCAAACTGCGGTTTACAGACTTTCACACATTATTCTAGTACCTGTGAATGTGTGAATAACAAACACACTGTTTATTCACTCCTATCTGTCTATCCATCTATCTAGCTAGCCGTCAGTCCATTTGTCAGTCCGTTCGTGCGTCTGTCTGTCTGTCTGTCGATCCAACCGTCGGTCTAATTCTGTGAAATTAGTGCATATTTAAAGGTGCATTGTTGAGCTATCGGTAAAAAATGCTTCCAAAAATAAAATACATATAGCCGGTATTTTTCTTTAAAACAATACAAATGAATGCATTTTATGCAAAAATGCGAACAATTATGATGACGGGTAAACGAGTTTGAGAGGGATTCCCTAACTAGGTTTCGTACACTAGTTAGATCTATTTTAGTTCGTGACAAAAATAGAATCCCCATATATGACGTTATGTGACGTTCATTTTTGGCCTTGTTTGCTTAGGCCATGTAGAAGTAAAACAAAGATCATGCCTGAATCGGAAAAAATATGACGCTGAATACTATGCCATAAGTAACGACACTCAGAGACGATACTGTCGCCATGTATGTGTAAAGTGACAGATTTATTTTTAGAACAGAAATTCCGAACACATGCTCAGAGCGAAGGGTAAACACGAATGAAAACGACCATTTTCACAAAGTTCTGAAGCTATATTTGGCTCCAAAAGTGTACACATGACAAAGGAGTATGAATTGAAGATAAAAAACAGAAGAAAAAAAAATGAGACCCAGTAGCTCAATTATGCACCTTTAATGCATGTCGTTTTTATTGATCAGAAATCATCAAAAAATCAGTTTGATGACGCATCCATGAAAAACATTACGGAAATACGCCGATTTCAATTAGAATGAACATTTTGCCACCTTCAACTGAAAATTTTCAGACGAAAAATTCCGATATTTTTCACATTTCTGCTCTAATACATAGATTGTGGGCACTCCATAGAACCGCATCAGTGAGGCCGATCTAAGGAGAATACAGCCACAATCAATGTTTTGAGCAGAAATTAGAAAAACAAAGACACCTCTGTAAACCCCTGTTTTTCTATATAAAAATTGGTGTTGAGGGGATCAAAATTATATAGGCGTGTTTTGGTGATGTACCGCCCTGCCTTTCTTATGATATTTTCTTCTTGTTTGTTTCTTTGTTTGTTTGAGGTTTAACGTCCCCGTCAACACTATATGGGTCATTTTGGAGACGTTGCTTCCAATTTTGTGACACTTTTACCCGACATTGAGATGAGATGACACCCCAAGCCCTGCCACCCAGTGAATCCAATAGGGTTTGGACCGCCTAGGTTGCACTTTTTGCTAGGCTTAAACCCTCAAAGCGGTTTATCAGTACTTATGCGCGGTTGGTTTCAGCTCTGCTTGGAAGCATTATGCAGAGCCAACCTGCTTCTTCAAGTCCCGATGGGCGGGGCCGAACTCTGTTTCTTACATAGATAGTGGGTACTCGTTATAACCGCCATGTGGGTCCCAAAAATCTGTTTTGGCAGGGAGTTCCTCCAAATACGATATAGGGGTAATTTAGGAAGATTTTCTTCATTTATCTTGCAAATGTATGCTGTGTGTACTCATTAGAATCGCCTCGATGAGGCGATTCTAATGAGTACACACAACGTACATTTATAATACAAAACACCGAAAATATATCCACAATTATCTCCATAATGCCTCCTGGTATGGCACTAATAATATCCATCTGTGGCTCGAACTACCGCTGTCTCGAACAAATTTTCATGGTCCCAAAGTGGTTCGAGCCATCGAAGTTCGACTGTATATATATATGGTTCGAGGTTTGGGGGAATTTTCATCGATTCTTGCGTACCAGTTTCAGGGATACCCAATGACTTGATTTCGCAAATGAAAATTGATTTCGCGGATAGATAAGCATATTTTCCAGTCAAAAGTTTAACCCCTCATAAATAAATTTCTCATGAAACTTGGCAGCTATTATTAAGAATGCTGTTATATATTTATGATTCTGGTAACATTCTGTACCTGGCTTATCAGCTGTTGTCGGAGTATGCCTATTCTCCACTGTCAGCCATTTGTGCTGTTGTTGTTGTTACTGCCAAGCTTTAACTCTAGTACGCAGTAACGAGCCTCCGTGGCCTAGTGGATAAGAGCGCTAACTCTTAAACATTAGGTCTCATCGCTGTGGGTTCGAGCCTCGCTTGGGTCACATGTGAGACGCCAAGTTCTGTGCAACGGAAGGTCAGGTGGTTTTTCTCCGGGTACTCCGGTTTTCGCCCACCTCTGATTAACGATCGGCTCGATATGAGTGAAATAATCTTGAAAGGGCCGTAAAACCAAAACAAAAAAAAAAAACCCTAGTAGTCTCAAAATTCCTACTCAGCGCTTCTTTTTTTTTGTCTGTGTGTGTAACTCTAGTAGGTCAACTGAACTCGCCTTTTTGATTTTCGAAAGTAGTCCAGCCTGTATATTATTGCGCCTGGTGCGTGACGTTAAAATAAAAAATGAAATGAAATAGGGACTAGTTAACATTACAATCTCAGATATATACAAATTAAAAGAATTAAGATACCTTTTGGCAATGGATAAACGAAATTGTTTCACGTTTGACATGTTTGAACAGCGCACTACTTTTTATTTACCTGAAGATTTCTTTACTTCCGGAAAGAGAAAAATAGGTCAACTATGGTTGTTATGATTCATACTTACCTGTGATTGGAATTTCGAGCAAAATGACTTTTATTATCAAATTGATTGTGCCAGCAGCTGTAGTATTGACTTGTGTAAATGCACAAATAGGTATGCTTCAGATTTCATAAACATCTTTTCTTTATAACTTACACAAATCAAGTAAAATTTTCATTTCAAGTTTTACCCCACCCACTGTCACACCTGTACCAGGTGTGTTTCATTGTTGTCTTTTTTCTTCAACTGATCAGATCTATTTTTTATCTTTCAAAAATATGACAAATACTTAAACCATACTAGTGAGTAAGATTTATTTGAAGTCTTCAAGAATACAACATGCAACATTATCCGAAATTGTACTGTAGAAGATTCTACTATGACCAAGTTACAAGATACAATATAAGAGTTTTTGAACCAACCTTGGACTTCACTTAAAACAGTAACAGGGACAACTATCTATCTTCATATACTGTTACACGCCCTTGAAGTGTGCCCTGTCAGTGCTGAAAAAGTATGAGTAATGCGATAAACAACTGATTGAATTGCCAAAATAGGTTGTTGTGTCTTGATCAAACAGTTGAATGCATTATAGACATGTACAAGCACTATATCCTTACTCAGTCATACTGTTGCCAGGACTTGCTGGTAATTGGCAAAGGGCCCGGCAAAGTGTTTCCTGCCGCTCGGTCGGGTATAAAAGCCAACGCCGGGCCGAGCTGCCGAGCCAAAAACTGCCGATCAGAAGATTTTTATATTTCGTCTCCTGTGTTAATTAAGATATACATTGTTATAAATAACATATTTGATAAATGCATGAAGGTTTATCTCTCTAATTGTTTTTTAATTTTGTTGTAACAACCGTTTTCCCGAAATCAAGGGGTATAAAAGCCAAGGCCGGGAAAATGATAATATTTCTTAATTTCTTGCAAATTTACAGGTTAAAGTTTTTCTTTTTGTCCTGAAAATATTTACATTTGATTATCGTCATCATTTGTCCTTAGAAAAATATAACAAACATATAAGACTACCTTAAATTATCAATTTTCTTATTCTCTAATTATTTCTATGGCTGCGTCTCCTGACAACCGGTTGTCAGGAGCATTTTTGCTATGTAAAATGCTCCTGACAACCGGTTGTCAGGAGCATTTTGCTATCCAAAATGCTCCTGACAACCAGCAATATTTTTCCAATAAAAACCTGCTATATTAGCATTATTTTGGTTACTTTACACAGTATTTTTAGTTTCTTGATACATGTTTAATATTTTTTGTCTTCTCTGGTATTTTAACATTATTGAAAATTAAAGAGAAAAGACATATGGTACTTGCAGAATTTAATGTTTATTTAAGGCTGCGTCTCCTGACAACCGGTTGTCAGGAGCATTTTGCTATCTAAAATGCTCCTGACAACCAGCAATATTTTTCCAATAAAAACCTGCTATATTAGCATTATTTTGGTTACTTTACACAGTATTTTTAGTTTCTTGATACATGTTTAATATTTTTTGTCTTCTCTGGTATTTTAACATTATTGAAAATTAAAGAGAAAAGACATAATTTATTATGGTACTTGCAGAATTTAATGTTTTATTTAATACTGAAAATAAATACCAACTAAATATAGGGTCAATTTCACTTGAGTGCTATGGAAAAAAACCTGTCATCAATTCCCTTTTAGAGAATATATATGGTTAAGGGGTGAGTATCTGAACGGTTTCTGAAATATATTGCTTTTAATGAAGTTAAGGGGTGGGGCATGGCCCCTGGCACCCCCAGGGTGGCATGCTGATGTCACTGATTGGGTCTTATAATTAAGAACAAGAATATATATGGTTTAGGGTCATGGCTGTAAACAGTTTTTCAGGTATATGGTCTTTGGTGAAGTTGAGGGATGCCGCATGGCCCGGGCACGCCCTGGGTGACCCCTAGGTTGGTGATACTGAATGTGTCTTATCATAAAGAACAAGAATAAATATGGTTTAGGGGTTGTGATCTGTAAGGTTTCTAGTTTGTTTGATTTGAGGTTTAACGTTCCCGTCAACACTGTAAAGGTCATTTTGGAGACGTTGCTTCCAATTTTGTGGGACTTTTACCCGACATTGTGATGAAATGACATCTCAAGCCCTGTCGCCCAATGAAACCAGTAGGGTTTATAAGCATGGACGGGCCGACTCGCACCGCTTTGACTGGGCAGGCTTAGATCCTCCAAGGGGGTTACCGGTACTAGTAGTGTGCGGGCGGGATTCAGCTCTGCATGGAAGCATCATATAGCCCAAGTTGGCATAAAAGCATATGGCTGAGAGAAGTTTACTCAAGGAAAATTTCTATGTTTGGCAAAATATCAGAAAAAGTTTGACAGTAAATGTCATTTTTCAATTTTCCTCATTATAAGTCTGTGGAAAATCTAAGTTCCCATAGCAACCATCTAAATGGCTTAATTTCATAAAAAAAAAAAAAAAAATCTGTAAAGGCAAATAACTATGGTGAATATTTTCATAAAGTCTCTGCCTCCTAGAGCTTATGGTTTTTGAGGAGATGATTTTTTAAGTATTTTTTTTTCTATTTTTTTTTTCATCAACCAATAAAAATTAGCAGTAGGCCTAAAATCATTGTCATACCCTGTTTATAGGGTAGTAGATACATCAGATAGTAGATTGCCGAAGGAACATTTTTGTGAAAGTATTGTCAAAATATCTGCAGAGGCTTGGCAGTAAATGCCATTTTCAATTTTCCCCATTATAAGTCTATGGAATCTATAAGTTGCCATAGCAACCAAACTAATGAGCCGATTTTCATAAACAAGAGAGCCATGATGGCCCTTGATCGCTCACCTTATCCATAGAGTAACAAGTGGGTCCCGGGGAGGGCCATTCTTGTCTCCATGGCTATAATGTGCATAATGTTGAGGGAGGTCTAAAAAGGTGAAGCTTCATACCAAATACAGTGTATCAACAAAGGCTATAATTTTAACAATCTTGGTAAAGGTCCACTAGATGAAGCGCTTCATACCAAATATCAACAAAGGCTATAATTTGAAGAATCTTGGTAAAGGTCTACTAGATGAAGCCATATTCCCTTCATAAGCCTATGTAAAACCAAATGGCCCTGAGCCGGGGTCTATTTTTGGCCTCAGGGTTATAATTTAAACAATCTTGATAGAGGTCCACTAGATGAAGCTTCACACCAAATATCAAAAACCTGGGCCTTGTGGTTTCAGAGAATAAGATTTTCAAAGATTATCTCTATATAAGTCTATGTAAAACCAAAAGGTCCCGGGGCGGGGGCATTTGTGGCCCCGAGGGCTATAATTTGAACAATCTTGGTAGAGGTCCACTAGATGAAGCTTGATATATCAAAGACATGGGCCTTGCAATTTCAGGGAAGATTTTTAAAGATGTCCCTAAATAACTCAATATAAAACAAAAGGGTCTCGGGCGGGGGCATTTTTGGCATCAGGGCTATAATTTGAACAATCTTGATATAGGCCCACTTGATGAATTTCACACCAAATATCAAAGACCTAGGCCTTGTGGTTTCAGAGAAGATTTTCAAGATTTTCCCTATATATATATACAAGTCTGTGTAAAACCAAAGGGCAGGGGCATTTTTGGCCCCAGGGCTATGATTTGAACAACCATGGTAGAGGTACACAAGATGAATTTTCATACCAAATATCAAAGACCTGGGCCTTGCGGTTTCAGAGAAGAAGATTTTTAAAGATTTTCCCTATATAAGCCCATGTAAAACCAAGGGCAGGGACATTTTTGGCCCCAGCACTATAATTTGAACATTCTTGGGTCCACTAGTTGAAGCTTCATACCAAATATCAAACCGGCCCCAATAGCTCAGTTGGTAGAGTGTCCGCTCTGGGGAACGGGAGGTCACGGGTTCGATCCCGGGCCGCGACATACCAAAGTCGTTAAAAATGGTACTAGCTGCTCCTCGCTTGGCACTCAGATTTAAGGGGTAGAGCTAGGACTGGTCGACCCAGTGTCAGGATAATGTGACTGGGTGTGGTATGATGTAATGTGTCTGGGACATGATACTTCAGTGAGGCAGCACTATAAAAGTGAGCATTGAGCTCCCTGTCGCAACCAGACACCGTCGTGATATGACTGAAAAACTGTTGAAAGAGACATTAAACCCGAATTCACACACACACACACACATACCAAATATCAAAGACCTGGGCCTTGTGGTTTCAGAGAAGAATATTTTTTTTTTAGTTTTCGGTGAAAAAAATCTATTTTTGGTTCCTGTGACCTAGATGTGCAACGGACCTGAACCATTTGAACAACTTTGAAAGGGCACCACCCAAGGATCATTACTGTGAAGTTTGGTCAAAATCCGATCAGGGGTTTAGGAGGAGATGGACGTACGGACAACAGACAAAAGGTGATCTCGAAAGCTCACTTGTCTTTATGTGACGGTGAGCTTAAAACATAAACTTTCAATCCCCCAGCCCAAGGATGCTACAGATAAAATTTGGGTCAAATCAGCTTAGGGGCTTCAGTAGAGATGTCATTTGAAAGTGTTGATGCCAGCTGACGACATATTTCAGATGAAGACGGACAACTGCCTAGCCTACATGTATAAGCTCCCACGGAGCCTTTGGCTCTGGTGACCTAAAAAATCTGAATAAAAATTACATGAATTAACTTCAATTAAGTTCATTTGAATACTTAAACAAGAGCACCGCAAGCGGGTGCCAAAGGTTCTAAGTCAAATCAAATTGCAAGATGGAGTTATAAAACTTGTAGGGAATGTAGCTCTTGTGATGGTGAGTATGTGTATGAAGTTTCATGAAGGTAGGCCAAATACTTTTGGAAATATGGTCAAGGTTAAGTTTTTTTGGTTAATTTTTCGAAAAATAGGTCAAAGTTCAAAGGTCAAGGTCACAGGTCAAAAAGCGTGGTATGACTGAAAAGGTCTTGTCCCAAGGAACATTCATGTGAAGTTGGAAGGCTCTGTTGTGAATAGTATTGAAATAAGAGACAAAAACAATTTAAAAAAACGGAGAGAAAAGGGGAGATAATTCAAATTGCAAGATGGAGTTATAAAACTTGTAGGGAATGTAGCTCTTGTGATGGTGAGTATGTGTATGAAGTTTCATGAAGGTAGGCCAAATACTTTTGGAAATATGGTCAAGGTTAAGGTTTTCGGTTAAATTTTCGAAAAATAGGTCAAAGTTCAAAGGTCAAGGTCACAGATCAAAAAGTGTGGTATCACTGAAAAGGTCTTGTCCCAAGGAACATTCATGTGAAGTTTGAAGGCTCTGTTGTGAATAGTATTAAAATGAAAGCAAAAATGTGTTTCAGAAAAAAATTGGAAAAGGGGGGATAATTCAGCCATAATCAACAATATTGTTATGGTCCTTGGTCAAAATGTAGTTCTTGTGATGATGAGTGTGTGTATGAATAAGTTCTATAAAAGGGTTATCCTTTGGAAGCAAGGAATACACCACAGAACTGAAAAATATGGAGTGTACATGTTTTCTGGGCCAGACTAGCTAGTTTCGGCCAATTAGGCCTCATCAGTGACCCTCAGATATTTTCAAAATTCCACAATGGAATCAATGATCCCAAAGGACAAGAAAATATAATCTACACTATGATGTAGGGCAGGGAGACGTTTTACCGCCGCCACACAGTCCCACACACCAGCTGTAGTGAAGTTAAATAAGTTCTATAAAAGGGTTATCCTTTGGAAGCAAGGAATACACCACAGAACTGAAAAATATGGAGTGTACATGTTTTCTGGGCCAGACTAGCTAGTTTCGGCCAATTAGGCCTCATCAGTGACCCTCAGATATTTTCAAAATTCCACAATGGAATCAATGATCCCAAAGGACAAGAAAATATAATCTACACTATGATGTAGGGCAGGGAGACGTTTTACCGCCGCCACACAGTCCCACACACCAGCTGTAGTGAAGTTAAATAAGTTCTATAAAAGGGTTATCCTTTGGAAGTTTCATGAGGCTAGGTCTAATACTTTTTAAGTTATAGCCAAGGTTAATTTTTTTTGGAACGACGCAGGACGACACAGGACGACAACGCAGATGCCGGAGTGATGACAATAGCTCGAAAGTTTTTTTTCAAAAAACAGACGAGCTAAAAATGACAAAAAAGCATTAAACATGTATCAAGAACCATGAAATACTAAAAAGGTAACTAAAATAATACTAATATTATAGGCTTTCATTGGAAAAATATTGCTGGTTGTCAGGAGCATTTTTGATGGCAAAAATGCTCCTGACAACCGGTTGTCAGGAGCATTTTATATAGCAAAAATGCTCCTGACAACCGGTTGTCAGGAGACACTTCCTATTTCTATTTTTAGATTGACTTAATTAAAGAAAATGACCAAAATTGAACAAAGTTTTGTTTACTGATAGCTGGAATTATAGAAAAATAAAAAATAACTTTTTTCTCTTCATCATTTTAATATACACTTACATGTCAACAACTATAACAATCATTTTTTATATTTCTTTAATTCCAGCTAGCAATCGGATACTGTTTTTTTTCCTATTCGGTACATTTCGGTCGTTTCCTTTAGTAAAGTTAATCCGAAAATAGAAACCATTAGGAAATAAGAAATTTGATCATTTAAGGCGATTTTGATATGTTTATTATATTATCTATGTGCACATGATAGTAATAATCAATTTTAAATATCATCAGACAAAAAAGAATTTCTTTAACCGATAAAATCGTAAGAAATTAAGAAATATTTCCATTTGTCTCGGCCTTGGCTTTTATACCCCTCGATTTCGGAAAAATAGTCATTTAATTAAAATAGAACAATGTAGAGAGATGAACCTTCATGCAGTTATCAAATATGTTATTCATAATTATTTTATACCAAACTGACTACAATTTATATCATCATTGCGACAAGAGACGGAATATTAAATCTTTGGATCAGCATTTTTTGGCTCGGCCCGGCGCGGCCTTGGCTTTTATACCCGACCCTGCCGCTCCCAAAAAGGGCATGTTTTTTGTCAGGAAAAGGGGCACTTTCAATGCGAAAAAAAAATGTAAAAAGTGCACTTTACATAGGCACAGCCTTGTAAAAAGGGCACATTAATGCGCACAACCTTCTTCCAGAATATGTGACCATGCTATAAGGGCACATCTCGCAACTTGAAATAAAAAGATCCTTCTCTTACCCTTTGTCTTCAATGCTAAAATATACTGTCTGTTTTTATGCAAGCAAAGAGATGTCGTATTCCTCCCATTTAGCGCCCCTGCTCCTATAAGCGCCCCCTCACTGTTTTACAAAGAACAATATTATAAGCCCCCCCTCTGCTGTCGGAGGAAAAATACTTGACTTACTTAAAGATTACAGCCTTTCAATCATTGCCAGATCTGCCGTAAATTGAATCATGCAAGGTATTTTTAAACCTCCTGCTATCTCAGAGTACCGGTAACTGTGTTGACCACTTGTTACTTTACACATTACGATTCCACCATGTTTCATGAAAAAAGCGACAGTTTTACAGATTTCCCGAGGCACATGTCCGACGGTAATTTGTTCCTTTTTTATAGCTACTGCATATTTATCATACCGGTTATTACGTTCCCTGGAAGTATCAAGAATTTCTCCTTCAACTGGGGTCCAAACATCTTTAAAAACATGAAATATTTCTTCTAGTAAAACGCCATGTCACCATTTATTTATGTGTACTCAAAACCTCGCGTGTCCAGATTGCGGAAACGGACACCCCATTTTAACAACAGGGTGATCGGGTTTCGTCAGTATTCAGAATGCTGAAAGTAATCACGCTGACAATGCTTCTGCCAAGCTCAAAATTAAAACTAGATCGCGCAGTCGATGGCGCGCCATCGCAAATCCCCACGTTTTGACCTCTTCCAGGGACCCCTGGGGGCTGGTCCAAAAATTAATGAGCTCTTGCAGAAGCCATTCATGTAAGTAACTCACACACCAAATTGGTTGAATTCCAATGAACGGTATAGGAGGATCAGGACATGTATCTCACCGCGTCCAATCATAACGACAAATAAGTGGTTGCAACGCTTGAACTGTGGTCTTTTCATGCCAAATTGTGGTACTTTTTTATCAATTCGTTGCCATTTCTTGCTGGGAGAGACACAGTCACAGTGGGTAGAAACAAATATTTATTTAAAACTGGCATTTCAATTGGGCGTGGTGTATCTGCAAAATGTTAGAGAACAAATACTGCCTTAAATGCTGTGCTGTTATAACGAGAGTATATATATATATATGTCTGAGCATGACTCTTACCATATGTTGGCCATTACCATATGTATATTTGAACAGACAGGCCTGTGCAAACAGTGTAGACCCAGATGAGACACTCCAGAATGTGGCGTCTCATCAGGGTCTGCAGTGTTTGCCACTCATCCCTCTATTTTAGGCATAACTTTGGGTAGTCAATTGTACCTATGAAGTAATCAATTAAAAGCAATCAGAAATGATAATCATTTTTGTGGAATTTATCGTTTGATTGATCGATTATACGATTAATCGTGTTAGCCTTACTGATTGGTCTATTTCAGTTGGGATACAGCCTATGAAATGGTGTGTGACAACTGAGGCAGAACTGAAAAAGTGTGAGGACTTTGCTATCAACATGAAAAAAATTCGAAACAAAGAAAATCTCAACCTGGACACAGTGCTTGATTATTTCAAAACCCCAAGTAAACTGAAGACAGACTTTTCTAAAATGCCAGAGATTGAGTGTGTAGAAGCCATTGATGTGTAAGTGAATTTCTTTTACTTTAACCTTTAACCTGCTGAATATTCAATTAAGCCACACTCATTTCTGACTTTGAACCAATCAGATTACTTGATGCAGCTTATTTCTACATATTCATAAACTGAATGTCAGACTGTGTAGATCCTGATCAGATGGCTTCTTCAGAAGCCATCTGATCTGGATCTACACTGTTTGCAAAGATAGGGCTTGTTGCCTACAGCAGGGTAAAGGTTAAACCCTTTTTGTACCGAAGGAATCTTCCTCCTTATACATACCAGGAGTCCCATTCCAAAATTAAGGGATGTCTGGTTGTGTTTTCTTCAAAATTTATGTGAAAAATGGCTTAACTTTTCACAAACATTGTAGGTCCTGATCATACGCTGCATTCTGTGGCATCTGATCTGGGCCTACACTGTTTGCCAGGATACCCATTTTGGGGTTTCCGGTACAAATTGGGTTAACAAATTGCTGCGCGCTCTGACAATTTCTTTGATCCAGTATTCCTTCACATAAACATTTTTTTTTTTTTTTTTTGTAAATTGTTGTAAAAGACCCCTGCCAATCACGGCTTGGAGAAATAGGTTGGGCTGCATGTTGCTGAATCCCTGCAGAGCATAAGCTGACCGAACATGTGTACTGGTAAACTGGTTAGAAGGTCTATGCCAGCTCAAGCAAAGTGGTGTGAGTCTGACCCTTTCCTGCATATAAACCCTAGCGCTTTCTCAGCTTGCAAGGGCTTGAGATATCATTTCATCTAAGTGTCAGTTTTTTGTTTGTTTGAATTGAAGTTTAACGTCCACATCAACACTGTTTAGGTCATTTTGGAGATGTTGCTTCCAATTTTGGGGGGACTTTGACCCGACATTGAGATGAAATGACTTCTCAAGCTCTGTTGCTCACAAAACCAAAAGGCTTATATACATTAGATGGTCTGACTCATATCACTTTGCCTGGGCAGGCTTAGTCCTTCTAAGCAGTTTACCAGAGTACTCACGTGTGGTCAGTTTCAGCTCTGCATGCAACTCAATCTATTTCTCCAAGCCCAGACTCTGTGTCTGGTAAATTTCCCACAGAATTACAAGCAACATCTCCAAAATTACATAAGTAGTGTTGACAAGGGTGCAGAACCTCAACACAAAAAAAAAAGAGCTGCTGCAAACCAGTCTAAAGAGGAAAAAGTAGTACATGTATATATCATTGCTCAACATAAGGAAGTTTTCCTTATTATCTTGTTTGAAAAGTATGTTGTGGGTACTTAATTGTTAGAATTGACTCATTGAGACTATAAGAATCTTATATGGGTGTGAGGGGTGGATGGAAAAATCCGTCCCGAGGGTCACTGTCCGCCATCACGAGGCTTGCCAAGTGATGCCGGACAGTGATCCCGAGGGACAGATTTTTCTATCCTCCCCTCACACCCATATAGGATTCTTTTTCTTGCATACCTTCCATTTCTATTGCGAATTTTTAGCTTGTCTGTTTTTTGAAAAAAATCTTTCGAGCTATTGTCATCACTCCGGCGTCTTCGTTGTCGTCTGGCGTCGTCGTTCCAAAAAAACTTAACCTTGGCTATAACTTAAAAACTATTAGACCTAGCCTCATGAAACTTCATACACACACTCATCATCACAAGAGCTACATTTTGACCAAGGACCATAACAACATTGTTGATTTTGGCTGAATTATCTGCCCTTTTCCAATTTTTTTCTGAAACACATTTTTTGCTCTCATTTTAATACTATTCACAACAGAGCCTTCAAACTTCACATGAATGTTCCTTGGGACAAGACCTTTTCAGTGATACCACACTTTGATCTGTGACCTTAACCTTTGAACTTTGACCTATTTTTCGAAAATTTAACCGAAAACCTTAACCTTGACCATATTTCCAAAAGTATTTGGCCTACCTTCATGAAACTTCATACACATACTCACCATCACAAGAGCTACATTCCCTACAAGTTTTATAACTCCATCTTGCAATTTGATTGCTCTTGTTTGACTTAGAACTTTGGTTTTCTAAAAGAAACTGCAGACGAGCGTTGGCACCCGCATGCAGTGCTCTTGTTAATGTAGCTGTCACTTCGGTTACCGACGTCCACCATTTTGTGATGACACAACAGGAATGTTTAGTGACATCACGCATGATGACGCCGCGCATGAGGTTGTAATCAACCAGTGCAATTATCAAACATGCGATTATATTCGATTTGGGTCGGAACACTAGGGTCAGAACATAAATTTCTATCCCAGTGTAAAATCGCGGATTCCCTTGTCTAGTGTGCAAGAAAATTCTATCAAGTACCCGCAAGATAGATTTTTATGAAAATATAAGAATCATTAACTTAACCCTTGTCCTTCTGAACCCAGGATATGCCTTATCTTTCGAACAATGTAGAGCCAGATCAGATGGCTTCTGAAGAAGCCAAACAATGTAGAGCCAGATCAGATGGCTTCTGAAGAAGCCATCTGATCTGGATCTACATCGTTTGTCATTCAAAATTGTGAATTTAATTCAATAATTTGCATCAAGTAATCTGATTGGTTGATAATCAGTAGTGGGTGTGGCCGATTAAAATATTCAGCAGGACAAGGGTTAAGATCATTGAAATTATTCCTCCTCCTCCAGACTTTCAGATGAGTCTTTGAACCAAGGTCCCATCTCCATATGACGTTAGTTGTTGGTAGGACATTAATCTATTTCAATTACACTGCAATTAACTTTTGATTGCAGCAGAGTATCTGTATCTGGATAAATGTCTATACATATATAGGTCCATGACAGCATCTATGCAAAAAGGATCTGATGAGGCTGATCTGGGCTTGCAAGTACCTGTTTTGGGGTTTCTGGTACAAAATGGGTTAACCCTTGGACACCATGGAAGTCTGCATCTGAAAATGCCTTCTACTAAAACTTCTTGCAAATGTTCAAATATATTTTAGCATACAGGTAATAAGTCTGTACCCTGATCAGACTGCTCCTCTAGGAGCAGTCTGAACTAGTTCCACACTGTTTACAACAGTGACTTGTACCACAAAGCAGATGACAATTGTTCTGATTGGCATCTTAACAGTTGAGAGTGAGTGAGTGTTTGAGTTTTACGTCCCACCAACAGCTAAGGTCAAACAGAGACAGGACCTCTGTTTAAAGACTCCTCCGAAAGTCTGGAGAAGCCCGGATCGATCCTGCGATCCCTGGTTTAACAGTTGAGAGTGAGTGAGTGTTTGAGTTTTACGTCCCACCATCAGCTAAGGTCATACAGAGACGGCACCTCAGTTTAAAGACTCCTCCAAAAGTCTGGAGAAGCCCGGGATCGATCCTGCGATCCCTGGTTTACAAGGCGAGTAGCCTAACCACTGCACCACGGAGGCTTCTAATTAACAGTTGAGAATGGGACACAGCACGCTGACTTGAGTCTTGTGGAGTGCATATTTTGAGGCTTAATGTTGGTAGACATAGTTCATATA
This sequence comes from Lucinisca nassula, assembly GCA_963580285.1. NCBI lineage: Eukaryota > Metazoa > Mollusca > Bivalvia > Lucinida > Lucinidae > Lucinisca > Lucinisca nassula. The sequence continues at coordinate 170,594,524 of OY757010.1, forward strand.
TAATAAAGACTGACAGGTATTTTGTTTTTCTAGATTTGGTTGTATGGACAAAATGGATACAGGAGCGGTTGATGTTTTTACCCTTGAAGCTGGCCAGGGCTACTTTGCTGGACGGTACCACTCTATGAGACCTGTACTTGCAGAAAAATATGATACTGGTATTATGCCTATCATTGTTTTACCCCTGGGGGCAGATGTTCAAGGAATTAAGAGTCCAATAAACCTGATAGAACACTGACCCGGGGTTGGGGGAAATGGGGGTCTTAGATACACTGTACCCAAACAGGGAATTCTAGAAAAAAGAATGTGCAAGTTTTAACCCTTGTTCTGTTGAGCCCGGATATGCCTTTTCTTTGAAACAATGTAGATCCAGATCAGATGGCTTCTGAAGAAGCCATCTGATCAGGAACTACATTGTTTGTCAATCAGATTGTGAATTTGTTGTAATAATTTGCTACAGGTCATCTGATTGGTTGATAATCGGTAGTGGGTGTGGCATATATGAATATTCAGCAGGACAAGGGTTAATACCTGCCTAGGGGATTTTCAACACCAGATTATAATGCATGGGCAGGAAATTGAGAGTCCATTTAAAAAAAAAATGTCTAATTCCCAAGGATAATCCCACCAACCCATCTATGGGGAAAAAAATTGATACAAGTCCATGCCATATAACACAGCTTAAAGATGATTCCCAAAAATGTGTACCTGGTAGATTAAATAAGAAAATGACTGTAAATGGTCAGTAGCTACTCACATTTTTTTTCAGCAAAAATATTAGTATGTGAAACTATATTTACCATATTTTAATTGAACAAAGTTTCAACAATATGTAAACTAACAATACAGGTTAGTTTTGAACAACTGGACCCAGACACTTGTTTAACCCTTTTGTACCAAATGGAATCTTCCTCCTTATATACAGCAGGGCCCAGTTGTTCAAAGCTTCGTTAGCTTAACGAGCTTGTTAGTGGTCATATTATTAACTGTTCTAGCAAGTTTAATATTTAAAATTTTGGTATTTTTGCTGAAAAAATGTGAGCAGCTTTTGCGGATGCAAAAGCTGCTCACATTTTTTCAGCAAAAATATTAGCATATTTGCCATAATAAATGATCAAAGTTTTAACAAAACGTTAACTAACAATGTCGTTAGTTTTGAACAATGGCCCCAGGAGTCCATTTCAAAATTATGGGGTGTCAGGTTGTGTTTTCATCAAAGTTCATTTGGAAAATGACTGAACTATTAGCAAACAGTGGAGGCCCTGATCAGACGCCACGTTCTGTCATGAAACGACATCTCAAGACCTGCCACCCAATGAAACCAATAAGGTTTTTAAGCATGGTCAGTCAGACTCACTGCGCATTGCCTGGGCAGGCTTAGATCCTCTTAAGCGGTTTACCAATACTCGTGTGCGGGTCGATTTCAGCTCTGCATGGAAGCATCATGCAGCCCATCTATTTCTTCAAGCCCCATTGGACAGGGGCTGTTGGTGTTTCTGGTACAAAATGGGTTCATTGTGTTATAATTTGCCGGGTTTTGTTTGTTTGTTTGATTTGAGGTTTAACGTCCCCGTCAACACTGTAAAGGTCATTTTTGAGACGTTGCTTCCAATTTTGTGGGACTTTTACCCGACATTGAGATGAAATGATTTCTCAAGCCCTGTCGCCCAATGAAACCAGTAGGGTTTATTAGCATGGACGGTCAGCCTCGCACCGCGGTTCCTGGACAGGCTTAGATCCTCTAAGGGGTTTACCACTACTAGTGTGCGGGCCGGATTCAGCTCTGCGTGGAAGCATCATGCAGCCCATATATTTCTTCAAGCCCCTGTGGGCGGGGGCCGTTATAATTTGCCGGGTATTTTGGTTTAAAGGCATTTATTCTTAGACAGTAGGACACACCGTAAATAATTGTTTTATTGCCCCCTGTGATATACTGTATATAGCAGATCAAAGGCAGCCCCTAATAGGGTGATTAGTAGCTCCTGTTGAATCCCCTGACTGAGGCACTAAAGGGGAAAATCAATAAGGAACACTCTAGTTAACAGTTAGTCAATTATTGATTTTCTCCAAGGAGGCCCCTTACCTGTTGCAGACAGAGTTCTCTTCAGTCAGGACTGAAGGCTACATAATAAGGGCAGTTGTCAGTTGCTGGCTATGGCATTTGCATTGTACTTGTTAACCAATTACATGTATGTACATGCTTTTGCAGGAAAAGTGCTTAGCAACTGACAGGCTCAACATTACCTCAATAGTGTTGACTGGTTGTTAAGGGGAATGGATACACTTTCAGGATTGACAACTACTGCATACCGGTAATAATTATAGCCCCGCTTTGAAAAAGTGGGGCTATATTGGATTTGCCATGTCCTTCTGTCATTCCGTGATTCCGTTAATTTGTGTTGGCTCCATAACTTTGTATCTGCTTAACATATTTTCATGAAACTTCACACAAATGTTAAACACCATAAGACAATGTGCAGAGCGAAGGAATTATAACTGTGGATTGCCTACTTTTGGAGTTATTGCCCTTTGAACATTTTCCGTAATTCCGTGATTCCGTTAATTTTTGTTGGCTCCATAACTTTGTATCTGCTTAACATATTTTCATGAAACTTCACACAAATGTTAAACACCATAAGACAATGTGCAGAGCGAAGGAATTATAACTGTGGATTGCCTACTTTTGGAGTTATTGCCCTTTGAACATTGAAAAATGGCAATTTTAATTGTGTCCGCTTCATAACTCGAAAACCGTTTGAGATATTTTTAGGAAACTTCACACAAATGTTAAGCACTATGAGACGATGTGCAGAGCGCAGGAACCATAACTCTGCATTGCTTATTTTTGGAGTTATTGCCCTTTGAACATTGAAAAATGGCAATTTTAACAGTGTCCGCTTCATAACTCGAAAACCGTTTGAGATAATTTCATGAAACTTCACACAAATGTTAAGCACTATGAGACAATGTGCAGAGCGCAAGAACCATAACTCTGGTTTTCGTATTTTCTGTGTGTCTGTCTGTGTGTCTGTCTGTGTCTGTAAATAATTTTCGTGTCCGCTCCATAACTTTAAAACCCATTCACATATTTTCATGAAACTTCACACAAACATTAAACACCATGAGATGGTGTGCAGAGTGCAGGAACCATAACTCTGGATTGCCTAATTTTTGAGTTATTTCCCTTTGAATATTGAAAAATATCAATTTTAGCCGTCTTTGCTCGATAACCCAAAAACCGTTTGAGATAATTTTATGAAACTTCACACAAATGTAAAGCACCATATTACGTGTGCAGAGCGCAGGAACCCAAACTCTGGATTGTCTACTTTTTCAGTTATAGGCTTTTGAATATTAAAAAATGGCAATTTTAACTATGTCCGCTCCATAACCGTTTCTGATATTTTCATGAAACTTCAAATAAATGAAAAGCACCTTGAGATGATGTGCAGAGTGCAGGAACCATAACTCTGGTTTGCCTACTTTAGGAGTTATTGCCCTTTGAACATTTAAAAAGGCAATTTTGACTGTGTCGGCTCCATAACTCACAAACCATTTGAGATATTTTCATGACACTTCACACAAGTGTAAAGCACCATGAGACAATGTACAGAGCGCAGGAACCCTGACTCTGATTTGCCTACTTTAGGAGTTATTCGAGGGCTGCCCGCAAAACTGCGGTAACTCCGTTTTTGAAAACTTTATAGGAGAAGCAAAAAACTGTTTGTTTTCATAAATAGTCATTGTACTGGGTTGTGTTTTAGAATATAAACTTATAATCACAAAGGAAATTACATGACAAAATGTAATTTTACTTAGCTCTGCTAATTATTTTGATATTTGTAACCTCTTGAGTTACAACATTTTTTGCCACGTTTTGCATTATTTTCACAACAGAAGTTTACCGCAAAACAGCGGTAACTCCACTTACAACCGTTTTGCGGTGACATTTTTGTAGTTTTTTGGCTGGTAAGGAGGTGGTATCTTTAAGCATAATATATTAAAGCATATTTTTATCAACCTGTTCAGTTAGATAAGATCATGATGCATATTTATGAAACAATATATGCATAGCATGCCAAAATCAGGGTCATTGGCAAACAGTGACGACCCAGAAAATGATCAGTGTCAAGTTGTGAAAAACAAACGTGTACAATAAATAAAAAAAGCCAGAGAACCATTTTAATGTAATCAAATTGGGATGAAGATTAAAAAACTCAAAATCATGATGAGTTGCTAATGGTATAGGCATGTTAGAGAATTGGAGATGATTTCATTACTGTCATCATGAAAACACGCCTATATAATTGTGACCCCTTGAACCCCACTTTTATACAGTAAAACTGGGGTTTACAGGGGTAAACATTATTTTTCTTATTTCTGGCCAAAATGTAGATTGTGGGTACTCATTAGAACCATCTCAATGAGGCAGTTCTAACTTGTACCCACAATCTATATTTTAGAGCAGAAATAAAATATCACATTTTTTCATCTTAAAATTTTTTATTTTTTTTTTCCGGCTGTGAAATTTACAATGTATTTGAATAGGCGTGTCTTCGTAATGGTTTATGTTAGTTCAATGGACTCTGTCAATCTCTTATTTTCTGCAAAGAACCTTCCTCTGTGCATTCAAACTTTAATACTTTTAAAGGAACATCTAGCAAAAAAGATAAAAGCTGTTACAAGATAGCATAGCTCATCTGTTCGCGCCTTGTCTACCTACATTATGTTTACACATCCATACTGAAAGGTTTTTAAAGCAATCCTTTAATGAAGTTTTTATTTGATTTTATGATTATATTCCAAACACTGAAGGGTTCTGGTAACTAACTGCTAAGATATGAACTTAAAAGTTTTCTTCAAGTGAGTGTGACCTAATTTTTGATCCCTAAACCTTTCCCCCGGGCCCTGGGGACTGAATGGGAAATGGCCCTGGGGGCTGAAGGGGAAAAGAAGTTTAACCCTCGATAACACAAACACAGATGGCTCATCTATTGCTAATTCAAACTTGTTCTGGAGTGCTAAAGAATTCTTTCCACAGCTCCAGATAGCCATATTTTTAGGAAAATAAATGATGATGTTTTTTATTTTATCTTGAAATGTGTGTTTTGTGTACTCATTAGAGTCAACTGTAATAAGTTTACACATACACCATTCCCTTCAATAACACAATAGTGAAAATATATCCTTAAATCATCCTGAACTGGCATTTTGAGTAAACCTCAGAAGTTTGAACTATCTCTTTTTTGAAAAGATTTTTGTATGCCCAAAACATTCAATTTATCGTACCGGGTAGTTTGTAAATTATTAAACTCCATATATGATAGGGTTCATGTAGCCGGTGCTTGCTTTAAAAATGACTCCTTAGCCCCACCCCTATAAAATAATTATATTCCAAAGACGAAATGTTTGTTGGCCAGTGATAAATGAAATATGAAATGTTATGTAAAACTTTCAAGTGAGCAGGACATGGACGTGAAAGCTGATGCAGACATTTGGGTGACATCAACAGTTCTTCTGAACTTTATCACCTGCTCAGGCCTTGTCTTGGAAAAAAATAAAACATGAAGTCTTTTACCTTGCTCTCATTGATTATGGACACGTGTAGTACTGTATAGCAAACAAGCCAATTAGACCTCATCAGTAACCCGTTTTATTTTTTACAAAACCTGGAATAGACCTGATGAATGATGATCCCTAAAGAAATAATATAAAGTGCACTATGATGAAGTACAGAGAGATGTTCTATTGCAACCTGATGCCACAAACTGTGTAATGGGGTTGCAGCCAGTTAGACCAAAACCAGTCAGCTCAGCCAAGACTAGCAAATCTTGAAGTTTTATATATAGACACTAGAAGTACCCCAGAGTGAAATAGTAACCATGGTTGACCATGGTCATCATGGTGTTAATGGTCTACCTTTTTTCATGGCATGTTGTCTGATAGTATAAAATAAAGAGTGTCTGTATTACATTTTTTTTCATGGTCACCATGGTTGTCGGCCCTGCCCATCGGGGCTTGAAGAAATAGATGGGCTGCATGGTGCTTCCACGCAGAGCTGAAACCATCCGCACACGAGTGCTTAGAGGATCTAAGCCTGCCCAGGCAAAGCGATGCAAGTCGGACCGTCCATGTTTGTAGACCCAATTGGTTCCATTGGGCGACACGGCTTGAGATGTCATTTCACCTCAGTTTCGGGTAAAAGTGCCACACAATTGCAAGCAACCTCTCCAAAATCAGATATACAGTGATTCAAACAAACAAAACCATGGTTGTCAGTGGTTTGAAAGGGGGTTAAAAAAAACAGTACTACTATGGTCGACTATGGATTATAATGGTCAATAGCAGACCATGGCTGTCCGTTAGTAAAAACCAGTGTCAAAATTACTTGGGTCATTGACCATGGTTGATCATGGTCAACTGTCATAAAATTTCTACCTAATCATGGTCTACCATGGGCAACATAGCATCATGGTGGACCATGGTCAAATTTAGCTCTGGTTAAATAACAGTGTATAAAATACAACAATCTAATCCATAACAGCAAGATTTAACATTTGAATTTTTTTTCAGCTTTGGCTTTAAGGCTTTTGGCTGTCTGTTAACTAGAAATGCGTCCATAGGACACGGATGCCCCCGCCTGAAAATGTGTCTATGTTCGTATTCATCCATTGAAAGTTTAAGTTTTGGACCATTTTTTTACCTTGGAGGTACGGATCTGGGTTTGCACGTGACACATTGTCTAATGATGGTTAACATTTCTTCAAAGTAATTTCAAAATCCATCCAGAAATAAGTAAGTTATTGAAGTTTTAGTTTAGGACCATTTTTTTTACCTTTGACCTCTAAGTACATGTATGACCTTGACCTTGGAGGTACGGATCTGGGTTTGCACGTGACACATCGTCTCATGATGTTTAATATTTCTGTAAAGTAATTTCAAAATCCATCCAGAAATAAGTAAGTTATTGACTGTGTTTAAGTTTCGGACTCTTTTTTTGACCTTTGACCTCTAAGTATGACCTTGACCTTGGAGGTACGGACCTGGGTTTTGCACGTGACACGTCGTCTCATTATGGTTAACATTTCTGCAAAGTAATTTCAAAATACATCCAGAAATAAGAAAGTTATTGACTGCGTTTAAGTTTCGGACCCCTTTTTTTGGCCTTTGACGTCTAAGTATGACCTTGACCTTGGAGGTACGGACCTGGGTTTTGCACGTGACACGTCGTCTCATTATGGTTAACATTTCTGCCGAGTAATTTTAAAATCCATCAAGAAATAAGGAAGTTATTGACTGCGTTTAAGTTTCGGACGGACGGACGGACGCACGGACGAACGGACGGACGGACAGGGGCAACGCTATATGCCCTTTCCACCATTCTTCGAATGGCGGGGGCATAAAAAATCACCCTCCCCTAGAATTGTCCACCAACTAAGTGGACTATGTCAGTAAACCCAGTGGACATTTGCAATAGACTCAGTGGACAGTCTGGACATTATCCATGGATTCAGTGGATGCTAAGGGAGGTCAAAGCACAGTCGACAATGCCCTTGGTGTGAAGGTTCAGTAGCCTCAATTGAAATTTATATCCTCCCTTGATGTTTATATTTATTTATTTTTTCAAATTTATATTCATTTACCAAAAAATTCTAATTATTTGAATTAATTAGTTATTCATATTTATGTAGACAAGAAGCATGTATGTAGCTTACCACCTATATATAAGTTTTGTATCCACACTTTGATCACCTCTAAGAAATGATTTTCGAGATTGTTGTCAACAGAATTTGATCAAGATTGTTTAGTACATTTATCTGCCTGTTGGTCTGAGGGCTTAAAGAGCATTCATTAGAATGTCATAAAATATGAGTGACAGGCATCTTGAACTGGAAGAATTCCTTCAGCTTGGTAGGGTTCCTATACATGTACATTGTACATTAAGTGAATATAAAAATGTCTGCCCATGTTTTTTTTTTGTGGTCTCATCAACACCATGGTCAAAGATTGACCATTGTCTACCATGGTGTTCATGGTCAACTGACCAACATTTTCACCTGGGACCATGGTATATATATGTTCGAGCCTAGCTCGGGTCACATGTGAGACGCCAAGTTCTGCAACGGAAGGTCAGGTGGTTTTTCTCCAGGTACTCCGGTTTTTGCCCACCTCTGATTAACGCTCGGCTCTATATGAGTGAAATAATCTTGAAAGGGACGTAAAACCAAACCAAAAAAAACAACAAAAAAACATGGTATATGACCATGGTCATCAAATTATGTTGTTGTGGTGCCATTTTACAAATCCTGGCCAACCATGGTCCCAGCTCCATAGAATACCAATGAAAACATGCTACTTCATGGTAAATGACCATTTTCACCGGGGTCAGTGTACTAGCCAATTGCACACAGGCAAGGGTTGATCTGCATCTATTGAATTCGCCAGTGGCAGAATTTGCCTCTTATAAGCCTGCAAGGTAAGCTGATAGGCTTGACAGCGGCCCACAACTGGGCCATTAACCCATTTAGTACCAGAAACCCTAAAACGGGTACTTCTGGCAAACAGTGCAGGCCCAGATCAGACGCCACAGAACGCAGCATCTGATCAGGGCCTACACTGTTTTCAAAAAAGTTCAGCCATTTTCCTAATCAATTTTGAAGAAAACACAACCTGACCCCCCTAAATTTTGAAATGGGCTCATGCTATATATAAGGAAGAAGATTCCATTTGGTACAAAAAGGGTGAAACTTCATACCAAATCTGTTTAACTGAGCTTATCAAATTTGGTATACTGTCCTGAATAATAGAGAGAGGAGGGTTTAGTCCTCTTTCCACCACTTCTCCATTTCCAATAAGGCTTAAATAGGTTTCAAATGCTTTGTAAGAATTCCTTATTGTTTGAGAACAGTGGCAGCAACTTGGCATCCTTCTTTCTATCAATGATTCTCTTATAGTTCTTGGGACCTGAACATTGGGTTAAAAGCTAGGCTTGATACAGTAGTTCTCTAAGTCAGTGAACCATGACATGAGATCAAGGTCAAATATGGATGCTTGCAATGAAGTTGCCATCGTTAGAAACAACTTTGCACTTAGTATGATCCATGAAGCTCTTATAGTTAGAACTTGAGAAATGAACTTGAACATTTGGGTGAAAGTTAGGGTGGCCACAATAGTTCAAAAAGTCAGTGAACTATAAAAAGTAGGTCAAGTGCAAAAAATGGATGCCTGCACTAAAGCTGCCATCCTTAGATGCTAGTTTGTACCAAGTATCAGTTATGAAGTTCTAATAGTTCTTGAGAAATGGACTTGACCACATGGGTGAAAGCCTGGGTTGACGCAATAGTTTACAGTCAGTGAACCATGAAGTGTATGTCAAGGTCAAATATGAATGCTTGTATTGCTATCCCTAGATGCAAGTTGCTACATCAGGAATGAAGCACTTATAATTCTCAAGATAGCACTTGTTACATCAGGGTGATAGTTAGGGTGGTTGCAAATGCTGTCAAAGGCTTGAGGAATGGATGAACAAACAGGAAAATGGGTAAAAGGGTGGACTCCTACATGTATATAGAGCCATGCTTCAAGCAAGTGTGACAAAAAACAGGACAAAATCACAGGAGGCAGCAGTATACTCTACCATTTGTTATCGTTAAGGAACAACATGAAAAATGGAACCAAACTATAACAGCACTAGGTCATTATATAAGATGGACACAGTGTACATGATTGTATGTCATACACATGTAGGTTAGGATAAATATTTTGTGCCATTCTTAATACCTTATAACCTTATCATTAAAACTAGCTGGATGTGGTAATAATATAAAGTAAAATAAAATTTCCTCTTAGATCTTAGTCATCATAGAGTTCGCAACTGGCAATGTAGGAACCTTATACAAGAAGATCAACGTAAAGTTTCCAGTTAATCTTGTTTTGAGGGAAGAAAAGATCTAAACTATGTCAAACCTAGGGCAAAGTGATTCTAATAGGTTTTTGAAGAAATGTATGGAGGGCTTTAATGTATGGCTAGCATTGACCTTGACTGTATTATCTAGAACTTTGAGTTACAACCATATTGCAGACAAAAATGCATAGACATTTGATACATTTTTCCCGCAAAAGTGTTGTAACTTGAGTTACAACCCTTTTGCGGTGAAACTATTATGCATCTGAGATACAACATTTTTGAATTTTCAAAATTCTGAAAAAAGCAGTTTCAATATCAGCCTGTTATTTTTACAGGTTGTGGGCCTTTAAAATCAGAATATAATTCTGCAAAAAAGTCATTTTGTGAAAAAAGTGTAGTTACCGCAGTTTTGCGGGCAGCCCTCGTATTACCCTTTGAACATTGAAAAATGGAAGATGAAATTTAGTATAAACATGGACATTCTGGTAATGTATCATGCTCATTGAAATGAGGGACAAGGGCTCACAACTCTTAGAGTTTTTCCAGATAATGTAAAATTTTCAACAGTTATTTCTTGTTCATAACTGTTTTCTCTGCAGCTTAAATAACTTTCTTCTCTGACAGCGCTGAAGCGGGGCTATAGTCAGATCCTCTGACAGCTCTAGTTTTGTCTCTCATGTCAAAAGTGGTCAACTCAACCCATTATATACTGGTGGACACTTCCATTGCTATATGTTGGACAAGTCCATTTGTCATTTAAGGAATGTCAGGCCTATTTCTTTATTTTTATTCCATTTTTGACTGAAAATCCTGTCAGCAGACAGTCCAGACCCTGATCAGATGCCCAGTTCTGCAGCATCTGATCTGGACCTGCGCTCTTTGCCAGGCTACATTTCTAGGGGTTTGCTGCCTATAATGGGTTAAGGAATGAATTTGCTCCGGAGGAACAATATTTTTCCTTTAAGAGTCGACCCCTACTTCAGTGGACGGTGTATCCATTTCCCTTAAACTCCAAACGTTTGAACACTGGACTGTAAAAATGGCAGGCATCACGAAAACACGCCTATATAATTTGACCCCCTGGAACCCTATTTTTATATAGTAAAACTGGGGTTTGCAGGGGTAAAATCTATTTTTCTTATTTCTGGTCCAAAATATAGATTGTGGGTACTCGTTAGAACCGCCTCGATGAGGCGGTTCTAATGAGTACCCACAATCTATATTTTGAGCAGAAATAAGAAAAATATCACAATTTTTCATCTTAAAAAATTTGTTTTTCGGTGATAAAGGTCACAATGTATTTGTATAGACGTGTTTTCGTAATGAAAAAGCTGCTAGATGTATCCATTTCCCTTAAACTCCAAACCAAACGTTTGAATACTGGACTGATACTTGTGATCAAAGAACTTCCTCAGAATCCTACAAATGTTTAGCAATAAAAAATATGAATATACTTTAGATTGCATGAATACATGTACATATATTCCTACATTTCAGAGGAAAAAGCCCCACTCGAATACTATGCTGTGGCTGTCAAGAAGACCGGCTCTACTGTTCGCATTGACACATTGTCAATGTCTAAAGTATGCATACCAGGTGCGTAATAGGGATGCCTAACTATGAAACAGGATTGCCCTGAGTGTTGGGACAGACAGGCCTGAGCAAACAGTGCAGACCCAGATCAGAAGCAGTCTGATCAGGGTCTACACTGTTTGCAATTCACTTTTTGGACTCCTTGCTGGATCATGAAACAAATTTGTTAGAATATTATCCTGCTGAACAAGACACAACTACATTACCTTTACAAACAGTGTAGATCCTGATCGGATACCTTTACAAACAGTGTACAGAGAGCCAGATAAGCTTCGTATTTTCGTAAATTACGGATTAAAAAATGCAAAATACGAAGTGGTTGAAAATTTAAATCGTACCATTTACGGTAGACCTTTCTTAGGTTACGAAGGAGACAATGATATGGCGCGTATTTACGCAGTAATCCTTGCATAACGTTTCGTAACATGACCATCTACAATTGTCAGCTCAAAGACAATGAAAGGGTTTGTAATTAATACCCTTCCTCTACCCGACGGCTTTCCGCTGTGATTAGAAATAAGAAGAATAATCCGAAACGTGTTTTCACACCTGCAGCTGTAGTTAGTCACTTCACTGGTCTCACAAATGTTTTGCTTTTTTCCGTGCACATAATTTCCCACATGTACGTTTGTTGCATTAATACTTTAGCGGAAAATATGACTGTGGGATAGGTGAAAACAGACAAGCCTGTGCAGTCTGATCTGTCTGTACACTCATTTTATGCCTCTGTCTCTGGTGTTTTAAAACAGCAGCAAGCGGGTTGTCTAGACTCACTAGTTAATCTGGTCTTTTGTAAAAAAAGTAACAAATTTTTGGCTGTTCGTAGACTCATTAACCTTGTTTGTTTCGACCGTAGAATGCGCCTGAATGCAAACTATTACGTTGTAAGTGAATAGGTACTTGGATCAGACTGTTCAACATCTCTCACATGAAATGTCTTCCTGAAAATCTTTGAATGTGCAGTCACTGTTCACAAGGTTTCATATCGCTTAAAAACGTGTTTCTTGCCGTTTTCCAATGCCTTTGATTATTGAATCATGATGGTTGTTTACTTCTGATACGGTTCAAGTATCTATTCACTAAAAAATATATTTTTGTCACAAACCGGTAAATTGACTGGCGTATTAGGTGTTAATAAAGTTTTTCCGGCATGCTATGATCGCACATCTCGGTTATAATAGCGGATTTGCACGAGATTACCAGTATTTATTCATAATTTGATGCAGCGCATGTAATGTATGTTATAATTGAAACAGTTAGAATTTATTAAATCTTTTTCTGAAGATAAAAGAAACAATTAAATAAATATGTACTATAAAAGGGTTATCCTTTGGAAGCAAAGAATATACCACAGAACTGAAACGTATGGAGTGTACATGTACATGTTTTCATGGCCAGACTAGCTACTTTAGGCCAATTAGGCCTCATCAGTGACCCATATTCATATTTTTATCATTCCGACGCATTTTTCCCCACAACATTGTCATCAATGCACGGTTGTGTGCTATTACATTTTAGTTCAAACGGAACCGTTTTTTCACTCTTTATCGCTGCACAGACTGATCTCTTTGTCTGCCGTGTTCTATACCACATTTAACCAAAATACAATTAGTGGGATCAACTTGTAATACCTTGGTTTTCATGCATATATCGATCTGTGAATCGCAGGTGGCCAGGCCAGCACGAAGTGCATGCTTATTTACAACTATTCATCTCAATTTGAAAATAGAATTATCGTCCTATCAAGCTTCTTAGATGTCTCGTCGGCGTCTTTGAACATGAACGCAGAAAAACTGGCAGTGCATCATAAAAGTTTCTTAGCGTCCTACGACACAGACGGTATTTTTATTCGCGTCTACGCTACTGATATCGAGTGCCCCACTCCCACTTTCCGGCTAGCGCAAACACTGAGCATAATATGTTCAGAAAGTGTAGTCTGATCTGGGTGTGTGCTGTTTGCTAAGACATCTGTCCAGAAACATAAGGGTGATTCTGTTTACTGGCTTGATGTCTTTATAATCAGTATCAGTGAACTATTAACTAGCTTAAATTGTAATGAATCGGTAGTTAACCAGGTTCATAAAAATACGAAACGACCTCCCGATTTGATCCGTATATTTACTGACCCATTTTTTCAGTTTACTGTAAAGGTTTTAATTTTGATAAGTAAATACGAAGTGGGGATAAAAAATTATCTGGAGCTATGGTGTAGATCCTGAAATCATGAAATAAATCAAGCTCTAAAAGCCTGAAATTCTGCAACTCATATTTTTCAGGCATTTGATTTATTTCATGATTTCAGGCTTTTAGATTCTGATTTTTGCCTATATTGTCTGTTTAAAAGACTGTTTAACCCTTATTTCTGACTATAAGTCAACCAAATTACTTTATATTTTCACAAACTCCACTACAAACAGTGTAGATTCTGATCAGATGGCTTCTGAACTTCAGAAGCCATCTGATCAGGATCTACACTGTTTGTAAAGGTATCCGATCAGGATCTACACTGTTTGTAAAGGTAATGTAGTTGTGTCTTGTTCAGCAGGATAAGGGTTGAAGCTGCAAAATCGGGCCTTTCAGGCATGGAAAAGCGTGGTCAGTATGAGGCCTGGATTTTAGGAGTATTACAGCAAGTCCTCAGGTGTCAAAGTTGTTCGGATTTTCATGGTGCTTTTCACTCTACAGTAAACCTTTACACCCTTGAGTTCCTGTAATTATGAGTTTTGGACACTACTAATGGTCAAAATTGGGGTTTCTGTCAAAATTCCATAACAGAATGACAAGTTGAGCTGATCATGATGAGAGCTCATCAAGTAAACACGCCTACATAATTTTGACCCCATTGAACCCCACTTTTATATAGTAAAACTGGGGTTTATAGGGGTAAACCTTATTTTTCTTATTTCTGCTCTAAAATATAGATTGTGGGCATTTGTTAGAACCGCCTCGATGAGGCGGTTCTAACGAGTACCCACAATCTATATTTTGAGCAGAAATAAGAAAAATATCACAATTTTTCATCTTAAATTTTCATTTTTTCGGCGATTAAGATTGCAATGTGTTTGTATAGGCGTGTTTTCGTAATGTGTCTCCTCTGGATGTGCTCTAAGATAGTTTGCAAGCTGATCTGTTTAACATTAGGTTAACAAGGTTGTGCAGTGAACTCCTCTGTGAATTCCATATTACATAGAGAAAAGTGGAGTTTACAGGGAAAGTATTTTCCTGATTCAAAAAAACAACAACATACATTTACCCTTTTTTGGACCAAATGGAATTTTCCTCCTTATATATAGCAGGAGTCCATTTAAAAATATAGGGGTGACAGGTCATGTTTTCTTCAAAAACTCTTTGGAAAATGGCTGAACTTTTTGCAAACTGTGTAGGCTCTGATCAGACGCCGCGTTCTGCGGCGTCTGATCTGGGCCTGCACTGTTTGCCACAGTATCCGTTTAGGGAGGTAACTCCTGCAAAAGTATTTTTTGTCCAATGTCAAAAGGGGTCAACTCTAAAGGATAGAAGCTAACCGAAAGAATTTGCTCTTGAGGAGCAAATTCTTTCTCAGGAGCAAATTCTTTCCTTTATGAGTAGACCCCTTTTTCAGTGGGACAAAGTTTATAGAAAAGCAAACAGAACGTCCCAAAAAGTTATCTCCCTTTGAAAAATGGCAGAAAAATCTGCCCGGTTATCCATTCCCCATAATGCAGACTTAGGTTCTGATTTTATTTTTCAGGGATAGGTACTGGTGCTGGCTGGGTATACCCAATGTCTACTCTCCTGAATGCCAAACTGATGCGGGTGGCAGAGTGTAATGCCATTGTCAAGACAGTCACAGATTTCTTTGGACAACTCTGTCTGCCAGGGGCACTCAACTCCTTCTATAACCCTTTTGGTATGGTATTTTGTTTTGTTAAAGAGAAAATTAGGTTTTAGAGGTGGAGTGACACTTTTGAAAAAGAAGGCAATAGTCATAAATATATTGAAAAATTCTCGAAACTGATTTACCACAATGATCCTTAGTATTGGGACAAACAGGCCTAAGCAAGATCAGACTGCTCCTGACTATGGATTTTGTTTTAGGTGAGTAGTTCTGTTCTAGTCATTTAGGGGAAAATGTATTAAAATTGTCATTTGCAGGGGTAAGTTAGCAGTTATACTGTCAGAAATATTGTTATGCCCCCAACTTCGAAAAAGTGGGGGTGCATATTGCTTCTGGCTTGTCCATTCGTTCGTTCATTCCTTCGTACGTTTGTCACACTTTCTTCTGCATAGCATAACTAAAGAACCATGTACGCTAGTGTTTTGAAATTTGATATATGGTTTCCTCATGGAGGAATAGCTGACCCGTATTTTTCCCTTTTTGCATTATTATACCCGCTTTTTAGAAGAAAAATCGGTCAAAGGTCAAAAATTATGATTTGCCATATCTCCTAAACTATTGGAGTTACACTTCTGAAACTTTGCTTATTGGATGGTCCTTGGAATATTGAATATGTCAGGTTACTTTTGGTGTGACCTTGACCCCAAGGTCAAAGGTCAAAAAGTATGATTTTGCCATATCTTCTAAACTATTAGAGTTACACTTCTGAACCTTTGGTTATTGGATGGCCCTTGGTATATAGAATAAATTTGGATACTTTTGGTGTGACTTTGACCTCAACATGACCCCAAGGTCAAAGGTCAAAAATTATGATTTGCCATATCTCCTAAACTATTGGAGTTACACTTCTGAAACTTTGGTTATTGGATGGTCCTTGGAATATAGAATGTGTTGGGCTACTTTTGGTGTGACATCGACCCCAAGGTCAAAGGTCAAAAAGTATGACTTTGCCATATCTTCTAAACTATTGGACTTACACTTCTGAAACTTGGTTATTGGATGGCTGTTGGAATATAGAATAAATTGGGATACTTTAGGTGGACCTCAACATAACCCCAAGGTCAAAGGTCAAAAAGTATGACTTTGCCATATCTTCTAAACTATAAGAGTTACACTTCTGAAACTTTGCTTATCAGTTAGAATGTTCTTTGCAACTTCTTTTAACTTACATGTAGTTTTGGCTAGCTAATACATAGTCATTAGTGTTATTAATAGAAAAAGCGGGTATTTGCGATGGTATACCATCGACTGCAGATCTTGTTTACCTTTTAATTAAATAACATAGAAATCTCGTTAGCAAGATATCTAAAAAAGTATTTGAGTTAGAGCCTTGATATTTGGTATACTGCTTGGGACTGAGGAGGAGATCACCTGATTAAATTTTCAACAAATTTAATGAAATTTTGTTTTGAGTTATGGCCCTTTGCAATTTCTGGCCATTTAATTGTGTTGCTTTCTACTGCATAGCATAACTTTATAACCATGTATGCTAGTGTTTTGAAATTTCATATATGGATTTCTCATGAAAAAAAAGTTGACCCATATTTTTTTTTCCTTTCCGAATTATCGCCCCTTTTTGAGTTATGTCCCCTTTAATTAAATAACATAAAAATCTCGTTAGCAAGATATCTCAAAAAGTATTTTAGCTAGAGCCTTGATATTTGGTATACTGATTTGGACTAAGGAGGAGATTACCTGATTAAATTTTCAACCAATTTAATGAAATTTTGTTAAAATAATGGCCCTTAACAATTTCTGGCCATTTAATTGTGTTGATTTTCTGTGCATATACTATTACTTAAGAACTATGTATGCAAGTGTTTTGAAATTTCATTTATGGTTTCCTCATGAAGAAGTAGTTGACTCATCTCCCCTTTTCACGTTATTTCCTTTTTAATTAAATAACATAGAAATCTCGTTAGCACGATATCTCAAAAAGTATTTGAGCTAGAGCCTTGAAATTTGGTATACTGATTTGGGCTGAGGAGGAGATGACCTGATTAAATTTTCAACCAATTTAATGAAATTTTGTTGGAGTGATTGCCCTTTGCATTTTCAGGGCATTTAGTTGTGTTTCTTTCTTGTAGCAAGATGTTTCAAAAACTATTTAATTGTTGCCTAAAAACTTGACATGCTGATTTGGAATGACTAGTACATCACCTGATTAACATTTGAAAAAAAAAATCTGATTTTTTTTTTTTTTTGTGATAATGGCCTTTTGAAAATTTGGCCATTTATGGACAAGCATATGGTTGGGGGCATAGTGTTTTACAAACACCATTTCTAGTTTTAAAAGAGACCGTAAAACTGCTGATTTTCCTCCCAAAATGACAATTACAGTAGAACATTGATGGCTCGAACACCGATGGCTTGTTTCCCATGGCTGGGTCGAACTCGTACTTGAGCCCCTAGGGAAATCCTCAAGATAAGAAATGGTGGGGGATGATAAAGGAGATTTTAGTCTTTTATCTTGCAAATGTGTGCTGTGTGTACTCATTAGAATCGCCTCAAGGAGGCGATTCTAATGAGTACACACAGCAAACATTTTCGTTAGCTAACATAGAAAGATGTTCAAAGTATCCCGTTATGCCTCTTGGCAGTGACCTTCAGTGGCTCGAACTACTGTGCCTCGGATAAAATTTAATGGTCCCAAAGGGGTTCAAGCCATCGAAGTTTGACTGTATCTATACAGTTATCCCCATTCTAGTGCACAGTTTGGCGCTAAAGTGAATTTGCCACTATAAAGAATCCCAATAAGGAGTAGTATGATAGGTAATAAAGGTTTAACAGAAGACATTTTCAAAGTACAGTAAAATTCTTATATTAAGACCACCTTTGGGACTGTTCAAAAGTGGTCTTAAAGACCACTTTGAACAGTCCCAAAGTTGGTCTCTGATCAGAGGACACGGTACTAAGCAGGTTTAACGGAAGACATTTTCTAAGTACAGTAAAATTCCTATATTAAGACCACCTTTTGGACTGTTCAAAAGTGGTCTTAAAGACCACTTTTGAACAGTCCCAAAGGTGGTCTCTGACCAGAGGAC
Organism: Lucinisca nassula; assembly: GCA_963580285.1. NCBI lineage: Eukaryota > Metazoa > Mollusca > Bivalvia > Lucinida > Lucinidae > Lucinisca > Lucinisca nassula. The sequence goes on from OY757010.1 coordinate 170,612,945, forward strand.
ACGGTATGCAAAAAACACAAAGAAAGAATAACTGAAACTTTCTAGTAAGCTTTTTAAAGCAGAATTAGTCTCAATTTTTGGTGGTCTTAATAGCGAAATTTTCCTGTATTCTTATTTGCAGCAAATATAAAGTTTTCATATTACATGTGAATTGTCTGCTGTGCCCTATTTTTGCTGAAACATAATGAAAAAATTTACAGCACTTCAAGTTAGTAATGTTTTGGGCTTCAAAAAAAGGCTTGAGTAGCTTTTGCATTACTTACGCAAATGGAAAAGCTACTTAAATTTTTCTTGCAAAAATACCAGAGTATCTGATAATGTGCTTGCTAGAACAGTTAACAATTTGACTACTAATGAGCGTGTTAAGCTACTTATGCTTTGAACAGTGGGCCAGAAAGACTGTTTTCTAATTGAGTGGATAAGCAGGCTAATCTTAGTCTTCTGACTTCACTGATTGAACTTGCTCAAAGATACCCATTATGATTTCACACCCTTGCAACATTGTACATTTTTTTCACATCTCCATAATGGATACTTTTCTGATGAAAATCCATGCTATTTTTCTTGTTTATACTGCAAACAAAGGTTGTGGGTGCTTCATTGAGGCGGTTCTAATGAGTGCCCACAACCTTTGTTTAACTACCTCATTGAGGTGGTTGTAACGGGTACCCACAATCTAATTAAGTCTTGGTGCAGAAATAAGAAAAATAATGTATACCTCCGTAAACACCAGTTTTCTCTATATAAAGTGGAGTTTAGCGGGTTGTTCATTTCACAGACTTGTTCATGTGATGTTTCTGTTTGTCTCTGCTTATATTGTTTGTACAGCTATATTACTGCTTCTTTTTAGGCAACAATCCAACCAAGGTGTGTGAGCTGTGTGTTGGGTCAGGTGAGCAGAAATGTACATCTAGTGACCCGCATGCCAACTTTGATGGAGCCATGAGATGTCTTGACTCTGGTGGAGACGTGGCATTTGTCCGACATGACACTGTAGCGACAAACAGACCAATGGATATAGATGTTAGTTTTAAACCCTTGTCCTGCTGAACCAGAGTGTGTGCTGCCTTTTGCAAACAGTGTAAATACTAATCAGATGGCTGAAGAAGCCATCTGATTAGTATTTACACTGTTTGCATGGCTTCTTCAGAAGCCATCTGATTATATTTACACTGTTTGCATGGCTTCTTCAGAAGCCATCTGATTAGTATTTACACTGTTTGCATGGCTTCTTCAGAAGCCATCTGATTAGTATTAATACTGTTTGCATGGCTTCTGTAGAAGCCATCTGATTAGTATTTACACTGTTTGCATGGCTTCTTCAGAAGCCATCTGATTAGTATTTACACTGTTTGCATGGCTCAGGGCCTGACAAATCCAAAAATTGTCAAACAGGGGTTGGCTTTGGGGGGGGGGGGGGGGGGGGGGGGATAATGGTGACAATGATGACGACCAACATTTATAAATATAATCCAAGGTTTCTGTCAAATTTCAAGCACAACCACTTTCCATTAGGGTCTAGTTATTTCATGTTAGTGTTTATTTCTCTTTGGTGTCTCTGATGGGAGCTCAGGGTTAATTGTATTGATTCCTGATCATTGCATTCACTTCTATTTATTTCCCTCTGTGCGGTAATACGTTAGAAAATACTGTTGTTGTCACCGTCAATAACGGTACCTTTCAAGTTAATTGCTGACATAATACCTTAACCGCTTAGCAATTTAAGATACAGTTATATATACTCAGTTAGCTTGACACGCACGATAAACACGAGCTGCAGCAGATATAGATCTACTCAAAAGATCAGAAGTGTCAGGGCAGCGAGATAAAAGATAAACAAATGCAGTTTATTTAGCTTGGATTTAATGATCCAACCAGAAGACGAGAACCCACTCTATCACAAATGAACCCAAGCGTTCACACCCACCCTACAAGCAAGTTCAATGCGATCATCATTTCTGCCATCCAAATCGTCGTCCACAAACCACCACTCCCATTTTTTCTGCACACGATCGGTAAATGACGTCATCCGACCCCAGCAACACAGCACATGTTTAACGTCATTGTTTTATTTTAATGGGGCCTATCTCTTTCTTAAAAAAAAAATGTTTGGAACCGGTAAAAAACATTTTCTCGATAGCTAAACGGTTGTGGATAGAGGCACGACTAATCCACGGTTACCAACATTAAAGCATTTGACTTTTTTCCGCCAGCGTCTGCTATTTGGCGCCAAAACATAACCATTCACGAGATAGTAGAATAGTCCGTTTTTACTACCGTAAGATGTAGCAAATCGTCTTTATAGCAGCTATTAAATCATTTTCACATTGATTGTGGATTAAATTTTATGGCAGGGATAAACGCAAATTAGAGACAATCTTATTTTCACACCTTGTCAAGCTTATCGATAGCACTGGCGGTACACACTACATCAGAAATGAAAGACACGCACTGCCAGGCAATCATGTTTAATTGGTAATTATATGACAGGGGTTAACAATAGTGTCATAAATGAACAGTTATAAAAACATGGATCGTTTCGTCTCTGAATTGCCGACAAAGCGGGAATTATTGTGATTTACTTACTGGTCTACTAGTTTTACCGTATTTAAGGACTCAAAAGACTGACGATTGTAGACAATTTTTTGCACTTGCCCGACCGGGCGTCGAAAGGTCAAAGTGCACCTGCCCGGCGCGATTTCGGACTTGTCCCGGGCGGCCGGGCAATGGATTTGTCAGCCCCTGATGGTTTCTTCAGAATTATATTTACACTGTTTGCATGGCTTCTTCAGAAGCCATCTGATTAGTATTTACACTGTTTGCATGGCTTCTTCAGAAGCCATCTGATTAGTATTAATACTGTTTGCATGGCTTCTGCAGAAGCCATCTGATTAGTATTTACACTGTTTGCATGGCTTCTTCAGAAGCCATCTGATTAGTATTTACACTGTTTGCATGGCTTCTTCAGAAGTCCAATGTCGGGTAAAAGTCCCACAAAATTGGAAACAACGTCTCCAAAATGACCTTTACAGTGTTGACAGGGACGTTAAACCTCAAATGAAACAAATCAAACAAAACCTTCAGAAGTCATCTAATTAGTATTTACACTGTTTGCATGGCTTCTTCAGAAGCCATCTGATCAGTATAAACACATTGTTGGCATTCAGTTCATGAATTTGCAGGAACAAATTATATCTAGTGATCTGATTGGTTAAAGTCAGAAATGGTTCTGGCTAAATTAATTTATTCAGCAGGTTAAGAGTAAATTGTACCCATTTATTCTAAGCTTTGGAGGAGAGTGGATGTTCCTGACACATTTTTCATTATGTTTTAAAAGAGATTCCACTGCAGGACTTCCTTTCAGAAATATAAGAGCCGTATCATGAGAAAAACCGGTCTTTCTGGTTTTTGACGAAGTTAGACACAAACTAGCCTGCGCAGCTACACAGACTAGCAAGAGTCTTGAATTTATAGATATAGAAACTATATGTTCAGTACTATCCATCAGGTTAAAAAGTCTGCAGTGAACTCCCCACTAAACCCCACATTATATAGAGAAAAGTGGGGTTTATGGGAGTGTTCATTATTTTTCTTATTTTTGCTCAGAACCATACATTGTGGGTACTCGCATTTTTTCATTTGAAAATGTGTGATATTTTTCCTATTTCTAGTCCAAATATAGATTGTTGGCACCAACAATCTATATTTGGACTAGAAATATAGATTGTTGGCACCAACAATCTATATTTGGACTAGAAATAGGAAAAAAAATTGAACTTTTTCATATGAAAAAATGCTAGTTCTAGAAAAATGAAAGAGGCCATGGTGAACAAGCCATCAGTGTTCGAGCCATCAATGTTCTACCGTATATGGAAATTTTCATGGTTATTTAGTTTTCACTTCCTACAACAGTCACAGCATACAACAGTCAGGGGACCCTTGGTGTAAAGACTATTTGTTCCCTGGTAATAATCCCAGTATGTAGTAGTATAGTTCCTGGTTAAAGAATGTGTATTGTACTGGGGCCAGTTGTTCAAAACTAACGACGTCGTTACTTAACGTATCATTAAAACTTTGATCATTATTATGGCAAATATGCTAATATTTTTGCAAAAATACCAAGAATTTATGTATTAAACTTGCTAGAACAGTTAACAATATGACCACTAACGAGCTCGTTAAGCTAAAGATGCTTTGAACAAATTGGCCCTGGTTAATAACTCCCTTTTCCCCTTAACCACAGCCGGCCGTAAAAAGTCTCCCTACCCTACATCATAGTGTACTTTATGTTTTCTTGTCCTTTGGGATCATTGATTCCATAGTGAAATTTTGAAAATATTTGAGGGTCACTGATGAGGCCTAAATGGCCGAAACTAGCTAGTCTGGCCCAGAAAACATGTCCACTCCATATTTTCCAGTTCTGTGGTGTATTCTTTGCTTCCAAAGGATAACTCATTCTAGAACATATTTTCCCCTTAATTACTCCCAAGAACAAAATTAATGTGAACAAAGAAACAAATGTGGAAATTTGTTAGAATTGCCTTGACCAGTAATAAATATCCACAATATTTGTTTTTGGAGTATTAAAACAATATTCCTGAATATTAATTTGTCTCATCTAGAATAAAGGATTCATTCCATTTAAATTGTCATTATAACAAGTTTTGTTATGTAGAATGCCAGTATCACGAGTGTGGCCTTTACTTAGGGGAATGGATACACTTCCAGGGCAGGCAACTCCTGCAAAAGTATTTTTGTCTCCCATGTCAATAGGGTCAACTCTTAAAGGAAAGAATTTGCTCCTGAGGAGCAAATTCTTTCCTTTAAGAGTAGACCCCTTTTTCAGTGGGACAGGGCTTACAGAAAAGCAAACAGGAACTTCCGAAAGTTGTCTCGCCTTGAAAAATAGCAGAAAAATCTGCCAGGTGTTCCCATCCCCCTTAAAAGGAAACTGAATTTGAAAACAAGGCACCTAACACTTCTATCACACACAAAAAAAAACATCTTTCTCCTTTTGTTACAGAACTACGAACTGGTATGTCCCGATACTACATCCCGACCTCTTGCTGAGTATCCAAATTGTAACTTTGGCAAAGTTCCTAATGATATAGTGATGACATCATTCTTCAAAGAGGATGAAGAAATCGTTCGTATGAAGCATACACTGCTGCAAGCCTCTAACTGGTTTGGCCCAGGCAAAGAGTTTGTGAATGATTTTGCCTTGTTCAATTCTGATTCATACAATTACCTAGGCCGTGCCAACGTTCTGTTTAACGACGCCACAAAAGCGTTAGTGGATGTGGGAGCAAGAGACAGATACTACACATGGATAGGTTAGCATAGTCGGTTAAAGTGATGTAATTAACCCTTATCTTGCTGTTCACGACAACCTCTATCTTTGCAAACAGTGTAGATCCAGATCAGATGGCTTCTGGAGAAGCCATCTGATCAGGATCTACACTATTTGGCATTTAGTTTATGAATTTGTAGCAATAAATTACATCAAGTAATTTAATTGGTTGATAGACAGAAATGGGTGTGGCTTAAATAAATATTCAGCAAGATAAGGGTTAACGGTTGATTTTCTTTGTTTCTTGCTAGAAACTTGTTGTGGTTACTTGTTGGAACCACCTCGGCCTGGTTGAGGTGATTCTATAAAAAAATACAGAAAATCAACAAGTACCGGTACTTGATTCATATAAAAAAAAAAACAAAAAAAACTTGATTCTCACAAGTACCGGTACCCAAAGCATAATTCCAGGCTCGATAGCTCGGTAGGAATCCCATCTGACTGGTGATCAGGAGGATGCAGGTTCGATACCTGCCAGGGTCGGCAACATTCTTTCACGAAAATTGATAATGAAATCTTTTCTATGGTCATTCTCTCACTTCTGCTGATTCAAGAAGGGCAGTTTTCAGTTACTGGAGAAAGAATGTGCACTGTACTGGTTAACCACTTATGTATAAGCCTGCACAGGAAAAGTTTGGATAGGTAAACTGACAGGCTCAAAAATGACCTAAATAGTGTTGACTGGGCTGTTATACTCAAATGCAAACAAAGCATTAACCCTTATCTTGCTGTTCACGACAACCCCTATCTTTGCAAACGGTGTAGATCCAGATCAGATGGCTTCTGAAGAAGCCATCTGATCAGGATCTACACTGTTTGACATTCACTTTATGAATTTGCAGAAATAAATTACATAAAGTAATCTGATTGGTTCAAAGTCAGAGATGGGTGTGGCTAAAATGAATATTCAGCAAGAGAAGGGTTAAGAAAAATTACCACAAAATTATCCTCATTACTCATCTAGACTTATGTGTAAGTATTATAAGTATCTGCCAAGTCGCAGCTAGAGCATGCTTTAAGGTAAATGGTTATACAGTAGAACTTCGATGGCTCGAACACCGATGGCTCGTTTACCATGGATGTGTCGAACCCATTCTTGAGCCCCTAGCGAAATCCTCTACATAAGAAATAGTGGAAGATAATTAAGGATATTTTAGTCTTTTATCTTGCAAATGTATGCTGTGTGTACTCATTAGAATCGCCTCGATGAGGCGATTCTAATAAGTACACACAGCATACATTTTCATTATAAAACACCGAAAAGATGTCTAAAAGTATCTCGTTATGCCTCCTGGCAGTACCCTCAGTGGCTCGAACTACCCCTGTCTCGAACTGATTTTCGAGGTCCCAAAGGTGTTCGAGCCATTGAAGTTCAACTGTACATGGCATGCTTTCGGCCATTTTTGTTTGGGTGACTTCTGTCAGCTTTTCTGTAATGTGAGCCCTTTCTAAAAGAAATCTTCTCTTAAAGGAAATTTTAATGAGGAACTAATGGTTTCCATTAAGAGAAGAAGGAAAATTATCCATATACCATATATACCCTAAAGGACACCTAAACTCTTCTTTTCCATACTTGCTGTAAAATGTAAGGGGAATGAGAACTGGCAGATTTTTCCCCCATTTTTCAAAGGGAGGCAACTTTCGGGACATCCTGTTCACTTTCTACAAGCCCTGTCCCATTGAAAAAGGGGTCTACTCTTAAAGGAAAGAATTTGCTCCTCTGGAGCTTTCCTTTAAGAGTTGACCCCTATTGACATGGGAGACAAAATACTTTTGCAGGAGTTCCCGCCCATGAATTTGTTCCAATTCCCCTTAAGCAAGTACAATTTATTACTCATATTGAGCCTAAAAATGGCTGTATTTGTAGAAAACAGTTTTGACCCCAATGAGAAGCCACATTCTGCGGCGTCTAATTTGGGTCTCATTATGAAAACATGCCTATACAAATACATTGACACATTTATCGCCGAAAAAAATAAAATTTTCAGATGAAAAATCACGATATTTTTCTTATTTCTGCTCAAAATATAGATTGTGGGTACTTGTTAGAACCACCTCAATGAGGCGGTTCTAACGAGTACCCACAATCTATATCTTAAGAGCAGAAATAAGAAAAATAAGGTTTACCCCTGCAAACCCCAGTTTTACTATATAAAGGTGGGGTTCGAGGGGGTCAAAATTATATAGGCATGTTTTCGTGATGAAACTTTTTACTCAGCTCTTCCCCGTCTGTCTGAATATGGTATAAAATTTGTTGAGTGTAGGTTTTGTTTTAATTCCACGGTGGTAAATTCAATTTTCCATTATTTACAGGTAATTATCGGCAAATGCCACCACAGGGTTCAACATTAACTTTTTAAATAACTGGACAAGGTGGTCCTGTAACTCTTGGGATGAACTGGACCTAATCTAAGTTCAACAGAAGAAATGAAAATCATACTAAAACATTAGCTGTACAGTCTTCAGATTCTTTCTGCTATTATTTATTTACATAGATCTATAGTAAAACTACTGCAACAAACTGAAAACAGAAACCCATTTTCTGGTAAATGAGTGAAAAACATGGATTTTAATAACTGTGTTGGTAGATTTTCAACTGGACCATTCGGACCAGCCAGCCACAAATCTTACCAGACCTGACCAGCTTTTCACTAGTCAATGTCCATCAGTCTTGGGTTATTGTCGAACCCTACACCAGCATGGAAAATATTCATATTTTCCGATATTATGCCAACCTTACTTTCATGGTAGACCTCTACTAATATTTGTGAAATAATGAACAGCAAAACCTCAAGGTCTTGATATTTTTTTGCAGATGACACTTTCCGAGGACACCTGAACAACTTGAACACATGTCCTGTTGCCGTAGCTAGGCTATGTGTTGTGTCCAATGCAGAACAAGAGAAATGTATGCAGATGTCTGAAGTTTTCAATGGAAAAGACATTAAGCCAGATCTTGATTGTCTGCTGGGTACCAGCACACAAGACTGTATGAAACTGGTAGCCGCTGGCAATGCTGATCTGCTTGTGCTGGACGCAGGTGATGTTTACAAGGCTGGAAGGTAATTTACATAAAACTCTGTCACTGAGTTATGCCCCTTTTCTGACTTAGAAATTTACTTAGGTCTTAAGATGCCAATCTCACAACAGGCGGTTGATTTGTGAAAATGATCCTGAAACCTTCCTGTACTTTAACCCATCTTGTACCAAATGGAATCTTCCTCCTTAATAGCAGGAGTCCATTTCAAAATTTAGGGGTGTCAGGTTGTGTTTTCTTTAAATTTTATTTGGAAAATAGCTGAACTTTTTGCAAACAGTTTAGGCCCTGATCAGACGCTGCATTCTGTGGCATCTGATATGGGCCTGCACTGTTTGCCATAACCCCTTAAGGGGTTTCTGGTACGAAATAGGTTAAGCAAACAGTGTTGACCCTGATCAGACACACATTTTGCAATGACTGATCTTGATCAGTGTCACAGTTTGGAATGCTAGGCATAATTATGTTAACCAATTCAATAATGCTTTTCTATCCCTTCATCTGATTCAAGAATGACATTTGTCAGTTTCTGGTGGAAGAAAGTGCACTTTATTGATTTACCTCTTGTGTATAGTGTGGTTAGGTAAACTGACCAACTCAGTTATCTCGGGCTGACCTAAACAGTGTGGACTGGGCCAGCAAACTCCAAACAAAAATTTGCTGGTTCTTTATTTTCATTACACACTGCTTATCTTTAATTGGTGTGCAGTTTAATTTTATTGGTCAGTGGTAGTCATGAGGATATCACCATTATGCAGTCAACTCTCTTTATACTGACATTCGTTGTAATGACAGAACTTGTTATATTGACAATTTTGATGGAATGAATCCTTAGCTCAAGGCTTAGCCTCAGTATCGATCCGCGAGGGCTTCTACAGGGATGGAAATGCCCATAATGAATCCATAGTCATGAAATATTCTTGTAATCTAATACTCCAAAAAACAATGTTAGAGATATTTGTTAGAATCGCCTCATTGAGGCGATTCTAACAAATCTGTATAACATTTGTTTCTGGAGAAATGGAGGGGAAAATGCAGTTTATTACGTATTATACTCCTTAGTGGGATTCTTTGTAACGACAAATTCCTTATAACGACAAAATATTAGCGAAAAAAAACTGTTGTTATAACGAGGGTTCCCTGTACACGCTATTGTATATACACCTTTCGGGTGGATTGATAAGCAATCAACCTAAAAAGAAAAACATGCCTTTGAAGAGCAGCATAGATCACATCCCACTATGGCTCTAAGAAGAAGAGATATAAACATAAATGAAATCTCAGCCCTTTTCCTGTTGAATATATTAGTTTAGCCACATCCATTTCTGACTATAAACCAATCAAATTACTTGATATAATGTTTTCATTCAGTTCACAAACTACATTGCAAACAGTGTAGATCTGAATCTTCCCTTTTGCAAAGTGCTAGTGTTCAGCGGGATCAGGGTTAAGAGAGCAAAATCATAGATTTTTTGGGACATCTGTACAGATGACCTAATTGTCTCTTGATAAGATTCCCAAAATATTTGATCATGTTTTATTTTGTTTGTATTGAGATTTACATCCCAATCAACACTATTTAGGTCATTTTGGAGATTTTGTGAGACTCTTAACTGACATTGAGATGAAATGGCATCTCAAAGCTCTAACGGCCAAACAATCGCTAGGGTTTAAGTAACAGTCCAAGAGCCCCTTTGGGACTTAGGCATTGTGACTTTTGGTAGCTTTGTGAACAAAATAATGTTGTCTCACATTATCTCAAACTCCAAGGACTGGAAATTTTGGTTTGATTTAAGGAGTTGAAATGGAATTAACTTACAACAAAACTAGAACAATAGTGCCCAAAATTTAGTTTGACTTAAGCAGAAGTTTGAGATTTCAGTGTTTCATCTGTAACTCAAGTCCAAGTAATCATTGGCAAAAAGGCCTGGGAGGCCCAAGATGACTTGTAAGCAGCTGACAGGGAGAGATTGCAGAGAGTGGAAGCTCTCGGCTATCGACCTTCATGATAGACATACCTGGCGATCTGGTTTGAGATCTGCCATGTGTGCCTGTAAGGGGCCCACTTATGTGGATGTTGCCCCTGTACCTGAATGTTAATCAAACATATGATGATGATGATGATGATGACGATGAAACAGCGGGATAATCCATGTGTGAACCAACATAAGGTTGAAGGCATAGTGTGTTTTAAGCTAATTAGTACAGTAGAACTTCTTTGCCGGCCTCGGATGCTCAGTCAGTAGCGCGTCTGACTGGTGATCAGGAGGACGCGGGTTCAATACCTGCCGGGGTCGGCAACATTCTTGCGTGGAGATTGATCATGAAATCTTTTCTACGGTCATTCTCTCCAGCTGATTCAAGAAGGGCAGTTGGCAGTTTCTGTCAAAAGAATGTGCACTGTACTGGTTATCCACATACATATAAGCCTGTCCAGGAAAAGTGTGGATAGGTAAACTGACCGGCTCAAAAATGACCTAAAATAGTATGACTGGGCCGTTATACTCCAGTACAAACAAACAAACAGTAGATCTTCAATGGCTCGAACACTGATGGCTCATTTACCATGACTGAGTCGAACCTGTTCTTGAGGCCCTGTGGAATTCCTCTTCATAAGACACAGTGCAGGATAATAAAGAAAATTTTGTTTGTTTATCTTGCCAATGTATGCTGTGTGTAGTCATTAGAATAACCTCAATGAGTACACTCAGCATACTATTTTATTATAGAACTCCAAAGATATCCCAAAATTAAGCCCATTATGCCTTTGGGCAGTAAACCTCAGTGGCTCAAACTACCCCTGTCTCGAACATATTTTCATGGTCCCAAAGGTGTCAGAGCCATTGATGTTCAACTGTATCAAATTTCTTTCAGGGATTTTGATCTGGTACCTATTGCGGCAGAAGATTATGGGGACATGACCCATTCCTATAAAGTTGTTGCAGCAGCCAGAAAGGTTGATCTTTACATGACGCTCTTCAACCTCAAAAGTAAGTCGAGGGCTTATGCTATGTTCCCACTATCACGATTCGCGCCACGATTGCAATCGTGTTCTTAATCGTGGATTAATCGTGGTGATCCTATCTGATCTTATCAGATCTTGAGGTCAGTCGTGGCAATCGTGTTAATCGTAGAAAATTTTTGAACGGTTCAAAATTTTTCCACGATCAACACGATCGATTGTCAAATCAGGATCATCGTATCACATCGTGTTGCATCGTAACAAAGCGCGACGGATCGCATCTAATCGTGCTTCCAAATCGCGGTGATCTGGGCCAATCTTGGACACAACAAACCCCGCGTTCTGTTGAGATGTGTTGCGATCGTACAAGATCTGTCACGATTTGTTACGCTCTGTCGGGTCCGATTGCTCAAGACCTGTCACGAATGACTCGTGATCAGATACGAGATGATACGAGGAAATGCGATTAGATACGAGTAGGCTACGTTTTTATACGAACGTTCACGATCTATTACGAGTTCTCAAGATTTAATGCGACTCATTCAGCGATCTGCTCATGAGTGTGTGAGTGAGTGTATTTCAGTTTTACGTCCAACCAATAACTAAGGTCATACTGAGACGGAACCTCGGTTTATAGACTCATCCGAAAGTCTGCAGAAGCCTGTGCACGATCCTGCAATCTCTGGTTTATACAGGCCTTTGCTAGTATTTTTAAAGCCTTTGAAAGATGCCACCCAAGGGTAATGGAAGCTAAGAATGGAAAAGGCAAGCCTGAACCATTCCAGCCAGAGACATTGCCACATTGTCATCATCCGCAACTCCTACCATCATCAATGGCTGAGGCTCAGTGTTTATGCTGTAAAAATTCTAGAAACAATTAAGTCCATGGTCAGTCCGGCTGTATATATACCAGTCGGGATCAAGTCGTAGCTCAAATCGTGATCGCCCTCGATCAAGATCGTGAAGAACATCGAGACGACAGTCGTATGCTATCGAAACAGAGCGCATCGGCTCGTGATGAGCGTATAAGAACGTATCTGCACGTATCAGATCGTCCCCATTCGGGGCACTCGATCGTGATGATCGTTTCAGATCGAGACCAAGTCGTAGACTCGATCGCAACATTCCTATCGGAACGTATTTGATCGTATCTGAACGTGAGAGCAGATCGTGGCTGATCGTGATACCTGAAATTGACAAATCGTGATTGGATTGCATCCGAGCGCAACGAATCGTACCAGAACGTATCGACTCTCATCACCTCGTAGCCAAACCTGAACTTTCAGACAATATTCCACGACCAGCTACGAATGGCCAATCGTGGCGTTCGTAACGGGTCGCACGACAGTGGGAACCTTGCATTAGTTGTTGTTGCTTTTTGTCATAAAAATACAGCTGTATTAAATTCTATATACATTTATTATAAACAAAATAATGGATAACAATGGATAACAATGAATAGATTAAAAATGAAGACCCACACTTACTGGGTACGAGTATTACAGCTCAACCCTTAAGTTGCCAATGTCATCTGCCTTGTTGTTTGCAGGTAGCTTTACCCTTTACCACTCTCTATGCTAATTCAGCAGAAGACAAATTGTTGATATTTCCCAGAAAACAGTACTTAGCATCTCATGCAAATTGTCTCCATAGGAGACAATTTGCATGAGCTGTCTCCATAGGAGACAATTTGCATGAGATAATCAAATCGTGTTTTCTGAGAAAATATTTCGAAATGTCGTCTTCTGTGAAAAAATACCCAACATGCAGAGTGTTAACATTTATTGCAAAGCAAAGAGTGTGGACCCAGATTATTGTATGAATATGACAGACAGGTCTGAGCAAATAATGCAGACCCACATACAGCTATGTTTAGACACAACATCATGTAGTAAATTGTACTTGTTAAAATTTTAGAACAAGTTTAGTATAGAGCTGAGTGTCCGTATTCTGGAAAATTTCCATGTCGCCCATTGTTCACCGAATTTCGCGGTCGGTCTTGAAAATTAAAATCAGCAAAATATTCCCTATGGTTGTCCAAAGTAGCAGCAATAATCTTCATTTGTCCAACGATAACGTTTTGCGGTAGTTAATTCCCAGTAATAAACGTAAAACATGCCGCAAGGCTTGTATTACCGGTAATTACTATGGTCAATGTAAAGACTGCCACTAACAACTTGCACCATGATTGACTTTTCAATAAGAAGTTTTTCAGTTTAGTTTTGTTTACTCTTACCCCAAATAATAGCTTTTCCCAATACAAATCTTTACCTGTGCACTCACATGGTTTCATTAGCCCCCGCCCATCGGGGCTCAAAGAAATAGATAGGCTGCATGATGCTTCCATGCAGAGCTGAAACCGACCAATGCACGAATACTGGTAAACTGCTTAGAGGATCTAAGCCTGCCCAGGCAGTGCGGTGTGAGTCAGCCCGTCCATGCTTATAAACCCTATTGGTTTCATTGGGCAGCAGGGCTTGAGATGTCATTTCATCTCAATGTCGGGTAAAAGTCCCACAAAATTGGAAGCAATGTCTCCAAAATGACCTTTACAGTGTTGACGGGGACGTTAAATTCCAAAAACAAAACAAACAAATCACATGTTCTCATTCAATGTCAAAGCTACCAGTGCATGATCTTTTGTTGCCAACCGTGACCTGTCTCGCAGCGGACAGGTGTCGTACGTAAGCATACAATCAGACAAATTAAGCTTGAAAATATTGTTTTGAATGAAGCAGTCTGATCTATCTTGGATTATTTTACCACTTTTATTTGTTTTAATAGATTTTTCCACAATAAAATGGTTTTCAGCCAATCTTTACATGTGATATTGAAAGTTTCAGTGTTGTCAAATATTTGTGGGACAATCAGTTTTTATTTTCGTGGGTATAAACGGCCGCGAAAATTAAAAACCGCGAACATTTATCCTCATGTTTTTTAGTAAAATCCACGAAAATTTGGCAACACGGAAATATTCCAGAATACGGTACTTAAGGTAAACACAGTATGTAGGTAAACAACTGAATGTTCCTGATTTTCTATTTCCAGAGTTCCGAGCGTGTCATGCTGGTATTGGAAGAGGAGATGGCTGGATTATCCCCCTTAATATCTATATAGAAACCATGCAGTTTATTCCACAGCAGTGCACCATCTTTGAAAATATAGGTATGTACCAAGTCAGTCATAACTGTTGGGACAGATTTTACTTTTTCTGGCTTTCTATGTCTTCCAAGGACTTCTAGTATAACCCATTTTGTACCGGAAACCCCAAAACAGGTAATTGGCAAACAGTGCAGGCCCAGATCAGACGCCGCAGAAAGCGGTGTCTGATCAGGGCCTACACTGTTTGCAAAATGTTCAGCCATTTTCCAAATAAATTTTGAAGAAAGCACAACCTGACACCCCTAAATTTTGAAATGGACTCCTGCTATATATAAGGAGGAAGATTCTATTTGGTACAAAAGGGATAAAGATGCTTATCTGATAGTGCAATGAAATTGTTTCAAGACAACTACTGTAAAATTTCTAAAAATTGGGACACCTTTATTACTTGCTGTAATTCTCCTAAAATTTTAACAAATTTGTCTCGTGAACCAAAAAGGAGTCCAAAAAGTGCAGATGAAATGGCAAACAGTGTAGACCTTGATCAGACTCTTTCTTCAGGAGCAGTCTGATCTGGGTCTGCACTGTTTGCTTGGGCCTGTCTGTCCAAATACTTGGGATCATTACAGTAAACTAAAAGTGTTTGCTTGTCGAATGTGAAGTGGGGCAAGCTAGACATGTTAGTTTATACTAATTTATTTTAGTTCGATTGCGATGAAAGCTTCAAGCTTATTTGAATCTCTCTGGAACACTCATTCCAGATGTTATCATGTTATCACGCTATTGTTATTGTTTTTCCAGTTTCCCCGTGTCGCGGTCGTCAGCTAGTGGGGTCCCAGGGAACGAATTCATGCTGGAACTACACCGCAGCCGTTCGGTGATACCCCTATTCCCCGTTGCTGGTGAACAGGGCGACCATCGCTCGGCTCCAGCCCGGTCCGTCCGTGTTTGTCGTCTCACGTCTCCGGTGTCTCCCAGGTTATCACGCTAGAGAGATGCAGTGACTTTTATACCACTGCTACCCATTTGCATCTAGGTGGAGTGGGGCAGTTGCATTACATGTCTTGTCCAAGGACACTCCTCGGCTTCGGTGGTCCAGTTAGACATGTTGGACATGGGTTTCAGTGGCTTTGATAAATGCAAAGGTTAGCTGTGTCACGCTTGAGCCTTCACTGTTAATTCCCATAAAATTTGACAATAACTAATATGATAAGTACAATTATACGGGCCCCATCAAGTGATTTTGGTACTTATTGCCTATGCGAGCAGCGAAGGTTCAGGCAAGCCTGCGCATCCGAGCAGTCTCGCCAGAACCTTCGCTGCTCGCTCATACAAGCAGTGAATCAAGAGGAACCTTCAGACAGAAAGCCATATCCCTGCCCCCTCTGAATGGTTGGTCATGCGCAGTTAAAGTTTGTCATGACGGAATGCTCGAAGACACAAATTCGCTTGGCGGGGCTCATATTGTAATCAAGGGATTGTCATACATATAAATAAAGTCTTTTGACTTCTTCTGAATGCCTTTTGCATGCTACTTGTGGTTTTATTTTTAACAAGGTTGTAAATGAATGTGTTATACACAGAAAATTAACATGGTTGTAAATGTATGTGTTATACACAGAAAATAAGTTTAACATAAGTTTAATTTAGAATCGCCCCGATGAGGTGATTCTGACAAAAACCCACGACATGTTTCTTAGAGTTAAATAATTTCAATATTCTTGAATATCTACGGGCCTCCGTGGCCTAGTGGTTAAGAGCCCTGACTCTTGATCATTAGGTCTCTCACCGCTGTGGGTTCGAGCCTTGCTCGGGTCACATGTGAGACGCCAAGTTCAGCAACGGAAAGTCAGGTGGTTTTTCTCCGGGTACTCCGGTTTTTGCCCACTTCTGATTAACAATCGGCTTGATATGAGTGAAATAATCTTGAAAGGGCCGTAAAACCAAAACCAAAAGAAAAAAAACCAAGATGGACCCAAAAATGTGAAGATTATATAGAAAAATGACCATTTATGGTCATTTTTCTATATAACCTTCACATTTTTGTTTGGCTATAACACGTTTGTTTAACTAACACCATCTCTGCTTTGGACCCCAGCAACAGTGTTATAAAGAGGTTGAGGTGTATTATCGGTTACAGGTCAGCTGTTTACTCGGAGCTGTATCCCAGGAGCATTGGATAAAGATTACAATCCCAACCAGAAGCCTATCAACCTGTGTGAGGGCTGTGCCGGTGGCAGCTACAGGAAGTGCTCGAGGAGTAGTGATGAACAGTACTATGGAGTCACTGGAGCATTCAGATGTCTTGTTGAGAGTAAGTCACACTTTTGAATACTGAAATTTCACTCCTGTTTGGAATTGGGCCATTGGTTTCAGAGAAGAAGACATTTGAAAATGGTGGACAATGGAGACATCTGTGCTAATGTACAGTAAAATTCCTCTATTAGGGTGGTCTCTGGCCAAAGGACACTTTATGCCGAAAACACAAAGAAAGAATATATGAAACCTGCTAAATAAGGTTTTCAGAGCAGAATTTGTCTCAGTTTTAGGTGGTCTTAATAGCGGAATTTTCACTGTATTTACCCAAAGTATTTGGACACCTGAATTCCTTATCATATTTGTTCTAAAATTTGAACAAGTAAAATTTACTACCTGATATTGTCTCTAACAATATCTGGATGTGTGGCAAACAGTGTACACCCTGATGAGATGCTGTATTCTTTGGCATCTGTCTCATTTGGGTGTACACAGTTTGCTCAGGCCTGTCTGTCAAAATTTCTTCAGTAAATATAGTATGCTAATAGTCATGATTGTACAGCCCTTGCATTTGTTACACTCATGTGACTGTGTTTTCTGTGATGTATTGTTGGGAAACCGATGTCATTATGTAACGTCACTTCTTTGGTTGACATTTGCTTTTACAAAGTTAACAATGCTTTATACTTTTGGGAGAAATACATTTCTTAAATTCTTAACCCTTATCTTGCTGTTCACGACAACCCCTAACTTTGCAAACAATGTAGATCCAGATCAGATGGCTTCTGAAGAAGCCATCTGATCAGGATCTACACTGTTTGACATCCAGTTTATGAATTTGTAGGAATAAATTACATCAAGTAATCTGATTGGTTCAAAGCCAGAAATGGGTGTGGCTAAACTGATTATTCAGCGAGAGAAGGGTTAAATTTAAAATCATATAGTAAAACTTATATGACTCAGTCCAGCTTCCATGGCTGATTCAGAATTGTTCTTAACCCTTGTCCTGCTGAATATTTTAATCTGCCACACCCACTACCCTTTATCAACCAATCAGATTACTTGATCCAAATTATTGCAACAAATTCATAATCTGAAAGACAAACAATGTAGATCCTGATCAGATGGCTTCTTCAGAAACCATCTGATCTGGAGCTACATTTTTTGAAAGATAAGGTATATTCGGGCTCAGCAGGACAAGGGTTAAAAGCCCAAGGAATTATGATAATAGCTCCAGATAACAGATATTTAAGAAGATGGATTTAAAAGGGGATACAATAAAAATCCTAAAACTGCGGACCCCTTGAGGACTTGCTGTAATTCTCCTAAAATTTTAACAAATTTGTTTCACAACCTAACAAGGAGTCCAAAAGGTGCAAACAGAATGACAACAGTGAAGACCCTGATCAGAATGCTCCTTCAGGAGCAGTCTGATCTGGGTCTGTAGTGTTTACTTAGGCCAGCCTGTCACAAAACTTATGATCATTACGGTATATTGTGTTTCCAGAACACCCTGAAGAGTCTAATAACACAACATACCTTTGTTTTCAACCCATTTTGTACTGGGAATCCCAAAATGGAATACTGGCAAAAAGTGCAGGCCCAGATCAAATGCCACAGAATGTGACATCCGGTCAGGGCCTACACTGTTTACAAAATGTTCAGTCATTTGCCAAATACGTTTTTAAAGGTAACCCATGTCATGATCAGACTGCTCCTTCAGGAGCAGTCTGATCTGGGTCTGCACTGTTTTCTTAGGCCTGTCTGTCCCAATACTTAGGATCATTATGGTATTGGGTGAGTTAACCCTTAAGATGCCAAGAAAACCTGCATCGGAAAATGTTGTCTGCTTATGCCATCTGCTGCATCTTCTTGCAAACTTTTTAAAGAATATTTTTGCTTACAGGAAAATAGTGTGGACCCTGATCAGACTGCTCCTAGGGCAGTCTGTTCTGTTCCACACTGTTTGTATCAGTGACTTCGATAGTAAACGGCAGAGAATAAAGCAAGCAACAATTGTTGGGATTGGCAACTTAAGAGTTAAAAAAAAATTGGAGAAATTGTTTTTAGAAAAGTTGTGAAGTTTGTTTGTATTAGAGTTTAACGGCCCAGTCAACACAATTTTAGGTCATTTTTGGGCCGGTCTGTTTACCTATCCACACTTTTCCTGGGCAGGCTAATACAGATGCGGTTAACCAGTACAGTGCACATTCTTTCCCCAGAAACTGACAACTGCCTTTCTTAAATCAGCGGGAGAGAATGACCGTAAAAAAGATTTCATGATCAATCTCCACGAAAGAATGTTGCCGACCCCGGCAGGTATCAAACCCCGCGTCCTCCTGATCACAAGTCAGACACGCATCCGACTGAGCTACCGAGGCCGGGGAAAAGTTGTGAAGAGTTTTGAAACTCATTATTTCTTAACATTTACAGAGGGTGGTGATGTGGCTTTTGTTCATCATCTAACTGTTGGGGACAACACAGATGGTAGAAACCAAGCTATCTGGGCCCGTAACAGAAGGTCAGATGACTACGAACTGTTGTGTAAGGATGGGACACGTACCAGTATAGACAACTGGGCAAACTGTTACCTGGGCACTGTGCCTGGGGCGGCCCTAGTGACCTCGAGCTTCAAAGATCCTTCTGTGAGGGAGATCTACTGGAATATGTTCAGCTATGGGCAGCAATTTTTCTCCTCAGATATGTAAGTAGAATGTTTGTTCAAATATCTAGTCCAAGTCTGGGTTTAGTGATGCTATGTTGTCATAAATATTCATACTTTGAACAAAGACGAGCTTCAAATTGAGCATCCTTGCACAGACTATCAAATCAATTCAATTGTTTTGCCAAAAGTAGGAATCTTTATGATAACAACATTAGGTACAGGCAAAAGTGGTTTGAAAAATAGTTTTGTTTATATTGGAGTTTAACAGCCCAGTCAACTCTATTTAGATCAATTTTGAGCCAGTCAGTTTACCTATTCATACTTTTCCTGGACAGGCTTATACATAAGCAGTTAACCAGTACAGTGCACATTCTTTCGCCA
Organism: Lucinisca nassula; assembly: GCA_963580285.1. Classification (NCBI taxonomy): domain Eukaryota; kingdom Metazoa; phylum Mollusca; class Bivalvia; order Lucinida; family Lucinidae; genus Lucinisca; species Lucinisca nassula. Next base: position 170,632,698 of record OY757010.1, read on the forward strand.
GAAACTGACAACTGCCCTTCTGGAATCAGCGGATGGAAGAGAATGACTGCAGAAAAGATTTCATGATTAATCTCCACGAAATATGTTGCCGACCCAGGTATCGAACCCGCATCCTCCTGATCACCAGTCAGACGCGCATCCGATCTCAGAGCTACCAAGGCTGGCTTGAAAAGTAGTGAAAAATAATGATGGCCAGTATGAAGAAAAAAAAAAGCATTGGGGAAAAGCTATTTACCTGCATAGGAGCAAAATCTCCATACACATCCGCATTTTTAGCTCACCTGAGCCGAAGGCTCAAGGTGAGCTATTGTGATCGGTCAATGTCCGTCGTCCGTCATGTGTCGTGCGTCTGTCAACAATTTACTTAAATGACATCTCCTCCTAAACCAGTGAATGGATTTTGATATAATTTCACAGGAATGTTGCTTGAGTGACCCTCTTTCAAAATTACCTAAATCGTTCCGCTCTGTAAAACAAAATGGCCGCCAGAGCTAAAAATAGAAAAACCTTTAAATGACATCTCTTCCTAGGCAAATGGCCTGATTTGATAATAATTTCACAGGAATGTTCCTTGAGTGACCCTCTTTCAAAATTGCCTAAATCGTATTGCTCCGTTAAACAAAATGGCCACCAGAGCTAAAAATAGAAAAACCTTTAAATGACATCTTCTTCTAGGCAAATGGCTCGATTTGAAAATAACTTCACAGGAATGTTCCTTGAGTGACCCTCTTTCAAAATTGCCTAAATCGTTCCGCTCTGTTAAACAAAATGGCCGCCAGAGCTAAAAATAGAAAAACCTTTAAATGACATCTCTTCCTAGGCAAATGGCCCAATTTGAAAATAATGTTACGGGCTGGCCTTTCATCCCTGTATATGCCCGTCGAAGACCAGCCTGGGAGTCGGCAGTCATATTTCGCTCAGAAAACACAGAGACAGCCAAACAGAAGTAAATAAAACGGTGGACTCCAACTAAAAATTACTTTTGATACAGAATATTAATCAGACTGATGGTTTATAGATAAAAATATGAAGTGCAATGGAAATGAAAAACGACTAAAGCTCTTTTCTTAGTTTGCAATATTTATTTCTGACAAAGTGCAGTACACACAGCACTTCGATTACATTTTCGAACTTTAATAAAACAGTGATCTATAATCGAATTTCAAAGGAGAGAAAATGGTGTGTTCAACAATGCAAAAATGGTAGCGTGAGACGATATGAAACGATGGAGAGTTTCTTAAAATAACTTATAAAACCTTACTTTCTCCTGAAAAATTACAATTAAATGCACAAAAGATGTTTCTTTTATCCTCTTTGATTAATTTTCAGTTGTTTAGCATTTTAAAACTCAAAAGGATGTATAATTAAATCCAAAATAAAAGAAAGAACAAGCAAGACGGAGGCAAAAACACGTCTGCTCTCAATGAGATCAAAATTCGGAGTCCCCGCAGCATCCTACAGTCATCACTTATATATCCTACAGCCTCCTACACCCTACATGCCTACATCCAACAGGAAAACAGAGTGTAGGTCTACGACTCCTACGGTTGAAAGCAACGTAGGATTGCAGAAGCGCGTGACCCTACACCGTAATGACGTGTATGATGCTGTAGGAAACAACAACCCGGCGCCATTACACATTAAATTTCATACGGTTGTCGCATAAAAACCGAAATATCTCTTTACAAACGAATTATAGTTAACATGAGGACCAAGCCGAACGAAAGCTAAATGAATTCTCTAGATGACCATTACAGTGAGAAAATAATAAAGATTCGGGAAATAGATGCATTTTTGATGACAAGATGACAACTGTGATTTGACAATTCAGTCTACTCCGACATTGTTTACAAATTACTTAGCAACTGCAGCTATCGATACACTTCCGTTCTATAAATAACTTCAGTATTGGAAAAATCCATATAATGAATATTCGATTAGCACATAGGTAAAGTGCATGTATATGACAGTAGTTTTTGAAGAAACTTAAATCCATTTCAAAGTAACCTCTTTTGTCAACTTTTTACAACATTTAATAGTTATCTAACTTTTAAAATTTCACATCTAGACAGTCAAGTTTTCCAGTGTGTATCAGTTCGTACAGCAGGAATTGGAATAGGCCTAAATACCAGAACATAACACTAATTTCACAGGAACGTTCCTTGAGTGAGCCTCTTTCAAAATTGCCTTAATCATTCTGCTCCGTTAAACAAAATGGCCGCCAGAGCCAAAAATAGAAAAACCTTTAAATGACATCTCCTCCTAGGCAAATGGCCCGATTTGAAAATAATTTCACAGGAATGTTGCTTGAGTGACCCTCTTTCAAAATTGCCTAAATTGTTTCGCTCCGTTAAACAAAATGGCCGCCACAGCTAAAAATAGAAAAACCTTTAAATGACATCTCTTCCTAGGCAAATGGCCCGATTTGAAAATAATTTCACAGGAATGTTTCTTGAGTGACCCTCTTTCAAAATTGCCTAAATCGTTCCGCTCAGATAAACAAAATGGCCGCAAGAGCTAAAAATAGAAAAACCTTTAAATGACATCTTCTTCTAGGCAAATGGCTCGATTTGAAAATAACTTCACAGGAATGTTGCTTGAGTGACCCTCTTTCAAAATTGCCTAAATGTTTTCCGCTCCGTTAAACAAAATGGCCGCCAGAGCTAAAAATAGAAAACCTTTAAATGACATCTCCTACTAGGCAAATGGCCCAATTTGAAAATAATTTCACAGGAACGTTCCTTGAGTGAGCCTCTTTCAAAATTGCCTTAATCATTCTGCTCCGTTAAACAAAATGGCCACCAGAGCCAAAAATAGAAAAACCTTTAAATGACATCTCCTCCTAGGCAAATGGGCCGATTTGAAAATAATTTCACAGGAATGTTGCTTGAGTGACCCTCTTTCAAAATTACCTAAATCGTTCCGCTCCGTTAAACAAAATGGCTGCCAGAGCTAAAAATAGAAAAACCTTTAAATGACATCTCTTCCTAGGCAAATGGCCCGATTTGAAAATAATTTCACAGGAACGTTCCTTGAGTGACCCTCTTTCAAAATTGCCTAAATCGTTCCGCTCCGTTTAACAAAATGGCCGCCAGAGCTTAAAATAGAAAAACCTTTAAATGACATCTTCTTCTAGGCAAATGGCTCGATTTGAAAATAACTTCACAGGAATGTTCCTTGAGTGACCCTCTTTCAAAATTGCCTAAATGGTTTCCGCTCCGTTAAACAAAATGGCCGCCAGAGCTAAAAATAGAAAACCTTTAAATGACATCTCCTAGGCAAATGGCCCAATTTGAAAATAATTTCACAGGAACGTTCCTTGAGTGAGCCTCTTTCAAAATTGCCTTAATCATTCTGCTCCGTTAAACAAAATGGCCACCAGAGCCAAAAATAGAAAAACCTTTAAATGACATCTCCTCCTAGGCAAATGGCCCGATTTGAAAATAATTTCACAGGAATGTTGCTTGAGTGACCCTCTTTCAAAATTACCTAAATCGTTCCGCTCCGTTAAACAAAATGGCTGCCAGAGCTAAAAATAGAAAAACCTTTAAATGACATCTCTTCCTAGGCAAATGGCCCGATTTGAAAATAATTTCACAGGAACGTTCCTTGAGTGACCCTCTTTCAAAATTGCTTAAATCGTTCCGCTCCGTTTAACAAAATGGCCGCCAGAGCTTAAAATAGAAAAACCTTTAAATGACATCTTCTTCTAGGCAAATGGCTCGATTTGAAAATAACTTCACAGGAATGTTCCTTGAGTGACCCTCTTTCAAAATTGCCTAAATCGTTCTGCTCTGTTAAACAAAATGGCCGCCAGAGCTAAAAATAGAAAATCCTTTAAATGACATCTCCTGGGTAAATGGCCCAATTTGAAAATAATTTCACAGGAACGTTCCTTGAGTGAGCCTCTTTCAAACTTGCCTTAATCATTCTGCTCCGTTAAACAAAATGGCCGCCAGAGCCAAAAATAGAAAAACCTTTAAATGACTTCTCCTAGGCAAATGGCTTGATTTGAAAATAACTTCACAGGAATGTTCCTTGAGTGACCCTCTTTCAAAATTGCCTAAATCGTTCCGCTCTGTTAAACAAAATGGCCGCCAGAGCTAAAAATAGAAAAACCTTTAAATGACATCTCCTCCTAGGCAAATGGCCCAATTTGAAAATAATTTCACAGGAACGTTCCATAAGTGAGCCTCTTTCAAAATTGCCTTAATCATTCTGCTCCGTTAAACAAAATGGCCGCCAGAGCCAAAAATAGAAAAACCTTTAAATGACATCTCCTCCTAGGCAAATGGCCCGATTTGAAAATAATTTCACAAGAATGTTGCTTGAGTGACCCTCTTTCAAAATTGCCTAAATCGTTCCGCTCCGTTTAACAAAATGGCCACCAGAGATAAAAATAGAAAAACCTTCAAATGACATCTCCTCCTATGCAAATGGCCCGATTTGAAAATAACTTCACAGGAATGTTCCTTGAGTGACCCTCTTTCAAAATTGCCTAAATTGTTTCACTCTGTTAAACAAAATGGCCACAAGAGCTAAAAATAGAAAAACATTTAAATGACATCTCCTCCAAGGCAAATGGCACGATTAGGAAATAATTTCACAGGAACGTTCGTCGAGTGACCCTTTTTCAAAATTGTCTAAATCGTTTCGCTCGTTAAACAAAATGGCCACCAGAGCTAAATATAGAAAAACCTTTAAATGACATCTTCTCCTAGGCAAAGAGCCCGATTTGAAAATAAATCACAGGAATGTACCTTGAGTGACCCTCTTTCAAAATTGCCTAAACTGTTCCGCTCTGTTAAACAAAATGGACACCAGAGCTAAAAATAGAAAAACCTTCAAATTCCACTACAATGAAAAATAACCTCCAAAGAAAAATCTTTGGTCCACTTCCCCTTAAAGCAGTGAATCCTTCATTTCCATAAGCTTTGAAACATCTTGGATTCAGGTGAGCGATTCAGGGCCATCATGGCCCTCTTGTATAATATTTCTCTTACTTTTCCCAGAAAACAGCTTTGGGCATTTCATGCAAATTGTTAAAAACAAATTTTGACATTTCATGCAAAGTGTCTCCATTGGAGACAATTTGCATGAAATGTCGAAAGCTGTTTTCATGGAAAAATAAGAAAAATAACATCACTTTGTCATCTGCTAAATTAGCCCAGAGAGTAGTGAAGGTTAAGAGGGGTGCACTGGGCATATTTTCCACCATTTATGCAAGGGAGACAACTTCCTGAAGGGGTATCTATTCACCTTGTAAAAATAGTCTTTACTATGTACTTTATGACAGTTATTAGACAAAACATTGCAAAAACACGCCTATAGAAAATACATTGTAAACTTTACCGCCGAAAAAAATGAAAATTTTGAGATAAAAAATTGTCATCAATGTGGTCCTAATGTGTACCCACAATCTATATTTTAGAGCAGAAATAAGAAAAATAAGGTTTACCCCTCTAAACCCCAGTTTTACTGTATAAAAGTGGGATTCAAGGCGGGCAAATTTATATAGGCATGTTTTTGTGATGATCAACTTTTAAGTTTCGTAAAATTTTCATGATTTGTTTGTTTGATTTGAGGTTTAACGTCCCCTTCAACACTGTAAAGGTCATTTTGGAGACGTTGCTTCCAATTTTGTGGGACTTTTACCCGACATTGAGATGAAATGACATCTCAAGCCCTGTCGCCCAATGAAACCAATAGGGTTTATTAGCATGGACGGTCCGCCTCGCACGGCGGTTCCTGGACAGGTTTTAGATCCTCGTTTACCAGTACTAGTCTGCGGGCCGGATTCAGCTCTGCGTGGAAACATCATGCAGCCAATATATTTCTTCAAGCCCCTATTGGCAAAATTTTCATGAAATTCAGCCCAGGAGTATAATGGTATCATCAATAAAAATGCCAAACCTTCTGTGCAGCATAATCACTGAAGGGGAATGGGTACACCTGGCAGATTTTTCCACCACTTTTCAAAGGGAGATTATTTTCGGGACTTCCTGTTCGCTTTTCTATAAGCCCTGTCCCACTGAAAAAGGGGTCTAATCTTAAAGGAAAGGAGCAAATTCTTTCCTTTAAGAGTTGACCCCTATTGACACGGGAGACAAAAATACTTTTGCAGGAGTTGCCTCCCCTGAAGGTGTACCCATTCCCCTTAAGGGCGTGAAAAAAAAATAGAGTTTTAATTGGAGCATGTGCCTGGCTGTTAGCAGAAGCTGTCACACTCCCATGCCAAATTTAATGAAAATTTCACAAAACTCTCCAGTTGAATAGGCTACCATAATGATCCTAAGTATTGGGGCAGACAGGCCTAGACCAAGATCAGACTGCTCCTGAAGGAGCAGTCTGATCAGGGTCTACACTGTTTGCCATTCCGTTTGAACTTTTGGACTCCTTGCTGAATTGTAAAACAAATTTGTTTGTTTTAGCAGAATTTTAACAAGTCCTCAAGGTGTCCAAATTTTCTGTGGTATTCACTATTCTTTTACTGTTTTACAGTGATGGTGACTTCCACCTGTTTGACTCGGGTCTCTTCTACCAGGATCTAATCTTCAACGACGAAGCTGTACGACTGGTTCCCATTGAGCCAGATATGCAGGATTACAGAGCATACCTAGGATATGACTTTATTAATCAGATACGCAACCTCGATTTTTATATGTGTGTCCCAGCAGCGAATAGTGCCCCAAGATTATCTGCCGTTGTGCTTTCTTTCTGTGTTACTTTATTGTCATTAGTGCTAGCTTTATAGCATAGTCAGAGGTAGACTTGTTTTATAATTAATCATGCTGAATTCAAATATCTGCAACTGATATGTTCACTTTCTTGTCCTTGAAAAAACGGGTTTGATATTCTGTTCAGATTGTCTCTGAATGAGAACTGTTGTTCAAGAAAAAAAATGCACCGCAGCCTCTTTATAACACCATTAATGGGGTACAAAACAGAAACCATATTAGTTAAATAACTGTGTTATATCCGAACAAAAAAAAATGTATAGATTATACAGAAAAATGACCATTAATAGTCATTTTTCTGTGTAATATATACATTTTTGGATCCACCCTGAAACGGTGTTATATCCAAAACCATGTTATAATGAGGTTGTGGTGTAGTTTTTTGTTGTTGTTTCTTTATAAGAAAAGCAGGGCTTTACAATTCATTTAAGCACTATTTTCAATAAAAATCTTCAAAGGACATGACTATTTGAAAACAAATAGTTTTTTGCATGAGTGAAATGTCAAACCCAGATTTCAGAATAAAGAATTTGACTGCTATAAGGATGGAACATCGAACCGTGTTTGCAACTGCAGCATATTTGGGTCATATTTGGTGATCTGGTGTAAGAGCTGCCATGCATGCAGCAAGCCAGCTACCTGGAAGGGGGCCCACTTATGTGGACGTTGCCCCTGTACCTGCACTTTAATAAAAAATCTGTTGATGATGATTTGGGTCCGATGTTTGTCGAATGATACAGAGTTACTAATGAATCTGAGCTCCAATAATGATCCTAAGTATCAGGACAGATAGGCCTAAGCAAACAGTGCAGACCCAGATCAGACTGCTCCTGAAGGAGCAGTCTGATCAGGGTCTACACTGTTTGCCATTACGTCGGCACCTTTCGGTCTCCTTGCTGGATCATGAAACAAATTTGTTAAAATTTTAGGAGAATTACTGCAAGTACTCAAGGTGTCCAAATTTTTAGGAATTTTACGGTTTTGTGACTGTCACTGACCAATATGATAGCATAGCAAATAGTGTTCATATAAAATCCAAGGAATGGCTTTTTGTAGCCATGCTATTCTGGTCACTGTGAGATCAAAGTGCTGTGTATGGTAATGATACCAAGTATTGGGACAGGCCTAAGCAAACAGTGCAGACCCAGATCAGACTGCTCCTGAAGGAGCAGTCTGATCAGGTCAACACTGTTTGTCATTCTGTCTGCACCTTTTGGACTTGTTGCTGGATCGCAGGACAATTTTGTTAAAATTTTAGGAGAACTACAGCAAGTTCTCGAGGTGGCCGAATTTTTATGGTAAAAAAGGGTTATCTGTGAAACCTGGATTGGGCTCAGGACTGAACTGTTTGAGCTTGAATGGAAAGGCGAGTTTTGAAATTGAATTGATCAACCTACTGGTATATATATTTCTAGGGTCCAATGTGGAATATTGGCAAGCAGTGTAGACACAAATCAGATGCAGCAGACAGCAACATCTGATCAGCGCCTACCCTATTTTCTTAAAGTGCAGGAATTTAAGGTTTAAGAATCAATCTAAATCCCTAATCAAGACCTTTTCCAGGTTACACTCGATGACAATTGACCCAACAGTGCTGTCAGTTCTTCAGTTTATCTGCTGGTGGTGATCCACCAGCATGCTGAATGTTAACTCATACCATGGTAACGTGCCAGACATTGTTCTTTACATTCCATATTTAGAATTCAGCTCTCAGTGTAAAGCATGTAATGAAATGATAGTTGTTTAATTGTTTATTGTTTAGGAGTCATGAGTTTTAATATTACTGCAGTTAATTGACTGTGAACACATTAAATCTATACCATATTTGCAGTGCTTAGAAAATTCAACTATGTCCATTGTATGAAATTGTAGGAAAAGTTATGGCTGTGGCCCCAGGGTCAGGGATCAAATAGCAGGGCAATACATGTATTTAGTTATACTATCCAAGATTTAAAAACTTGTCCAATGCCTTTTTAGCTCACCTGACCGAAGGTCATGGTGAGCTTTTGTGACAGTAAGATGTCCGGCGTCGTCGTGCGTCGTGCGTCGTCCGTCGTCCGTCGTGCGTCGTCCGTGCGTAAACTTTTTCTTGTGAACACACTAGAGGCCACAGTTTTGGTCCAATTATCATCAAACTTGCTCAGAATGATAATCATGACAATATCTCGGTCAAGTTCGAATTTGGGTCATGTCGGGTAAAAAAGTAGGTCAGTAGGTCAAATCATAGAAAAACCTTGTGAACACTCGAGAGGCCACAATTTTGGTCCAATCATCATCAAACTTGCTCAGAATGATCATTGTGACAATATTTTAGTGAAGTTTGAATATGGATCATGTCGGCTTAAAAAGTAGGTCAGCGGGTCAAATCATAGAAAAACCTTGTGAACACCCTAGAGGCCACAATTTTGGTCCAATCATAATCAAACTTGCTCAGAATGATCATCATGACAATATCTTGGTCAATTTCGAATATGGGTCATGTCCGGTCAAAAAGTAGGTCAGTAGGTCAAATCATAGAAAAACCTTGTGAACACTCTGAAGGCCACTGTTTTGGTCCAATTATCATGAAACTTGCTCAGAATGACCATTGTGACAATATTTCAGTCCAGTTCGAATATGGGTCATATCGGGTTAAAAAGTAGGTCAGCGGGTCAAATCATATAAAAACCTTGTGAACACCCTAGGGGCCACAATTTTGGTCCAATCTTAATCAAACTTGCTCAGAATGATCATCATGACAATATCTCGGTCAAGTTTGAATATGGGTCAAATGGTTCCGGTCCGTTGCACATCTAGGTCACAGGAGCCAAAAACAGATTTTTTTCACCAAAAACTTAAAAAATCTTCTTCTCTGAAACCACAAGGCCCAGGTCTTTGTTATTTGGTATGAAGCTTCATCTAGTGGACCCCTACCAAGATTGTTCAAATTATAGTGCTGGGGCCAAAAATGCCCCCGCACGGGGGCCCTTTGGTTTTACATAGGCTTATATAGGGAAAATCTTTAAAAATCTTCTTCTCTGAAACCACAAGGCCCAGGACTTTGATATTTGGTATGAAGCTTCATCTAGTGGACCCCTACCAAGATTGTTCAAATTTGAGTGCTGGGACGAAAAATGCCCCCGCCACGGGGCCCTTTGGTTTTACATTGGCTTATATAGGGAAAATCTTTAAAAATCTTCTTCTCTGAAACCACAAGGCCCAGGTCTTTGATATTTGGTATGAAGCTTCATCTAGTGGACCCCTACCAAGATTGTTCAAATTATAGTGCTGGGGCCAAAAATGCCCCCGCCCCAGGGCCCTTTGGTTTTACATAGGCTTATATAGGGAAAATCTTCAAAACTCTTCTACTCTGAAACCACAAGGCCCAGGACTTTGATATTTGGTATGAAGCTTCATCTAGTGGACCCCTACCAAGATTGTTCAAATTATAGTGCTGGGACAAAAAATGCCCCCGCCACGGGGCCCTTTGGTTTTACATTGGCTTATATAGGGAAAATCTTTAAAAATCTTCTCTGAAACCACAAGGCCCAGGTCTTTGATATTTGGTATGAAGCTTCATCTAGTTGACCCCTACCAAGATTGTTCAAATTACAGTGCTGGGGCCAAAAATGCCCCCGCCCCGGGGCCCTTTGGTTTTACATAGGCTTATATAGGGAAAATCTTAAAAAATCTTCTTCTCTGAAACCACAAGGCCCAGGTCTTTGATATTTGGTATGAAGCTTCATCTAGTGGACCCCTACCAAGATTGTTCAAATTTTAGTGCTGGGACAAAAAATGCCCCCGCCACGGGGCCCTTTGGTTTTACATGGGCTTATATAGGGAAAATCTTTAAAAATTTTCTTTTCTGAAACCACAAGGCCCAGGACTTTGATATTTGGTATGAAGCTTCATCTAGTGGACCCCTACCAAGATTGTTCAAATTTTAGTGCTGGGACAAAAATGCCCCCGCCACGGGGCCCTTTGCTTTTACATTGGCTTATATAGGGAAAATTTTTAAAAATCTTCTTCTCTGAAACCACAAGGCCCAGGTCTTATATATTTGGTATGAAGCTTCATCTAGTGGACCCCTACCAAGATTGTTCAAATTATAGTGCTGGGGCCAAAAATGCCCCCGCCACGGGGCCCTTTGGTTTTACATAGGCTTATATAGGGAAAATCTTTAAAAAATTTCTTCTCTAAAACCACAAGGCCCAGGACTTTGATATTTGGTATGAAGCTTCATCTAGTGGACCCCTACCAAGATTGTTCCAATTTTAGTGCTGGGGCCAAAAATGCCCTGCCCCGGGGCCCTTTGGTTTTACATAGGCTTATACAGGGAAAATCTTTAAAAATCTTCTTCTCTGAAACCACAAGGCCCAGGACTTTGATATTTGGTATGAAGCTTCGTCTAGTGGACCCCTACCAAGATTGTTCAAATTATAGTGCTGGGACAAAAAATCCCCCCCTGCCACGGGGCCCTTTGGTTTTACATAGGCTTATATAGGGAAAATCTTTAAAAATCTTCTTCTCTGAAACCACAAGGCCCAGAACTTTGATATTTGGTATGAAGCTTCATCTAGTGGACCCCTACCAAGATTTTCAAACTATAGTGCTGGGGCAAAAAATGCCCCTGTCCCGGGGCCCTTTGATTTTACATAGGCTTATATAGGCAAAATCTTTAAAAATCTTCTTCTCTGAAACCGCTAGGCCCAGGTCTTTGATATTTGATGTGTAGCTTCATCTAGTGGACCTTTGACAAGATTGTTCAAATTTTAGCCTTTGTTGATGTTTGGTATGAAGCTTCACCTTTACGACCTCCCTCAACATTATGTACATTAAAACCCTGGGGCCAATAATGGCCCTCTCTGGGGCCCACTTGTTACACTATGGATCAGGTGAGCGATCCAGGGCCATCATGGCCCTCTTGTTTAAGGGAGACTTTCTGTGTCAGAAAATAGTTCTCTTTTATAGTACCTGCACAAATTGGGGCTGCTTATTAAAACTTTGAGGGATACATAAAGCAAATTATTTCCCCTGTGAGAAGAGATCCTACTGCCCCTTAACCCTTAGACCCTTGAGTTTCTGAAGTGAACTCTACCAGCTTTGAATTGATGACACAGGAGTGGGTTTAGTAAAAAGTGGAACCTGTATTGGGCTACATAGTTGAATCATGAATGATGATCACATACAGTTATCAGTAACACTACCACTACTCTATTGTGTATAGATCATAATCCAGAGATTACCTCAGAATTGTTGTGAAAAAGATTCCATTTATGAGGCTTTCAGTTATTAACTCTTATCCTGCTGTTCACGATAACCCCTAGCTTTGCAAACAGTGTACATCCAGATCAGATGGCAATAGAGCTCAATGAAAATGAAGGACCAAGTACCAGAAAGGGTTTTCATTCTTGAATTGGTTAACCCATATATGCCTAGCCTAGGGTTACAGTGCTGTCAGTGTTTCGGCTTCAGTGTAGTGTAGAAACCCTCTTTAAAGTGACTTTCATGTACAGGGAAGCAAGCTGCAAGTTACTGAAGTTGCTTTCCTTGAAAAACTAGCTAAATCATATCCAGTGCTTATCCATGCCCCTTAAGAAGTTCTGAGTTCTTTCTTTAACCCTTAAGACTCCAAAAAAGGCTGCTTTGTTTGTTTGTATTTGAGTTTAACAGCCCAGTCAACACTGTTTAGGTCATTTAAGAGCAGGTCAGTTTACCTATCCACACTTTTCCTTGGCAGGCTTATGTTTTTTTTTTTTTTTTGGTTTGGGTTTTACGGCCCTTTCAAGATTATTTCACTCATATCGAGCCGATCGTTAATCAGAGGTGGGCGAAAACCGGAGTACCCGGAGAAAAACCACCTGACCTTCCGTTGCAGAACTTGGCGTCTCACACGTGGCCCGAGCGAGGCTCGAACCTACGGTGGTGAGAGACCTAATGACTAAGAGTCAGCGCTCTTATCCACTAGGCCACAGGCTTATATGTAAGCGGTTAACCAGTACAGTGCACATTCTTTTGCCAGAAACTGACAACTGCCCTTCTTGAATCAGCGTAAGGGAGAGAATGACCGTAGACAACGAAAGAATGTTGTCGACCCCGACAGGTAGCGAACCCGCGTCCTGATCACCAGTCAGACGTCCGACCGAGCTACCGAGGCCGGCAAGAAAGACTGCATGTAAAAATGTCTGTTTTATCATCTGCTGAAACTTGCAAATTTTTCAAACATATTTTTTACATACAGACAGTGTGGATCCAGATCGGACTGCTCCTTTACGACCCAGATCAGTCTGCTCATAGAGGAGATGAACAGACTGATCCAAGTCCACATTGTTTGCAACAATGTTTTATAATAACCAGCAGATGACAGTTGTTGTGATTGGCATCTTATGGAATAACTCATGAAGAAGTTTTTCTCATATAAACTGGACCAACAGAAATTCTTTCTATACAACTTTGTTTCATATATGGATATGTATATGTTTTCAAATATACGCATTTTCATTTTTTTTATTCTTGTACATTTACATTGTACATAGTGAAGACATTTTCTAACATAATCTTTGTATATAATTCCCCATGTATAGTAGTGTGTATTAATGTAATTAGATGGATAAGATCCATTATAGCCAAGGTTGTGTCACGTTTAAAACAGGTTAAGATTAAATCGAGTTGTGCTTAGTTTAACCCTTATCTTGCTGTTCATGACAACCCCTATCTTTGCAAACAGTGTAGATCCAGATCAGATGGCTTCTGAAGAAGCCATCTGATCAGGATCTACACTGTTTGGCATTCAATTTATGAATTTGTAGCAATAAATTACATCAAGTAATTTGATTGGTTGATATAACGAAATGGGTGTGGCTTAGATGAATATTCAGCAAGAGAAGGGTTAAAATAAAACAAGTAAAATATGAGTAGATGCTTAATAACTTTGTACTGTCTGATTGATGGTGGCTGATTAGGAGAGTTTCTGATGGTAATTCTCCATAAAGTTGTCTGTTAACCTTGTCTTGCTGAACCAAGATATTCTCTACCTTTGCAGTGTTAACCAATACTCTCCCTGCTGAATATTTGAATTAGCCACACCCATTTCTGACCATCAGCCAATCACAATACATGATATAATTATATAATGTGTTTGCTCAAGTTCACAAACTGAATGACAAACAGTGTAGATCCTGATCAGATGGCTTCTTCAGAAGCCATCTGATCTGGATCTACACTGTTTGCAAAGATATGGATTGTCGCGAACAGCAGGATAAGGGTTAGTCCAGAAGCCACCTGATCTGGCTTTACACTGTCATTCAGCTTGTCTGTTTATATGAATAACTTAACAAGTTTGATTGGTTGATAGTCAGAAATGGGTGTGGCAAGATAAATTTATTTAGCAGAGCAAGGATTAACGATATTCACAAGAATATGAATTATCCATTAATTACCATCAAGTATTCCCCAGTAACAAATCGACTACTTGTTAAATATTGGGCATGATATATATCTCATGTCAGTATGACAGTCTTTAAACCGAGTTCCCATCTCTATATGACCTTAGCTGTTGGTGGGACGTAAAACTAAATCTCACCCACTCAGTATGAGTTGTGTGACCTGGATATATGTGTATGTGCAATATGCTTGAAAGAGTCATATGGTAGTTTTTTGTTGAAATATATACATTTACCACAGACATTTCTTGAATGAACCATTTGAAAGCCCAAATAAATGACAGTTAATCAAATGTCATTGTCGCAAAGCAATAAACTTACAGCTTTATTTGTCAAAATAATTTTTGATTGAGCCCATGTCAATGCTGCAGCTGTTAAACTTTATGGCTGAGTATTTTAGTTAATAACATTTTCGCGGCATATATTTTGCCCAACTATCGCCAAACCTTCTGTATATATACATCTCACTTCATTTATCCAGTAACCTTGTTGGTCGTAGGGACCCTTTTGATAACTTCATTACATTAAGGGGAATGGAAATGCCATCAGGGGAGGCAACTCCAGAATAATTTTTGTCTCCCATGGAAAAAGGGGGTCAACTCTTAACGGAAAGAATTTGCTTCATGGGTCAGAGTTTATAGAAAAGTAAAAGGTAAGGCACGAAAGTTGTCTCCCTTCGAAAAATTGGCAGAAAAAAATCTGCCAGGTGTTTCAATTCCCCTTAAAAGTGGAGATATGAAAATAGTTCCATTTTTCAATGCTCGTGATGTGATAAAGGCAGCAGATGGAGCTAAAATCCTTCATAATTTACCCAGCACACATCCCAGGGGCAATGTCAAATCAATGTTGGTGCATATCAGTCCGACATCACATTACAAGGGTTGTTGTGTCATTAAACCCCAGTACATCACATCATGAATTCTGAAAAATGAAGTATATTTAGCATCATTATGTTGGTGTCAGTGTTAGTGTTCACAGCATTTATTCACAGATTCACATACAACCTGTTTTAGCTTCACACAGATCTTTCCAACTTGTTTGTACAGGAATATGTATAAATCAAAGTTTAAGGGGAATGATAGCCCCTGATACAGTGTATGATATATTTTGTTGGCAAGGGAGACAACTTTTGTAGTTTTATATTTAACTGAGCTCCTCAAAAAATGAGGTTCTACTCACAAAGCAAAAATATATGCTCCTCAGGAGCAAATTCTTTTTTGTAAGTGTTTATGACTTGACCCCATTTGAGTAAATGGGACAAAAATATTATGTGGGGATCAATCTACTTTGAGAGTAAAGAAATTGCTCTTGAACAAGGTCTTTCCTATAAGAGCAGAGCTCTATTGATAAAGGAGACAAACATTTTTGAGAGGTTGCCTCCCACTAGGTGTATCCTTCCACCCTTAAAACACACTATAATGTACATTTAGAAATGGAATTTTGCTCATTTTCATCTCCAATTTTCATCCTTCATTGTACAAAGAATGATTACCATTACACAGAATCATAAGATAATGGAACTTAATACAAAACTTACATTTGCAGTGAGCCAAGACTGATCAGTGTTTGCTGGTCAGTACACATCACAGGTCTGTAGATTACTCTGGCTGACATTGACCCTGATCAGGGGCCAGTTGTTCAAAACTAATGCTGCTGTTTAAAAATTGGATCATTTAATGCAAATATGCTAATATATTTGCTGAAAAAGTGTGAGCAGCTTTTGCAAATGCAAAAGCTGCTCACAATTTGTCAGCAAAAATACACAAATTTTAGACTTGCTAGATCAGTTAACAATATAATCACTAAAAAGCTTGTTAAGCTAACAAGGCTTTGAAAAGCTGGCCCCAGATTTTTTGGTTGTAGGAGTAGATTTGAGCTTCATTTCTGTTTATATGCTATTTGGGCCAGAAATCAAAACTGCGTCTTTGAGCATGTGCATTTAGCAGGGCCTGACAAATCCATTGCCCGGCTGCCTAGGACAAGTCCAAACTTTGGCTGAGCAAGTATTTTTTTTTTTCACTTGCCCAGAAAATGTATAGAATATGTAAGGAAAATTATAATTCCAAGAAATTTCCAAGATGCTGTGGACTGCCGGGCAAGTGATTGAACCTGCATCCCATTGGTCAGGACTCTTCTCTGCTTTGGACCAGTGGCTGTCCATGTAGTGCCTAGCAAAGATTGATCTGCGTGTGGATGTGCAGCCAATCTGAGTCTGGTCAGGGGGCTAAAATACCACTGTAGTAGATATTTTGCTTTCCAGAACAGTTAACAATTTGACCTCTAATGAGCTCGTTAAGCTAATGATGCTTTGAACAACTGGGGCCAGTTGTTCAAAGCATCATTAGCTTAACGAGCTCGTTAGTGGTCATATTGTTAACTCTTCTAGCAAGTACAATACTGTAAATTTTGGTATTTTTGCTGAAAAAAATGTAAGCAGCTTTTGCGTCAGCAAATTTCAGCATATTTGCCATATTTAATGATCAAAGTTTTAACAATACGTTAACTAACGACGTCGTTAGTTTTGAACAACTGGCCCCAGGATGGTGAACGGATACACTGTGCAGGTTTTGCAGGGTAGACAACCTTTGGTGCTTGCTTTATGCTTTTCTCTATAAACTTCAATACTGCAGAAAGGGGCCTCTTAACCCTTGTCCGGCTGAATAACTAATTTGCCACACCACTTTCTGACTGTCAACCAAATTCCTTGATATAATGTATTTTTGTTCAAATTCACCAACTGAATGACAGACAGTGCAGATCCTGATCAGATTGCTTCTTCAGAATCCATCTGATCAGGATCTACACTTTGTAAAGGTAGGAGTTATTGTGTTGAGCAGGACAAGTGTTAAAGGAAATAATTTGCTCACCAGTAAGAGCTAACCCTTTTGGCAAGGGAGAAAGGTAGTGTTTTTGAAAGGTGTCATGAGAAAGGTAAATGTAAGTGTATAGTGGCTTGTGCATGTATAAATGATGAGAAAAACGGAATATGATTAACTGGATCACTTTCCTGGAATTCTACTACAGTTACTCTGATTTATCTAGTAATATTCATGGTTATGATGGAGTTTAGTTACTGTATATTTACTTGCATTTCTGTCTAAAAATACCTTCTAAAAGGAAAGAATTTGCTTTGTCATTATGGTAACACAACCGTTTGCTATAATGGTGTCTGTCGTATCACCAGAACAAACCGTTTGCTATAATGGCGTCTGTAGTATCACCAGAACAAGTGTTTTTCGATGAAAATTTCTGATAATTTTCTTATTTACTGTCAAAAGATAAGTTGTGTGTGCTGGTTAGAACCGCCTCAGTGAGGCGGTTCTAACGAGTACCCACAACCTGTGTCTTGGATCAGGAATAACAAAAATAATGTATGCCCCAGTTTTCTTTGTATAAAGTGGGGTTTAGAGGGGTCTCCATTTCACGGAATTGGTAACATGATTCGCGGAGCAAAATCTTTCCTTTTAGAGTTGATCCCTGTTGAAAAAAGGCAGTAATTCTATTTTGAAAGAGTTTTTGGTCTACACATTCCTCTCAGCACATATCAATATATTATTGACATACCAATTTTACAAGGTTTATCATTCCATTTTCTATTCATGTATGTAAATGAACACTTTTTTTCAACCATTCCATTTCTATTGATTTATTGTACAATATCCTTACTATATTTTTATATGAGAAAATACAGTATATTTCAAAGTATACCATGTTCTTGTTACTTTACTTCACTCCATGCTATATTAACATTCTGTGTTATGCTCAAATCTGAGGACAGTTCCTCCTAAATAGATTTCTTGTTACTTAAACTCACTCTCAATACCAGAATGAACTTTGCTCAAATCAAGGAACCCTTATCTTGCTGTTCACGCCAACCCCTATCTTTGAAAACAGTGTAAATCCAGATCAGATGGCTTCTGAAGAAGCCATCTGATCAGGATCTACACTGTTTGGCATAAAGTTTATGAATTTGTAGCAATAAATTAAATCGAAGTAATTTGATTGGTTGATAGACAGAAATGGGAGTGGCTTAAATGAATATTCAGCAAGATAAGGGTTAAAAGTATGTACATGTGTATTTTTGAGTCAGACAAATTTTATGGTTAGCTTAGCATGAAACACAGTTTTGATGAAGTTAAGGGGCAAGGGTCGCGGCCGCATAAAATCAATTTAAGGCCCCCAGTGAATTCTTTTCACTGACTGTTCCAAGGCGGTTCTTTTGTCTTGGTTTATTTTTGTTATAGTTCGTCTTTGAATTTGTGTATGGTTTTGGATAGCCAATTGGTCATTTTGTGGGTTAGTAACTGTCCTTTTGGCTTTCCGCTATTGATGTTTCCATTAGGGTCTAGTTGTTTCATGTTTGTGTTTCCTTCCCTTTTGGTGACTGATGGGAGGTGTGGGCTAATTGTATCGATTCCTGATCATTGCCTTCACTTCTACTTTGATAAAGTATATTATCTAAGAGTTTGTCAAAGGTCACGTTCCATCAAAATTGCCCCCCAAAAATAACATATTGGTAACATATTTACCATATGTATTCGGACAAATAGGCCTAAGCAAACAGTGAAGACCCATCTCAATAGGGTCCACACTGATTGCCACTCATCCAGCTGTTTTTATACCTAACATCAGGTAGAAAACTGTACTTACTCAAATTTTAGAACAATTACTGATTTATATGTCAATATAAGCACATCTGTTACTGAGAAGAATCGGAGTTGGTTTTACTGCTTCTAATTGAAGCACTGAGCAAGTGGTTTATTTATATCAACTAATAAATGCATTGTGCATATATACTGAGAGGCAGTAAAAAGTATACAGTATTTGATTTGGAATACCGGATCTTGCATTGCTGTCTGTAATAAAAAATGCCTATGTCCGTTTTTCCCAAACGTCTAAGTTTGTAAAACTCCAAATTCTTTTCCTGTTGCAGTCATCAATGATGGAGTTATTGCCCTTCATTGATAATAAATATTTCCAACAAAATCTCTTGTTGTACATGACATTCAAATCTGTGCACACCGCAAAAGTCATGCACGAATGTTCATCGATAAAACGCCGTCAATACCTTGCCATTAAACCCAAACAAACAGCTTAAAACTCAATTGGAATTTCTGCGTGTTCCGGATTACCTCCCTTTCAATTAAAATCATAGTGAATTAAATGAGTCTTTTTCTCAAATCGTGTAAGAGATATTCATTTGAAATTTTTGCATAACTTTTGTTTTCCTCGGCATTTTTATGCTTACTCCATAGTGATCCCTCTAAAATTGCTCAAAGAAAAGTTAATCCCCAATTAAAATGCCAAAGAAACATAAAGCATTTAATCAAAGGAAGAACGTAAAGGGCGAAAATGACTTTTCCTTGGACAAAAATGATGCAATATACCTTGTGTATATTTTAAATATGGGATATATTCTTACCAATCAGTTCCCCTTCTTTGAATCTGTTGCACGAAAAATCATTTATTGAATCACACTTATCCGAAACACATGTTTAAAGGGAAACCACTCAAGACAAAAAATGGACTAGACCCCATGTCCATTTCAAGTTACAGAATTTCATTATCCTTTAATCAGTTTTAAAGGATAATGCTGCAAATTATGTGAAATTGGTTATTCTGATTTATGATGCCACATGTATGTATAGAGGGAGACATTGGGGTGCAAATCAGCGTTCAGTAACCTGTATACTTACTTTTGCCTCTCAGTATATATGAGCATCCCAAACATTCAGATCTTCAAAATATCACAACAAACTACCCTCAAAAGCTTTGTTAAGGTAAAGGAAACTTTCTGAAAATAGTGATGATAGGGACAACTGGATGTCAAAGTCACCAGCCCTTTTTAACAAGGCTTCCAAGATCAACATCCGCGACAAAATGCACCCAAACATGACAAATATGAGAATGACTGCATGTTTTTTGTCACTTTATTTAAATCTGGTATACATTTTTGATCAATCAAAATTACCCTGAAATTTGTGGCTGGTCCCATATTCTTATGACCCTAAAATTTAAGGGGAATGGGAACACCTTCAAGGGAGGCAACTCCTACAAAAGTATTTTTCTCTCCCATGTCAATAGGGGTCAACTCTTAAAGGAAAGAATTTGCTCCTTTAAGAGTAGGCCTCTTTTTCAGTGGGACAGGGCTTACAGAAAAGCTAACAGGAAGTCCCGAAAGTTGTCTCCCTTTATAACATGGCGGAAAAATGTGCCAGGCGTTCCCATTCCCCTTAAAACAGATGTAAAACCCCGCAGTGTAGTTTTCTGCTGTATGACAGTGTAAGCATGAACCATGCTGGCAAGTTCAGTCTCTGAACTTATCCAAAATGTGATATTTCACAATGGCGACTCGAATACACATAGCAGGGGTATGTAGCTCTGTCATTGGAACGAGTCCTGAAAACTTTACACCACGCTATATGGGCCATCCAAGTATGGTTAGGAGTCAAGGTGTCCGAATAATTAGGGTGAAATAGGGTAATCAGGCTTGGCTTTGCTGAAAACACAACAAAGCCTAATTCTTACTTGATGTGGCTCATCTGGGGCCAGTTGTTCAAAAATAACGTTGTTAGTTAATGCATTGTTAAAACTTTGAAAATTTAATATGGCAAATATGCTAATACTTTTGCTGAAAAAATGTGAACAGCTTTTGCACATGCATGTTGATAGAAAAACAGATGGATGAATGGAGAAAACTTGCACGCCTATATCTCCCTGCTAAAGCAGGTGCGACAAAAATCACCAAACAAGAGGGCCCTGGTTCGCTCACCTGATCCAAAGCATAACAAGTGTGCCCCGGGCAGGGTCAATTTTGGCCCAAGGGCTAAAATTTGAACAATCTTGGTAGAGGTCCACAAGATGAAGCTTCATATCGAATATGAAAGACCTGGGCTTTTTGGTTTCAGAGAAAAAGATTTTAAAGGTTTACCCTGCATATAGAAGTCTATGTAAAACAAGATTTTCCCTATATAAGTCTATGTTAAACCAAAGGGCCCCGGAGCGGGGGCATTTTTGGCCCCAGTGCTATAATTTGAACAATCTTGGTAGAGGTCCACTAGCTGAAGCTTCATAACAAATATCAAAGACCTAAGCCTTGTGTTTCAGAGAAGATGATTTTTAAAGATTTTCCCTATATAAGTCTATGTAAAACCAAAGGGCCACATGGTGGGGGCATTTTTGGTCTCCGGGCTATAATTTGAACAATCTTTATAGAGGTCCACTAGCTGAAGCGTCATAACAAATATCGAAGACCTAAGCCTTGTGGTTTCAGAGAAGAAGATTTTTCAAGATTTTCCGTATATACGTCTATGTAAAACCAAAGGGCCCCGGAGCGGGGGCATTTTTGGCCCCAGGGCTATAATTTGAACAATCTTGGTAGAGGTCCACAAGATGAAGCTTCATACCAAATATCAAAGACCTGGGCCTTGCAGTTTCAGAGAAGAAGATTTTTAAAGATTTTCCCTATATAAGCCTATGTAAAACAAAAGAGCCCTGGTGCGGGGGCATTTTTAGCTTCAGCACTATAATTTGAACAATCTTGGTAGGGGTCCACTAGATAAAGCTTCATACCTAATATCAAAGACCTGGGCCTTGCGGTTTCAGAGAAGATTTTTAAAGATTTTCCCTATATAAGCCCATGTAAAACCAAAGGGCCCCCGTGTGGGGGCATTTTTGGCCCCAGCACTATAATTTGAACAATCTTGGTAGGGGTCCAATAGATGAAGCTTCATACCAAATATCAAAGACCTTGGCCTTGCGGTTTCAGAGAAGAAGATTTTTCAAGATTTTCCCTATATAAGCCCATGTAAAACCAAAGGGCCCCCGTGCGGGGGCATTTTTAGCTCCAGCATTATAATTTGAACAATCTTGGTAGGGGTCCACTAGATGAAGCTTCATACCAAATATCAAAGATCTGGGCCTTGCAGTTTCAGAGAAGAAGATTTTTCAAGATTTTCCCTATATAAGCCCATGTAAAACTAAAGGGCCCCCATGCGGGGGCATTTTTGGCCCCAGCACTATAATTTGAAAATCTTGGTGGGGGTCCACTAGATGAAGCTTCATACCAAATATCAAAGACCTGGGCCTTGCGGTTTCAGAGAAGAAGATTTTTTAAGTTTTCGGTGAAAAAAATCTATTTTTGGCTACTGTGACCTATATGTGCAACGGACCGGAACCATTTGAACAACTTTGAAAGGGGACCACCTAAGGATCATTCCTGTGAAGTTTGGTAAAAATCCGATCAGTGGTTTAGGAGATGTCGTTTGAAGAAAAGTTTACGGACGCACGCACGGACGCACGACGGACAAAAAGTGATCCCAAAAGCTCACCTTGTCACTACGTGACAGGTGAGCTAAAAAGACTGCAATGCGACAAGTTAAACATTCAATGCCATAGCACTCAGTATTATGTGACTTCAAAGAGTGCAACTTTTCTGCCTTCACAATGCACCAGAGATGTCAGAAACAGCATAGTCGTTCAGGTAAAATTTCTCAGCATTTTACATTCTGTATGTAAATCTACAAATAAACCATTTATTTTAGCTTTAGATATCATTTTGAAGGTTCAGATGCAGCCAGGCGCCCCGATGGACTTAGAGAAATAGATTGGGCAACATGGTGCTTCCACTCACTGAAGCCGATGAAACACGAGTACTGGTAAATTGCTTAGAAAGTCTCAGCCTGCCCGGCACAGTGGTGTGAGATGGACCGTCCTTGGTTATAAACCGTATTCGGTATCTTTGGACAGTAGGGCTTGAGATGTCATTTCATCTTAAATGTCCAGTATAAATCCCTCAAAATCTAAAGCAATGTCTCCAAAATGACCAAGTGTCAATGAGAACATAAAACCTCAACTAAAAGACGACTTAATCACAGAAGCAGTGCTCAATTATTAATTCAATGGACAATTCAAACCAGGACAGCCCCAGAAGGTAAGAATCAAGTTAACCCTTCTCTTGCTGAATATTCAGATTAGCCACACCCATTTCTGACTTTGAACCAATCAGATTACTTGATGTAATTTATTCCTACAAATTCATAAATTCAATATCAAACCGTGTAGATCCTGATCAGATGGCTTATTCAGAAGCCATCTGATCTGGATCTACACTGTTACCAATGATAGGGGTTGTTGTGAACAGCATGATAAGAGTTAAAATTCCTGAAAATTTATCAAAATAAATATAGTGATGACAATAATAATAATATCTTGCAGTAAATTGTTTTTCCTGGGTATATGTATTTTATTGCTAACACTTGAAATTAATGTACCTGAAAAGTAGGTCCTGTCTACAAATGGTCACAACATATTGCATATCTATGGAAGGTATAATAGGTCACTACTACCACCCAAAGACCACTGCTAAGATCTTGCAACTTAAGGGACTGACCGATTTGCACCACTTTTTCCTGGGTAGGCCTAAAAATTTCTGACAGTTTCAGCTCTGTGCAGAAGCACCATGTAGCCCAATCTATTTCTCCAAGCCCCGATGGACGGGGACCCACTACCAATTATAGCATGCAGTTGTTATAGTAATAGAATGGCTGATTGGGGTATAAAGCTAGGTTGTACAAGAGCTCTAATTTTACTTGATACAAGCTACGAGTGCTGACTGATATATTGTGAACCTCGAATTGAAGGAGGTATGCAGGGATGTTCCTTTTAAGTCCTACCATACTATTCTCTGACTATATAGGGCCTTGTACCCAAGGACTGGTCTCATTTGGCCAGTTTATATTGACAAGGTAGCACACTTAAGGTAAACAAGACAAGCAGCTTTTGCAAAATGGACAAAATTGGTGAAAGAGCAATTATTCAATATTTGCTTAAACTAGAAATGCGTCCATAAGACACGGATTCCCCCCCCCCCCCCTGAAAATATGTCTATGTTCGCATTCATCCATAGAAAGTTATTGACAGTGTTTAAGTTTTGGACCCTTTTTATGCCATTTGACCTCCAAGTGTGACCTTGGAGGTACGGATCTGGGTTTGCACATGACAAATTGTCTCATGATGGTTAACATTTCTTCAAAATTATTTCAAAATCCATCCAAAAATAAGTAAGTTATTGGCTGCGTTTAAGTTTCGGACCCATTTTTTGACCTTTGACCTCCAAGTATGACCTTGACCTAGGAGGTACGGACCTGGATTGTGCATGTGACACATCGACTGATGATGGTTAACATTTCTACAAAGTAATTTCAAAATCCATCCAGAAATAAGAAAGTTATTGACTGCGTTTAAGTTTCGGACCCTTTTTTTGACCTTTGACCTCCAAGTATGACCTTGACCTTGGAGGTACGGACCTGGGTTTTGCAGGTGACACATCGACTCATGATGGTTAACATTTCTCCAAAATAATTTCAAAATCCATCCAGAAACAAGAAAGTTATTGACTGCGTTTAAGTTTCGGACCCTTTTTTTTACCTTTGACCTCTAAGTATGACCTTGACCTTGGTGGTACGGACCTGGGTTTTGCATGTGACACGTCGTCTCATGATGGTTAACATTTCTGCCGAGTAATTTTAAAATCCATCAAGAAATAAGTAAGTTATTGACTGCGTTTAAGTTTCGGACGCACGGACGGACGGACAGACGGACGGACGGACGGACAGGGGCAACGCTATATGCCCTTTCCACCATTCTTCGAATGGCGGGGGCATAAAAAAGGTTTAATACCCAAGGATATCCATAATGATAATGCTATGGAAGCAACACTAGGGAAAGATGCCCCTTCATAGTGAAAGGTGGGTGGCGGAATTCAAGGGCGCAGACACAGCCTTGAGGATGACCTCCGTCCTAGAAGGCCTGTCAATGTTGCAATCCCAGAAAAGGTCAATAAATTCCATGATATTGTTATGACTGACAGACAAGTCACAGAAAGATATATAGCCAGCAGAGCTGTCATTACACAGGAAAGAGTACACTCCATTCTGACAGAGGATCTTGCAATGAGACAGCTTTCGTCCCGATCGGCTTCTGACAGTCCATCAGAAGCACACCAGGCGCACACTGTCGCATGCTAATCTTAACCTTTTTGAGGAAGATCCTGTCAATTTTCTTCAGAAATTTGTCACTATGGATGAAACATGGGTCCATTATCTTACCCCAGAGGCCAAACAACAATCCAAACAATGGAAGCACCCTGGCTCACCCCCGCCAAAGAAGGGAAAGACTGTTCCATCAGCTGGGAAGGTTATAGCCTCAGTTTTCTGGAATGCAGATGGCATTCTGCTGATAGAATATCTCCAAAAGGGACAAGTAATCAATGGCACATACTATGCCTCACTTATGATGCAGTTACGGGAAAATAGTAAACTTCAGGGCCGCCGAAAGCTCACTAAAGGTGTGTTGTTACATTAGGACAATGCTCCTGTTCACAAGTCTGTCATTGCTATGGCTTCCATCCCCGATTGTGGCTTTAAATTGATTATCCGCCTTATTCACCATCAGACTTTTATCTATTTCCAAACATTTAAACAGCTATTTCAGGCATCCACTTTCAGTCCGATTATGAAATCATATATGCAGTGGATGACTTTCTGAACAGCCAAGAAAAGGAGTTCTATAAAAGTGGCTTTGAGGCCCTTAAGCACCACTGGCAAAAGTGTAGAGATACTGAAGGGGATTAAGTTGAAATATATTATGATATGTCCATCAAAAATTCAAATCCTTCAATATGAGGCTCACAAACATATCAATCAGCCCTCGTCTTAAACTGGCCTTTCTCAGGATATAAACACTGCTGGCAAAAGTGTATAGAAACTGAAGGGCATTATGTTCAAAATTAATTCAAATCTTTCAATACCAGGCTCAGAAGCCTCCGTGGTGCAGTGGTTATGCTACTCGCCTTGTAAACCAGGGATCGCAGGATCGATCCCGGGCTTCTCTAGACTTTCGGATGAGTCTTTAAACCGAGGTCCCGTCTCCGTATGACCTTAGCTGTTGGTGGGACGTAAAACTAAAACTCACTCACTCACTCAATACCAGGCTCACAACATACTAATCAGCCCCATACTTAAACTGGCCTTTCTCAGGATATAAAAGAACAAGACACACTCTGAGGTTAGAAATGGGGTATATTTCATTTGAACACAAATGAGATGTAAATGCCTTCCTAGAGTGTAATTAAAACATGATTTCATGCAAAACAAAGCAATCATAGGAAAAGAAAAACAACAACTTTAGACCATGTCTCCCTACTTCAGTATAAAGCCTTGTCCACCTGATCAATAGAGTCAAATTTGTCACTATTAACCCTTCACCTGCTGAACCTCAAAAACCCCGACTACTGTAGTGAGTCTAAGTATTGGGACAGACAGGCCTTATCAAACAGTGCAGACCCAGATCAGACTGCTCCTGAAGGAGCAGTCTGATTAGGGTCTACACTATTTGCCATTTCGTCTGCACTTTTTGGACTCCTTGCTGGATTGTGAAACAAATTTGTCAGAATATTAGGAGTATTAAGGCAAGTCCTCAGGGTGTCATAATTTTTAGGATATTTACGGTACCTTTGAAAACAGCGCAGATCCAAATCAGATGGCTAACTGATCAGGATCTCACTGTCTGTTATTCAGTTTGGATTTGGTTTTACGGCCCTTTCAAGATTATTTCACTCATATCGAGCCAATCGTTAATCAGAGGTGGGCGAAAACCGGAGTACCCGGAGAAAAACCACCTGACCTTCCGTTGCAGAACTTGGCGTCTCACATGTGACCCAAGCGAGGCTCGAACCACAGCGGTGAGAGACCTAATGATCAAGAGTCAGCGCTCTTAACCACTCGGCCACGGAGGCCCGTTGTTATTCAGTTTGTGAATTTGAATGAATATATTACATCAAGTAATTCGATTTGGTCGAGTCAGAAATGGGTGAAGCAAAATTAATTTGTTCAGAAAGACGAGTGTATCCTTCAACATGACCGATCATGTGGCGTTTTTTATCATTTTTTTTGCCGTTTTGCAGATGTTTAGAGTATAGTTTCATTATCAGTTCATTTACAGTATAAAATCCTATAGTAACTATGGGGA
This sequence comes from Lucinisca nassula, assembly GCA_963580285.1. Taxonomy (NCBI): domain Eukaryota; kingdom Metazoa; phylum Mollusca; class Bivalvia; order Lucinida; family Lucinidae; genus Lucinisca; species Lucinisca nassula. The sequence goes on from OY757010.1 coordinate 170,659,885, forward strand.
CATAGAAATCTTACTTCAATGAATACATTGACTTGATCATAATACACTAAAACTAGAATTTGTTTTTCTACAAAAACACAGATGTCTCCCCCGTTTTTGACTGCTACGTATAACCTTGACATTGGAGGTATTGAGCTGGGTCTTGTGTGCAACACATCATCTAATGAAGATGAACATTTCTGCATAGTAACTTTAAAAATGTTCATAGAAAAATAAAAAAGTTATTGGCCGTAAACAAAAAAAGCACTTTTTTACCTTTGACCTCTAAGTATGGCCTTGACCTTTGTGGTACAACACATCGTCTCATGATGGTTAACATTTCTGCCAAGTAATTTCATAATCCATCAAAGAATAAGGAAGTTATTGACTGTCCTTTTTTTTTAACCTTTGACCTCTAGGTATGACCTTGACAGTGGAGGTATGGACCTTGGTCTTGCACATGACTCATGGTCCAACTTTCAAGCCTCTAGCTCCAACAGTTTTTGAGATATCTTGCTGACAAGATTTTATTAAAAAAAATTCAAAGGGCAATAACTCTTGAAAGGGGCATAATCCGGATGAGAAAAGAAATAAATACGTGTCAGCTTATTTTCCATTAGGAATGCATATATGAAATTTCAAAACCATAGCATACACAGTTCTAAAGTTATGCTATGCATCACTTTTAGGATTCATTACAATGGGCACAAATTACCAAAATGACAAAGGGCCATAACTCGCAAAGTATTTTTCGGAATTTTGTCAAAAGTTAATCAGTTCATTTACTCATCACCACCAATATACTCGACAACTTTCAAAGCACTAGCTCCAATAGTGTTTGAGATATTTTGCTGACAAGATTTTATTAAAAAAATTTCAAAGGGCAATAACTCTTGAAAGGGGCATAATCCGGACGAGAAAAAAAATACGCGTCAGCTAATTTTTCATGAGGAACCCATATATGAAATTTCAAAACCCTAGCATACACAGTTCTAAAGTTATGCTATGCATCACTTTTAGCATACATTACAATGGGCACAAATTACCAAAATGACAAAGGGCCATAACTCACAAAGTATTTTTTGGAATTTTGTCAAAAGTTAATCAGTTACTCATCATCAAAAAAAGTTACTCATCACCACCAATATATTCACCAACTTTCAAGCCTCTAGCTCCAATAGTTTTTGAGATATCTTGCTGACAAGATTTTATTAAAAAAAATTCAAAGGGCAATAACTCCTGAAAGGGGCATAATCCTGACGTGAAAAAAAATACGTGTCAGCTTATTTTCCATCAGAAATGCATATATGAAATTTCAAAATTATAGCATACACCGTTCTAAAGTTATGCTATGCATCACTTTTAGCATACATTACAATGGGCACAAATTACCAAAATGACAAAGGGCCATAACTCACAAAGTATTTTTCGGAATTTTGTCATAAGTAAATCAGTTCATCTATTCATCACCAACAATCTATTCACCAACTTTCAAGGCTCTAGCTCCAATAGTTTTTGAGATATCTTGCTGACAAGATTTTATTAAAAAAATTTCAAAGGGCAATAACTCTTGAAAGGGGCATATTCCGGACGAGAAAAAAAATACGCGTCAGCTAATTTTCCATGAGAAATCCATATATGAAATTTCAAAACCCTAGCATACATGGTTCTAAAGTTATGCTATGCATCACTTTTAGCATACATTACAATGGGCACAAATTACCAAAATGACAAAGGGCCATAACTCACAAAGTATTTTTCGGAATTTTGTCAAAAGTTAATCAGTTCATCTACTTATCACCATCAATATAATCACCAACTTTCAAGGCTCTAGCTCCTATAGTTTTTGAGATATCTTGCTGACAAGATTTTATTAAAAAAAAAAAAAAATTCAAAGGGCAATAACTCTTGAAGGGGGCATAATCCGGACGAGAAAAAAAATACGCGTCAGCTAATTTTCCATGAGGAATCCATATATGAAATTTCAAAACCCTAGCATACACGGTTCTTTAGTTATGCTATGCATCAAAAGCGTAATGGACAGACGAACGGACGAACGAACCAGAACCAATATGCCCCTCAAACTTTTTCAAAGTGGGGGGCATAATAAGAAAGTTATTGACAGAACACAAAAAAGGCCCTTTTTCTACCTTTAACCTCTATGTATGACCTTGACCTTTCAGGTATTAAACTGGGTCATGCGTGCAATACATCATCTCATGGTGGTTAACATTTCTGCCTAGCAATTTCAAAATCCATCTAAAAATAAGAAAGTTATTGACCAAACACGAAAAAAGGCCCCTTTTTTACCTTTGACCTCTATGTATGACCTTGACATTTTAGGTACCAAACTGAATCATGCATGCAACACATCGTCCCATGATAGTTAACATGTTTGCCAAGTAACTTCAAATTCTATTTAAAAATAGGCAAGTTATTGACAAAACCCGAAAAAAGGCCCCTTTTTTTACCTTTGACCTCTAAGTATGCCCTTGACCTTTGAGGTACCAACCTGGGTCATGCGCGCAATACATCGCCTTATATTGGTTCACATTTCTGCCATGTGATTTCAAAATCCATCTCAAAATAAGAAAGTTATTGACCAAATACGAAAAAAAGGCCCACTTTTTGACCTTTGACCTCTAAGTATGACCTTGACCTTTGAGGTACCGACCTGCCTCATGCGCACCACACATCGTCTCATGATTGTTAATAATTATGCCAAGTAATTTTAAAATCCATCTCAAAATTAGAAAGTTATTGAATAAATACAAAAAAAAGGCCCCTTTTTTGACCTTTGACCTCTAAGTATGACCTTGACCTTTGAGGAACCGACCTGCCTCATGCGCACCACACATCGTCTTATGGTTGTTAATAATTATGCCAAGTAATTTTAAAATCCATCTCAAAATAAGAAAGTTATTGACCAAATACGAAAAAAAGGCCCCTTTTTTGACCTTTGACCTCTAAGTATGACCTTGACCTTTGAGGTACCGACCTGCCTCATGCGCACCACACATCGTCTTACGGTTGTTAATAATTATGCCAAGTAATTTTAAAATCCATCTCAAAATAAGAAAGTTATTGACCAAATACGCAAAAAAGGCCCCTTTTTTGACCTTTGACCTCTAAGTATGACCTTGACCTTTGAGGTACCGACCTGCCTCATGCGCACCACACATCGTCTTATGGTTGTTAATATTTCTGCCGAGTAATTTTAAAATCCATCAAAAAATAAGAAAGTTATTGACCGGACACGATTTGCCCATACATATATACATACCAACAAACTTCCAAGGGAGATAATTCAAAAAGTATAAATGCGAGAGTTATGGTTCTTGCGCACTGCACGTCGTCTAATGCTGATTAACATTTATACGAAGTTTCGTGACGATAGCTCTAACGGTTTTCAAGTTACAGAGCGGACACGAAAGTGTGACAGACGGACAGACGGACAGATGGACAGACAGACGCCCGGGGGAAAAACAATATGTCTCTCCGAAAAAAATTTTTTCGGGGGAGACATAATTCCTATATTAAGACCACCTTTGGGACTGTTCAAAATGGTCTTCAAGACCACTTTTGAACAGTCCCAAAGGTGGTCCACGACCAGAGGACACTGTGGGCAGGAATCACAAAGGAAAATTAAGTGAAGCCTTCAAAATAAGCTTTTTAAAGCAGAATTAGTCAAAACTGTCTTAATTTCAGGTGGTCTTAATAGCAGAATTTTACTGTATACAGTGCTTTGATCACAAATGAGATAATTTAATGATGCTTTAAACAAATGGACCCTCATCTTTCATTCTCTGCACTGTGAATTTGGTTAATTTTGTTCGTTTGTCTTTTTTGCCACCTTTCCAGGTGATAGCTAAAAACAAGTGAACTGTAACTTTTTTGAGATTCAATAATATGAAATTATGACGTAACATGCAAACTAATCATATCACTTTCATGATTTCTGATCATCTTATGACTTCTTTAACCCATGTCCTGCTGACTATTTAAATATGCCACACCCACTACTGATTATCAACCAATCAGATTACATGATGCAAATTACTGCAACAACTTCATGAGTTGAATGACAAACAATGAAGATCCTAATCAGATGGCTTCTTCAGAAGCAGGACAAGGGTTAATTCAAGGAATTTCATGCAAACCCTGCATTTTCAACTGTGCAGCCCATAAGAAAAACCAAAGACATCCTTTACTCTTCTTATATAACTTTTTGTTGTAAGAGCAGCGTCTTTATTCCTTTTAAAGTCTGGCCAAACAATGGGGTATTCTACACCTATCAGCAGTAACTCAGAATCTGCAATAACAAAAACAAGTTATTAAGGGGAATGCATCCATTTCCCTTAAAAAAAAAATCAATTTAATTTCATGCGAGAAATTTTCATGATTCTTGCAAAGACAAAAATATCATATCACATTGACAAGTGCAACCCAGATTGGGGTTAACCCATAAAATGGCAATCATGACAAATGCCGTCTGCTTTGCCGTCTGCCCGTTACCTTAAAAGTCATTTTTTGCTTGCAAACAGTGTGGACCCAGATCAGACTGCTCCTGTAGGAGCAGTCTGATCTGGGCCCACACTGTTTGCCTGTGTGCAAAAATATTTTTAAAAAGTTTGCAAGAAGATTCAGCAGACGACATATTGATAAGCAGACGACATTTTCAGATGTAGATTTTCTCGGCGTCTTAAGGATTAATAAGCATAAACATTATTTTCCTGTGTTTGCTCATAAACATGCAATGTTCAATTGAGGCAGTTCAAAAAAGAGCCTTTGGAGAAGAAATAACGAAGATATGACCAAAAAATCATTGCATCTCAAGAATGCTAGTTCTACAGATATACATTATCATAATGATGGAAATAACTTGCCATAAAAAACACAACCTGACAAAGCAAATAACTTTATCAACATGTCAAAGCATGGAAATTCTGTCATTACTTTCTAAATTGGCAAAACATGATAACTTCTAGCCATGAAAATAAATTGTATACAGTAAATACATCTATATAAGCTTACTTATAAAAGCTTAATTACAATTACAGTCGAACATCGATGGCAAGAAGGCTTTTGGGACCATGAAAATTTGTTTGAGACATCAGTGGTTCGAGCCATGGAGAGTTACTATTAGTTAATACGAATTTATTTTAGTTCCATAGCGATGAAAGCTTCAAGCTTATTGAATTGCTCTTGAACACTCATTCCGGGTGTTTTCACGCGTGCAAGAGAGAGAGGCAGTGGCTTGTACACCACTGCTACCCATTTACACCTTGGTGGAGTGGGGCAGTGTCATTATGTGTCTTGCCCAAGGACACACCTTGATACCGGTGGCCGGATTCGAATGCACCGTAAGTCGAATGCGTTAACCACTGCCCTATCAAGGCTGATGTTAATATTAGTGCCATACCAAGAGGAAAATGGAGATAATTGTGGGATATCTTCTCGGTGTTCTATATTGTAAATGTATGTTGTGTTTACTCATTAGAAACACCTAACTGAGGCGATTCTAATGAGTAAACACAACATACATTTGCAAGATAAAAGAAAATCTACCTACGTTATCCCTGTATCTTATTTGGAGGAATTACCTGTGGACTCAAGAATGGGTTTGACTCATCCATGGTAAACGAGCCATCAGAGTTCCAGCCACTGAAGATCGACTGTAACTTAAAAACATGGTAAGAAAATATACCAATTAAGTTCATTACAGGGTGTGGGCTCATGTAACCCTTGTCCTACCAAAGCAGAATATGCACTCCTTTTTTGCAAACAGTGTAGATACTGATCAGATGGATTCAAAGAAGCCATCTGATCATTATCTACACTGTTTGGCAATCAGTTCATGAATTTGTAGGAATAAATTACATCAAGTAATCTGATTGGTTAGAAATGGGTGTGGTTGAATTTATTTGTTCAGCAGGACAAGAGCTTAATGTGGCTGTTTCCCTAAGCAATGATTACCCTTTTCATATGGGACACATCAAAATATGTCTTTCAAAACAATTAACCCGCCCCCGCCCATAGGGGCTTGAAGAAATATATGGGCTGCATGATGCTTCCACGCAGAGCTGAATCTGGCCCGCACATTAGTACTGGTAAACCGCTTAGAGGATCTAAGCCTGTCCAGGAACCGCGGTGCGAGGCGGACCTTCCATGCTAATAAACCCTATTGGTTTCATTGGGCGACAGGGCTTGAGGTGTCATTTCATCTCAATGTCGGGTAAAAGTCCCACAAAATTGGAAGCAAAGTCACCAAAATGACCTTTACAGTGTTGACGGGGACTTTAAACCTCAAACTAAACAAACAAATCAAAACAATTAACATATGACTGACACATGAGAAAAGGAACCTTATAGCTCTCTGATATGTGTTCTTCAAACGTGCATGCGCAGCCACCCGCAGTGAGACTAAATGGCACAAACACCTTTGGGACCATGAAAATTTGTTCATGACAGAGATAGTTCGAGCCACTGCACACACAACATAAATTTTCTTGATAAAATAACTTCTTTAACCCTTATGCTGCGGAACACGATATGCTCTAACTTTGTAAACAGTGTAGATCCAGATCAAATGGCTTCTCATTCAGTTTGTGAATATGAACAAATACATATAACAAGTAATTTCATTGGTTGATAGTCACAAGTGTGTGTAGCAAAATGAATTTATTCAGCAGGATAAGGCTTAAATAACCCCTTACTACTTCTTATCAGGAGCTATGGAAACAACACCGTAGGGACTCAAGTTCCAATGATCCACGGAAAAAGATCCATTGGTGTTCAAGCCATTTAAGTTTCACTATAACAGGCCCCAAGGTTATAAAACTTTTATGAAATTTTAAAAGCTTATAAAATACAGATAAAATAGGTAATTTTTCTGTTTAGATTGACAGAAGCTAATATTTATCCTGCTGGATAAATTTCATGCTCAGTTGAGTTGAGCACGAAAGAAGTTTTATAACCTCGGGACCTGGGCTCCTCTATGTCTGCAATCAGCAGAAGTTCTGGTGAGACAGTATGAGCAGGCTTGTCTAAGTCTTTGCTGGGCATCTATGCAATAAGTATCTTTTTCTCATATACTGCCTCAAGTCAGAATTGTTACTGGTAACACGTCAAATGACATTCATACACATTGTGACCCGTCAGGAAAAAGGGACTGTCTGAGTTTCTCAAATCCAAACTTCTGAACAAAACAAGATGCATGCAGCAGTCAGGTATTTTTCAGCGCATGTGAGACAGTGGACTGAATCTATGTTGAGACAGACTCATAGGTAAATGAGCCATCCATTTTTTGTGACTAGAATTCCGCTAAAGGCTATGTTGTGTCTTTAGGGGCTGAATCTGTCTTACAGTTTTGGGGAAATGGACTAGAACATTAGGGTCAATGCAAACCCTTAAGCAGTCAAGAAAAACTTCAAATGAAAATTTTGTCTGTTTTGCCTAGGAGTTAGATATGTTATTATGTTTGGTTTAACCCTTATCCTGCTGTTCACGACAATCTCTACCTTTGCAAACAGTGTAGATCCAGATCAGATGGCTTCTGAAGAAGCCATCTGATCAGGATCTACACTGTTTGTCATTCAGTTTGTGATTTTACATGAATAAATTACATCAAGTAATCTGACTGGTTCAAAGTCAGAAATGGGTGTGGCTAAATTAAATATTCAGCGGGATAAGGGTTAAAAGTTATTTGTCTGTCCACTTTCAGAAGTTTACAGCAAATTCTGACAACCAAAATGTTTTATTTTTTGTTTTTTTCCTGAAGGGTCACATGATTATACAATAACACACATACAAAGGTCATAAATTACCAGGAATAAGTAACAAAATATAAAAAAATAACAAAATTAGTATTCCTTCCAGTCACCCCTAACTGGCTAAATTCATTTGTTATCAAAATCAATGTATGCACCTAAAAGGTTTATCCTTTTTCAAAAGAACAGAACTTTTCAAAACTGATGCAGTTTTATTATCATCCTTTTTCAAAGGGACATAACTTCTGAAAACCTGAAGAGGCACCCAGTAGTAGCTCCATTTACAAAGATACCAAGAAAGTTTCAAATTCAAAAACCTTGTTGGTTACATTTTTGTTTCTATAAGCAAACTAGAACTTCTTTGTTACACTATTTATGGGGTCCAAAGCAGAAAACTGTGTTGGTTAAGTGTGCTTTTTCCCAAACAAAAACATATAGATTAAATAGAAAATGATCAAAATGGTCTTTTTTCTATATATTCTACTGTAATGATCCTAAGTATTTGGAAAGATAGGCCTAAACAAACAATGCAGATCCAGTCAGACTGCTCCGCACCTGAAGGAGCAGTCTGATCAGGGTCTACACCATTTGCCAATCCCTCAGCACCTTTTGGACATCTTGCTGGATTGTGAAACAAATTTGCTAAAACTTTAACCCTTGTCCTGCTAATCCCGGATATGCCTTATCTTTGAAACAATGTAGATCCAGATCAGATGGCTTCTGACGAAGCCATCTGATCAGGATCTACATTGTTTGCCATTCAGATTGTAAATTTGTTGCAATAATTTGCATCAAGTAATCTGATTGGTTGATAATCTGTAGTGGGTGTGGCATATATGAATATTCAGCAGGTTAAAGGTTAAGAGAATTACAGCAAATCCTCAAGGTGTCCCAATTTTTGGATTTTGACGGTACACATTTTTGGGATCCTGGGGATGCGTGGACAAACCAGAACTTCGGCACAGCCTCAGTTTTGACTCACCCAGGCATCCCTTGGATTGGAAGCGCCTATATCAAATCCATACTCATGAAAAATGCTTATATTCTTTTCAACTGGAGTGATCTTCCATGAAAAAAATCAAACATAGCATCCATGTGCATATATTCACTTATAGAGTGTGTATGCAACCAACCAACACCCTGAAATTACGGGTTCACAGGTTGATCATGAGCTTCACAGACAGCCAACACCATGATGTACCATTCCTAGTTACAGTATCAAATACCAAGATATCTTTGCTAGTAGCTTACACACCTTTTTTCCAGCAAAAATAGAAGCATATTTGTCATTTTAAAATTATGTTAATTAATGCCATAGCTAGCTTTGAACAACTTTTAACCCATTTTAAATGGGAAACCCCTAAAACTGGTCACTGGCTAACAGTGCAGGTCCAGATCAGATGCAGCAAAATGTGGCATCTGACAAGGGCCTTCACTGTTTGCACAATCAACCCTATCTGCTACCCCTAAATTTCGAAATTGACTCCTTCTATATAGAAGCTGGAAGATTCCATTCTGTACAAAATGGCTAATCAAGGACATGTCATCACTTTGTGGCCCGATCTGTTTACTCTGTCTCGAAACAATCCATTTCTTCTGGAGGGGTGACAGGACAACTAGCACTATGAAACTTGTTCCTGAATTTCTGTTTTAGGTCCATACTTTGAACTTAGAGTCCGGTTCACATAATTCCAGTATTCACTTCTTATCTGATCAAACTCTTGTGCCAGGGATGAGCACAGCTGAAAGAGAATAGAATAAGGTTAACCCTTATAATGTCAAGAAAAACTGTATCTGAAAATTTTGTGTGTTGGAATGGGAACACCTGGCAGTTTTTTCTGCCATTTTTCAAAGGGAGACAACTTTCGGGACTTCCTGTTCGCTTTTCTATAAGCTCTGTCCCAGTGAAAAGGGGTCAAAAGGAGCAAATTCTTTCCTTTAAGAGTTGACCCCTATATTGACATGGGAGACAAAAATACTTTTGCATGAGATGTCTCCCCTGCAGGTGTTCCTATTCCCCTTAAGTCGTCTGCTGGATTTTTTGCAAACTTTTCAAAAATATTTTTGCATAGCATAGAGGCAAACAGTGTAGACCCTGATCAGACTGCTCCTGGAGTAGTCTGATCTAAGTCCATACAGTTTGCAACAATGCATCTTTAAGTAAAGAACAATCCACAAAGCAGAAGACAACTGTTGTGCATGTCATCTTAAGGGTTAACCCATATCCTGTTGATCACAACAATCCCTACCTTTGCAAACAGTGGAGATCCAGATCAGATTGTTTCCAATGAAGCCGTCAGATTGGGATATATACTGTTTCAGTGATTTTCCTAGTGTAAATTTGGGGCCGGTAATCGGCCCCTATTTTTCCGAAATTAGAGACAGATATTCCCAAATTTTACAACAAATTTCCCAATTTCTGATTTTGTGCTACATTTTGATGAAAATTTCATGAAAGTTGAACCAAAATTGACAAAGTTACAACTGATATAAATTCCCAACTTTACATATTAGTGAGCTGTTTTTCCCAAACCCAACGGCCCATGGACCCAGATTATGAGGGGTAGGAAAATCCCTGTGTTTGTCATTCAATTTGCAAAATTAATTGAATACATTACATAAAGTAATTTGATTGGTTAATAGTCAGAAATTTATGTGGAACTAGAGCTGCCGCCTAACGGGCGCCAATTATACCCCCGCATGCGTTGTCAGGGTCAAGGTCAGGTTTGTGTATATCAATCTTAAGTACTAGTGGCAAGGTGTGTGGTGTGTGAATATTAAAGAAATCGGTCAAAGAATAAGGAAGTTATGAGCAATGTTAAAGTTTTTTGTAACGGACCGACGACGACAGACGACAAGCTGACTCCTATATACCCCCTTCAAACTTCGTTTGCGGGGGTATAAAAATTAATTTATTCAGCAGGAAAAGTGTTAAACATATTTAATTTACTTCGATCACACAGAAAGCTCAAAGAACATTAAACACGCTATCAAATATGCCTACTTTGGCGTATGGTGGTCTAAATCAATATTTTCTAGCTCATGTCGGTCACAAAGAAAATTTATTTAACATTCCTGCAAAACTGTTCCTATCTGATCCCTTTTCCTTGTCCACTCAAGGGTTTGCCTACGAGTTACATATGCTATATCTTATCTCTTCTCAGAATAGTTGTGTTCTCATGGTGTCTGTTCTGCAGAATGTTCAGCCATTTTCTAAATACATTTCTACACATAACTCAACCTGTCAAACATATTTATAATTTAAAATGGACTCTTGGGATATCGAAGGTGGCTGATTATACAATACGATACGATACTTTATTAATGCAAAAAGCCATTACGGCCCATGAGCATATATACATATACAATAACTTTCATATACAGGATAGCAAGCAGCAAATACTGAATACATTAATAACAATAACATATTTATGTTATGGTTTGGGAGAGGTGCTTCAATATTAGAATAATATACAATACTCAGCTCAAAATATGAAAAAGACCCTTTGAATTCCTAAGATCCTGTATAAAAATCACTGATTGTTTGTCCTGTTTGTAAACCCTTTCACATCCAGGTCCAAATGTTCTCAACATTGTTAGCTTAACAAACTTGTTGATGGTCGAAACATTAACTGCTTTCAGCAAGTACACATACAAAATCTAAAATTACAGTATTTTTGCTGTAAAAATGTAACTAGCTTATGCTCACATAATGCAAAGGCTACTCATAATTTTTTTTCTGTAAATATATTAGTGTATCTGCCTTGTTAACTACTGTAATAATCCTAAGCATTTAGACAGACAGGTCTAAGCAAACAGTGCAGACCCAGGTCAGACGGCTCCTGAAGGAGCCGTCTGATCTGGGTCTACACTGTTTGCCATTGCCTGCATATTTTGCACTCCATGCTAGGCCTTGAAGCAAATTTGTTAACATTTTAGGAGTTTTTCAACAAGTCCTAATGGCGGCCAATTTTTTAGAATTTTTGCAGTAATCAAGTTTTAATGATATGTGAATTAACAACTCAGTTAGTTTTGAACAACTCAGCGCTGTTAAAAACAGGGACTCCTACCTCAGAGGCCTTGTTGAGTGTGTCCTGCTTGTCTCCACAGCCCTGTTCTAACATCTCTTCATATGTATCTACCATATATCCCATCAAGTACGGTGACCTGTATCTGTCCTCGTATAGACTCTTACAGAACTCCAGAACATCCGGGTATTTACTCAGCTCCCTGTCTAGCAGCACACTGAAAAATTGATTCAGAGTTTATTTCGCTGACCGTTCCAAGGCAGTTCTTCTGTCCCGGTTAATTTTTGTTATAGTTTGTCTTTAAGTGTGTGTATCGCTTTTATTATTTTGTTTGGGTAGCCAATTGGCCATTTTGTGGGAAAGTAACTGTCCTTTTGGCTTTCTGCTATTTATGTTTCCATTAGGGTCTAGTTGTTTCACGATTGTATTTCTTTCCCTTTGGTGTCTCTGATGGGAGCTGTTGGTTAATTGTATAGATTCCTGATCATTGCCTTCACTTCTATTTTCCAATTATGGAAAAAGTTTTGTGCTTTTATGACTTTAAAACATTTTTGTTTGGAAAGTTGAAGTTGATTAGAAAACCTAAAAGCTGGAAGAAAACATGTTTACCTTACTAAGAATATGTATCCAGACAGGTAGGCCTGAGCAAACAGTGTAAACCCACAAAATACCAACCTTATCCATTGCTATGACATAATAGATAATGGTTTTCAATGATGGATAAAGCTTTTCGCTCTTTAAAAATAGAAGCTCTTTTTATGCTATGGTACAGATCCACACAAAATTTATGCTCACAGCACATCCTGTAATTAAAGCCAATTGAAATGTATAGATCATTTATGATCATTATTTTATATTTAACCCAGTGCAGCCAAGCCTAGCAGCCATAAAGTAGGCGTCAAATATAGATAAAAATAGCCGTTTCCAATGTTATGACCTACTGTAATCTTCTGACTACCGGTAGTGTCCCAATAAGTCTGTTACATATTAAACCACAGAATGCTTGGATGCTTTTGGCTGCCTCCATTCTATTTTTTATTAATTTCCAGCAAGTCGGAGTACTGTGGTGTTGTTTATTTTGAGAAATAAAATCATTCCAATGAGCAGGCTCAAGTGAGATCAGACCTATACAATGCTACTTTGTCTTCTCTATTTGGAAATGATCATCCGGCCTGTCAAGGTTTTGAATTTGAAGTCCAATGTGCGATAAGAAATGCCTATCTATCAACCCTATGGCAAAGCTGAAATCAGAAACAGACCTTTCTTTTTTCTAGGCTTAAACGCAAACTATATTCAAAAGTGATTCATACTTCTCCTGTCAGACCTACAACTATGTCTGGTAAATATTTATACATCAGATTTTCTTTTTCAGAACCTGATTTTAATTGACCTAGGAACAGACCTCTACCGAAAAATCAAAATATTTATGGAAGAGAACTTTCCCATGAAAGAGCATCATTCACCATAATGCGCACCAGAAAAATTTGCACAGAAATGCTTATGAAAGCATGAGAAAAGGGCACCCTTTTATAGGCGGCCAGCAAAGGGTCAGACGAGACTGCGTAGTCGCACAGTCTCGCCAGAGCCTTGGCTGTTCACAGACATGTACAGCAAACACTGAGGTAGCTTCATGCAAGAAAGGTCATGTATCTAGCAGTTTTGGTTGGCTTGGAATGCCCATTCAAGAACATAAACTGGGGATAGATAAGAGTCATTTTCTTCAGTGTTGGCACATTTACCCTTTCAAGTAGTTCCAAGCACTCTCATTGTTTGGAGCTTTTTTGATGTACTCCTGGGTGAACCTGAAAAAGAAACAAACTTTCTTACAATACCTTGTCCGGTTGAATAAATTATTTGTCACACCCATTTCTGACTATCAACCAATCAAATTACTTTATACAGGAAAATTCCTGAATTAAGACCACCTTTGGGACTGTTCAAAAGTGGCCTTTAGAGACTGTTCAAAAGTGGTCTTTAAGACCACTTTTGAACAGTCCCAAAGCATGTCCCTTATTAGGAGACACTGGGTGTAGAAAACACAAAGAAAGAAGATCTGAAACCTTATCAATGAACTTTTAAAAGAGGATTTGGTCTTATTTCTAAGTGGTCTTAATAGCTGAATTTCACTGTATAATGTATTCTTTCATATTCACAAACTGAATGACAGTGTAGATCCTAATCAGAAGCCATATGATCTGGATTTACACTGTTTGCCAAGGTAGGGGTTACTGTGGTCCAGTAGGACATGGGTTAAGGACGTATCCACTTGGCAGGCTATCATGTGTCTTGACTGAACCAATTTACTCCACAAAAAATATCATCCAATCAACCTACATTGATTGGTTAGATGCTTACATCCAGGTATTTTCAAACTACAGATTTGGCATTGCTTGACAGTGCAGCCTGGCAGTGGCAGAAACTGTTGGTGAGTCATGTTCAATTCCAGATATGGTTACAAATGCATGGCCACTTGTGTTCAATTCAGACTATAACTACAAATGCATGGATACAAATGTCTGAATTCGAAATAGCTACAAATGCATGGGCACTCATGTTCCATTTGAGCTACAGCTATAAATGCATGGACACTCGTGTTCGATTTCAGCAACAGCTACAAATGCTTCTTTTTATTAATATATGTTGGTGGATACTTGTCAAGGTGATTCTAACAAGTACCCACACCATACAGTTATAAGGAAATATAGAAAATTTATACATAAATTATCCTTCTTACCCATCCTTATCTGTTGCTAGAATTATAAATATTCAGACAAGAAATTCGGTGAAACCGAAGGATGCTCCCTAAAGATGTGCAGTAGTAGGAGAGTTAGGTTAGTGAAAGAGTAAAATATGGTGGTCCTATACACTTTGAAGTGTGGTATGAAATCTGGGGTTTTTGATATGACTGAAATACTGTTGAAAGGGGTGTAAATGTAAAAGCATCCATCCACTCTATGTTTTGAAATTAATCAATGAACTAAGTGCCATATGTGAAAACAAGAGGCCCATGGGCCATGATGCTCACCAGAGCTCAGGGGGCACTGCCGACTGGCAGCAAAGTATTTTAATTAACCATGGAAGCCCGGGGCCCCAAGGACGCTACAGATAAAATTTGGACCCAATCAGCCTTGTGGCTTCAGAGGTCTGATGTCATTTGAATGTGTTGTTGCAGGACAACAGATGACAACTGACAATTTCCCATCTGTGGCAACCGATATGCCTAAAAGAACATTATTAAAGGAACATGACAAAATATCTTGAAAGGCATAAATGTCATTTTTCAATTTTCCCCATTATAAGCCAATGGCAACTCTTAACTTGCCATGGCAAACAACCAAAGAGCCAAATTTCATAAACCGGAGCTCAGATGGGCATTGCCCAATGGCAGACATGTATTTTAACATGGTATGATTTCAATCTACCAATTATAAAATCTCCCAATTCCCAAATGAGCACTCATGTGGACTGTATCTGAAATATTAGGTGTTTTATATAGTAGAGAGGGTGGGGCATGAACCCAATGGAGCCCTGGTTGGAGTCACTAAATGTGTCTTATAAAAAAGAACAGATACATATATGGTTTAGCGGTGGGATATGTATGGCTCCTGAGATGTAAGGCCTTTTAAGCAGTGGAGGGATTCGGGCATGGTGGATTCCAGAAAAGCCCAAGATTGTTGCAACCTAATGCTGAACAGTTTCTGAGATATGAGGCCCTTTTATGAAGTGGATGGGATAGAAATGGCCCCTGCAGACCCCACAAGATGGGTAGACTGAATGTGTCTAATAACAATGAACAACAATATGTGATTATGTGGTGGGGATTTGAATAGTTTCTGAGATATATGGTTAAGGGGTGGGGATCTGACTGGTTTCTGAGATATATGGCTTTTAATGAAGTAAAGGGGTGGGGCATGGCCCGTGGCACCACAGGGGGGGGGGGGGGGGGAAGCATGCTGGTGTCACTGATTGCATCTTATCATAAGAAACAAGAATATATATGGCTTAGGGGTAGGGCTCTGAACAGTTTCTCAGATATATGGTCTTTTGTGAAGTTGAAGAATGGAGCAAGGTCCGGGCGAGCCCTGGGGGAACCCTATGTTGGTGTAACTGAATGTGTCTTATCACAAGGAACAAGAATATATATGGTTTAGGGGTGGGGATCAGTAAGGTTTCTGGAATATTTGGCCTTTTATGAAGTGATCGGGGAGGGGCATGACCCCGGCACATCCCGGGGGACCCTCAGCTTGGTGTCGCTGAGTGCGTCTTATCATAAGGAACAAGAATATATATGGTTTAGGGGTGGAGATCTGAATGGTTTCTGAGATAAATGGCATTTTATGAAGTGGAGGGGGTGGGGCATGTCCCCAGCACATCTGGGGGGGGGGGGGGGGGGACCCCAGGTTGGTGTCACTTAATGCTTCTTATCATAAGGAACAAGAATATATATGGTTTAGGGGTGGGGATTTGTAAGGTTTTGGAATATTTGGCCTTTTATGAAGTTTTGTTTGATTTGAGGTTTAACATCCCCGTCAACACTGTAAAGGTCATTTCGGGGACGTTGCTTCCAATTTTATGGGACTTTTACCCGACATTGAGATGAAATGACATCTCAAGCCCTGCTGCCCAATGAAACCAATAGGGTTTATTAGCATGGACGGTCTGCCTCGCACTGTGGTTCCTGGACAGGCTTAGATCCTCTAAGCGGTTTACCAGTACTAGTGTGCGGGCCAAATTCAGCTCTTCGTGGAAGCATCATGCAGCCCATATATTTCTTCAAGCCCCTATGGGCGGAGGCCAACCTTTTATGAAGTGGAGGGGGTTGGGCATGTCCCCGGCACATCCTGGGTTTCCCATAGGTTGGTGTCACTGAATGCAACTTATCATAAGGAACAAAAATGTATTTCATTTAGGGGGTTGGATCTGTTAGGTTTCTGGATTATTGGGCCTGTTGTTAAATGGAGGGGTGGGGCATGGCCCAGGCATATCCTGGGGGACCCCCAGGTTGGTGTCACTGAGTGCATCTTATCATAAGAGACAAGAATATATATGCTTTACGGGTGGGTATCTGAATGGTTTCTGAGATAAATGGCATTTTATGAAGTGGAGGGGGTGGGGCATGTCCCCGGCACATCCGGGGGGATCCCCAGGTTGGTGTCACATAATGCACCATAAGGAACAAGAATATATATGGTTTAGGGGTGGGGATCTGTAAGGTTTCTGAGATATAAGGCATTTTATGAAGTACTGGGGGCGGAGAATGGCCCCAGCACAACCGACTGGACCCCCAGTTTGACATAAAAGCATATTGCTGAGAGAAGTTTACTAAAGGAACATTTCTATGAAAGTTTTGTCAAAATATCTACAAAGGCTTTGTAGTTAATGCCATTTTTCAATTTTCCCCATTATAAGTCTATGGAAAATCTAAGTTGCCATAGCAACCAAACTAAAGAGCCGAATTTCATAAAAAACACAAAACCTGTAAAGGCAAATATGGTGAATATTTTCATAAACTCTCAGCCTAATAGAGCATATGGTTTCTGAGGAGATGATTTTTTAAGTTTTTTTTTTTTTTCAATTTTTTTCAATTTGGTTTCCATGGCAACCAATACAAATGAGCAGTAGGCCTAAAATCATATGGCAGATAGAAGATTGCCTAAGGAATATTTCTATGAAAGTTTTGTCAAAATATTTGCAGTGGCTTGGCAGTAAATGCCATTTTTCGATTTTCCCCATTATAAGTCTATGGAAACTCTAAGTTGCCATAGCAACCGAACTAATGAGCCGAATTTCATAAAAAACACAAACTTTCAATCCCCCAACCCAAGAATGCTACAGATGAAATTTGGGCCCAATCGGCTTAGGGGCTTCAGAGGAGATGTTGTTTAAAAGTGTTGACGTCACCAGACCCAGACGCAGACGACGGACAACTGCCTATCCTATAAGCTCCCCCGGAGCCTTCAGCTCTGGTGAGCTAAAAACTAAATATAGTAGCTTCCTGCTGTAAATCTTAAACCAAAAGTCTAAGAATTCCCTAGTTAGTGATTTTCAACAAAGGATGCAAAAATAAGGAGTATTGTAAGGCCCCTTCCCTGCAAGGGCCTGCAAATCTTAAACCATAAGGCTAAGAAACTCAGTTTTGTGTTCCGTAGTAAGTGATTTTCAATGAAGAATGTCACAAGGAATACACATGAGAAATATGAAAGCTCTATTACCCATGGTTATGAACTAACAGGGGATATTTTTTAAAAGAGGAGATAATTCAGTTAAAATAAGCAATACAGTTATGGCCCTTTGTCAGAATGTAGGTTTTGTGATGGTAAGTATGTGTGTGAAGTTTCATGAGAGTAGGACAAATCCTACTAAAATTTTGACCGAGGTTAAGTTGTTAGGTTATGGTGTGACAAACACACACCAACAAGAGGGCCATGATGGCCCTGGATCGCTCACCTGATCCATAGTGTAACAAGTGGGCCCCAGAGAGGGCCATTATTGGCCCCAGGGTTTTAATGTGCATAATGTTGAGGGAGGTCTTAAAGGTGAAGCTTCATACCAAACATCAACAAAGGCTATAATTAGAACAATCTTGGCAAAGGTCCACTAGATAAAGCTACACATCAAATTTCAAAGACCTGGGCCTTGCAGTTTCAGAGAAGAAGATTTTTTTTAAAGATATTCCCTACATAAGCCTATGCAAAACCAAATGGCCCCAGGGCTATATAAATCTATGTAAAAACAAAGGGCCCCGGCCCGGGGTGGGGGCATTTGTGGCCCCAGGGCTATAATTTGAACAATCTTGGTAGAGGTCCACTAGATAAAGCTCCATACTAAATATCAAAGGCCTTGGCCTTGCAGTTTCAGAGAAGATTTTTAAAGATTTCCCTATATAAGTCTATGCAAAACCAAAGGGCCCCGGAGCGGGGACATTTTTGGTACCAGGGCTATAATTTGAATAATTTTGATAGAGGTCCACTAGATGCAGCTTCATACCAAATATCAAAGACCCAGGCCTTGTGGTTTCAGAGAAGAAGATTTTTGAAGATTTTCCCCATGTAAGTCTATGTAAAACCATAGGGCCCCAGAGTGGGGGCATTTTTGGCCCCAGGGCTATAATTTTAACAATCTTGGTAGAGGTCCATTAGATGCAACTTCATACCAAATTTCAAAGTCCTGGGCCTTGTGGTTTCAGAGAAGATTTTTAAAGATTATCCCTATATAAGTCTATGTAAAACCAAAGGGCCCCGGGACGGGGCCACTTTTGGCCCCAGCACTATAATTTGAATCATCTTGGTAGGGGTCCTTTAGAAGAAGCTTCATACCAAATATAAAAGACCTAGGCCTTGTGGTTTCAGAGAAGAAGATTTTTAAAGATTTTCCCTATATAAGTCTATGTAAAACCAAAGGGCCCCTGAGCGGGGGCATTTTTGGCCCAAGGGCTATAATTTGAACAATCTTGGTAGGGGTCCACTAGATGAAGCTTCATACAAAATATCAAAGTCCTGGGCCTTGCGGTTTCAGAGAAGAAGATTTTTAAAGATTTTCCCTATATAAGGCCATGTAAAACCAAAGGGTCCCAGTCGGAGGCTTTTTTTGCCCCAGCACTATAATTTGAACAATCTTGGTAGGGGTCCACTAGATAAAGCTTAATTCCAAATATCAAAGTCCTGGGCCTTGCAGTTTCAGAGCAGAAGATTTTTAAAGATTTTCCCTATATAAGCCTATGTAAAACCAAAGGGCCCGGCGGCGGGGACATTTTTGGCCTCAGCACTATCATTTGAATAATCTTGTTAGGGGTCTTTTAGATGAAGCTTCATACCAAATATAAAAGACCTAGGCCTTGTGGTTTCAGAGAAAAGGATTTTTAAAGATTTTCCCTATATAAGTCTATGTAAAAACAAAGGGCCCCTGAGCGGGGGCATTTTTGGCCCAAGGGCGATAGTTTGAACAATCTTGGTAGAGGTCCATTGGATGAAGCTTCATTCTAAATATCAAAGTCCTGGACCTTGCGGTTTCAGAGAAGAAGATTTTTAAAGATTTTCCCTATATAAGTCTATGTAAAACCAAAGGGCCCCTGAGCAGGGGGATTTTTGGCCCAAGGGCTATAATTTGAACAATCTTGGTAGGGGTCCACTAGATGAAGCTTCATACAAAATATCAAAGTCCTGGGCCTTGCGGTTTCAGAGAAGAAGATTTTTAAAGATTTTCCCTATATAAGCCTATGTAAAACCAAAGGGCCCCAGGTGGAGGCTTTTTTTGCCCCAGCACTATAATTTGAACAATCTTGGTAGGGGTCCACTAGATAAAGCTTAATACCAAATATCAAAGTCCTGGGCCTTGCAGTTTCAGAGCAGAAGATTTTTAAAGATTTTCCCTATATAAGCCTATGTAAAACCAAAGGGCCCGGGGGTGGGGACATTTTTGGCCTCAGCACTATCATTTGAATAATCTTGTTAGGGGTCTTTTAGATGAAGCTTCATACCAAATATAAAAGACCTAGGCCTTGTGGTTTCAGAGAAAAGGATTTTTAAAGATTTTCCCTATATAAGTCTATGTAAAAACAAAGGGCCCCTGAGCGGGGGCATTTTTGGCCCAAGGGCGATAATTTGAACAATCTTGGTAGAGGTCCAATGGATGAAGCTTCATTCTAAATATCAAAGTCCTGGACCTTGCGGTTTCAGAGAAGAAGATTTTTAAAGATTTTCCCTATATAAGGCCATGTAAAACCAAAGGGCCCCGGAACGGGGGCATTTTTTGCCCCAGCACTATAATTTGAACAATCTTGGTAGGGGTCCACTAGATAAAGCTTAATACCAAATATCAAAGTCCTGGGCCTTGCAGCTTCAGAGCAGAAGATTTTTAAAGATTTTCCCTATATAAGCCTATGTAAAACCAAAGGGCCCGGGGGCGGGGACATTTCTGGCCTCAGCACTATCATTTGAATAATCTTGTTAGGGGTCTTTTAGATGAAGCTTCATACCAAATATAAAAGACCTAGGCCTTGTGGTTTCAGAGAAAAGGATTTTTAAAGATTTTCCCTATATAAGTCTATGTAAAACTAGAGTGTTCACAAGTTTTTTCTTTAATTTGACCTACTGACCTACTTTTTGACCCGAAAAGACCTTTATTCAAACTTAGCCAAGATATTGTCACAATGACCATTCTGAGCAAGATTAATGATTTAACCAAACTTGTGGCCTCCTGAGTATTCACAAGGTTTTTCTATGATTTGACCTACTGACCTACTTTTCAACCGGACATGACCCATATTCAAACTTGACCGAGATATTGTCATGATGATCATTCTGAGCAAGTTTGATTATGATTGGACCAAAATTGTGGCCCCTAGGGTGTTCACAAGGTTTTTATATGATTTGACCCGCTGACCTACTTTTTAACCCGATATGACCCATATTCGAACTGGACTGAAATATTGTCACAATGGTCATTCTGAGCAAGTTTCATGATAATTGGACCAAAACAGTGGCCTTCAGAGTGTTCACAAGGTTTTTCTATGATTTGACCTACTGACCTACTTTTTGACCGGACATGACCCATATTCGAACTTGACCAAGATATTGTCATGATGATCATTCTGAGCAAGTTTGATTATGATTGGACCAAAATTGTGGCCTCTAGGGTGTTCACAAGGTTTTTCTATGATTTGACCCGCTGACCTACTTTTTAAGCCGACATGATCCATATTCAAACTTCACTAAAATATTGTCACAATGATCATTCTGAGCAAGTTTGATGATGATTGGACCAAAATTGTGGCCTCTCGAGTGTTCACAAGGTTTTTCTATGATTTGACCTACTGACCTACTTTTTTACCCGACATGACCCAAATTCGAACTTGACCGAGATATTGTCATGATTATCATTCTGAGCAAGTTTGATAATAATTGGACCAAAACTGTGGCCTCTAGTGTGTTCACAAGAAAAAGTTTACGCACGACGGACGACGGACGACGGACGACGCACGACGACGCCGGACATCTTACTGTCACAAAAGCTCACCATGACCTTCGGTCAGGTGAGCTAAAAAGTTATGGCCCTTCGTCAAAGAGTGAGTGAGTTTTAGTTTTACGTCCCTACAACAGCTAAGGTCATACGGAGACGGGACCTCGGTTTAAAGACTCATCCGAAAGTCTGGAGAAGCCTGGGATCGATCCTGCGATCCCTGGTTTACAAGGCGAGTAGCGTAACAACGAAGGCTTCTGGCCCTTCGTCAAAATGTAGGTCTTGTGATGCTTTAGTATGCGTGTGATATTTCATGAGAGTAGGGAAAATACTTTTGAAATTATGACTGAGGCTAAGTGTTTTAGTTAAGGTGCGTTAGTTTTTTGTTAGTATGTGTGTGAAGTTTTATGAGAGTAGGGATAATACTTTTGAAGTTATGCCTGAGATTAAATGGTTTAGATGTGACAGACTGACAAGGTGATTACTGTAGGAAACCCAAACTACTGTGTGAGGCCCTAATTATGAAGGGAAGTATCTCTGTAAATACTGTTGGCAGGGTTATGGTTCTTGTATTCTGCGATTTCTTTCATGGCCCCCTATCAGTGTACCAAGTTTCATTAAATTACCTTTAAAACTTATGCTCCGGACAAGCTTAATAGAGCAAAAACTAAAAAGGGAAATAACTCTGTAAATACATGTGACAGAGTTATGGTTCTTGCACTCTGCACTTCCTCTGATGGTCATCTATCAATGTATCAAGTAATACTTAATTCCCTTCTTTACTTTCAGAGATATGCTCTGAACAAAGTTTTCATTGAACTAGTTTAGAAGGGAAGTAACTCCATAAATACTGGTGAAAGGGTGATGGTTCTTGCTTTCTGTGATTCCCCTTATAGTCCTCTATCAGTATACCAAGTTTCACTTAATTACCTTTAATACTTTTGGAGATACAGAGTGTGATGGACAAACGAACGGACGTTCTTACGAGACGTATGGACAGATGGACAGACGGACAAAGCAGCGACTATATATATGCTCTCCCTTGAAGTCCCTTCGGGGAGCATAAAAATCGTATGATTCACAAATAAGTCACACACTTACCTCACTTCTCTTGCAATGACATCATCTGTGAAATGTGTTGTATTATTGATCACAAAATAACGCTGATTCCAGGCCGAGTTGTTACGCAGGTCTTCCTTCAGAAGTTTCTCGACATACTCCAACTCGTTATCCCAGAGATCAAACTCCCGGATGACCCATTGTCGGTGCTGCCATGCATGGTAATTCTTCGCATCTCCACGTAGAATCTTTGCAGTGAAATCAAGTTCCTGGGTATGGTCCTGGAGCCATTCTACTATCACTCGTCTGTGATGCCTGCAAACACATTTTCAATGGTTTGAACAATGGCTAATTTAATTTCAAAACATAGAGTGGATGGATGCTTTTACATTTACACCCCTTTCAACAGTATTTCAGTCATATAAAAAACTAATGTAGGTGAAAGTGTAAGAGGAGTTACACCAACGTCAATGAAGATGGTGGTGAATATGCACCACTGTTGGTGGTGGGGAATGTGAAATTGCACCAACGTTGGTGATGGTGTTGGTGAAATTGTACCAACGTTGGTGTTGGTGAAATCTCACCAACAATGGTGTTGGTGTTGGTGTTGGTGAAATCACACCAACGATGGTATTAGTGACGGTGTTGGTGAAATTGCACCAACGATGGTGTTGGTGATGGTGAAATAGCACCGGTGTTGGTGTCGGTGATATCGCATCAATGATGGTGATGGTGAAATCGCACCAACGATGGTGTTGGTATTGGTGCTGGTGAAATCGCACCAACGATGGTGTTGGTGATGGTCACGTGTTGGTGAATCTGTTGGTTTAGCACCACAGCTGGTGATAAATATGATCTACTAAGAAATCTAAGTCACTATAAAAATTGCAAGTCATGGAGGAGGCCATCTTGGTGATTTTTACAATATGATGGTTCACAAATAATTCCTCCAACAAAGTTTCAAGTAAAAACTAGATCTTATATTAATAAATCTAAACAGTAGCTAAAATTTCATATTAATCCTGTGCCAACTTCACCAGGAGACAAGAGTAGTAGAAAATGAGCATTTAGGGTTGAAAGGGGTGAGTATTAAGGGTAGAAAGGGTTCTATCCTTAAGAATCACCAACGAGTCTGGTGACTATTTATCACCCAAAACAGTGCTAGAATTCAGAAATATACATTTTCAACAAATGGATTATGAGAGAGAGACCTCACTAGGTCCTTGGGCTCTGATTCTAGGCATGTTGGTGTGAATCAATCTGGTGATTTTTCTCAAGTTAGAATTAAGATCGGCAAGATCAAAACAAGAATTCTGGGGCGAAAGCGGGTGTTTACGTCGTATTTATAGTCTCAGACCATGTGACAGTCCTGACGTCACTGCGCGCGCAAGGTTGGTGAAACTCGGAACAGTCATACAGTTTATGTGAAATTCGGCCTATTCCGAACCTTTCGGGCGCTCGTTCGAATAGTGCCGAAGCAATCCGAATTTCACCAAGTGAAAACGCGAATTCTAACAAAAATAATCGTTAAATACAGTGGTAAAGAACTATTTTAGCGATGGACAGGTACCGAGGCAGGTGAATTACATTGAAATCTTGCCGATACTACCAGGATTCCGCACTGACATAGCCATTAATGATCAAAATGACCGGTGAAGCTAGCACAAAACTGACAATGTTTACAAATGGCCACGAGGCCAGCCGCAGACAATAGCCTTGTGCCGTGACAATATGTTGTATCCACAGTGTTTACGCCTGCGTTACTATAATATCTAGCAGCGGGATGTTGCGCTGGCTAATACACATATACGGGGTGGACCAAAACAGCTAGACTGCAGGGTTGTGTGGGTTCAAAAAATATTGCAGTGGGTGTACTGTATATATTCTGTATATCTGTTAGCACTTACATTCTGAATAATTTGATTAGTCTGTAATCCGGTACAAAATTTTGCCTGGCACTTTAAGGTTTAAACAGCTTACAGCTAATCTTTCATAAGTAAGGTAGATTTGATTTCTTTCTCATTCAATTTAACAACTTATGAATATTCCTATTATGAAACTATCCTTTCAGGATTATTTTTTGTTGTTGTTGTTTTTGGGTATCATCCAAGTGAATGAATGAAAGGAGTAGACATGCATAAAAATATGTCTGATTTGAGTATACCTAATACATGATAGTATTCATTTAACCCTTCTCCCCCTGCATAATTAAGTTAGCCACACCCATTTCTGATTTTGAACCAATCAGATTAATTGATGTAATTTATTGCTGCAAATTCACAAACTGAATGTCAAACAGTGTAGATCTTGATCAGATGGCTTCTGAAGAAGCCATCTGATCAGGATCTACACTGTTTGCAAAGGTAGGGGTTGTCGTGTTCAGCGGGATAAGGGTTAACTTCCTTGTACATCCCTGCTAAGAATGGTGGATCGAATCCCATGAATTGTCCTTGTTCCAGCCCAGATCTTTCCGTAATTATTATTCTCAATATTGGGACAGATAGGCCAAAGCAAACAGCTCAAATCCAGATCAGACTGACCTGAAGGAGCAGTCTGATCAGGGTCTACACTGTTTGAAATTCTGTCTGCACTGTTTGGACCCCTTGCTAGATCATGAAACAAATTTAAAATTTTGGGAGAATTACAGCAAGTCCTCAAGGCATCCCAATTTTTAGGATTTTTACAGTACAAAATTTTTTCATGCTCAAATTACCTGTGCATAAAATTTGGCCTGCAAATGAATTTTTTAAAATACCAACATTTTACAATTTATGAGGAAGACAAATACATGTAGTTTTCTCTGATCTTTGTTCAGAGTTTAATGACCCAGTCAACCCATGGGTCCTATTGAGCCAGTCAGTTACACTAGACATGCATAAAAGTATACCTAATACATGATAGTAGTCATTTAACTTCCTTGTTCACAAACTGAATGTCAAACAGTGTAGATCCTGATCAGATGGCTTCTTCAGAAGCCATCTGATCAGGATCTACACTGTTTGCAAAGGTAGGGCTTGTCGTGTTCAGCGGGATAAGGGTTAACTTCCTTGTACATCCCTGCTAAGAACGGTGGATCAAATCCCATGAATTGTCCTTGTTCCAGCCCTGAGATTTCCGTAATTATTATTAAAAATATTGGGACAGATAGGCCGAAGCAAACAGCTAAAATCCAGATCAGACTGACCTGAAGGAGCAGTCTGATCAGGGTCTACACTGTTTGAAATTCTGTCTGCACTGTTTGGACCCCCATGCTAGATCAAGAAACAAATTAAAAATTTTAGGAGAATTACAGCAAGTCCTCAAGGCGTCCCAATTTTTAGGATTTTTACAGTACCAAATTTTTGGAAGCCTGTCTGCACTGTTTGGACCCCTTGCTAGATTGTGAAACAAATTTAAAATTTTAGGAGAATTACAGCAAGTCCTCAAGGTTTGTTCAAAGTTTAATTACCCAGTCAACCCAGTGGTCACAGGGTCAACCCATCAGTCATATAGAGCCAGTCAGTTAACCCTTTTCTTGCTGAATATTCAATTTAGCCACACCCATTTCTGACTCTGAACCAATCAGATTACTTGATGTTATTTATTCTTACAAATCCATAAACTGAATGTCAAACAGTGTAGATCCTGATCAGATGGCTTCTTCAGAAGCCATCTGATCTGGATCTACACTGTTTCCAATGATAGGGGTTGTCGTGAACAGCAAGATAAGGGTTAAACTAACCACAACTTTACTTGACAGAGCCACACATCTTTCACATGAAACTGACAACTGCCTTTCTTGAATCAGCGGAAGGGAGGGCATGACTGAAGAAAAGATTTCAGGATCCATTTCAACAACAGAATATTGGCGAACCGGCTGGTATCGAACCCCCAACCTGATCAGACCCCACTTTTCTTGGTGAGGTTTTAACCTTCTGTGCAGTGAACCAGCCGACTGCATATTCCACAGTGGTAGATAAGGAGGCGTAACACGGATAATTAAGGTTCATGTTTTTTTTCTTATTGCTCCATTAAAACATATGTTGTGGAAACTGTAGCGTTAGCAGGGTCTTCCACGAAGTCCACGGTGACCCATCCAGGTACTAACAGTGATATCCGTTGCTTAACTTTGTGAAAAAGAAAACCACTCTACCCACGTCACTAAAAGAGCCAGCTCCTACAGCAATGCTGTAGTGTAGAAGTGGTAAATACTAGAGAAAGTGACCAGTGGGTCACGCATACCCCCGGCCTGTGCCACCCTCTGATATATCTTTCGAGCTTGCATGTAACATGAATGAAGAAGTCAAGAAGCTATAAGAATCTATAATGTGCTTATAAAATCTAAACCAAACATAATCTTTCTAGATGGACCAAGGAAGTGATAGCATCAAAGTTACTGAAGGGGTGGGGGCATCAATGTTACTGAAGCAGCAGGGCGGGGTATGCATCAATGAAATCTTTGAACTGGTATGCAACATAGATGCAAGTATCAATTGAATTTGTCTTAAGAGTTTAGAAAATACAGGCATCTATAAACTTTGACATAAAACTTTAACCGAACGTAAAATTTCTAAGTCTGCGACCTTGACTTCAAGGTCATTGTGGGGGGTGGGACATGCATCAATGAAATCTTTAGACCAGTATGTAACTTCAGTGTAAGTATCAACTAAATCTATCAAAGGGTTCAGAAGATACAACCTCTTAGAAACTTTAACGCAAAACTTTAACCAAGATGTAAAATTTCTAAGTCTGTGACCTTGACCTCAAGGTCACTGTGGGGGGTGGGACATGCATCAATGAAATCTATAGACCAGTATGTAACTTCAGTGTAAGTATCAACTAAATGTATCAAAGGGTTCAGAAGATACAACCTTTAAGAAACTTTAACGCAAAACTTTAACCACAATGTAAAATTTCAAAGTCTGTGACCTTGACCTCAAGGTCACTGTGGGGGTGGGACATGCATTAATGAAATCTCTAGACCAGTATGTTACTTCAGTGTAAGTATCAACTAAATCTATCAACGGGTTCAGAAGATACAACCTCTTAGAAACTTGAACGCAAAACTTTAACCAAAATGTAAAAATTCTAAGTCTGTGACCTTGACCTCAAGGTCACTGTCGGGGGTGGGACATGCATCAATGAAATCTTTAGACCAGTATGTAACTTCAGTGTAAGTATCAACTAAATCTATCAAAGGATTCAGAAGATACAATCTCTTAGAAACTTTAACGCAAAACTTTAACCAAACTGTTAACGGACGGACGGACAGATGGACGGATGGAAACACGGACGGACGGAGGAACGGACGAACGGCAGGACAAAAACTATATACCCCCATAGCATACTTCGTATGCCGGGGGTATAATAACCGTTTACAGTACTGGTTAAAATCGCCTTATCATATACCATAAAAAAAAAATTGGACATCTTGAGGGCTTGCTGTAATGCTCCTGAAGTTTTAACAAATTTGTTTCATGATCCAGCAAGGAGTGCAAAAGGTCCAGATGGAACAGCACAATGTGTAGACCTGGATCACACAGTAGTCTGATCTGGGTCTGCATCGTTTCCTTAGGCCTATCTGTCCCATTATTTTGGATCATTATGGTACATGTATGTCTGACAAGAAGAAAGGAAAATTATCCCCAAAATATCTTTGTTTCCCCTCCCTCATCTGGAGCTATGACATTCTTTCACATAAGTCTTGAATCGTGCCCTTAAATAATGGAACATTATTTTCATGATCAATTCAACGGAGTATGAAATTTGCCCTGCACATAAATACTAGAGAAAGCCAACAGTGGGTCACGTATACCCCCGGCCAGCGCCACCCTCTAATATATCTTTAGAGCTTAATTGTATGTAATATGGAAGCTATAAGAATCTATAAATGTGCTTGTAAAAGCTAAACCAAAGATAAAATTTCTATACGGACCAAGGGATTGAGGGCATCCAAGTTACTGAAGGGATGGGGGCATCAATGTTACTGAAGCAGCAGGGTGGGGTATGCATCAATGAAATATTTGGACTGGTATGCAAGATCGATGCAAGTATCAATTTGATTTGTCTCCGAGTTTCGTTAATACACGGATCTATAAACTTTGTCATAAAACTTTAACCAAATGTAAAATTTCTAATTCTGTGACCTTGACCTCAAGGTCACTGTGGAGGGTGGGACATGCATCAATGAAATCTTTAGACCAGAATGTAACTTCAGTGTGTAAGTATCAACTAAATCGATCAAAGGGTTCAGAAGATACAATCTCTTAGAAACTTTGACGTTAAACTTTAACCAAACATAACATTTCTAAGTCTGTGACCTTGACCCCAAGGTCACTGTGGGGGTGGGACATGCATCAATGAAATCTTTGGACCAGTATGTAACTTCAGTGTAAGTATCAACTAAATCTATCAAAGGGTCCAGAAGATACAATCTCTTTGAAACTTTGACGTAAAACTTAAACCAAAATGTTAACGGACAGACAGACTGAAATACGGACACACGGACGGACGGACAGACAGAGGAACGGAAGGACGAAAACTATATACCCCCATAGCATACTTTGTATGCCGGAGGTATAATTAAATCTGCATCATTTGTATTTTAATACACTACTCAAAACAATTATAGGAGCAAACACATTGTTTGTTTGTTTGTTTGTTTGAATTGAGGTTCAACTTCCCCGTCAACACTGTAGAGGTCATTTTGGAGACGTTGCTTCCAATTTTGTGGGACTTTTACCCGACATTGAAATGAAATGACATTTCAAGCCATGTCGCCCAATGAAACCAATATGGTTTATAGGCAAGGACGGTCTGACTCACACCGCTTTGCCTGGGCAGGCTTAGATCCTCTAAGCAGTTTACCAGTACTCGTGAGCTGTCGGTCTAAGCTCGTGCAGCCCATCAATTTCTTCAAGCACCAATGTGCGAGGGGGGCCGATATTTCCTCATAGTATAAAGATGTTGGATAATGATGATGAAACAACAATTCAGAAAGATGAATAACTTTATCTGCAACATGTTAATTGCAAACATTGGCAACCAGTTCACAAATCACAGCCTGTAACCTGTTTAGGAAGAATTTGCAAAACTGTTTGAGAAATCACCATCTTTACGTCAGATTATTTAAAATGTCATAGACATGCGCAAATCAGTCACTTTTTCCTGTCAGTAATGTGTATGACTACCTCGAGCAGCACAACACTCCTGGCATCGCCGAGGCATGCTACGAACCACATTCTGAACAGTTTGTAAAGCTAGTGTTTTCCACTCATGTCTAAGTATGTTTGTGACTTCTTGAATAGTCATTGGTGGATGATCGCTCTGTAAAGCATGTCCCACATATGTTCTATTGGGTTTAAGTCAAGAGAATGTGCCGGCCAGTCCATTACTTCAATAGTCTCACACTTAAGGTAATCCATGCACACTCTACTAGTATGGGGGCGCGCATTAGTCTGCATCAGAACGAAATTGTCACCGATTGCCCCAGTCAATACCGGAATGCAGTCAATGTATCTCTGTTTATCATGTACAAGTCCATTCGGCCTTCATAAGAAATTCCACCCCATACCATCACTGACCCCGCTCCATATCTGTCTGTTTCCACAATGTTGTAGTCCTTGTATCGTTCTATGGGTCGTCTCCAGACTCGAACACGTCTATCACATGCACTCAGGTGAAATCTGCTTGCATCCATGAAAAGAACTGTACGCCAGTCTTGCAATCTCCAGTTCTGATGTTCTTGGGCAAACTCATATCGCCGTGCATGATGTTGCCTGGTGAGAATAAGCCCTCTTGCCGGACGTCTGGCCTTCAAATCACCTTCATGTAATTTGTTACGTATTGTTTGATACTTTGACCAATTGCATGCTGGAAATCGATTTGTAGCCTTCTGGCTGTGTACTGCTGATTTTGTAGCGCTAGATTTCGAAGATACTGATCTTTCCTTTGTGACATCATGCGGTGTCGGCCTTGCCCTTCTCTTCGAGTAAACTCGCACATCTCCTGGTAGCATCTCCATAGCCTGGCAACAACACTTCTCGATACATCAAAGCATTCAGCAACGATCCTTTGGGTGTACCCACTTTCAAGCAAAGCAACAGCTTGAGCGACCTCAACTTCTTCCAAGAACCGCCTAAGACCATATGAAGTCACTTTGAAGCCCAAAATAATGCATAACCGAAGAATTCACGTTTCTGACCCAAACTCAAATTTTGAACAGATCGCCCCATACTGAATTTCAGCTGTTTTATAGGGGTATCCATGCTATAGTTCACATTCTTGCTTTGCACGTGAACCTTGCTTCTTGACATATGCATGAACATTGTTAAGAGATGTCACTTTAAAATAGTGACTTTCCTTGAGATAGAGGCTTAAAAGTTTGCTCCTTTAATTGTTTTGAGCAGTGTATTTATGAGCATTTCATTCTCAGTTGAGTATGAAAAGGTTTTACAACTTCAAGCCCAATCCTTCTTAAAAGCAGAAAGCAAGAGCAGAAAATACTTATCAATTAACCCTTTTTGTACCAAATGGAATCTTCCTACTAATATATAGCAGCAGTTCATTTCAAAATTTAGGGATGTCAGGTTGTGTTATTGTTAAAATTTAATTGGAAAATGACAGAACTTTAAGCAAACAGTGGAGGTCCAGATCAGACGCTGTATTCTGCGGCATCTGATCTGCGCCTGCACTGTTTGCCAGGGTACCCGGTACTAAATGGGTTAATCTCCAAGACAGAGGGCTTCTGCACCCAGAATGATATTAGACTGAGTGCTTCTGCACCCAGAATGATATTTTCTATCTGGTACTCACCAAACTTGGTAATTTTTCGGATGTTCATCAATCACCTTGGAGATGTAGGTCAGCTCATCTTTCAAGTTCTGGCCAAGCTCTTTCAACAGTACTCTTCTGAAATGCCTGAAAAACAAGGATAAGGACATCCTTACTGATACCATTTTATACGGGGAAACCACAAAACACATCCCTGTTAATAAGAGGTGGGCAAAAAATGGAGTACCAGGAGAAAAGCCACCTGACCTTCCCTTGCAGAAAGCAACTGTTATATCCAAACAAAAAATATTTAGAAAATGACCATTATTGGTTATTTTTCTATATAGTCTAAAAATATTTGGAATCTATTTTTAACCCTTAAGACACCAAGAAAAACTTCATCTGAAAATGTCGTCTGCTTACCGTATGTTGTCTGCTGATTTTTTTTTGCAAACTTTTTAAAAATATTTCTGCATACAGGCAAACAGTGTGGGCCCAGATCAGACTGCTCCTACAGGAGCAGTCTGATCTGGGTCAACATTGTTTGCAAAAAATAACTTTTAAACGGCAAAGCAGACGACAATAGTCGTGATTGGCATTTTATGGGTTATTTGTTTTGGTTTGATTTGAGGTTTAACGTCCCCGTCAACACTGTAAAGGTCATTTTGGAGACATTGCTTCCAATTTTGTGGGACTTTTACCCGACATTGAGATGAAATGACATCTCAAGCCCTGCGGCCCAATGAAACCAATAGGGTTTATAAGCATGGACGGGCTGACTCGCACCTCTTTGCCTGGGCAGATTCAGCTCTGCGTGGAAGCATCATGCAGCCCATTTATTTCTTCAAGCCCCAATGGGCGGACATCCTAACTCATACCATTTTATATGGGAAACCCCAAAACAGATCCCTGTTAATCAGGTGGGCGAAAACCAGAGTACCAGGAGAAAAAAACATCTGACCTTCTGTTGCAGAAAACTAAAATTATATAGAAATGACCATTTATGATTATTTTTCTATATACTCTAAAAATATTTGGAATTTTTAACTCGTACGACGCTGAGCAAAACTTCATCTGAAAAAATCGTCTGTTTATGTCGTCTGCTGAATTTTTTTGCAATTTTTTTTTAAATATTTTTACATACAGGCAAACAGTGTGGGCCCAGATCAGACTGCTCCACACTGTTGGCAAAAAAAAATTACTTTTAAAGTAACCGGCAGACGGCAAAGCAGACAATAGTCGTGACTGGCATTTTATGGGTTAAATCATGTTATATCCAAAACCATGTTGTAATGAAA
Organism: Lucinisca nassula; assembly: GCA_963580285.1. NCBI lineage: Eukaryota > Metazoa > Mollusca > Bivalvia > Lucinida > Lucinidae > Lucinisca > Lucinisca nassula. The sequence goes on from OY757010.1 coordinate 170,692,726, forward strand.
AGTGCTATAAAGAGGGTTAAGTGCATCAAGTATAGACACCTAGAATTTGAACCGAAATTGGGTTCTACACTTCTGCATGTTGTGAGATGGATAATGTTGAAGCCTATCTTGTGCTCCAGCGCATCTAAATTATTTTAGAAGATATATAGTAAAGCCAGTGCTATTTGAGTGAGTGTCTGAGTTTTACATCTTACCAACAGCTATGGTCATACGGAGACGGGAGTGACTAAATAATTTTAGATGATATATGGTACGGCCAAATATTTCACATCATTCGTTTATCATATGACTACAGTATGATGTATTCATATACAATATGTAAGGGTGTCATTTGCCCTACAGTAGGTGGCTCTATGTCTATTTTTCATGTATTTGCCAATAAGTCACCATTCGTCAAATTGTGCCATATATATTTTCAAGTGGTTATTCGTAGAGATATTATACTGACATGCTGTACCATGGGGTTTAATTTTGGCCTGTATCTATATTTAGTTCAATTTTATCTTTTATCGTGCTAGCATGTGTGTGCATGATTTCCATGGCCATTGGACAAGTCATAATGACCCTGGATTGCTCAACTGATCCTTATTGCACAATTGAACTGGTATGGGGGGGAGGAGTTTGATCCCTTTGACATCGTGGGTCAGGTCCTAGGGCATCAGAAGATGAACAGGCTCTGTTTAACTATTGATGACTCATGGAGACAAGGAGTTGCATGTGTGAGTGTGTGCATGCATGAGGGTGTGCATGTATGCACATGTGCATCCTTGCATGCATGCATGAGTTGGCATGCATGCATGAGCCTATGTTTGTGTGCATGCATACAGGTGAGTATGTGTGCATGCATGCATGCCTGAGTGCATGCATGCATATGTGTTTGCATGCATGCATGAGGCATGCATGCATGCATGAGTGTGTTAGTGCACACATGTGTGTGTATGCATATATGCAAGAGCATGTGAATGCATGTATGTGCACATGCATGCATCAGTGGTTGTATGTATGCATGTAGCATGTGTGTGTGCATGCATGCATGAGTGTGTGCATGTATGGATGTGTGTGCATGCATGCATGAGTGTGTGCATTCAAGCATGCATGCATGTGCATTTGTGGGTGCATGCATGTATGTGTTATTGCATGCGTGTCTGCATGTGTATGTATGCATTTGTGTGTGTTCGCATGCATGCATGTGTGATGCACATGTGCATGCATGAGTCTTGTGTTTGCATGTGTGAGTGCATGTGTGCATGCAAGTATGTATGTGTGTGTGCATGTGCCATGTGTGCATGTACTTGCTTGCATGCATGCATGGGTGATGCACATGAGCATGCATGCATGAGTCTGTATCAACATGTCTACATGCATGTATGCATGCATGTGTGTGTGTGTGCATGCATTCATGTGCGTGTGTGTGTGCATGCATGCATACATGTGGGAGTGCATGTGTGCATACATGCTTCTGCGATGCACATGTGCATGCAAGTATACATGAGTGCATGCCTGTGTGTGTGCTTGCATGCATGGATGAGTGATGCACATGTGCATGCATGCATCCATCAGTGTGTGTACATGCATGCATGCATGTGTGAGTGTGTGTGTGCATGCATGCATTCATATGAAGTTGTGTGTGTGTACATGCATGTGTGTGCATTCAAGCATGCATGCATGCATGTGTGCATGTGTGGGTGCATGCATGTGTGATAGCATGCAATCCCCAATGCATTCATGTGTGTATGTATGTGTGATGCACATGCGCATGCATGAGTCTCTGTTTGCATGTGTGAGTGCATGTGTGCATGCAAGTATGAATGTGTGCATGCATGTGTGTGTGTGTGCTTGCATCTATGCACAAGTGATGCACATGTGCATGCATGCAAGCATGAGTGTGAGTACATGCATGTCTATATGAACACAAGCATGCATGTGTGAGTGTGTGTGCATGCATGCATTCATGTGTATGTACATGCATGCATGTGAGAGTATGTGTGTATGCATGCATGTGTGATGCACATGTGCAGGCATGAGTCTGTGTAAGCATGTGTGCATGCAAGCATAGTTTTGTGTGTGTGTACATGCATGTCTACATGAACACATGCATGCATGTGTGTGTGCGCATGCATGCATGCATTCATGTATATGTGCATGCATGCATGTGAGAGTATGTGTGCATGCATGCATGTGTGATGCACATGTGCAGGCATGAGTCTGTGTTAGCATGTGTGAGTGCATGTGTGCATGCAAGTATGCATGCATGTGTGCTTGCATGCATGCACAAGTGATGCACAAAGTCATTAGTTTTGAACAACTGGCCCTAGAAAGCTAAGTACATGGACACAAAAGTCCTTGATTTCTTTCCAATAGCTACAACCTGTATATAACTGCATACTGCTGTTTCTGGCAATTTCTTGGAGCAGTCTGTTGCAGCCAATGCTGCTGAGCCTGGGTACTGCAAAAGGTTCAAGCTGACGGTATGATTCTGGTGAAATTCTTGTCAGGCAGTGACCCCATGCAAGCATTTTTACATGTACATTCTCTAGATGCCTAGGGATCCATACATACCTCTTGAGATAGTTGTTTAACCTTTAACCTGCTGAATATTCAATTAAGCCACACTCATTTCTGACTTTGAACCAATCAGATAACTTGGTGCAATTTATTTTAACAAATTCATAAACTGAATGTCAAACATTGTAGATCCTGATCAGATGGCTTCTTCAGAAGCCATCTGATCTGGATCTACACTGTTTGCAAAGATAGGGCTTGTCGCCTACAGCAGGGTAAAGGTTAAAACAATGATGTTAGTTAACACACCTTTAACCATTATCTTGCTGAATATTCATTTAAGCCACACCCATTTCTGTCTATCAACCAATCAAACTACTTGCTATAATTTATTGCTACAAATTCATTAACTGAATACCAAACATTGTAGATCCTGATCAGATGGCTTCTTCAGAAGCCATCTGATCTGGATCTACACTGTTTGCAAAGATATGGGTTGTCGTGAACAGCAAGATAAGGGTTATAACTTTTTTTCTGTATTTGGGTTTAATGGCCCAGCCAACATTATTTAGGTCATTTTGAGCCGGTCAGTTTACTTATCCACACTTTTCCTGGGCAGGCTTATACGTAAGCGGTTATCCAGTACAGTGCACTCTTTCGCCAGAAACTGACAACTGCCCTTCTTGAATCAGCAGAAGGGAGAGAATTACAGTAGAAAAGATTTCATGATCAATCTCCACAATAAGAATATTGTTGACCCCATGTTTTTGCTGAAAATTATAGGAGCTGTCCACATTTTTTTTTTTTTTTTTTTTGTTTTAGGGTCTTTTCAAGATTATTTCACTAATATCGAGGAGATCCTTAATCAAAGGTGGTCAAAAACTGGTGAATTCAGAAAAAATATATGACATTCCACTGCAGTACTAGGCATTTCACATGTGACCTGTCTACAGTAGGGACAGATCTTTTTTGAACAATATTTAGGTCATTTTTGAGACATTGCTTCCAATTTTGTTGGACTTTTACCTGACACTAAGATGAAATGACATCTCCAGCCGGTTTTAGCTCTGGGTGGAAGCATCATGCAGCCGAATATATTTCTCCAAGCCCCGATGGGCAGGGGCCAACCGGGGGAGTCAGCAGTCCCAGAGCATTTTCTCAGAACTTAACAATGGGGGGGGGGGGGGGGGGGGGGGCTACAGATATTAAAGGAGCTACGAGAACATCAAGAACATCATATAATTTTCCCAAGTTATTTCTTGTTGGAAACTTGTTAGAATCACCTCAGTAAGGCAATTTTAATAAGCACCCACAACATGTTTTATTTATATATTTATTTATTTTTTTGGAATTGAGGTTTTACATAACCATCAACACAATTAAGGTCATTTTGGAGACATTGTTTCCAATTTTGTGGGACTTTTACTCGACATTGAGATGAAATTACATCTCAAACCCTGCTGTTAAAACAAACCAATAGGGTTTATTTGCAGGGATGGTCTAATGCGCACCACTTTGCCTTGTTTGTTTAAGGTTTAACGTCCCCGTCAACACTGTAAAGGTCATTTTGAAGACGTTGCTTCCAATTTTGTGGGACTTTTAGCCAACATTGAGATTAAATGACATCTCAAGCCCTGCCGCCCAATGAAATGAATAGGGTTTATATGCATGGAAGGTCCAACTCGCACCGCTATGCCAGGGCAGGCTTAGATCCTCCAAGCGGTTTACCAGTAATCGTGTGCGGGTCGGTTTCAGCTCTGCATGGAAGCATCATGCAGCCACCACTTTGCCTTGGGCAGGCTTAGAGCTTCTAAGCTGTTTATAAGTACTCATGTACAGTCGGTTTCAGCTATGCAACAACATGTTTTATATAGAGAAATGCCGTAGGTTCGAGCCTCGCTCGGGCCACGTGTGAGACGCCAAGTTCTGCAACGGAAAGGTGGTTTTTCTCCGGGTACTCCAGTTTTCGCCCACCTCTGATTAACGATCCGCTCGATATGAGTGAAATAATCTTGAAAGGGCCGTAAAACCCCCCCCCAAAAAAAAAAAAAAAAAAAAAATATAGAGAAATAAGGAAGATTATGCTTGTTAACCCTTATCTTGCTGAATATTCATCTAAGCCACACCCATTTTGTTATATCAATCAATCAAATCACTTGATGTAATTTATTGCTACAAATTCTTCAGAAGCCATCTGATCTGGATCTACACTGTTTCCAAAGATAGGGGTTGTCGTGAACAGCAAGATAAGGGTTAAACCCCTTACTAGTAACTGGAGGCTGGAGCTATATATGAGACAGCATGCACAACTGACTGACTTTTGCCATATAAAAGAATAATTACAATATCAACATAATGGGCCAGGGTGTCCCAATTTTTGAAGTAGAAACATTCAATAACATTAGCCCATTTCATACCGCAAACCAAAAACAGGATAGTGGCAAACAGGGCAGGCCCAGATCAGATGCCGCAGAATGTGGCGTCTGATCAGGGCCTCCACTGTTTGCAAAAAATTCAGCTATTTCCCAAATAAATTTTAAATATTACCCAATCTGTCACCCCTAAATTTTGAAATGGACTCTTGCTATATACAAGGAGAAAGATTCAATCCTTAACACTGGTCTGGGAAAGCTTACATGGCAAAAGATCAAGAACAAATCAATGCTATCATAATATCATATAATGATACATAAAACATTGTTCATTTCTTGTCAAAACAGCCTGTTCCACATTCAAATTCTCACATACCACAAATGGCAAATGGTAGCAAAATGAAGGTCTGTTTAACCCATTTAGTACAGGAAACCCCAAAACGGGTAGTTGACAAACAGCGCAGGCCCAGATCAGACGCTACAGAACACGGCGTCTGATCAGGGCCTCCACTGATTGCAAGAAGTTCAGCCATTTTCCAAATGAATTTTGAAGAAAACACAACCTGACACCCCTAAATTTTTAACTGAACTCCTGCTATATATAAGGAGGAAGATTCCAGTTGGCACAAAAAGGGTTAAGAATTTATCAATCGTTTGAACTTTAACATTACCCACACAAATCACTGACACACAAAACAAGCCATCAGTAATTCAAGCCAGGCTAATTGATTAATTACTGTTAATTTATTTGAAAGCCATAATCAATCTATTCCTTGGCTGACCTTATTCATGGTAGCTTAAAGACCTCATTCCTTGCCACTGAGACATAATTTGTGCAAGTCCAAGAGACACAGATCTATACCAATGTTTCCACGGCCCCCAAGTCCCATAAAGTTTTCAGCACATCTTAGCTCACTGTATCCTGAATCAACTCTTCCACATTAAACCTTATCCTGCTGAATGAATTAACTTATAGCCACACCCATTTTTGACTACAAACCGATCAAATTACTTGATATTAGGTTTTCATTCAAATTTGCAAACTGAATGACAAACAGTACAGAACAGATCAGATGGCATCTGATCTGGATCTACACTGCATGTTTGCCAATTAAGGCATAAGGGTTAACCCTTTTCCTGATGTTCATGTCAACACCAACTTTTGGAAACAGTTTAGAAGTCATCTGATCAAGGTCTACACTGTTTGTCATTCAGTTTGTGAGTTTGAAGAAAAAATTTACATCATGTAATCTGATTGGCTGATAGTCAGAAATGGTCATGATTAATTCAAATATTCAGCATGATAAAGGTTAAACATGCAAGTTGGGCGAGTCCATTTTCATTTTAATTGGTGTCAGATTGAGTTAGTAAAACAATTTATTCAGAATAAGACTGAAATTTTTGCAAACCAATAAGGTCAGAATGCAGCATCTGAAATGGGCCTGCTCAATGTTTGTCTATGTGTCATTTGGGATTTCCGATTTAAAATTGGCTTAAGTGACCAATGTCAGAAGTAATACTTGTGAACATCCAATAACCCATACATATGCATATCAAGATGGCCTCATGCAGTAGCTCATTCGGATGTGCATCTAACGGTCATAGGATGGACCCGCTGAATATGAAATATTCTCTCCCTTGTGAGTGGCTTTTGCATTGAATGCATTTAAGGAGGGTGGGGAGTAATTCTTTTCTCTTTAGATTTTTTTTATTTGCTTATATTTTGTAGCTTGAAATCTCTGCACTCGTTTGCCGGTATAAAAATATAGGCACACCAGGCTTTTTTTCGAGCTTTTTAGCCTTAAAGATGGGTACTGTTTTCGAATTTATCGAATGTTTCAATAATTACCCCAGTCATTGACAAATTGTCGATAACAATTGTTTAAAACAATATTTCCAAGTTTGGTTAAAAAAAACCAATGCAGGATAATGTCATGTTTGCGTACCTATGTGTGAAAGACAAACTCTTTCACAGATTTTTGTCGAAACACCTATTTACAAATGTCTTTTTCTGCATGTTTTGCTGTTTTGAGATGCAATTTTCGCTATATTTGAAAAAAGAATGCATTTTTCGTCTTTAGATTTTTCTTATTTTCACATATATTGTGTAATAATATTAGATACACGAAATAGGCGTGAAATTTGACCATGTCACCAGGCATCTGAGAGAAATATTGCAGAAAAAATTACCCCACCCCCCAATAAAAATGGCTAAAAAAGCTTTAAGATATTGTTTAAATGACAAGAACAAGGATTATACCTTTATTATTGCACATACTTTTGCTTCCTTAATGTGATATGAATCAAAGTATTTCATTAGAATTGAAACACAATTTCATTTATAAGTTTTATGATGTGAAAAATGGATTTTTCTGGCCAAAAAAATGCATGTTCTGATATAGCCATATTGTCGTTTTGTTCATGTTTAAAAGATATGAAGCCATTAACATTGTCGCAGACGTTCAAACAATGTCAGATGTATGTTATTAATATACCTGGGAAACATTATTATACATTTTTAGCTATCTTTTTTGACAATTTATTACCCCACCGCCTAATGAAATGGGTTGAAATTGATAAAAAAAAATAAAATAAAAATACAATAAGCTGATGCAAAAGAATATAAAAATTTCCTTTTTCCCATTTAAGTTCCTGCCAACGTTATAGGGAAAGTAGAAACACTTCTAATTATTTTTTTTTTCTATAATTTTGACAAGTATTTTTTTTTTCATGCCATATTGACCGGAAACGCTATTTAATTATCTATTGGCTGTTTATGCAAACTTTGAAAGGGAGGTGAGATAAGTTATCCTTTTACTTTCCGAAAGTGGATAGAAGTGATGGCAATGACCTGGAATCGATACAATTACCCAACACCTCCAATCAGACACACCAAAAGGAAAGAACCACGAACATGAATAACTAGACCGTAATGGAAACATCAATAGCAGAAAAGCCAAAATGGCAGTTGCATTCCCACATAGTGGCTTTCGTGGACCTTGAGAAGGCATTTGGTTGAGTGTCTCGGAAAGTCATCTGGGATGCACAGAGAAAATTTGAAGTGGAGGAGTGGAATGTTCGAATGGTCCAGTGGGTGTATGCTAATTCGCGGAGCCGTATGCGTTTTGGTTTAAACAGTATTTATTTCAAACATTTACATGCAAAATATAAAGTACAAACAATATCATAGAATTCAGGATCTGACAGTAAGCAAAAATGCTTGTCTAGAAGTCATCTCCGTATGCGTTTTTGTGTTGGTTCCATTGAAGAATTCGAATTGAAGGTCGGTGTTCCTCAAGGCTCTTTTCTCAGCCTAATGCATTTCATATTTGTGCTTTATGTCTTGTCATGCGAGTTCTGTTCTGGGGGGGGGGGGGGGGGGGGGGCTTTGTAATCATAGCTGAATCACTTCAGTGTGCTACACCACTTCAAAGGCGTCGCCCAAAAACTTCTTATATATATAGTCAAAGGCGTCGCCCAAAAACTTCTCATATATATAGTCTCTACAATGCATGTTAGCCCCGAACTGGCCTTGAAGAAAAAGATTGTGCTGCATGATACTAACCCAATCAAACATGAGTACGAGTAGACCGCCCTGCCCAGGTAAAGTGGCGCAAGACGGACGGTCCTTATAAACATATAGATTGGTTTCACTGGCTGTCAGTTTTCATCTCAATGTCGGGTAAAAAGACCCACAAATTGGGAAGTAACCTCTCCAAAATGACCAATATTATGTTGACGTTACAATGACATCTCAAGCCCTGCCGCTCAACGAAACCAATAGGGTTTATATGCATGGACGGTCCGACTCGGACCCATTTTCCTGGGCAGGTTTAGACCCTCTAAGCGGTTTACTAGTTCTCATGTGTGGTCGGTTTCAGCTCTGCGTGAAAGCATCATGCAGCCCGATTGGCTGGAGCCGGTACATTGACAAAATTCTGTTATGATGGTGGATGTGTGGGCATACAAAGGCTCCGTGTGGCACAACCTAAACCATAATCTTTATATTCGAAACAGATCAAAGGGATTTTTTCTTGTACACCCTTTTGCTTATGCTTGATTATTGTTTGTTTGATTTGAGGTTTAACGTCCCCGTCAACACTGTAAAGGTCATTTTGGAGACGTCGCTTCCAATTTTGTGGGACAATTACCCGACCTTAAGATGAAATGTCAACTAAAACCCCGCCGCCAATTGAACCAATAGAGTTTATTAACATGGACAGGCCGACTCGCACCGCTTTGCCTGGGCAGGTTTAGATCCTCTAAGCAGTTTACCAGTAGGCCTACACCTGTTGAGTGCAAGATCCTAATTATGGGTGCTGGCACAGGCTATTTGTTCACTGAGATGTCTTAACAGTAATTGAACCTGAGACTGCGACTGACAGTTAAAAGAATATTGTGCGCTGCCAGGCATTACAGTCTGCACTTTTAGGTATCAAATATGGCAGTGTTTTCTTTCCATATATATGACGTCACGCAAACTAAAGTAAACGTCACTATTGATTCATTGTTTTGTTTGTGTTGACAAAGTATGGCCGTGGAATATGTGAACTGATAGACTCTTCGAGGCTATATTTTTGACACCAATGGAAAAATAAAGTAAACATCGTGCGTTTAAGAGAGTTCAGATTTGCCATGGACAGCTGATGGGCTGCAATCGGAGGAAACAAACCAGTAGCTGGAAAAATACAGGGTTAGTCTGTTTCTCCCTCTATTTTCCTGTGCTTCCAGCCATGCGGACTAGACCGGAAAGTAGTCTATGAAGTCGCAAAATAATTTATAACAAAATGCACATTGCAATGGTTATTAAATGTTACAAAAACCTCAGAAAACACTTTTAAAACTAAATAGAAACAAAAATCATTTTGAGGTAAAAATTCGAACCTGATTACGGCAGAGTCAATTATGCGCGACCCTCCTTAAGACTAGTAGCCTACTCATATTTTTTCAGCAAAAGTGCCCAGCATATTTGGCATATTAAATGATCAAAGTTTTAACAACATCATTAGTGCCAGGAGATCAATTAACTGGCATGACAAAGGGCATCAAAAATGTCTGAAACAGGTAAATCATGCTACAAGGGGTCTACTCACAGTATTTCTGTTAATTAAGGCAAAAAAAAACATCCCCTGTTTTAGATATAACAGGCCAAAATGTATAGATTACACATAACAAGAGTCGTGGTTCTTGCACATGACACGCTGTCTCAGCCTTGTGGACAATTGTGCCAAGAACCATCCATGGATCTGAAAGGGTATTGGAGTTGTGGCCATCACAAGGTTGCGTCTACAGATGGATGGACAGACAGACGGACGCCAGGCTGATCGCTATATCCCCCAATCCTATCCGGTCGGGGAATAAAAATAAGAAGCCTCCTTGGTATAATAGTTAAGCTGCTCGCCTCATAAACCAGGGGTCGTGAGTTTGATTCTGGGCTTCATCAGACTTTGGGATGAGCCTTTAAACTGAGATCCCATCTCTGTTTGACCTTAGCTGTTGGTGGGATGTAAAACTCATTAAACACAAACACACACTGAATAATGACCATTTCATTTTTTTCTAAACAATCTTTTTACTTTCAAATGTATAGATTATATACAATCTTTTCATTTTCAAAAGTATAAATTACCGTATTCGCCCTAATTACCGCACATGCTCCTATAAGCGCACACCAAAGCTATTTTTGAAACAAGAGGTCCATGATGGACCTAATTCGCTCACCTGAGTCAAGTTGTATTATCTTTTGATGATGTTTTTATTTTTGTCTATGTGCTATTTGTTCAATGTAGCAGAACCATTTAAGAACTTAGGTGGAGATTTTGTAAAATTTTTCTTAAATTCAGTCACTGTGTTCAAAGGATGTGGATTCTCGGCATCAAAAACGCCTCAAGTGTGGAGAAGCTTGGGACTGAGCCAATGAAACTTGGTTTATTAGGCAAGTAGTTTAACCATTTCACCATAGAACCTTCTAACACTAATTTTCTGATAACATGAAATTGTGTTAGTTTGCACTGGAGTTTTTTGTATTTGAATATAAATGACGTTAAAGTTTTGTTTTTGGAAATAATGACATTAGATTTTTGAGCATAAACACTTAAGTTCGTTATGAAGTCAGTTTTATTTTGGGAAACAATAGCATATTTCAAAGCACTGACAACACTGGTGGGTCAATTGTGTCGGAATGTAGGCTAGGAAGATGACCCTGAATTGCGGTATAGACTGTTTACATTTCGTTTATTACTTGTACATTTCTGTACTGTAAGCAAAATGTGTAAATTCCAATTTGGACGCCACATTCTGCAGCATATGACTCAAAATTTCCTACACTGTAAGTAACAAAGTAGACTTTGATCAGACAGAGGCCATATTCTGTGGCATCTGTTCTAGGTCTACTCTGTTTTGTCAACCTCAACTCCTAATATGGAAAATGGCAGAACCTTTTACAAACAATGTAGGCAGATAAGACGTCAAGTTCTGCAGCATCTGATCTGGGCCTTCACTGTTTGCCAATCCCGGGTTGCCAGTATCCCATTCTAAGTTTACGGCAAAAACTGGGTTAAAATGATGTAATTTATTCCTATAAATTCACAAACTGAATGTAAGTGTAAATCTTGATCAGATGGCTTCTTAAGAAGCCAAGAAGCCATCTGATCAGAATCTACATTGTTTGAAAGATAAGGCATATCCAAGCTCAGCTGGGCAAGGGTTAATTTGTTTGTTTGTGTTGAGCTTTACATCCATGTCAACACTATTTAGGCATGCCAATAGTTTATGCCAGCTTGATTCTTTTCTGTGCCTTGGCTCAGAATTCATTTATTAATACTGTAATTAAATCTCTATAAGTGTATCTTGCATCACTGTTGTGTCCAACTGATATTGGCTCACAGTTGGACAAGGCCTACTGTCCTTGCTGCAAGTATGGGTAGAGAGGGGAATGTTATTTCTTCTGTTTCTATATACACTTCCTTCCATTCATTTGCCTCTTCTCCTCTGTCCCTCACTTTCATATCCTCTACTATCTCTCCTACCTCTTTTCTCCGTTTCCCTGAGAGGACACAAAATGACCCACAAGGGTTGACATGTCATTAAACTTAAAACAGTCAATCAGTCAAATCTTTAGTTCCTAGAGCTGTAGATATGGTGGGTATTTAGTGGTACATCAGCTAAAGTCTCCCTTATTTTTGATAAAAATGTATGGTGTGTATATATTCATTAAGAGCAAGGTGGTTCTAATAAATACCCACAACATGTATATTGATAAGTTACTTTAAAGTCATTATTGCAAACAGTGTGGATCCAGATCAGACTGGTCCTCTTATGCCCTTTTTGTTTAAATTGAGATTTAACGTCTCAGTCAACACTATTTAGGTCATTTTGAAGATGTTGTATCCAATTTTGTTGGAATTTTACCCAACACTGAGAAGACATCTCAAGCCCTGCCACCAAAAGAAACCAATATAGTTCATGTGCATAGATGGTCCAAATTGCACCACCTTGCCTGGGCAGGCTAGACCTAAAATAATAATATCCAACAGCCATTGAGTTCAGCAAGGGAAACCATTTTAGCAGCTTTGATAAAAGGTCACCCAAGGAACATTTCAGTAAAATTATTTCGAAATCTAGCCACTGGCCTAGGAGAAGCTGTCATCTGAAGGGCTTTTCTATTTTTAACTCTGGTGGCCATTTTGTTCATTGGAATAAAACCATATTAGCAAGTTTGGATGAGGGTCACCCTAGGAATATTTCTGCAAAAGTATGGCAACCATTTTGTTTAGCAAAGCAAAACCATTTAAGCAATTTTGGTAGAGGGTCAGCCAAGGACTGTCTCTGTGAAATCATTTCGAAATCAGGCCATTGGCCTAGGAGGAGATGTTGTTTAAAGGTTTTCTATTTTTAGCTCTGGTGGCCATTTTGTTCAGCAGAGCAGAACCATTTTAGCAATTTTGGTAGAGGGTCACAAGAGGAACATTTCTGTGAAATGATATTGAAATCCGGCCATTTACCTAGGAGAAGATTTCAATTTAAGGTTTTTCTATTTTTAGATGTGGCAGCCATTTTGTTCAGCAGAGCGAAACCATTTTAGCAATTTTGGTAGAGGGTCACCCAAGGAACATTTCTGTGAAATTATTTTGAAATCGGGACATTGGCCTAGGAGGAGATGTTGTTTAAAGGTTTTTCTATTTTTAGCTCTGGCAGCCATTTTGTTCAGCGGAGCAGAACCATTTTAGCAATTTTGGTAGAGGGTCACCAGATGAACATTTCTGTGAAATGATATTGAAATCCGGCCATTTGCCTGGGAGATGTCGTTTTAAGGTTTTTCTATTTTTAGATGTGGCGGCCATTTTGTTCAGCATAGCGGAACCATTTTAGCAAATTTTCGCAGAGGGTCACGAAAGGAACATTTCTGTGAAACTATTTTGAAATCGGGACATTGGCCTAGGAGGAGATGTCGTTTAAAGGTTTTTCTATTTTTAGCTCTGGTGGCCATTTTGTTCAGCGGAGCAGAACCATTTTAGCAATTTTGGTAGAGGGTCATCCGAGGAACATTTCTGTGAAATGATTTTGAAATCCGGCCATTGGCTTAGGAGGAGATGTCGTTTTAAGGTTTTTCTATTTTTAGATGTGGCGGCCATTTTGTTCGCAGAGCGGAACCATTTTAGCAATTTTGGTAGAGGGTCACCCACGGAACATTTCTGTGAAATAATTTTGAAATCAGGACATTGGCCTAGGAGGAGATGTCGTTTAAAGGTTTTTCTATTTTTAGCTCTGGCAGCCATTTTGTTCAGCGGAGCGGAACCATTTTAGCAATTTCGGTAGAGGGTCACCAGAGGAACATTTCTGTGAAATGATTTTGAAATCCGGCCATTTGCCTAGGAGGAGATGTCATTTAAAGAAATTGTTGACGGACAGACGGACGGACGGACGGACAGACGGACGACGGACACAAAGCGATCCTAATAGCTCACCTTGAGCACTTCGTGCTCAGGTGAGCTAAAAATATGTATAAGCGCACACCTTACAGTAACCTCCTGTAGAAGCTTTCACAGGAAATCTATAAACAAGAGGGCCCAGAGGGCCCTGGTTCGCTCACCTGATCCAATGTATAACAAGTGGGACCCGGGCAGGGTCAATTTTGGCCCCAGGGCTATAATATGAGCAATCTTGGTAGAGGTCCACAAGATGAAGCTTCATATCGAATATGAAAGACCTGGGCTTTCTGGTTTCAGAGAAAAAGATTTTAAAGGTTTAGCCTGCATATAGACTTTGTAAAACAAGATTTTCCCTATATATGTTTATCTAAAACCAAAGGGCCCCAGAGCGGGTGCATTTTTGGCCCCAGGGCTATAATATGAACAATCTTGATAGAGGTCCACAAGATGAAGCTTCATACCAAATATCAAAGACCTGGGCCTTGCAGTTTCAGAGAAGAAGATTTTTCAAGATTTTCCCTATATAAGCCTATGTAAAACAAAAGGGCCCTGGTGCGGGTACATTTTTGGCCCCAGCACTATAATTTGAACAATCTTGGTAGGGGTCCACTATATGAAGCTTCATACCAAATATCAAAGACCTGGGCCTTGCGGTTTCAGAGAAGAAGACTTTTCAAGATTTTCCCTATATAAGCCCATGTAAAACCAAAGGGCCCCCATGCGGGGGGGGGGGGGGGGGGGGGGGGGCATTTTTAGCTCCAGCACTATAATTTGAACAATCTTGGTAGGGGTCCACTAGATGAAGCTTCATACCAAATATCAAAGACCTGGGCCTTGTGGTTTCAGAAAAGAAGATTTTTAAAGATTTTCCCTATATAAGCCTATGTAAAACAAAAGGGCCCTGGTGCGGGGGCATTTTTGCCGCCAGCACTGTAATTTGAACAATCTTGGTAGGGGTCCACTTGATGAAGCTTCATACCAAATATCAAAGACCTGGGCCTTGCAGTTTCAGAGAAGAAGATTTTTCAAGATTTTCCCTGTATAAGCCCATGTAAAACCAAAGGGCCCCCGTGCGGGGGCATTTTTAGCTCCAGCACTATAATTTGAACAATCTTGGTAGGGGTCCACTAGATAAAGCTTCATACCAAATATCAAAGACCTTGGCCTTGCGGTTTCAGAGAAGAAGATTTTTCAAGATTTTCCCTATATAAGCACATGTAAAACCAAAGGGCCCCCGTGCGGGGGCATTTTGAGCTCCAGCACTATAATTTGAACAATCTTGGTAGGGGTCTACTAGATGAAGCTTCATAACAAATATCAAAGACCTGGGCCTTGCGGTTTCAGAGAAGAAGATTTTTCAAGATTTTCCCTATATAAGCCCATGTAAAACCAAAGGGCCCCCATGCGGGGGGCATTTTTAGCTCCAGCACTATAATTTGAACAATCTTGGTAGGGGTCCACTAGATGAAGCTTCATACCAAATATCAAAGACCTGGGCCTTGCGGTTTCAGAGAAGAAGATTTTTAAAGATTTTCCCTATATAAGCCTATGTAAAACAAAAGGGCCCCCGTGCGGGGGCATTTTTGGCCCCAGCACTATAATTTGAACAATCTTGGTAGGGGTCCACTAGATGAAGCTTCATACCAAATATCAAAGACCTGGGCCTTGCGGTTTCAGAGAAGAAGATTTTTCAAGATTTTCCCTATATAAGCCCATGTAAAACCAAAGGGCCCCCGTGCGGAGGCATTTTTAGCTCCAGCACTATAATTTGAACAATCTTGGTAGGGGTCCACTAGATAAAGCTTCATACCAAATATCAAAGACCTGGGCCTTGCGGTTTCAGAGAAGAAGATTTTTCAAGATTTTCCCTATATAACGCCCATGTAAAACCAAAGGGCCCCCGCGCGGGGGCATTTTTGGCCCGAGCACTATAATTTGAACACTCTTGGTAGGGGTCCACTAGATGATGCTTCATACCAAATATCAAAGACCTGGGCCTTGCGGTTTCAGAGAAGAAGATTTTTCAAGATTTTCCCTATATAAGCACATGTAAAACCAAAGGGCCCCCGTGCGGGGGCATTTTGAGCTCCAGCACTATAATTTGACCATCTTGGTAGGGGTCCACTAGATGAAGCTTCATACCAAATATCAAAGACCTGGGCCTTGCGGTTTCAGAGAAGAAGATTTTTCAAGATTTTCCCTATATAAGCCAATGTAAAACCAAAGGGCCCCCTTGCGGGGGCATTTTTAGCCCCAGCACTATAATTTGAACAATCTTGGTAGGGGTCCACTAGATGAAGCTTCATACCAAATATCAAAGACCTGGGCCTTGCGGTTTCAGAGAAGAAGATTTTTCAAGATTTTCCCTATATAAGCCCATGTAAAACCAAAGGGCCCCGGTGCGGGGGCATTTTTAGCTCCAGCACTATAATTTGAACAATCTTGGTAGGGGTCCACTAGATAAAGCTTCATACCAAATATCAAAGATCTGGGCCTTGTGGTTTCAGAGACGAAGATTTTTAAAGATTTTCCCTATATAAGCCCATGTAAAACCAAAGGGCCCCCGTGCGGGGGCATTTTTGGCCCCAGCACTATAATTTGAACAATCTTGGTAGGGGTCCACTAGATGAAGCTTCATACCAAATATCAAAGACCTGGGCCTTGCGGTTTCAGAGAAGAAGATTTTTTAAGTTTTTGGTGAAAAAAAATCTATTTTTGGCTACTGTGACCTACATGTGCAACGGACCGGAACCATTTGAACAACTTTGAAAGGGGACCACCTAAGGATCATTCCTGTGAAGTTTGGTCAAAATCCGTTCAGTGGTTTAGGAGGAGATGTCGTTTGAAGAAAAAGTTTACGGACGCACTCACGCACGCACGCACACACGCACGCACGGACGCACGGACGGACGACGGACAAAAAGTGATCCCAAAAGCTCACCTTGTCACTACGTGACAGGTGAGCTAAAAACTTACCGTTATTTCTTCAACAGTGAAGGCAAAGCAACTGCATTTCTGTCAAATTCATTCGACAGATCTAATACACACTTTAATACCTCGTTTAAATGTGGTTCCCAAACCTTTTGGTACACATGAAATCCACAGATACCTGACAGGGATCAGCCGAGGGGGCAACTTCTCCACCCGAAGTTCAAGAACTTTGCCTTACCAGACTAGAAAAGAGAAGTTGACTTCACCCTGTTTTTTACCGAACATTTCTGACTCTGTGTCCAGGATCGAAGTATTAAATATTCATCGACAAAGGAAACCAGTTGATTACAAAAACACAAATTGATAATCCGGTGTAACAGTTTATCTTTACCCCCTGGGTAGATTTACCCCCGGGGGTAAAGATATCCCGGGATATCTTTACCCCCACCCTGGATATCTTCACCCCCGGGGGTAAAGATATCCCAGCTGGGATATCTTTACCCCCGGGGGTAAAGCTAAACTGGCTAGGATATCTTTACCCCCACCCCAACTTTTGGGTATAAACTATTTTCTTAATGCCCAATTTCTTCTTATATGTAAGAGAAGCAAGATATTGGACTCAATGTTTCACTTTAACATTTTTTCGTTTCAATCATGACTCGGACTAATAGAACTACCCTTAGTAAGAAATATGACCATATTATAGAGGCAAATGATTATTTAATAACTTCTTTTTTGTATATTTTCTTATTCAAAATGTTGCTTATGACAATCTTTCATAATATTGCATTATCCCTGTCAGTCGTGAAATGGGGGTGGTGGTGAGTGGGAAGGCGGGGGTAAAGATATCCCGGCCGGGATTTCTTTACCCCCGGGGGTAAAGCTAAACTGGCCAGGATATCTTTACCCCCACCCCAACTTTTGGGTATAAACTATTTTCTAAATGCCCAATTTCTTCTTATCCGCCCCCGCCCATAGGGGCTTGAAGAAATATATGGGCTGCACGATGCTTCCACGCAGAGCTGAATCTGGCCCGCACACTAGTACTGGTAAACCGCTTAGAGGATCTAAGCCTGTCCAGGAACCGCGGTGCGAGGCGGACCGTCCATGCTAATAAACCCTATTGGTTTCATTGGGCGACAGGGCTTGAGATGTCATTTCATCTCAATGTCGGGTAAAAGTCCCACAAAATTGGAAGCAACGTCTCCAAAATGACCTTTACAGTGTTGACGGGGACATTAAACCTCAAATCAAACAAACAAAACAAAATTTCTTCTTATATGTAAGAGAAGCAAGATAGTGGACTCCATGTTTCACTTTAACATTTTTTGTTTCAATCATGACTGGGACTAATAGAACTACCCTTGGTAAGAAATACGACCATATTATAGAGGCAAATGATTATTTAATAACTTCTTTTTGTATAGTTTCTTATTCAAAATGTCCCTTATGACAATCTTTCTTAAACTTGCATTATCCTTGTCAGTTGTGAAATGGGTTGTGGTGGTGAGTGCAAAGGCGGGGGTAAAGCTATCCCGGCTGGGATATCTTTACCCCCAGGGGTAAAGCTAAACTGGCCAGGATATCTTTACCCCCACCCCAACTTTTGGGTATAAACTATTTTCTTAATGCCCAATTTCTTCTTATATGTAAGAGAAGCAAGAAAGTGGACTTGATGTTTCACATTAACATTTTTCGTTTCAATCATGACTCAGACTAATAGAACTACCCTTAGTAAGAAATATGACCACATTATAGAGGCAAATGATTATTTAATAAATTCTTATTGTATATTTTCTTATTCAAAATGTCCCTTATGACAGTCTTTCATAATCTTGCATTATCCCTGTCAGTTGTGCAATGGGTGGTGGTGGTGAGTGCAAAGGCGGGGGTAAAGATATCCCGGCTGGGATATCTTTACCCCCTGGGGTAAAGCTAAACTGGCCAGGATATCTTTACCCCCACCCGAACTTTTGGGTATAAACTATTTTCTTAATGCCCAATTTCTTCTTATATATGTAAGAGAAGCAAGATAGTAGACTCGATGTTTCACTTTAACATTTTTCGTTTCAATCATGACAATGGGTGGTGGTGGTGAGTGCAAAGGCGGGGGTAAAGATATCCCGGCTGGGATATCTTTATCCCCGGGGGTAAAGCTAAACTGGCCAGGATATCTTTACCCCCAACCCAACTTTTGGGTATAAACTGTTTTCTTAATGCCCAATTTCTTCTTTTATGTAAGAGAAGCAAGATAGTGGACTCGATGTTTCACTTTAACATTTTTCGTTTCAATCATGACTCAGACTAAAAGAACTACCCTTAGTAAGAAATATGACCACATTATAGAGGCAAATGATTATTTAATAACTTCTTTTGTATATTTTCTTATTCAAAATGTCCCTTATTACAATCTTTCATAATCTTGCATTATCCCTGTCAGTTGTGCAATGGGTGGTGGTGGTAAGTGCAAAGGCGGGGGTAAAGATACCCCGGCTGGGATATCGTTACCCCCCGGGGTAAAGCTAAAAGGCGGGGGTAAAGATATCCCGGCTGGGATATCTTTACCCCCACCCATGAGCAATGGTAGAGATGTGAAATCCTGATTCATGCAAGCTAGCTTGTGGTGATGTTATGTCAACCATAGACCATTGGACATCAGTAGTACCTTCATTGTTGAGAAGTGTGCTTGTTTTGGTCTTCAAAGTCTGGATTTGGGGTGGGGTGGGGTCACACTATCTTCAGCCCCACCTATGGGCAATGGTACAATTTGCGAAAAACTGATTAATGCACACTATATAGTATAAGTGTGCTTGTTTGTGTTTTTCAAAATGCTGGAAGGTGGGGGTCAAGCTACCCCAGCCAGGATATTTTTGCCTCCTCCCCCCCCCCCCCCAAAAAAAAAGTTGGGGTGGGGTTAAAGATATCCTGGCCAGTTTAGCTTTACCCCGGGGGGTAAAGATATCCTAGCCGGGATATCTTTACCCCGGCCTTTCCACTCACCACCACCACCCATTTCACAACTGACAGGGATAATGCAAGATTATGAAAGATTGTCATAAGCAACATTTTGAATAAGAAAATGTACAAAAAAGAAGTTATTAAATAATCATTTGCCTCTATAATATGGTCATATTTCTTACTAAGGGTAGTTCTATTAGTCTGAGTCATGATTGAAACGAAAAACGTTAAAGTGAAACATCGAGTCCACTATCTTGCTTCTCTTACATATAAGAAGAAATTGGGCATTAAGAAAATAGTTTATACCCAAAAGTTGGGGTGGGGGTAAAGATATCCTGGCCAGTGTAGCTTTACCCCCCGGGGGTAAAGATATCCCAGCCGGGATAGCTTTTCCCCGCCTTTGCACTCACCACCACCTCCCATTTCACAACTGACAGGGATAATGCAAGCTTATGAAAGATTGTCATAAGGGACATTTTGAATAAGAAAATATACAAAAAGAATTTATTAAATAATCATTTGCCTCTATAATGTGGTCACATTTCTTACTAAGGGTAGTTCTATTAGTCTGAGTCAAGATTGAAACGAAAAATGTTAAAGTGAAACATCGAGTCCACTATAATCTTGCTTCTCTTACATATAAGAAAAATTGGGGATTAAGAAAATAGTTTATACCCAAAAGTTGGGGTGGGGGTAAAGATATCCTGGCCAGTTTAGCTTTACCCCCGGGGGATAAAGATATCCCAGCCGGGATATCTTTAACCCCGCCTTTGCACACACCACCACCACCCATTGAACTACTGACAGGGATAATGCAAGATTATGAAAGATTGTCATAAGGGACATTTTGAATAAGAAAATATACAAAAAGAAGTTGTTAAATAATCATTTGCCTCTATAATGTGGTCATATTTCTTACTAAGGGTAGTTCTATTAGTCTGAGTCATGATTGAAACGAAAAATGTTAAATTGAAACATCGAGTCCACTATCTTGCTTCTCTTACATATAAGAAGAAATTGGGCATTAAGAAAATAGTTTATACCCAAAAGTTGGGGTGGGGGTAAAGATATCCTGGCCAGTTTAGCTTTACCCCCGGGGGTAAAGATATCCAGTTGGGATATCTTTACCCCCGCCTTTGCACTCACCACCACCTCCCATTTCACAACTGACAGGGATAATGCAAGATTATGAAAGATTGTCATAAGCAACATTTTGAATAAGAAAATATACAAAAAGAAGTTATTAAATAATCATTGACCTCTATAATGTGGTCATATTTCTTACTAAGGGTAGTTCTATTAGTCTGAGTCATGAATGAAACGAAAAATGTTAAATTGAAACATCGAGTCCACTATCTTGCTTCTCTTACATATAAGAAGAAATTGGGTATTAAGAAAAAAGTTTATACCCAAAAGTTGGGGTGGGGGTAAAGATATCCTGGCCAGTTTAGCTTTACCCCCGGGGGTAAAGATATCCTGGCCAGTTTAGCTTTACCCCCGGGGGTGAAGATATCCAGGGTGGGGGTAAAGATATCCTAGGATATCCTTACCCCCGGGGGTAAAGCTACCCCTGAGTAGCTTTACCCCCGGGGGTAAAGCTACCCAGGGGTCAAGATAAACTGGGACACCGGTAATAATAATCCAGCTGAATGTGTTTATAACCGGTGTCAGAAACTGACCATCTATAGTGTGGAACGCCTTGAGTATGAGTTGTCAGATTAGTTGATTATGTAAATTGGTGGATCGGATTAGTCCACATCGGCATCTTTGATCTTATCGCAGGGTCACTTGACCCATGTGTCAAAATTGAGTAATTAGATTTGTTCACGCATAATGTACACCTGCGGTAATGGTCAAATGTGACCAAAGCAGTATCAGTTGAAAGAACAGACGATTAGTCTTTGCAGGCTGTTAATTTTGGCAGTATGATTGACGCATGAAAAACGTGCGTCTCGAGTTACATGGTCGCACAGACCCAAACTCCTACCCGACTGCATAAAGTGACTCATAAGGTAGTCCGAAAAGGAGCCCCGAGAGGCATCTTGAATATTCATGAGGCCCATCGTGTCTATTTCAAAAACGATCGGGAAAACATGTTACTGTGTACGGATGTAACAAATTGGCTTCTTTCAAAAGAAACCAATGTGAGGGCTACAGCATAACTGCAATAATCGGCATGTGCGTTTTAAGAAAGTATCGGGTCTTTTTTCCTGACGCAATTTGCAAAGCAGGAAATACACAGTTCAATTGCCAAGACAGTTACCCGAAATGATTTGTGTGCGCTTAATAGGTCGATTTTTCACCACGATTTTTTTTACACAATTTTGAAAAAACTAAGCGCACAGTGCGGTAAATAGGGCGAATACGGTATATAGAAAGAACATTTTTCTAAATACATGTAATCTTCATATTTTTGTCTGGCTATAACATACATGTAGTTGTTTCTGCTTTGGACCCCAACAAGTGTTATAATAAGGTTGTGCAGTGTACATGTATTTAAAATGGCTAAGAGCAAAATTAAATGAATTCTCAAAATTAACCATACCTTTTTGATGGAAGAGTCCATAATTTAAAGTGCAATGAGATGCCAATTTTTGTTTGATTTGAGGTTTACCCCCAACCCCAAGCCATCCCCGCCACCCCACTCAACACTTTAAATGTCAATACAGAGATGTTGCTTCCATTTTTGTGGGAATTTTACCTGATGACCTCTCATGTGCCCTACCGCCCAATGAAACCAATAGATATGCATGGACGGTCAGACTCGCAGCATTTAGCCTGGGCAGGATGTGCTCTGCAAGGATGTGCTCTGCACCGGTACCAAAACCGTACCATGCAGCCCAATCTATTTCTCCAAGCCCATATGGGCGGGGGCCCACTGAGATCATGAGATGCCAGTAAATAAACAAAGATTTAATAAAACATTTGCACTGACACATCAGAAAAGGCCCAATTATGTTCTTCAAGTTCTTGATTGCCTTCTTCCACTTTATATAAAGCAAATGTCCATTTCAAAATTTAGGGGTGTCAGATTGTGTTTTCTTCAAAATTTATTAGGAATAAGGCTGAACTTTTTGCAAACAGTGTAGGCTCTGATCAGACAGACGCCGCATTCTGAGGCGTCTGATCAGGGCCTGCACTGTTTGCCAATTACCCCTTTTGGGGGTTTCTGGTACAAAATGGGTTAAGATACACAGTAAGTTGTACTAATGTACAAATTTTAGAAGAAGTAAAGAGCTGTGAAACGGGCCTCCGTGGCCTAGTGGATAAGAGCGCTGACTCTTAGTCATTAGGTCTCTCACCGCCGTAGGTTCGAGCCTCGCTAGGGCCACGTGTGAGACGCCAAGTTCTGCAACGGAAGGTCAGGTGGTTTTTCTCCGGGTACTCCGGTTTTCGCCCACCTCTGATTAACGATCGGCTCGATATGAGTGAAATAATCTAGAAAGGGCCGTAAAACCCAAACCAAAAAAAAAAAAAAAAAAAAAAGAGCTGTGATGTCTTGATGCTTAGGGTAAATAAGGTACAATTTTTTCATGAGTAGCTCACACATGCAACAAATGATACCTGAAACAATAAACAACCCACTGATCTAGTAAGATAAAATCAATATCTGTAACCCAATCAATCTGTAAACAAGGTTCCTTTTCAAACTGCAGGAACAATTGCCAATCTAATTTGCTATATCACAATAGCCCTCAGTTGGCTATATTTTTGGGACAAAATACTTTTGAGGGAGGTTGTACTTTTGAGTATAGTTGTACAGACAGACAGACAGACAGACAAGGGCAATCTATATGCCCCTCCCCACTTTGTGGTTGGGGCATAGAGATCAATCAATTTACCACACCACCCTCTATCACTAAGTGCTGCATGGACAATGGTTTTGTTTTGTTTGCTTGGTTTGAGGTTTAACATCCCCGTCAACACAGTATAGGTCATTTTGGAGATGTTGCTTCCAATTTTGTGGGACTTTTACCCGACATTAAGATGAAATGACATCTCAAGCCCTGTTGCCCAATGAAACCAATAGGGTTTATAAGCATGGATGGTCCGACTCGCACCGCTTTGCCTGGGCAGGCTTAGATCCTCTAAGCGGTTTACCAGTACTTGTGTGCGGTCAGATTTCACCTCTGCCTGGAAGCATCATGCAGCCCATCTATTTCTCCCAGGGGCCAACATGGACAATGGTCATGCCCAACATTAACCCACTGTATACTGGTGGACTCTTCCACTGTTATATGCTAGACCAGTCCATTTCTCATTTGGGTCTATTTTTTGTTGTTGTTGTTTAGGCAAACAGTGTAAACAGTGCAGACCCCACATTTTTTGGCTGCTGATCTGTGGCTCCTTTTACGTGTTTCCAGGTTATGACAATGTCAGTTGTCTAACTTGATGCTAAAATATACACCACACCCTCACTGCTATATTTAGTGCAAGAGTGCTCTGACTATTCCAGTTTTTGTCAAGTTCTTAGCAACCCATTTTTGCCAAACAGAATCTTCCTCACTATATAAATATAAGCGGCCATTTTAAAATATAGGTTATCGCCCCCGCCCACCAAGGCTTGAAGAAATATATGGGCTGCTTGATGCTGCCACGCAAAGCTGAAAAAGACCACACACCAGTACTGGTAAACTGCTTAGAGGATCTAGGCTTGCCCAGGCAAAGCAGTGTGAGTCAATGCTTATAAACCCTATTGGTTTCATTGGGCGACAGGTCTTGAAATGTCATTTCATCTCAATATTGGGTAAAAGTACCATAAAATTGGAAGCAAAGTCTTCAAAATGACCTAAACAGTGTTGATGGAGATGTTAAACCTCAAATCAAACAAACAAACAAAATATAAGTTATACATACTGCATTCACTGTATGTATTCGGACAGACAGGCCTGAGCAAACAGTGTAGACCCAGATGAGCCGCCACAGAATGCAGCATCTCATCAGGGTCTACACTGTTTGTCATTTATCCGGCTATTCTTATACACAACATCCGGTAATAAATTGCACTTGTTCAAAGTTTAGAACAAGTACGGTAAGGTTTGGTTTTGGTTTTACGGCCCTTTCAAGATTATTTCACTCAAAACGAGCCGATCGTAAATCAGAGGTGGGCGAAAAAAAGAGAACCCGGAGAAAAACCTTCCGTTGCAGAACTTGGCGTCTCACATTTGACCCGTGCCAGGCTCGAACCCACAGCAGTGAGAGACCTTATGATTAAGAGTCAGCACTCTTACCCACTAGGCCACGGAGGCCCGTTAAGTACGGTAAGGAGTTGAGGTGTCCAAATACATGTATTTATGGTAAATGAAAAGGTCCTGATAAGACAGTGCATTCTGTGCCATCTGATATGGGCCAGAACTGTTTACCTATGCTCAGTATTAAATGGGTTAACCCTTTTTGCACCAAATGGAATCTTCCTTCTTAAATATAGGAGTAGGGGTGTCAGGTTGTGTTATCTTCAAAACTTATTCGGAAAATAGCTGAACCTTTTGCAAACAGTGTAGGTCCTGATCAGACGCTGCATTCTGTGGCATCTGATCTGGGCCTGCACTGTTTGCCAATTACCCATTGTGGGGTTTCCGGTACAAAATGGGTTAATGAGCCATTCCCCACTCATAATCTGATGCAACAATTTAATGCAAGACATATGCAAAATGGAAAGGAAAAAAAAATCGGTTAAGGTGTGAAAGGTCAGAGTATCAAGCATGTGCAGAAACACATGTAATTCCCTGGATTACCACACTCCTACACCAAATATCAGTGCCAGCAATCTTGACAATAAGCCAGGCTACAGCAAATGCCAACAAATATAGCAGAAAGACAGAAGACTGAAGTGCACATTGGCACAGCCTGACCAAGAACTTGCAATAACCCATTATAAGCATCATGTGAGAGCCACATGGAGGAATGTGACTATACCCTGATTGTTATTTTATTATTTTATTTATTATTACCTATAATGAAAGGAAATCAGTGTCAGTTATTTGTTGGCTTTTCTGTTACCATATTCATTCTGAAAACTTACATACCTGAAACTCTTTCAACCCTACAGACCACTACAGATAACTAAGCAAACAGTGTAGATCTAGATGTGATGACCCTTAACCCTTTTTTCACCAAACGGAATCTTCCACCTTATATTATAGCAGGAGTCCATTTCAAAATTGAGGGGAGACAGGTTGTTTTTTGTCTTCAAAATTTATTTCGAAAATGGCTGAACCTTTTGAGGGAGAATAGTACGACAAAGTGTGGACCTGCTCTGTTTGCCAAATACCTATTTTGGAGTTTCTGGAAAATGGAGTTTCCTCATTTTGACCAATGCTGTTTGCTAGCCTATATATGATTTTGATTTAACTCCCTGGATGTGTCAAAGTTCCGAAACTCAACAGATGAATAGATTATAGTGGAAAGGACACACTTTCAGGAAAAGCATTTCCTTCAAAAATATCTCTGTCTCCTTTATTAATAGGGGCCTTATTGTGTTTTGAAGGGGCTCCGTTAAAAGCAAACAGGAAGTCCCAAAAGTTGTCTCCCTTGTGAAAATTATACCTATGATGTATCCAGTAGCCATGCACCTTTACCTATTTTATCCCATTGTATACTACTGCACTCTTCAATTGATTCATGTTGGACAAGTCCATTTGTCATAAAAGGGGTGGTAGGCCTATTTTTTCATTTTCATTCAATTTTTGACAGAAAATTCTGTTAGAAAATAGTGCAGGCCCTGATCAGACGCCTGCGGCGTCTGATCTGGGCCTGCACTGTTTGCCAAGGTACCCCTTTAGGGATTTCTTGCATGCAATATGGCTTAAATACCTGTGTAGGTGAAACCCCAAACGTGACACTGGTGCATGTCAAGATGAGATGCTGCGCTTTCTAAATATTTCAAAACAAGAACACAACTTGACACCTGTCTCCTAGATATAACATTAACAGGGACAATTTCAATCAGAATCAGGCCAAATGCCTTAATATGATGCTTAAAGATTAGAATGCTCCTTCTGCAACAGCTGATATGGTTCTACTCTCCAAATTTTTAAGAAAACAACAGTAACATACATGTATTTACCGAATATATTCGGCGACAGGCCTGAGCAAACAGTGTAGACCCAGATGAGACGCCGCACAATGCGGCGTCTCATCAGGGTCTACACTGCTTGCCATTCAACACGCTATTTTAGTAGTAAATTATACTTGTTCAAATTTTAGAACAAGTATGGTAAGGAGTTGAGGTGTCGGAATATTAAGGGAATCAACAGTAATCTTATAATGGTGTTTGGTGGTTTTATTGTGGTTGGCAGTAATTACCATCTTCCATCAACTAATTATAACAGACATTGTTATTTTCAGATTCCAGATTGCTGCCAACTTTCTGTTTCAATGAAGATGCGAAATAAATCTGTTCCTGAATGAAAATACACAATTTCCACTGCAAACGTAAACAGGTTTGAGAACTTGTCCTGCTGAGCCCGGATATGCCTTATTTTCCAAACACTGACTATCTAGATCAGATGGCATCTGACGAAGCCATCTGATCAGGATCTACATTGTTTGCCATTCAGATTGTGAATTTGTTGCAATAATTTGCATCAAGTAATCTGATCGGTTGATAATCGGTAGTGGGTGTGGCATATATGAATATTCAGCATGACAAGGGTTAACTCTTATCCTGCTGAATATTTTAATTGACCACTGCTATTTCTGAATATCAGCAAATCAGATTACATGATATACTGCTTTTGTTCAAATTCATAAACTGAATGACAAACAGTGTAGATCCTGATCAGATGGTTTCTGCATCTGATCTGTATCTACACTGTTTGCAAAGGAAGGGGTTGTCGTTAACAGCAGGATAAGGGTTAATGTTTCTCAAACCAAGAGTTCTTGGATGAGAATTTTTGTCATGTTGAAAAAATGAATTTTGCCACACCCATTTCTAACTATCAACCAATCAAATTTCTTGATATAATATTTTAAATGAAAATTTTGGTGACTTATGAAAGTTGTCTTCTCTAACAGTTTGAAAAATAAAAAAATCAAAGCATAGAATTGAATCTATGTTAATAACTATTTTCTACTCTCCAGCATCTTTGTATCACTATTGTTGGTGCCCAACAGACATCAATAGCAAGACTACTTATGGTAGTTTTGGTCATAATCATGGTGAGCAAATTGCCAGCAAATATTGAGTATTTTCCATGCAGGTGGCATTTACCAGTAAATACCGGCAAATACAGTTGACTCTCGTTGTCTCGACCTTGCCTATCACGACCCTATCACTTATGTCAAACAGATTTCTAAGTCCCGTATATTTCCCCTATATATTTATTGTATTTCAACTTCGCATGTTTCGAACTTCTAGTAAGTCGACACTTTGGTAATCCCCCCATCATTTTCAGTCCCTGAATATATTTTTCACTGTTTTTACTAATGTGTATCTCGAACCGAAATTCATGATGTAAAGAAAAAAAAAAAAAAGATACCGCTGGTCTTTCAGTTAAAGAAAATAATAACAGACCTTTACAAAACAGTTCATCAATACTCACAATGTTTTTTTTATTTTCCAATTTGTCCAGGTGCATACGCAATTAAAATTAGCGCAAACAACACCTTTACCTCTATTAGGGAAATCATGTGCGTGTAATAAAGACTGACACCTTTGATCTTAATACCTTGTTTCAATGGTCGTGATAGAAGGCGGCTCTAATGTATAAATAGGTCTGACGAGGCTCTTTAATTGGTTGTTTTACGTACTCGTCATTAGTGTCAAAATTGAGTACTGTCCCTTGTCCTGATGCACATGCAGACAGTGAAGATTCTAAAAAGATGGCTCATGACCAGCTTTCTCGGCAGGACCTGAACTGTCCAAAGCAATACGAGGGACTACAGTATGACGTATAGCATGTACTGCTCACAGAAGTGATATAAGCATTGCATTCACAAGCGGGGAACCAGTTCATTTAAGTACATACCTGTTTTTAGCTTATTTGGATACCCGAATATGCAGGAATTTAAAAGACAACAAAACACGTGAGAAATCTTTTATAATCAATATACTTCGACAACCTCCATTACTTTCAAAAACACATTTTAAAAATTCAATAAGCTACTGTTGTCGGAAAATAAGAAGACAGTGACTTAAAAGAGCATACCGCCGCAGGTAGGTTTGGCAGGTTGCACCGTTATCATTGTCATACAAACCATTGGCTGGCAAGACAGACCATACCCTTATAATAATCTTTAACGAAGCGTTGATACCTTTTGACAATAGTGGACAATGCTTAATAACAAAAACATTCGCTGACGTCACTTTCAACTTATCTTCCGACATAACAGAATGCATGTTAGTGCTACTACTCTGGATTAACCAAGAATACCAAGCGGCAAATAATGGACTCCAACATGCATGTGATGTCACACTTTGGTTATCTCGTACTACGGATAACTCGAACTTTTTTATCTGGTCCCGTGAGGTTCGAGATAATGAACGTCGACTGTACTGGAAAATAGCATTTACCACCCTGGAATAGGAGCTTTTTGCGTGACCTACTTCCGGTTCTAACTACAGAATGGGAAAAGCCATGGTCGTCAACGGCCAGTCATTCTGTCGTATTGCTTCAAGGCAGTGGGACAGATAAAGTGTTAATATTAATTACAGCGTAAAACAGTGGAATTCTTTAAACTTTTGACAAATTCTAATGTAAGATAATGGGAGAAACACTGATATGCTGCCCGGTGTGAAATTCCCCATTACGAAAATATGCCTATACAATTTATACATTATCAATTTTTCGGTCACAAAATGGAAATTTTAAGATGAAAAAATTGTGATATTTTTCTTATTTCTGCTCAAAACATAGATTGCGGGCACTAGAAAGAACCGCCTCCACGAGGCAGTTCTATCGAGTACCCACAATCTATGTTTTTGACCAGAAATAAGAAAAATAATGTTTACCCATGTATACCCCAGTTTTACTACCCCGGTATATAAAAGTGGGGTTTGTGGGGGTCAAAATCGCAAAGGCGTGTTTTCATGATGGAAAATCCCAAGTGTAATTTTTTTAGTTAACTGCTCTTAAAGATATATTGTATGTACGACCCAACAGGGTTCTCTCTCTCTCTCTCTCTCTCTCTCTCTCTCTCTCTCTCTCTCTGCATACCACCAATTAGCGAGCAAAGGTAAATGTAAATTACAGTTTGTCGTTAAATAGCTCCATGTCAACTGACATGTAACGTGTCAACAACGTTGTGTCTACATCAAAGTGATGCATTGAATTTGACTTTGTAACGTTGATGAAACGTCAGAACATTGCGTTGGCGATAATATGCAGTGCTCGGATCCATCAAGACTCAGTGGCATTGGAACATTAAATTCAAAAGAAACGAAGAACACCCTTTCAGTGCATGTGAGTTAAACTCCTACACAAATGCAAGATTTTACAGTAAAATCTGGTAGATTTGTAGATTTGTCCAACCTGCCCAGCCCTTACATTAATGGCTCTACAATATCTTCTTGGATACAGGGATCAGTCAAACCTCTCTCATCTCATTGCTCAATGGTCACGTGACATTGAAGTGAGTTGGAGTGGGTGTCGACAGCATGACATTGAGCCAACGTTGACTTGAGGCCCCTTCTGTCGATCCACTCATTAGTTTTTTTAACGACTGTCAGTATGTTTATTTGTCTGTCTAACTGTCTGTCCATTCATCTGTTAGTCAGTCATTCAGTCAGTCAATCTGTCCGTCATGTCACAGGAATCTTCAATGTATTACAAGAGGGCCCAATGGCCCTATATCGCTCACCTGTCTACCAGAAAATCATTAGTGTAGGAAACCACTTGACATTGCTACATACTAAATATCTAAGCTTAGGCAAAGCGGTGTCCATGCTTATAAACCCTATTTGTTTCATTGGGCGACAGGGCTTGAGAGGTAATTTCACCTCAATGTCGGGTAAAAGTTCCACAAAATTGGAAGAGATGTCTCCATAATGACCTATACAGTGTTGACAGGGATGTAAAACCTCAAATCAAACAAAATCTGTGCCTTATGGTTTTGGAAAAGAAGATTTTTTTTAAAGTTTTTTTTTTCCAGTATAAGTCTATAGAAGCTAATGGGCCCTGGGGCTTGGCCAATTTTGACCCAAAGGGCATGGTTGGCAGGATTTATGTAGGTGACCATTTTGTGTTGCTATATACTGAATAACTAAGGTCTGTATTTCATGGTTTCAAAGATGTTTGAAGCTTTTTTCCATTATAAGTTTGTTGGAGTTAAGGGACCACAGGATTTGGCCAATATGGACTAAATATCTAAGTTCTGTGCTTCACAGTTTCTGAGAAGAAGATTTTTTAAGCTTTCTTCCATTATGAGTCTATGGGAGCTAAGGGGCACCAAGGTGTGGCCCATTTGGACCCCAGGGGCATGATTGGCAGGAAATATGTAGGTGACCAATGGCCGTTGCTACATGCTAAATATCTAAGCTCTGGGCCCTGTGGTTTCAGAGAAGAATATTTTTGAAGCTTTTTTCCATTATGAGTCAAGGGGAGCTAAGGGGCCCCTGGGCGTGGCCCATTTGGACCCCAGGGGCATGATTGGCAGGATTTATGTAGGTGACCACTTGCCATTGCTACATGCTAAATATCTAAGCTCTGGGCCCTGTGGTTTCAGAGAAAAAGATTTTTGCTGCTTTTTTTTCCATTATGAGTCTATAGGAGCTAAGGGGCCCCGGGGCGTGGCTCGATTGGACCACAGGAGCATGATTGGCAGGAATTATGTAGGTGACCACTTGCTGTTGCTACATGCTAAATATCTAAGCTCTGGGCCCTGCGATTTCAGAGGAGAAGATTTTTGAAGCTTTTTTCCATTTTGAGTCTATGGGAGCGAAGGGGCCCCAGGGCGTGGCCCATTTGGAACCCAGGGGCATGATTGGCAGGAATTATGTAGGTGACCACTGGCCATTACTACATGCTAAATATATAAGCTCTGGGCCCTGTAGTTTCAGAGTAGAAGATTTTTGAAGCTTTTTTCCATTATGAGTCTATGGGAGCGAAGGGGCCCGGGGGGGGGTGGCCTATTTGGAACCCAGGGGCATGATTGGCAGGATTTATGTAGGTGACCACTTGCCATTGCTACATGCTAAATATCTAAGCTCTGGGCCCTGTGGTTTCAGAGAAGAAGATTTTTGAAGCTTCTATCCATTACGAGTCTATAGGAGCAAAGTGGCCCCGGGGCGTGGTCCGTTTGGACCCCAGGGGCATGATTGGCAGGAATTATGTAGGTGACCGCTTGCCATTGCTACATGCTTAATATCTAAGCTCTGGGCCCTGTGGTTTCAGAGGAGAAGATTTTTGAAGCTTTTTTCCATTATGAGTCTATGGGAGCGAAGGGGCCCTGGGGCATGGCCCATTTGGCACCCAGGGGCATGATTGGCAGGAATTATGTAGTTGACCACTTGCCCTTGCTACATGCTAAATATCTAAGCTCTGGGCCCTGTGGTTTCAGAGAAGAAGATTTTTAAAATTTTTCCCTTTATAAGTCTATGGGAGCTATATGTTGCCATGGCAACCAGAATTCCAATCTGATCAGCCCAAAAACCTTATGCAGCCTTTCCCCCTACCTGATGATGCTTCACATGAAATTTGATCAAGATTGGCCATGGGGTATTAGAGATATACTTATTTGAAATTGTTTACGGACGCATGGACGGACAGACGACGAACAAAAAGTGATCCCAAAAGCTCACCTCGTCACTACGTGACAGGTGAACTAATAACTGCACATGTAGACAGACAGACAGACAGATCTAAGTTCTGTCCGTACGTGATAGCTATACGTGGATAGCAAATAAAATGAAAAACTTATTTTGTAAGTAACAGTATCTCAAGCCAGTGACATGGGTCATTAGCGAAGAGATTTTCGTCAATTAAAAACAGATCCAGGATAAATGAATTTCAGTAATAAAAGCAAAATATTATTCTTTCCTTCTCAAGGCATTATTTCAATGTACCAGTAAACAGGTATATTTTCCCTCAAAATGTCTGAAAATTGTTAGCATTTTAAGTTGAATAGCAATGGCCCTTTCAATAGACGGCCAGTGCTTTGCGCATGCGCAATGATGACGTCATAAACGAAATTCCTAAAACCTCATGTTAAAACAAAACCCTACACTCAACAGTTATATACTGAACCAAAAAAGAAACGCAACTTTTTAACCCAAAAGATTTTCATGCAACCATCAGGTTGACTGAAAAATCATTTTGCGATTTACTTTCATACTTTTTAAACTTTCTTATGCAGAAAACATTTGGGCAATATCTGTATAGTTTAACACTCCACTTGGCAATTCGTTGTTTTCAACATTTCCTCGTGCAGTACATTAAATGTATACAGTAACCTCATCATAATGGCATATTGTGTTGCCTGGAGTTTAGGTTTCAAAAGTCTGGTAAAATTTCTCTACGGAATATGGTACGTTTGAAGCAAGATCAATGTAACGTAGCGATCCAAATGCTACTACATGGGAGGTCTCAGGCTGTCATCGCCAGGAACTTCCAAGTGTGTAAATCGACGATAACTCCTACGTCAAAGGGGAACGACAAATGACAGTTCCAGAAGTGGACGTCCACGTGTTACAACACATCGACAGGACGGATACATCCGTCTAACCCACCTTAGTAATCGGTACATCTTCGAGACATCTCAGGTGACACCAGGAACGCACAACAATTGAATAAGTGCAGATGTCAGGAATTGCCCTGTTTAGCTTATGTCCTCATCGCCTGTACGTTGGTATGCCATTAACACCACCACGAAGCCAGGTTAGAATGGCGTGGCTCATACAACATAGGCCAAACCTGTTTCCCCTTTGTCAGTGGCGTAATGTAATGTTTTCAGACGAGTCCAGGTACTTGTTGTACAGAGCTGACGGCCGTCAACGTGTGTATAGGTGTGACGGAGAGCGTTATCTTGACAATTGTTTGGTTGAACGTGATCGATTTGGAGGCGGTGGGTTGATGGTGTGGGCTGACATATCTTATGGTCACAGAACGCCCCTGGTAATCATTGATGGATCTTTGATGGCTCAGCGTTAGGTTGATGTAGTTTTATGACCGGTAGTTGTTCCATATGTACGACAGAACAACATTACGTTTCAACAGGATAACGCTCGGGCGCATGTAGCAAGGCCAGTGATTTTTTTTTACAAATTTTCAACTATGACTCCTGGGACTCTTCAACCAAAAAATTGTGCGTACCAAATCTGAAAGTATGAGTCCCAATATTTGGAGGGAAAAAATGGGAAGCCAAAAAAAAAAAAGATCGGTTCTGTATAGTTAAAAATAATGTGGTGATGAATGAATGTCTAGTATCTGTTATTTGCAATGAACAGAATCAATCATCAACTTGTGCTGTTTACTAGCCCAAAGAAATCCAGCTAAAGTGTACGTTTTTGTGTCTATTTTCCTATTCTTTTTCAGAGGAATGTTTTCTACTTTCATTTTGGATAAATGCGCATCGCAACGCAAGTTGTGTGAAATTTACTTCATGCACAATGGAGGTAAAATCCCGAACGTTTCCTCCTGATTGGGACACCAGCTATCTGAACAGGTGCTGACAAATCCATTGCCCGGCTGCCCGGGACAAGTCCGAAATCGCGTCGGGCAGGTGACCTTACGACGCCCGGTCGAGCAAGTGCAAAAATATCGTGTACAACTGTCAGCTTTTTGAGTCCTTAAATACGGTAAAACTAGAGTAAGTAAATCACAAACATTGCTGCAGTGTCCGGCTTTATCGACAATTCAGAGACAAATCGTCTGGGTATTTATAACGGTTCAATTATGACACTATTGTTAATCCCTTTCATATAATTGCCAAGTAAACATGATTGCCCTGCGGTGCACGTCTTTCATTTCATCGATAAGCCAACTTGAACAAGGTGTGAAAATATGGTCAATTATCTCTCTAATTTGTGTTTATCCCCTTATGTATGCATAATAAAAACAGACTTTTCTACTATCTTTTGAATGTTATGTTTTGGCGCCAAATAGCAGACGCTAGACAGGAAAAGTCAAACCCTGTTGTTCGAGCTTCTGAGGATAATTCGGGGGCTGTGCAAAACGCTGTTTTCTATCCACCTCTATTCACAACCATTGTGCTATCGAGAAAATATTTTATCGGGTCCAAACATTTTTTTATGAAAGATATACACCCCATTAAAATAAAACAATGGCATTAAACACGTGTGAGGTTGCTGGCATCAGATGACGTCATTTACCGATCACGTGTAGAAAAACGGTATTGGTGGTTTGTGGGCGGCGATTTGGATGGCGGAAAACTTTGATGTTCGCATTGAACTTCATTGTGTGAAAGTTCGGGCTCGTTTTGGATGGAAGGGATCCTCGTCTTGTGGTTGGATCATTAAATTGTACCTGTATCGATTTTTCAGTGACTCTTTGGGCAGTTCAGTAAAAGTGCGGTATTTTATCACTTCCGCCGATATTTACAATCGCCAAAACGAAAGTTGGATTTTTCGTCCATGATTTTTTTTTGCGTCCGATGGACACACATATTTTATGATTGTGCGTCCTCAGTCCTATTTGTGCGTCCTGGACGCAGGACGCAGGGGTAAAAAAATCACTGAAGGCTCAGCATGGTTTTTCTTCAGCAAAACAATGTTGACGTGATGCACTGGCCTCGGTATAGTCCAGATCTCTCTCCTATAGAACATTTGTGGGACGTCTTGGACACAATGGACAGGCGCGTACGTAACCACCCCCAGCCGCCAACAACGCGTCAAGCCTTGCGTCTCGTGCTCATACAGAAGTGGAATGCTATTCCCCAGGCAAAGATCAATCGTTTAATCTTATCCATGACCAGGCGTGTGCGTGCAGGACTGAATGCAAATGGAGGACATACTCAATATTAACTGCTTAGGTCAAAGGCCAAGGTCAAACATAGATGCTTGCATAAAAGTTGCCATTCTTAAATGCAAGCTTGAACTAAGTATCATTAATGAAGCTGAAATAATTCTAAAGAAATGAACTTAACCATTAGGATGAATGCTAGGGTGGTTGCAATATTTTACAAAGTCAGTGAACCATAAAATGTGGGTCAAGGTCAAATATGGATGCTTGTGTTTAAGTTTCCATCTCCAGATACAAGTTTGTACCAAGTATCATTAATGAAGCTCCTTCAGTTTTTGAGAAATTAACTTGACCATTTGGGTGAACGCTAGGGTGGTCGCAATATTTTACAAAGTCAGTGAACCATAAAATGTAGGTCAAGTGAAATACAGATGCTTGCATTTAACTTGCCACCCCCAGATAGGAGTTTGTACCAAGTAATATTAATGAAGCTCTTATAGTTATTGAGAAATTAGCTTGACCGTTTGGGTGAACGCTAGGGTGGTCTCAATATTTTACGAAGTCAATGAATCATGAAATGTAGGTCAAGGCAAATATGGATGCTTGCATTTAGGTTGCCATCCCGAGATACAAATTTGTACCAAGTATCTTTAATGAAGCTCTTATCAGGGATTTTCCTACCCATCAGAATCAGGGGCCGTTGGGTTTTGGAAAAACAGCTCGCTAATATTTACAGTTGGGAATTTAAATCAGCTGTAACTTTGTCAATTTTGGTTCAATTTTCATGAAATTTTTATCAAAATGTAGCACAACATCAGAAATTGGGAAATGTGTTATAAAATTTTGGAATATCTGTCTTTAAATTGGGAAAAATAGGGGCCAATTACCGGCCCCAAAATTGCACTAGGAAAATCCCTGCTTATAGTTCTTGAGAAATTAACTTGACCATTAGGGTGAACGCTAGGGTGGTCGCAATATTTTACAAAGTCAGTGAACCATGAAATTTAGGTCAAGGTCAAATATGGATGCTTGCATTTAAGCTGCCATCCACAGATTCAAGTTTGTACCAAATATCATTGATGAAGCTCTTATAGTTCTTGAGAAATAAACTTGACCATTAGGGTGAAAGCTAGGATGGTCTTAATATTTTACAAAGTCAGTGACCAATCAATGTTGGTCAAGGTCAAATATGGATGCTTGCATTTAAGTTGCCATCCCCAGATACAAGTTTGTGCCAAGTGTCATTAATGAAGCCCTTATAGTTCTTGAGAAATAACCCTGACCATTAGGGTGAATGCTAGGGTGGTGGCAATATTTTACAAACACAGTGACCCATAAAATGTAGGTCAAGGTCAAATATGGATGCTTGCATTTAAGTTGCCATCCCAGATACAAGTTTGTGCCAAGTGTCATTTATGAAGCTCTTATAGGTATTGATAAATAAACTTGAACCTTTGGGTGAATGCTAGGGTGGTCGCAAATGTTGACGCCTTGACAAACAGACGAACGAACGGATTGAAAACCTGACGCCTATATCGCGCCATGCTAATAGCAGACGCGACAAGCTGTTATAGAACGAAGTCAGTGACCCATGAAATGTAGGTGAAGGTCAAATATGGTTGCTTGCATGTAAGTTGTCATCCTGTGATACAAGTTTGTACCAAGTATCATAAAAAAAAAATGAAGCTGTTATAGTTCTTGAGAAATAAACTTGAACCTTATGGTGAACGCTAGGGTGGTCGCAATATCTTATGAAGTCAGTGACCCATGAAATGAAGGTGAAGGTCAAATATGGTTGCTTGCATGTAAGTTGTCATCCCCTGATACAAATTTGTACCAAGTATCATAAATGAAGCTCTTATAGGTATTGAGAAATAAAGAAGTTGAACCTTAGGGTGAACGCTAGGGTGGTCGCAGTACCTTACAAAGTCAGTGACCCATGAAATGTAGGTAGGTGATGGTCAAATATGGTTGTTTGCATGTAAGTTGTCATACTGTGATACAAGTTTGTACCAAGTATCATAAATAAAGTTGAACCTTAGGGTGAATGCTAGGGTGGTCGCGATATCTTACGAAGTCAGTGACCCATGAAATATAGGTGAAGGTCAAATATGGTTGCTTGCATGTAAGTTGTCATACCGTGATACAAGTTTGTACCTAGTATCATAAATGAAGCTCTTATAGTTCTTGAGAAATAAACTTGAACCTCAGGGTGAATGCTAGGTTTGTCGCAAATGTTGACGCCTTGACAAATGGACGGATGGAAAACCGGGCTCCTATATTGCGCCATGCTAATAGCAGGCGCGACAAACATGGATTTGTTTTCCAAACAGTGTCACTGGAAATTGAACTCTCTATGGTAGTTACATTCAGGAATGATAATATTATTGCGTCATTAAATGATTTTCTGTAAACATGATTATTCAGGGCATTTTCAGCCTGTTCAGCAGGGCCGAAATTCGGCCCCATTCCCAAAGCAAAATAGCCTAAATTTTTCCCAATTTCACCATATTTTTTCCCAAAAAAATGAAACTAGAGCTATCACTAAAGGTGATGAATACCCCCACAAAAACTGCCTTGATAGTACAACAGCGGCATTTTGCAATTTTTTCACTTGAAAGTAGGGATGTAACGATAGTCAGAAAATGACTATTGCGATAGTATTGACATTGCAAGAAGAACCATTGCGATACTATTACTATTGCTGACTACTATTGCAATACTATTGCGATACTATTGCCGGATACATATTTTATTGTTTAAGATGAAAATAAAAAATATTCAAACCTTCAAACTGTTTTGCTGTATGTTTTATCTACATAAAAGATATAAACAAGATAATTTACACAGAGGGACAACTGTTGTAAACTCCTGTTTGCTTTTCTGTCTGCCCTACAGGAAGAAAAAACTCCCCAGGAGCAACTTTTTTTCTTTTAGTTTAAATTCTCCTGGAAGAGCCGGGAAACTCATTTTATTAGAAGAAGCCAAGAAGATTCCAGCCAAGTACACTTATCATTTCACAATGAGAATGTACATGTAACATCAGTTTCTTAATCAAAATAAATGTAAGCTCTTCACGAAGGCAATGAAATCTTTGCTTGTCTTCAAAAACAACTTCAGACATGATAAAGTGACTAAATACACCTCAAGCTCTTTATAACACAGAACTTCGGGTCCAACCAACCGTGTTAGTTAACCGAATCGTGTTATAAACGCCGACCGAATTTGTCACGGATCAGTCTGTTCTACTATTACACTGAAAACACAAGCCTCCGGCGCTAACGTTAAGCCTACAATGTTTCGCATGACAAGGTGTGAAAATAAGATCAGGTTATGTCTCTATCATAAAATTTAATCCACAATCAAATCGCTCCGGGCCTAAGAGGATTAGTTACATCTAACAGTAGATGTATGCATGTAAATATGAAACAGACTATTCTACTGTCTCGTGCATGGTTATGTTTTGGCGCCAAAATAGAAGACGCTTGGTGGGAAAAGTCGTACACTTAAATAATACATCCGAGGATAATCCAGGAATTGTGCAAAGTTAAGTTCTCTATCCACAACAGTTTAGCTATCACATTTTATGAAAGAAATACGCCCCATTAAAAATGGTAGTAGATATCTGAGAAACTAGGTTGACAATGCACACGATTCAGAATCAGAATTGTTTCCGGTGACACGTCAAATGACATTCATACACCAGGACCTGTGATACAGGAAGTTAGATTTGAATCTTCTGGCAGAAAATCTGATGAAATTTTAATATAAGTCTCAGTGTTTCGGTACACAATCGATCGCATGCGTTTGTTAAACAGAACACCATTGAAATCGGGGCCAACAAATTTTTAAATCCAAATCGGCCCCGGCCGACCGATGACGTCATCAGTAACGTGCCAAACATGCCTTATAATGTCATCCCCGACATTATTGCATCTGCCAACTTATCTAATTGCCCATCATTTTTATTGTGAATTGATTTTCCAAAAATCATTTGCATATTTCTTTTGTTGTTTGGTCAAATCTTTTAGCAATACAAATAAACAGAAAATCGAACCACGTTTTTATTTTCTTTAATTGTTTTCTAGTGCTGTATTTTCCTGTGCATATTTTGAATGCACGATGTCCAAGATTTAAAATTAATTCCTCGGCTGTACAGACATTGTCTGGATGCCCAAATTATAAACGTTCTTTGCACGACGACACGTATTTCATTTCCTTTGATGTCTGCTATTGACAAAAATAAGAATCCTCTAAAACATCAACCAGAACAATTTTTTGCACCTTTTGAAGCGGTAATGACACATGCGGACTTTCCATGCTTCACGTGCTAATGCGGGCGGCACCCTTTGATAATAAATACCACTGTGTAAACACGCATTAATTATCACTTTTCATATCACTAGCTTACCGACAGCTTGCAGATTAGCGAATCAAAATATGTGGTCAATTATTTCGAACTCAACATTAAAGTGTTTACTGTTGAAATGCGCTTCAGAAAGCTGTAAATTTACCAGTTCAATGAAGGAATATTCAGGGTACTGACTCTATACCGACATTTGGTTTTAAGTGAATAATCCATAACAAATAGGATGCATAAACACCGTGTACCTGTAGGCTACCGCCAAATCATGATTTGGCAGTAATTGTATTACCCTTATCTCGCGACAAGCAGCCGTTGCAAGCATACGTTGACTCCCACTGGCACAGGAGATTATTGGATTACAATTAAGACAATATACAGTTTGATGCTTGACCGGGTACAAGACGCAGATCGTAATAAAGAATATATTTAAGAATGAAAACAACTTCGAGAATTATCTGAAAAACTTGTGATATAGAAAACTATCGAAACTATCGATAGTTCAAAACACTATCGGCAATAGTCATCGATGTTTGACTTTACCATCGATGCAGTACTATCGGCCCAGTGCCTATCGCAATGCATCGATGGTCCGATGCATTGTTACACTCATACTTGAAAGGGGCCATAACTATGTCGAAAATTGACGAATTGTAGTGGAAATCGAACTTGACCTGTATTTTATGATGTTACATCAGTGTACCAAAAATTATAAACAAGAGGGCCCATAGGGCCCTGGTTCGCTCACCTGATCCAAAGCATAACAAGTGGGCTCCGGGCAGGGTCAATTTTGGCCCTATAGGGCTAAAATTTGAACAATCTTGGTAGAGGTCCACAAGATGAAGCTTCATATCTAATATGAAAGACCTGGGCTTTCTGGTTTCAGAGAAGAAGATTTTAAAGGTTTACCCTGCATATAGAAGTCTATGTAAAACAAGATTTTCCCTATATAAGTCTATGTTAAACCAAAGGGCCCCGGAGCGGGGGCATTTTTGGCCCCAGGGCTATAATTTGAACAATCTTGGTAGAGGTCCACTAGCTGAAACTTCATAACAAATATCAAAGACCTAAGCCTTGTGTTTCAGAGAAGATGATTTTTAAAGATTTTCCCTAAATAAGTCTATGTAAAACCAAAGGGCCAAATGGCGGGGGCATTTTTGGTCTCAGGGCTATAATTTGAACAATCTTTATAGAGGTCCACTGGCTGAAGCGTCATAACAAATATCGAAGACCT
Organism: Lucinisca nassula; assembly: GCA_963580285.1. Lineage (NCBI taxonomy): Eukaryota > Metazoa > Mollusca > Bivalvia > Lucinida > Lucinidae > Lucinisca > Lucinisca nassula. The sequence goes on from OY757010.1 coordinate 170,733,873, forward strand.
AAGCCTTGTGGTTTCAGAGAAGAAGATTTTTCAAGATTTTCCCTATATAAGTCTATGTAAAACCAAAGGGCCCCGGAGCGGGGGCATTTTTGGCCCCAGGGCTATAATTTGAACAATCTTGGTAGAGGTCCACAAGATGAAGCTTCATACCAAATATCAAAGACCTGGGCCTTGCAGTTTCAGAGAAGAAGATTTTTCAAGATTTTCCCAATATAAGCCTATGTAAAACAAAAGGGCCCTGGTGCGGGGGCATTTTTGGCCCCAGCACTATAATTTGAACAATCTTGGTAGGGGTCTACTAGATGAAGCTTCATACCAAATATCAAAGACCTGGGCCTTGCCGTTTCAGAGAAGAAGATTTTTCAAGATTTTCCCTATATAAGCCCATGTAAAACCAAAGGGCCCCCGTGCAGGGGGCATTTTTAGCTCCAGCACTATAATTTGAACAATCTTGGTAGGGGTCCACTAGATGAAGCTTCATACCAAATATCAAAGACCTGGGCCTTGCAGTTTCAGAGAAGAAGATTTTTAAAGATTTTCCCTATATAAGCCTATGTAAAACAAAAGGGCCCTGGTGCAGGGGCATTTTTGGCCCCAGCACTATAATTTGAACAATCTTGGTAGGGGTCCACTAGATGAAGCTTCATACCAAATATCAAAGACCTGGGCCTAGCGGTTTCAGAGAAGAAGATTTTTCAAGATTTTCCCTATATAAGCCCATGTAAAACCAAAGGGCCCCCGTGCGGGGGCATTTTTAGCTTCAGCATTATAATTTGAACAATCTTGGTAGGGGTCCACTAGTTAAAGCTTCATACCTAATATCAAAGACCTGGGCCTTGCGGTTTCAGAGAAGTAGATTTTTAAAGATTTTCCCTATATAAGCCCTTGTAAAACCAAAGGGCCCAACTGCGGGGGCATTTTTGGCCCCAGCACTATAATTTGAACAATCTTGGTAGGAGTCCACTAGATGAAGCTTCATACCAAATATCAAAGACCTGGGCCTTGCGGTTTCAGAGAAGAAGATTTTTCAAGATTTTCCCTATATAAGCCCATGTAAAACCAAAGGGCCCCCGTGCGGGGGCATTTTTAGCTCCAGCACTATAATTTGAACAATCTTGGTAGGGGTCCACTAGATGAAGCTTCATACCAAATATCAAAGATCCGGGCCTAGCGGTTTCAGAGAAGAAGATTTTTAAAGATTTTCCCTATATAAGCCCATGTAAAGCCAAAGGGCCCCCGTGCGGGGGCATTTTTGGCCCCAGCACTATAATTTGAACAATCTTGGTAGGGGTCCACTAGATGAAGCTTCATACCAAATATCAAAGACCTGGGCCTTGCGGTTTCAGAGAAGAAGATTTTTTAAGTTTTCGGTGAAAAAAATCTATTTTTGGCTACTGTGACCTATATGTGCAATGGACCGGAACCATTTGAACAACTTTGAAAGGGGACCACCTAAGGATCATTTCTGTGAAGTTTGGTCAAAATCCGATCAGTGGTTTAGGAGGAGATGTCGTTTGAAGAAAAGTTTACGGACGCACGGACGGACGCACGCACGCACGACGGACGACGGACAAAAAGTGATCCCAAAAGCTCACCTTGTCACTACGTGACAGGTGAGCTAAAAAAGGGTGAAGCGCTTTTTGAGTTATCGTCTGGAAACCAAGTCAACAGACCGACCGACAAGCTCACTCCTATATTATAATATATCCCCCCCCCCCCCCAAATTTCATTTGTGGGGGTATAAAAATAAAAGCCACAAAAGAGCAGAGAAAACAATACTTAACATCAGAGGTTAACACTGGACAGTCAAGATGAAAATTCACACCAGTGAAGCTACAGCTATATTGCACTGCTTCACTATCAAATTCATAAGACTATCATGAGCAAAATTCATAGTACTGGCATCTCTCTGATGAAATTGTGTTCCCAATTTTGGTATTTTGTCGGTAATTTTTACCCAATTTTGCCCAGGGGCCTTTTCCCAAAATACCTGGATAATTCCTGTTATTTCTGCAAATACTCGCATTTATATATGGAGTTGTGGATTTTTTTCGGTTCATATATACATGTATGGATAATTACAATAACAGCAGATAGTTGACATAATATTAAATAATACTGATATAGTTTTAACTCTGATATTATTTTATTTGTCTAATTTAATGTAATGTTAGAATAAAAAAACAGACTCTTAGTCATTAGGTCTCTCACTGCCGTAGGTTCGAGCCTCGCTCGGGCCACGTGCGAGATGCCAAGTTCTGCAGCGGAAGGTCAGGTGGTTTTTCTCCGGGTACTCCGGTTTTCGCCCATCTCTGATTAACGATCAGCTTGATATGAGTGAAATAATCTTGAAAGGGCCGTAAAACCCAAACCAAAAAAAAAAACAAGATGTGTTTGTGAAACACTGATGCCCCCGGACAGCGCCAATGTTAATGTTTTTAAAAATTTTGAAAAAAATAGGTCAAAGGTCAAGTTCAAGGTCACGAGATCAAAAATTATGGTACCACTGGAAAGGTCTTGTGATAAGGTATACACATGTGAAATATGAATGCTCTATCTATTACCATTCAAAAGTTATGCCCAATGTTAAAGTTTTTGCAGACGGACAAACAGACAAACAGACGGACAGACCAAAAACTATATGCCCCCGAATCTCTTAGATTCCGGGGGCATAAAAAAAGAATAAAAAAGGCCTATTTAGTATCTGCCACCATTCTCATCTGTTTACTTTTAGTTTTACCTAGACTGATTGGTAACATGGTGCAAATAATGACATCCTTTTGTCCATCCTTGCCCCCTGGCCATCTTGTGATCACGTAAATAAACAATGTCTCCAGAGTTGTTGTTTTTGTAATCTTGCAATTCACTTTAAAACTTAAGTGTTGGACAATAGTAAAATGCTATAAATATCCTAAAATTTGAACACATGGTTTTTACCACACAAAGTGTAGGACAATATCCCCTCCGAACAAAATCCCCTCTGCTCATTTTTGCATAGGTTGACGAAATCCCCTTCATCATGTCCATGTTTTTCACAAGGTGGACATTTTTTTTTTTTGGTTTGGGTTTTACGACCCTTTCAAGATTATTTCACTCATATCGAGCCGATCGTTAATCATAGGTGGACGAAAACCGGAGTACCCGGAGAAAAACCACCTGACCTTTCGTTGCAGAACTTGGCGTCTCACACGTGACCCGAGCGAGGCTCGAACCCACGGCGGTGAGAGACCTAATGACTAAGAGTCAGCGCTCTTATCCATTAGGCCACGGAGGCCCGTACAAGGTGGACATAATCCCCTTTGAAACTTTTTACAGAGTGGACATAACCCCCCTTGTGATCTTTACAAGGTGGACAAAATCCCCTCCATAAGATGAACAAAATCCCCTTCGGACAAAATGCCCCTCAAGGGCACACCTTTCAGTAAAATTAACACCAAATTTGACTAGCTTATATATGAGGCCCAAACAAAAACAAATGGCTCGGACCCATCCCAGAAATATCTCTGCACTAGCTGATCGGAGGATAATTGTCACATTGTCAGTTAACCACTACTATTCACAAGGAAGACACCTTAAAAAAAAAACGGGCGAAATTTCAGGGCGAAGTTTTTTTTTTTCGCTTTTAGCGACCAAGTCGGCAAAGTGAGACCCAACAGGGCTACTTCTTCGCCTGAGTCTCCCTCTAGCTTGAGCCCTGGAACAGAAAGTTTTACTTGTTTGTTTGTTTGTTTGATTTGATGTTTAACGTCCCCGTCAACACTGTAAAGGTCATTTTGGAGACGTTGCTTCCAATTTTGTGGGACTTTTACCCGACATTGAGATGAAAAGACATCTCAAGCCCTGTCGCCCAATGAAACCAAGAGGGTTTGTTAGCATGGACGGTCTGACTCGCACCGCGGTTCCTGGACAGGCTTAGATCCTCTTAGCAGTTTACCAATACTAGTGTGCGGGCCGGATTCAGCTCTGCGTGGAAGCATCATGCAGCCCATATATTTCTTCAAGCCCCTATGGGCGGGGGCAGAAAAGTTTTACTTATTCAACATCAAAGACTGCATGAAAAAATTTTTGAAACGTGTCTTGTGTTTGAAAACAGATTTATTTCTCACGTGGGTAAACTATAAATTGAGGAAACAGGAACACTGTGTGACACCTTGTGACTAAGATACCAGTGCAATACCAATATGTGAGATGCACCCAGTGTTTACAAGGGTCATAATAAAAGTTTGTCCGTCATTACTGACAATGACCAATCTTAATCATATTTGATAAATGTTACTAAGAGATGGATTCTAGATCTGAACTGTCTGTTGCAAAAAGAGCAACAGAGGCTAGGGGAAGACAGCTCTGTTGGTGATGCCTTAGCTCTGTGCACGTTTCTGCTCAGCTTCACTGATTCTTTTTGCCTCATATTCATTGGCACCCCTTTTGATGAGACTTCGCCACTTTGCTCTGTCCTGTGAAATTTGTTCCCATGACTCTGTTGGAATGTTGAAGTCCCTGAGGGAGGCTTTGAGGGTGTCTTTGTAGCGCTTCTTCTGACCGCCTTGGGAGTGTTTGCCCATTTCTAGCTCCTCAGGCATTCTTGTAACATGGCCTGTCCATCTTAACTGTGCTAATTTCAGAAGAGTATGTACACTTTGCATCCATGTCCTGTTCAGGACTTCTGTGTCTGGAATTCTGTCTTGCCACTTCATCATTAAGAGTTTTCTAAGACAGCTAGTATGGAAGTGATTCAGTCTTTTGGTGTGCCGTTGGTTAACTGTTAATGTTTCAGATGCATACAATAGTGTTGGCAGCCCCACAGCTCTGTAGACTTTCAGTTTTGTGTCAAGTCTGATTCCACTTCGATCCCAGACACTACCACTTATTCGGCCAAAGGCTGCACCAGCTTTGGCAATCCTGGCATTGAATTCATCAGCAATTTACACGGCTTTTGACAGTGTGCTCCCAAGGTAGGTGAACTTGTCTACCACTTGCAATCTTTGACCTGTCACAGTGATGGTGGGCTCTTTGTAAGGCTTACCACTTACCAGGTGCTGGCTGATAGACTACTTCAGTCTTTTTGCAGGGGCTGACAAATCCACTGCCCGGTCGCCCGGGACAAGTCCGAAATCGCGCCGGGCAAGTTGACTTTGACCCTTCGACGCCCGGTCGGGCAAGTGCAAAAAATCGTCTACAATCGTCAGTCTCTTGAGTCCTTAAATACAGTAAAACTAGACCAGTAAGTAAATCACAATAATTCCCGCTTTGTCGGCAATTCAGAGACGAAACCATCCATGTTTTTATATTGGTTCATTTATGACACTATTGTTAATCCCTGTCATATAATTACCTATTATACATGATTGCCCGGCGGTGCGTGTCTTTCTTTTCTTGCGTAGTGTGTACCGCCAGCGCTATCGATAAGCGTGACAAGGTGTGAAAATAAGATTGTCTCTAATTTGCGTTTATCTCTGCCATAAAATTTAATCCACAATCAATGTGAAAATAATAGCTCCTACGTTTTGCTACATCTTACGGTAGTAAAAACGGACTATTCTACTATCTCGTGAATGGTTATGTTTTGGCGCCAAGTAGCAGACGCTGGCGGAAAAAGTCGAATGTTTTAATGTTGGTAACCGCGGATAAGTCGCGCCTCTATCCACAACCGTTTAGCTATCGAGAAAATATTTTTTTACCGGTTCCAAACATTATTTTTATGAAAGAGATACGTCCCATTAAAATAAAACAATGGCGTTAAACACATGTGGTGTTGCTGGGGTCGGATGACGTCATTTACCGATCGCGTGCAGATAAAATGGGAGTGTTGGTTTGTGGACGACGATTTGGATGGCGGAAATGATGATCGCATTGAACTTGCTTGTAGGGTGGGTGTGGACGCTTGGGTTCGTTTGTGATAGAGTGGGTTTCTGGTCTTCTGGTTGGATCATTAAATTGCAAGCTAAATAAACTGCATTCTTTAAATCTTTTATCTCGCTGCCCTGACACTTCTAATCTTTTGAGTAGATCTGTATCGGCTGCAGCTCGTGTTTATCGTGCGTGTCCAATTAAATGAGTTTATATAACTGTATCTTAAATTGCTAATCGGTTAAGGTATTATGTCAGCAATTAACTTGAAAGGTACCGTTATTGACTGTGACAACAACAGTATTTTCTACGTATTACCGCACAGAGGGAAATAAATAGAAGTGAATGCAATGATCAGGAATCGATACAATTAACCCTGAGCTCCCATCAGAGACACCAAAGGGAAATAAACACTAACATGAAATGACTAGACCCTAATGGAAAGTGGTTGTGCTTGTAACTTGACAGAAACCTTGGATTATATTTATAAATGTTAGTCGTCATCATCGTCACCATTATCCCCCCCCCCCCCCCCACATCCAACCCCACTTTGAGTTCCAAAAGCCTGGGCAAGTAGGATTTTGAGCTGGGCAAGTGCAAAAATATTTTACTTGCCCGGTGGGCAAGTGGATAATTTTTGGATTTGTCAGGCCCTGCTTTTTGTGAGATCATAGTTATCACAGGAGTAAGATACTTGATCTAACCTTTCTGCATCTTCTCTTCTGTAGGAGCACCTTTTGCCATGTCATCAGCATTAAGGCACTCATCTAGCACCTCTGCCTGCACCTGAGATTTGGCTTGCAACCTTCTGAGATTGAAAAGCTTCCCATCAAAGTGATACCTAATAGGTATGTCATTGTCACCATCCTTGAAAGCATCTGTGTTCATGGCAGAAAACATCATGCTGAACAGTGTTGGGACTAACACACAGTCTTGCTTGACTCCGTTTGTCACAGGGAATGGGTACCCATTCCTGAACACATCACATTATATCGTCGGGTGCCCGCAGTTTGTTACCCCCTTAACTATGTGACATCATCATTTTCTGTGCTCTTGCGCTTGCCTCGTTCTCATGTGACTTTCATAATGCGGTTATTTTTAGCTGTCAACTAGAAGTTTTCCTGGACAAAGTTTTGCCAAGAATGGCATTCATACAAATGAGTTTACATCAATATAATATTTTTCTTTTGCAAGAAAGTCATTTTCTCTATTCCCAAATTCATCATCTGGAAAAATACTAATAAAAATTATTTTTCAATCTGATGTGCCACAACGATCTTTTGACTGTTTTGTTTACCATTTCAGGGTTACGATCACATGACCTGTCAAATAAAATTAGGCCAAAATAAAGAAATTAATCAATTCCGAAATTCTGTTGGTTCTTAGAGTATTGTGTGACAGGTTCAGGTAAACACTGGGTGCATCTCATATATTGCACTGATATCTCAGCCGTAAGGCGTCACATAATGTTCCTGTGTCCTCATTGCATAGTTGTCCCATAAAAGGAATAAATCTGATATCAAATACAAGGTATGTGTTCCAAGTTGTTTTTTTCTTTTACTGTCTTTGATGTTGAAAAATAGCCATCGGAAGAGATGGCAAATCCCCCGACCAAAAGCCATTATGGCCTTCAGAAGATTGTTCACCAATAGAAAGTGCACCAGAATTAAACCAGCAATATATCACAAAAGTATTGCAGTTATGGTCATCACAAGATTATACTGTCAGGGGAGATAATTAAAAAAGCAGGGCACTCAGAATTGTGGTTCTTGTGCATGACATGCCTGCTTAAGCACATGCACTTCTGTACATTGTCTCAAGGTGTATTGGAGATATGGTGATCACAAGCTGGTCATACTGTTATATTGGAAGGGTAGATAACTCAAATACCAAAGCACCAACAGTTGTGGTTCTTGCACATGGCACCCCTTCTGTACCTTGTATACAATTGTGCCAAGTTCCTTCAATGATTCCAGGACATTTGCCCCCCAATGACTTTAATCTAAAAATGGACATTTGCCCCCCAGTTGAAAAAGCGACCCAGACATTTGCCCCCCAGGGCTTATTTTTGGTATGGACATCTGCCCCCCAGTGCTTATTTTACAGGTGGACATTTGCCCCCCACTGCTTATTTCAGAAAGGGACATTTGCCCCCCAGATAGACCAGGGCTAACACAAAGGAGGAAAAAATGTATTTATTGGTTTATATCATCATAAATACAACATGTTAAGCAATCTGTTACTCCATCTATATAAATATCAATCCCATAATAACCTGCTGTTATGGACAACCTCTACCTTAGAAAGCAGTATAGATCTAGATCAGACCAATGTCAGATGCCTATACTCAAGTGTTTTTTACACTGGATACACTGATGGTTAATTTTTGAAGTAATTGAAATGATTTTGAATGGGCTGTAAAACCATAACCATAATATTTTGGGATTTTCTATGAATAAATTAGATAAATTAAAATAACGCATAACCTTTTAGACCCCACTTTGTAACAAACACTCGAGTATAGGCGTCTGACACTGGACCCTCAGTAGTGTTTCCCCCAGCTCCTAAAAAGGGCATGGTGCTGGTAAAAAAGGGCACTTTCAGCGCGCGAAAATATAAAACAAGAGGGCCATGATGGCCCTGGATTGCTCACCTAATCCATAGTTTAACAAGTGGGCCCCAGAGAGGGCCATGATTGGCCCCAGGGCTTTAATGTGCATAATGTTGAGGGAGGTCTTAAAGGTGAAGCTTCAAACCAAACATCAACAAAGGCTATAATTTGAACAATCTTGGCAAAGGTCCACAAGATGAAGCTATACATCAAATATCAAAGACCTGGGCCTAGCGGTTTCAGAGAAGATTTTTGAAAGATTTTGCCTATATAAGCCTATATAAAACCAAAGGGCCCCGGGACGGGGGCATTTTTTGCCCCAGCACTATAATTTGAACAATCTTGGTAGGGGTCCACTAGATGAAGCTTCATACCAAATATCAAAGTCCTGGGCCTTGTGGTTTCAGAGAAGAAGATTTTTAAAGATTTTCCCTATATAAGCCTATGTAAAACCAAAGGGCCCCAGGGCGGGGGCATTTTTGGCCCGCGCACTATAATTTGAACAATCTTGGTAGGGGTCCACTAGATGAATCTTCATACCAAATATCAAAGACCTGGGCCTTGTGGTTTCAGAGAAGAAGATTTTTAAGATTTTCCCTATATAAACCAATGTAAAACCAAAGGGCCCCGTGGCGGGGGCATTTTTTGTCCCAGGACTATAATTTGAACAATCTTGGTATGGGTCCACTAGATGAAGCTTCATACCAAATATCAAAGTCCTGTGCCTTGTGGTTTCAGAGAAGAAGATTTTTAAAGATTTTCCTTATATAAGCCTATTTAAAACCAAAGGGCCCCGGGGCGGGGGCATTTTTTGGCCCCAGCACTAAAATTTGAACAATCTTGGTAAGGGTCCACTAGATGAAGCTTCATACCAAATATCAAAGACCTGAGCCTTGTGGTTTCAGAGAAGAAGATTTTTAAAGATTTTCCCTATATAAGCCAATGTAAAACCAAAGGGCCCCGTGGCGGGGGCATTTTTTGTCCCAGCACTAAAATTTGAACAATCTTGGTAGGGGTCCACTAGATGAAGCTTCATACCAAATATCAAAGTCCTGGGCCTTGTGGTTTCAGAGAAGATTTTTAAAGATTTTCCCTATATAAGCCTATGTCAAACCAAAGGGCCCCGGGGAAGGGGCATTTTTGGCCCCAGCACTATAATTTAAACAATCTTGGTAGGGGTCCACTAGATGAAGCTTCATACCAAATATCAAAGACCTGGGCCTTGTGGTTTCAGAGAAGAAGATTTTTAAAGATTTTCCCTATATAAGCCAATGTAAAACCAAAGGGCCCCGTGGCGGGGGCATTTTTTGTCCCAGCACTAAAATTTGAACAATCTTGGTAGGGGTCCACTAGATGAAGCTTCATACCAAATATCAAAGTCCTGGGCCTTGTGGTTTCAGAGAAGAAGATTTTTAAAGATTTTCCCTATATAAGTCTTTGTAAAACCAAAGGGCCCCGGGGCGGGGGCATTTTTGGCCCCAGCACTATAATTTGAACAATCTTGGTAGGGGTCCACTAGATGAAGCTTCATACCAAATATCAAAGACATGGGCCTTGTGGTTTCAGAGAAGAAGATTTTTAAAGATTTTCCCTATATAAGCCAATGTAAAACCAAAGGGCCCCGTGGCGGGGGCATTTTTTGTCCCAGCACTAAAATTTGAACAATCTTGGTAGGGGTCCACTAGATGACGCTTCATACCAAATATCAAAGTCCTGGGCCTTGTGGTTTCAGAGAAGAAGATTTTTAAAGATTTTCCCTATATAAGCCTATGTAAAACCAAAGGGCCCCGGGGCGGGGGCATTTTTGGCCCCAGCACTATAATTTGAACAATCTTGGTAGGGGTCCACTAGATGAAGCTTCATACCAAATATCAAAGTCCTGGGCCTTGTGGTTTCAGAGAAGAAGATTTTTAAAGATTTTCCCTATATAAGTCTATGTAAAACCAAAGGGCCCCGGGGCGGGGGCATTTTTGGCCCCAGCTCTATAATTTGAACAATCTTGGTAGGGGTCCACTAGATGAAGCTTCATACCAAATATCAAAGACATGCAAGGTTGGTCGGTAAATACCGGTGGCGGGAATTCCCACTGGTATTTACCGGTAATTACCGTCCTGGGAAAAACTCCAAAATAGAGCAAAAAGTGGGAAATTCTGGGAAATAGTGGGAAATATTTTTTTTTAGTTATTTCAGAGATAAACACTATTAAAATTTGTGTAATTTAATTGAAATAATGAACAGTTAGCTATTTTACAATATGCCTTCCCATACATATATGTCATAAGTCTGTTTTTACTCATTAATATAAAGTGATCTGTTGATATGTAGGGTGCAGAGAGTTATTTAAAATCACTCATATGCTTAAGAAGATAAAATACCATGATCCCAATATTTGGGACAGACATGCCTAGGCAAACAGTGCAGACCCAGATCAGAATCACTTAGCTTCTTTAACCCTTTTTGTACCAAATGGAATCTTCCACCTTATATATAGCAGGAGTTCATTTCAAAATTTAGGAGAGTCAGGTTGTGTTTTCATCAAAATCTGTTTGGAAAATGACTGAACTTTTAGAAAACAGTGGAGGCCCTGATCAGACACTGCATTCTGCTGCATCTGATCTGGGTCTGCACTGTTTGCCAAGGTGCCCCTTTAGGGGTTTCTGGTACGGAATGGGTTAAGAGAGTTTGCCATTAGAACTACATGTTTTGTATGCTTTAGTGTAACACTAAACCCCATGGTTCAATTTTTTTTTTGAGATTTACAACAGCTCTTGGGATGTTTGAATTTTAAGGATGTTTACACTAGAAAAGGTTTGTTTGCAAGTTTGTCAAGTAATCATACTCCTAATGCTAAAAGGTGTGATAATTAAATTGTTTGTTTGAGACAGGTATTAAAAAAACACAGTTAATTTAAGCATAAAAGGTTTCTTAAATTATATAAAGTTTCTCACCTTAAGGCGCGTTCACCAAGCCAAGATTTACATACGTGCAGATCTTTTTTAATTCAGACCCTATGTAAAGGATACACAGGTACCTGAGCAAATTATTAAAACCAACCATGAGTATATTTACATGCGTTCACCAGTATTTTAATGCCAGGTGTATTTCTTAATTTAAATCAGTCATTTTTTGAATTTTGTTGAGTCAAGATGTCAAGTTATATCTTTCTACGGCGGCAAAATAGCAAGAAACTCCTACAAAGAGTTCTTGTAGGGCTCACTTTGGGGCTTTCTAGAGAGAAGGAGGTGCTGAAAAGACCAAAAACATCTGACTGGTGGGACAGAATTGTTTTGGATAATTTCACAGACGCACAGTGGGTGGAGAACTTTCGCATGAGTAAAGAAACTTTTGAATTTCTTTGCTCAAAATTAGAGCCGGTCTTGAAGGGAAAGGATGTAAACTTCAACATTTGTTTGACTCTGGTGACATACGCACATACCCACATACGCATGCACAGTCGTAACATCACGGCGAAACACTGTATGCCCCACTCCTGTCAAGGCAGGCAGGGGACTAGCATAAAAAAGACATCTACATTCTATTAGAAACAACCCTCTCCAGACCCATTCAACTCCACTACATTAATACATATCTCCACCCAACCCTCCACCCCCGCCCATTGGGGCTTGAAGAAATAGATTGGGCTGCACGATGCTTCCACGCAGAGTTGATACCGACTGCACATTAGTACTGGTTATCTGCTTAGAAGGTCTAAGCCTGCCCAGGAAAACTGCTGCGAGTCAGCCCGTCCATGCTTATAAACTCGATTGGTTTCATTGGGCGGCAGGGATTGAGATGTCATTTCATCTCAATGTCGGGTAAAAGTCCCACAAAATTGGAAGCAATGTCTTCAAAATGACCTAAATAGTGTTGACAGGGACGTTAAACCTCAAATCAAACAAATCCACCCAACCCTTACCTACACTACCACAAACCATCCAAAAACACACACCCCAAGTCAGTCTCTAGTCTTCTCCTATCCCTCTCAACCCCATTTCAACCCACCCTACCCTATCACCAGTATCATGCTAATTGAAATATCCCCACCCAGTAAACAAAAAAAAAACAAATACACAGGTACCTGTGCAAATAAAATTGCGTTCACCAGGCCATAAATACATAGGGTTTGTAGATCTAGACCCTGTGTAAATACGTTTGCACTTGGTCAGAACCAGGTGTATCTTTTTGACCTATGTATCCATTACTCAGGTACCTGTGCAAATAAAGGCGCGTTCACCAACGCCACAATACATAGGGTTTGTAGATCCAGACCCTAAGTATTGGATACACACGTGTGTATAATGGCGTTGGTGAACGCGCCTTTAGTATTAAAATAACATGTACATGTATTTACAAGTCAAGGGAAATAGCTGAAAGTTAAAAACTAATATTTTAGAATCATGTTTGAAAAGAAATTATATACATTCTATATGAAGGCAAGGGACTATAGATCTTTCAATTTATTCAATACAAAAAGGGCTGGAAAATTCTTCAAAATTTCACTTGTCCTACATGACTAAGTGCATGTAAACTTTGGTAAATGTCGCTAGGACTGGACAAACTTTTTACTTGTAATTCATTTTTTTATCATTGCAAGCAGACAGGTGGAATTTTCAAGTCCTGCATGAACTTGAAATAAATTTGCTTTCAAATAGCTAGGTAGTTGGGGTATATTAAGCAGTCTCAATTGGTACCGCCTAAGTAAAAAATATATTTCCCAGTATTTCCCGGGAATTCCCTGTATTTCCCAGGAATTCCCTGTATTTCCCGCCGTCTAGGGAAATATGAGTATTTCCCGCTTTTTTGCCAACCTTGAAGACATGGGCCTTGTGGTTTCAGAGAAGAAGATTTTTAAAGATTTTCCCTATATAAGCCAATGTAAAACCAAAGGGCCCCGTGGCGGGGGCATTTTTTGTCCCAGCACTAAAATTTGAACAATCTTGGTAGGGGTCCACTAGATGACGCTTCATACCAAATATCAAAGACCTGGGCCTTGTGGTTTCAGAGAAGAAGATTTTTAAAGATTTTCCCTATATAAGCCTATGTAAAACCAAAGGGCCCCAGGGCGGGGGCATTTTTGGCCCCAGCACTATAATTTGAACAATCTTGGTAGGGGTCCACTAGATGAAGCTTCATACCAAATATCAAAGACCTGGGCCTTGTGGTTTCAGAGAAGAAGATTTTTTAAGTTTTTGGTGAAAAAAATCTGTTTTTGGCTCTTGTGACCTAGATGTGCATCGGACCGGAACCATTTGAACAACTTTGAAAAGGGACCACCTAAGGATCATTCCTGTGAAGTTTGGTCAAATTCCGATCAGTGGTTTAGGAGGAGATGTCGTTTAAAGAAATTGTTTATGCACGCACGGACGGACGGACGCACGACGGACAAAAAGTGATCCGAAAAGCTCACCTCGTCACTACGTGACGGTGAGCTAAAAAGGGCACTTAAAATACGAACAACGGTGTAAAAGGGGTACATTCACATGCAGCACCTTGCTAAAAGGGCACATCTCCACTTAAATAAAATGCTCCTTCTCTTGCCCTATGTATTCAATGCTAAAATATACTGCCTGTTTTTTATGCTAAGTGAAGAGGTATGTCATATTCACCATTGGTGACCAAAAGTTTAAGTTTTGTAAGCAAGCTGATCACAGATACAAGCAAGATATTAAAGTTTGGAACATGTTTTTGCCACAGCTCCCATTCTCTAATTCACACAAACCCTGACACCACACTGGTCAGGCACACTTTCACACTCCATTTGTTTAATTGGTGTCACTCAGCCTTGTTATCAAAACACAGTCATGACTTAATTAAGTGACATAATTAAGTACAATAAACAAGGGGATTAGCTATCAATCATCAAGGTGGACTGTTAAATAGGCAACATTTTATTGCTAAAAAGTGTCTAAAATAGTCCTTGTTTAAACAGGCATATCTTTGTTATTTTTTGCTCAATTTCAGTGATTTTTGTACCAAAATGTAGGGCAGCATTTACTCTCTCTGAACTAGAGCCAGTGTTTATGAAACACAATGCCCCCAACTGCTTGACCCTAACACTGCTTGTCCCTAACAGTAATTGAGATATCTTGTTTTTATGTGGCTGTAATGCTGAAATTACACAAGAAAAGCTGTAGTTAATCATCTACTCATCATCCCTGACCAGTCTGTGAAGTTTCGGGGAAAAACCTAAAATAGTTTTTTAGATATCTTGCTTACAAACTTAAAACGCGAAAAATTTCAAAGGGCCATAACTCAAGAAAAAAAGCTCAGCTTGTAAAGTTGCAGGGCAATCGCTCAAACAATTATTGAGATATCTTGCTTACAAGCTGAAAACACGAAAAAAATCTAAGGGCCATAACTCAAGAAAAAAAATCGGATTTTTTTCAAAAGTTGATCAGTTCATCTACTCATCATCCCCGACAAGTCTGTGAAGTTTCGGGGAAAAACCTCAAATAGTTTTTTAGATATCTTGCTTACAAACTTAAAACGCGAAAAATTTCAAAGGGCCATAACGCAAGAAAAAAATTTCGGATTTTTTTCAAAAGTTAATCAGTTCATCTACTCATCATCCCCAACCAGCATGTAAAGTTTCAGGGCAATAGCTCAAACAGTTTTTGAGATATCTTGCTTACAAGATTTCATAGTATTTTTTGCAAAGGGGCATAACTCAAAAAAGGGGCATAATCCTGACGAGAAAAAAAACACGGGTCAATTATTTTTTCATGAGGAATCCATATATGAAATTTCAAAAACCTAGCACCCATGGTTCTAAAGTTATGCTATGCAGTAAAAAGTGGGACGGACGTAAGGACGGAAGGACGGACGGACGAACAGGGCAAAACCAATATGCCAAAACGCGAAAAATTTCAAAGGGCCATAACTCAAGAAAAAAATTTCGGATTTTTTTCAAAAGTTAATCAGTTCATCTACTCATCATCCCCAACCAGCCTGTAAAGTTTCAGGGCAATAGCTCAAACAATTTTTGAGATATCTTGCTTACAAGCTGAAAACACGAAAAAAATCAAAGGGCCATAACTCAAGAAAAAAAAATTGGATTTTTTTTCAAAAGTTAATCAGTTCATCTACTCATCATACCCAACCAGTCTGTGAAGTTTTGGGGAAAAACCTCATATAGTTTTTGAGATATCTTGCTTACAAACTTAAAACGCGAAAAATTTCAAAGGGCCATAACTCAAGAAAAAAATATAGGATTTTTTTTTCAACAGTTAATCAGTTCATCTACACATCTACTCATCATCCCCAACCAGCCTGTAAAGTTTCAGGGCAATAGCTCAAACAATTTTTGAGATATCTTGCTTACAAGCTGAAAACACGAAAAAAATCAAAGGGCCATAACTCAAGAAAAAAAAATTGGATTTTTTTTCAAAAGTTAATCAGTTCATCTACTCATCATACCCAACCAGTCTGTGAAGTTTTGGGGAAAAACCTCATATAGTTTTTGAGATATCTTGCTTACAAACTTAAAACGCGAAAAATTTCAAAGGGCCATAACTCAAGAAAAAAATATAGGATTTTTTTTCAACAGTTAATCAGTTCATCTACACATCATCCCAAACCAGCTTGTAAAGTTGCAGGGCAATCGCTCAAACAATTTTTGAGATATCTTGCTTACAAGCTGAAAACACGAAAAAAATCTAAGGGCCATAACTCAAGAAAAAAAAATCGGATTTTTTTCAAAAGTTGATCAGTTCATCTACTCATCATCCCCGACAAGTCTGTGAAGTTTCGGGGAAAAACTAGTGTTGTTCCGATTGTCGCTGAACATCGAAAACTAATCGTTCTGAGCAATGTCGGCGACAATCGATAGCACTTTTGTCACTATCGATTGTAAATGAAGCCTGCCAGGCACACACTTTTTATCGCAGAAAAAAACTCAATCATCATGCCATCTTGATTAGGTTTCTTTCCTTTGAAGTCTATTTATCGGCATTATTTTCATCCTCTTTAAATTAACCCCGCACATGTTTTAGCACCTGACACCTGTGACTGTCCACGCTTCAGCAACCATAGTTAGTGTCTTTGGCACTGATTACAAATACCGTTATGTAAACATGTTTTTAGCATGTGACACCTGTTGACTGTCCACACTTCAGCGACCATAATTAGTGTCTTTGGCGTTGATTATAAATACTGTTGTGTAAACGTACGATCTTATCGCTTTTGACGGTAACAGAGACGTGGTCAAATGTGAGCTCGGTATTCCCCGATAAGCCTACATGTATAACGAATGTTCCGTGTGACAAGTTGTGAAAATAAGGTGAAGTTATGACTCTTATTTGGGTATATCCCTCAATCTTAAAACTCGATCAACAAGTGTGAAAATCCTCCTAAGGCGATTAGCAACATCTAAAGGTGGATGTATGCAAAATAAAAACATACTTTTCTACTGTCTCGTGAACGCTAGTTTTTTTTGCGGGAAAAAGCGCATGCTTGGCGCGAAAAAAAAACAACAAAAAACGACCTCTTTACGGGGCACGTTGCTATTGGTAAATAAGATAGAACTTTCAAAAACAAAATGTTCATAATACAAGGCGCATTTCCCAAAACACAACCGTTTAGTTATTGAGAAAATATTTTATCGGTTCCATTTTTTTTATGAAAGAAAAAACGCCCTATTAAAATAAAACAATAACATTCAATGCATGTATATTTGCTACATTCCGATGGCGTCATTTACCGATCGCCAACAGAAAAAAACGATAGACAATTGATTTTTCAATGATGTTGGTTGCAGAAAACTTTTGTGTTCGCAGTGGTCTTGCCCATAAAGGCGGGTATGAAAGATTGGGCTCATTTTATAGCCTGAATATTAAATTCTTAATTAAACTGCTTTCTTTTAAGGTGATCTCTTTCTCGCTAAGCTGACAGTTTTGAGTTGATTGCATGTCATGTTTTATCAAGCGTGTCAAAGTGATTAAGTTTGTATAACTGTATAGATCTTTAATTAGGTGTTATGAATCTCAAATCGTGTGTGATGGTCACACCAAGGTATTTAATGGAATCACCGTTCCCTTAATTCCATTGGGTCTCTAGGAAAAGCTAAAAAAAAGAAAGTAGATTCTCAAGCACCGCCGCATTATGCAAAAGTCTGCCGCATGAACAGTTTTTATTTGTAAAAAAAAAAAAAAAAAATCTCCACTTCAAAGAAAAAAAAAATTACTACTGACCATGATTTTAATCTCCCTAATCTGACACCTTTGATCTTTTCTGCGTAACCCGACTCCAACCTCATGCTTATCATGCCTGTCAAAGTAACACCTGTTATCAGGTATTACCACACTTAGAAGTCGGACAGAAATACCACACTTGATAGAGACATGCACTTGTTTTCTAATACATCATTCAGACAAGTAAATACAAAAAAGACAGAGATACCCGCATCATCAAAATACATCTGGAAGTCGGGAGTGTTTGTCAAACTGATTGCGATCAATGTACATTGCTTGATCCACTTTTAGAAGTCTTTGATGAATGACCTAACTGGATGCAAGGAAAGTCATTGAAGGTTTTTGTACAATTTTGTGTCTAGGAGTCGGTCTAGCATCCGTACATCCGTCCGTCCGCAAACACAACCTTGACATGCCTCACCATAACTCCAATACCCTTTGAGATATATATTTATGGTACTTTGGTATGGCTATGCATGAGGCCGAGAAGACCTGTCAAGAGCAAGAACCACAACTCTGGTTGCACTTGTATTTTGGTTATCTCCCCTAACAATAACCTTGTGATCACCATAACTCCAAAACCTCTTGAGATACATTGATGTAACTTTCACAGTTGTACCCAAGGTTAAGATGGTCTGTTATGAGCAAGAACCACAACTCTGGTTGCAATGTTATTTTAGTTATTTCCCCTGACGTTATAATCTGGTTAATTCATTAACCCCGATACTTGATAAAGAAGGTGATTAATGAATAAGAAACACAACTCTGGACGCCATGTATTTCAGTATTCTCTTCTGACAATATTACCTTGCAATCACAATAACTCCAATACCCTTCAAGATATATTGATGGGACTTGGTACACATGGTTAAGGTGTTTCATAAGCAAGAACTACAACTCTATTTGCTATGGTGTTTTAGTTCTCTCCCCTGACAATTGAACATTGTAATCGCAGACAATACATAATATGTTGATGGTACAATTGGGTACATAGCATTTTAGTATTTGATGTTAAGAAGACATCGTGAGCAAGAACTACAACATGGTATTTTTATTATCTCATTGCCATAATTTACAGCACTCTTTGACCACATAATTTATGCAATTATTATCTTGCAGATTTCTTGCTGGTATTAGCAGCAACATGAGTGGGTTTTATCTGCATGTGTTGAACCTTCTGAATGCCATAATATTGGCTTTTGGTCAGTGGATTTGCAATCTCTTCTTCTTGCTATTTTGTTGAAAATTTAACTTATTTAATTAAGATGCTAAGGAGTTTTTGTAGGGGATATCCTTTTTTTTTTGGAAGAATTATCAAATATGGAAGGTATTTGTAAAAAAAAAAAAAAAAAACATGCCTCGTCTATTTTTGAGGAAATAAAAGAATAAAATAAAAAAAAACCTGCCACCCTCATCTGTTTTTCAAAAAAAGTGTCTGAGAATCTATTAAATTTTTTTTTTGGCCTATTTATCTGCATAATACTGCTTTAACTTTAATGGGCTGAAATTTCATGCCCCATTTTTGTGCCCAACATCCTTATCATCATGTGTCTAAATCATTCTTAAGTTTCACTGAGTCCTCTATAGTAGCAAACACAGTCGTCTGAATCAATGTCAGAGGAAATATCATTAATGTACACGGAGAATAACAGGGGACCAAGAACAGTCCCTTGTGGGAAACCAGGCAAAACTAGAGCCCACCACCTGAGATCATTAACTATGAGCTGTTTTCTGGAGCAAATTACGCTCTGTAATTGGATGGGAATGTATAAATGGAGGCTCTGAAAAAGCGTTTGCTATCGTTGTATATTGTTGAAGCGAATGATGGGATATCCGATTGTACAATCGATAATCAATCGGTTTTACTTTACCGATAATCGATTGTAATTTTTCTGTCCGATTCACAACACTAGGAAAAACCTCAAATAGTTTTTTTAGATATCTTGCTTACAAACTTAAAACGCGAAAAATTTCAAAGGGCCATAACGCAAGAAAAAAATTTCGGATTTTTTTCAAAAGTTAATCAGTTCATCTACTCATCATCCCCAACCAGCATGTAAAGTTTCAGGGCAATAGCTCAAACAATTTTTGAGATATCTTGCTTACAAGATTTCATAGTATTTTTTGCAAAGGGGCATAACTCAAAAAAGGGGCATAATCCTGACGAGAAAAAAAACACGGGTCAATTATTTTTTCATGAGGAATCCATATATGAAATTTCAAAAACCTAGCACCCATGGTTCTAAAGTTATGCTATGCAGTAAAAAGTGGGACGGACGTAAGGACGGAAGGACGCCAAAACGCGAAAAATTTCAAAGGGCCATAACTCAAGAAAAAAATTTCGGATTTTTTTCAAAAGTTAATCAGTTCATCTACTCATCATCCCCAACCAGCCTGTAAAGTTTCAGGGCAATAGCTCAAACAATTTTTGAGATATCTTGCTTACAAGCTGAAAACACGAAAAAAATCAAAGGGCCATAACTCAAGAAAAAAAAATTGGATTTTTTTCAAAAGTTAATCTACTCATCATACCCAACCAGTCTGTGAAGTTTTGGGGAAAAACCTCATATAGTTTTTGAGATATCTTGCTTACAAACTTAAAACGCGAAAAATTTCAAAGGGCCATAACTCAAGAAAAAAATATAGGATTTTTTTTCAACAGTTAATCAGTTCATCTACACATCATCCCAAACCAGCTTGTAAAGTTGCAGGGCAATCGCTCAAACAATTATTGAGATATCTTGCTTACAAGCTGAAAACACGAAAAAAAATCTAAGGGCCATAACTCAAGAAAAAAAAATCGGATTTTTTTCAAAAGTTGATCAGTTCATCTACTCATCATCCCCGACAAGTCTGTGAAGTTTCGGGGAAAAACCTCAAATAGTTTTTTTAGATATCTTGCTTACAAACTTAAAACGCGAAAAATTTCAAAGGGCCATAACTCAAGAAAAAAATTTCAGATTTTTTTCAAAAGTTAATCATCTCATCTACTCATCATCCCCAACCAGCATGTAAAGTTTCAGGGCAATAGCTCAAACAGTTTTTGAGATATCTTGCTTACAAGATTTCATAGTATTTTTTGCAAAGGGGCATAACTCAAAAAAGGGGCATAATCCTGACGAGAAAAAAAACACGGGTCAATTATTTTTTCATGAGGAATCCATATATGAAATTTCAAAAACCTAGCACCCATGGTTCTAAAGTTATGCTATGCAGTAAAAAGTGGGACGGACGTAAGGACGGAAGGACGGACGGACGAACAGGGCAAAACCTTTTTTTCCCCCCACAACTTCTTCGAAGTTGGGGGCATAATAAAAAGGGCATGGCGCTAGAGAAAAGGGGCATGGCGCCGCGCCATGCTAAATAGGGCTGGGGGAAACACTACTCAGTGAGGCACAAACTCAATATATGGTTCTGTAGCTGACTTGATTAACCCTTATCCTGCTGAATAAATTAAGCATCTCAAATTGTTGACTATTAACCATCACATTCTTGGTTTATTTTTGTTAACAAATTGCATGACAAACAGTATAGATCCCCATCAGTTATGGCATCTGATCTGGATCTATACTGCTTTCTAAGGTAGGGGTTGTCCTTAACAGCAGGTTATTATGGGATTAATATTTATATAGATGGAGTAATTTATTGCTTAACATTTTGTTTTTTCTGATGATCATAAACTTTTGGCTAAACTTTTTTCCTCCTTTGTGTTAGCCCTGGTCTATCTGGGGGGCAAATGTCCCTTTCTGAAATAAGCAGTGGGGGGCAAATGTCCACCTGTAAAATAAGCACTGGGGGGCAGATGTCCATACCAAAAATAAGCTCTGGGGGGCAAATGTCTGGGTCGCATTTTCAACTGGGGGGGGGGGGGGGGGGGGGGGGGGCAAATGTCCATTTTTAGATTAAGTCATTGGGGGGCAAACGTCCTAGGGGGCTAACGTCCGGAGACCTCCTTCAATATATTTTATTTGACAGGTCATGTGACCATAACTCTGGAATGGTAAACAAAACAGATGACACTTCGTTGTGGCACATCTGATTGAAAAATAATTATTAAGAGTATATTTCAAGATGACAAATTAATATTTGGTAGTAATGAAAATGGCTTATTTACAAAAGCAAAATAAAATATGGCTGTAAATTCATTTGTATAAAAGCCATAGGGTTCGCCGGCGTGACGTCACTGCCCGTAGCAACCGATAGGCCGCCATTTTGGAGGTGAAAACAATAACAGAGCGACCGGCAATTACCCTTTAGATCGCTATCAATAACATTGAATAAAATCGTTTTTTTTAACCTGAAAATGCATGTTACTGTAAGTAAAAATGAATAAAAGTAAAGAATAACGAGGCGGGAAATTTCCATTTAGTGAAATAACAGCTGCCTGATAACCGATGTCTACGGACTAGTGTCAAGTGTTGTGTATTCGGAGGTGTCATGGACTCGGGAAATATACTCTATCCAAGTGTCAAGGTAGGTTTGACATTCTGTTTATTGTCAAAATAACACAGATCAGATTGCTAAGAGGAGCTGTCTGATCTGAGTCCACACTGTTTGTCTGTAAAAAATCGTTGACTGCCGGTAGCTTTAAGTCATTTCTGCAAACAGTGTGGACCCAGATCAGACTGCTCATCTGATCTGGGTCCATACTGTTTGCATGTCATATGTCATTTCTGCAAATAGTGTGAACCCAGATCCGAGGTTATGCCAAGGCTAGGGGGACAGGCTAGTTTGTTAGTTCATTTACAATGCACACATTCTAAAGACCTTGTTGTTGTTTTGACCTTTAGATCAGAGGCATTCATTTTAGGACCCCTGTTCATCTTCTTTAGCACACCCAGTAAGGAGGGTTTTTTTTCTACACTTTAAAGTTAATTACAATCAATTTCTAAATTTAGTCACCCATCCAACACCTGTGGTGATGTTCCAAGGGATCGGTAAGTGCAGAAATGTTGTTGAAAGGGAGAAATACGAGCACTAGAGAGAAATCAACAGACAATTTTACCAATAGAAAGGACAATTTCAGTTCATTATCAACAAAGCATGGCCCAAAGAATAATGTATTGTGAATCAATTACCTGTTATAAAATGTTCACTGCACATGTAAACATATTTTGATGTAGGAATCCAGTCTGAACCATCAGCGTTCTGGCGACTGCAGGCCCTTACCCACCGAGACCGTCTCTCTGGATGTTTTTCTCCATTTGGGAACTGATAGAACGATAGCTTTTTATCCAGTTGTAAATGATGATTTGTACAACCACATGCACTACAGATTTTTGGCATGTTTTATCAAAATTGTAAGAAATATGCTAGTGACTTGGGTTTTATTTACACTATTTGCTTATTCAAAATGGCGTTTGTATTCACCCGCGTGCTCGTTTCTATCACGTGACAAACGAAAATACCCGGATGACCGGCGAACCCTATTCTTGACAAAACTTTTAGCTGACAGCTAAAAATAACTGCATTTGGAAGTCACGTGAGAAATAGTTCAGCACAAGGAGCACAAAAATGATAATATCACAGACTTAAGGCGGTAAGGATGCCCCCGACCATACTAGCTGCATTCCAAAAATGAAACAGTTGGTCGTGTTTCTAGAAACAAGATCTTTTTTTTTTGCCTGTCTGTAAAACTCTAGTTAAAAAAAGTTACTCTGTTAGCATGCAATATTTAAGTATGACCCTCATAGATTCAACATGAAAATTGTCAACATACCACACTGTGTAATTGGCAGGATTCAGTTCTGCTGCATCCTTGGTTAGCGTTAGGGCCCGTTCACTCATCTCGTTCCGAGCAACAACAGCCCGAAAATAGTCATATACATCCCGAACTGAAAAGATAAACAAGAAACAAAATCAGAAATTATTCTACAGAACAAATTGCAAAGAGAATTTCCACTGAAATCACTGTACCGAATGTAAACAAACGAGGAAAGATAAGTCCCCCTATCCCCCCTTTTTTGTTCGATTAACCCCCTTTAGCTCTTGGTTTTACCGGAATCACCATCTGAAGCCCTCCAAGGAGGTTAAGATGTATTGGAAGATAGATAGATAGGGTTCGCCGGCGTGACGTCACTTCCCGTAGCAACCGATAGGCCGCCATTTTGGAGGTGAAAACAATAACAGAGCGACCGGCGATTTCCCTCTAGATCGCTATCAATTACATTGAATAAAATCGTTTTTTAACCTGAAAATGCATGTTACTGTAAGTAAAAATGATTAAAAGTAAAGAATAACGAGGCGGGAAATTTCCATTTAGTGAAATAACAGCTGCCTGATAACCGATGTCTACGGACTAGTGTCAAGTGTTGTGTATTCGGAGGTGTCATGGACTCGGGGAAATATACTCTATCCAAGTGTCAAGGTAGGTTTGACATTCTGTTTATTGTCAAAATAACACTGACATCCAGTTTTGGGAAGTATTCTCAAATATAAAACCAATCACACAGTGTTACTGACCAAAGTTTTAGCCAAATACTGCTATAATGTCTTATGGCTACATTAAAACACTCGATAGCACAAGTCATGGCCGTTATGTACAGAAATTAAAGAGTGTTGGGTTAGATGCATGTCCATATGAATTACCAGCTGACATATGGAAAAATGATCCTACAAAATGGCCTGAAGTACAGTATCCTGACATATATAGTTATCTTGTTGATAGCCCAGGTAACAATTCTAGTAGTATTTTTTTTTTTTTTTTTTTTTTACTTTTTTTGCAGAGTTGATACCAACCGCACATGAGTACTGGTAATGTGATAAAACCTTCAGTGATTACTAATCGATTATACATTGACCAGACTGACAATTGATTATCTATTCAGCTCTGATTAGCCAGCCCTAGTCACACATGGGAAAGACAAGTTCTGCTTGTGGATGTTCCAGTAAATTTATTTACCTCCCCCAAAATGTATCTCAAAGGTGGACAAGCCCAAAGAATCGATACGATAAAGGGGTCCACACTTTGGGTTTAAAGGACTGTAAAACCCCAAATTAAACAAAAATCTATACGGAGAAATGGTTCTTAGCTACAACCAACCAACCCTGTCTTTCATGCACCGAGAGACATTTCCCATCGTGCTATTATGCGGTTGAATAGCTATTCCCAGGTGATCTGCTCATCTGATCTGGGTCCACACTGTTTGCTTGTCATTTCTGCAAATAGTGTAAACCCAGATCAGATTGCTAAGAGGAGCTGTCTGATCTGAGTCCACACTGTTTGTCTGTAAAAAATCGTTGACTGCCGGTAGCTTTAAGTCATTTCTGCAAACAGTGTGGACCCAGATCAGACTGCTCATCTGATCTGGGTCCATACTGTTTGCATGTCATATGTCATTTCTGCAAATAGTGTGAACCAAGATCAGATTGCCAAGAGGAGCTGTCTGATCTGAGTCCACACTGTTTGCCTGTAAAAAAATCGTTGACTGCCGGTAGCTTTAAGTCATTTCTGCAAACAGTGTGGACCCAGATCAAACTGCTCATTTGATCTTGGTTTAAGTAAGGAGGTTTTTTTTTTCACACTTTAAAGTTAATTACAATCAATTTCTAAATTTTGTCACCCATCCAACACCTGTGGTGATGTTCCAAAGGATCGCCTCGGTAAGTGCAGAAATGTTGTTGAAAGGGAGAAATACGAGCACTAGTTCGTGCCGAATTCGTGTTGCTAGAGAGAAATCAACAGACAATTTTACCAATAGAAAGGACAATTTCAGTTCATTGTCAACAAAGCAATTATGTATTGTGAATCAATTACCTGTTATAAAATGTTCACTGCACATGTAAACATATTTTGATGAAGGAATCCAGTCTGAACCATCAGCGTTTTGGCGACTGCAGGCCCTCATCCACCGAGACCGTCTCTCTGGATGTTTTTCTCCATTTGGGAACTGATAGAACGATAGCTTTTTATCCAGTTGTAAATGATGATTTGTACAACCACCTGCACTACAGATTTTTGGCATGTTTTATCAAAATTGTAAGAAATATGCTAGTGACTTTGGTTTTATTTACACTATTTGCTTATTCAAAATGGCGTTTGTTTTCACCTGCGTTCTCGTTGCTATCACGTGACAAACGAAAGTACCCGGATGACCGGCGAACCCTATAGAAGTCGCGAAAACATATGTCTCCAATGTCTTACAACTTTACGAAAAACTTACATCTATCTGAATATGCTATCTGGACAACTGGATGAGGCCCATCATCCTGTGGGACCGGGCTAACATCTCGCCAGTCTTCTCGCTCCGAATACGGAGTCCACGGCTCTTGGCTACTCTCGTCCGAGCTACTGTCCGACATTGCGGCGAGGAAAAAGGCGCGCTCGAATGCAGCGTAAAAACGGTCTGACGATTTACCCAGAATGGACAGAATAAAACCAGGCACAAAAACTCGAAACCCGGCACCAAGGTCGGGACCGATTCAAATAATTTTACATTATATGGTGGTGTAGTATCTATCTATCTATCTATCTATCTATCTATCTATCTATCTATCTATCTATCTATCTATCTATCTATCTATCTATCTATCTTCATATACTGAGTCGGTCACACTTGGCCATTACCTCAGTTGGGTGGTGCGCTAAATTTAGAATTAAGCAACAAAAAAAAAAAAAAAACACCCACTGGATGAGTTCTTAAAACTATTTACAATCTGCTTTCAGAGGTGTACTAAAACGTACACCACTGTATCCCAATCTACACCATGCGGGCTTTGAACTCCTCTGCAGTTTTGGCATTTACCACAGAGGAGGGAAGACTATTCCACTGAGGAATAGTTCTAGGAAAGAAAGAATTCTTCAGGGCATCACTATAGGCCTGGTACCTACGATAATGACTGCTGTTTAGATTTGATGCCCTTGTTTGAGTTGAAGTAGTCACAGGGGTCAAGTATTTATCTTTATTAAGAGACACTGTGTCAGAGTGTATCTTATAAAAGAAGGTTAAAGAGGACTGCTCGCGACGGGCCTCCAAAGATGGCCACTCCAGCTAATCGAGCATTTCACCAACACTACTTCTGTTCCGCCATCGCCTGCAGGTCCATCGGGCAGCCGTCCTCTGAACCTTCTCAACCTGTTGAACCTGAGTTTTAACAAGGGGATGCCAAACAGGTGATGCATACTCTAATTGAGGTCTAACCAAGGTTTTGTATGCAACATCCTTTGTCTGCCTAGGTGCAAAAGCCAAATTACGTCTAAGAAACCCTAATGTCCTAGTTGCTTTAGAGGTAATCTCAGAAATATGTTGACCCCAATCAAGATTATCAGTAATGGTGATACCAAGATATTTTGCGGATTGGACATGTTCCAAAGTATGCTGATGTAATGAGTAGTTGAATTTAATCTGCTTGTCTGGAGGGTGCCGTGACACCCTCATTGAATGACATTTGGCCACATTGAACTTCATTTGCCAATCGGCCTCCCAACCATTTTTAAACCTGGTTGGCTTTGTTGATCTGCCTAATAACTATCTGGCTAATGATATAGTCCAGAAGAGATTTTGGCCATTCCAAAAATCCCTCAGAATCAGAATTGCTGCTAATCACATTTATTCACCAGGATCTGGGATTAGGAAGGTTAACCCCTAGCTCTCAGCAAGTGGTAAAGTAATCTACACTATCCTCTTCAGCTTCAGCGGAGGAAATTAACAATGGATGATTAGTTCTAAAGCGCCTAACTTGGGGAAGAACATCACATGTAGGAATGCCGGCAGTACCTTTAAGACATCTAAGACAGTTGTACAAGAGTACAAGTAGCACATTGTCTCTCCTCCTTTACTTAAGAGAATTAAATTGATTAAGATACTACAGTAACTGATCCAATCAGAACCCAAAGCCTATCCCAAACATAAAAGAGAAGGATGGCTAAACACATCTTAACAAAAAAAAAATACTTTTCTCTAATAATTTTACTGTCTGAACCAGTCTCCCCAAAAGGCTACTTATTAACGGTTTAAACAGTAAAGATTTAGGAGAGTCTGAGCAAAGCACAGTTTCTCCCAAAACCTTGTTATACCCATACGTGGATTGGACAAGCTTAGCAGTCAAAATACAGCAAAAGCCATCCAGGAGTTGGCTCAGATAACAGATCCAGTCATATATACTTAATAACCATTAGATTTTACTGTACTAAATAAAAGCAAAAGCCATCCAGGAGTTGGCTCAGATAACAGATCCAGTCATATATACTTAATAATCATAAAATTTTACTATACTAAATACTATTGATACCCTTATGAACTATAAAGTTTCTTTCATCATAAAGCTCAGATATAAAAGATATACATAGTACATTTAAGTCATAATCCGTACTAGACATGATATATTTAAATCTATCAGGGTTGTTCATAGAACAAAATATCTGGCAAATTTCAATGATATTATAAAAAATAACTTAAACAAGTGAAACCGCCTTAGACGGCCAGTAATAATTACTTAGTGGTTTACACTGGTTTAACGGGCCCCAACCTCCACCCTCATCTTCCGCTGCGGTTTACACAAATTAGTTGGCAGTTCGGCTCGCATGGAGGTCTCCTAGATCACCAATGTGTCATCTTGGACAACACTTACAATCAGCGAAAAGATTTTGATGAAGCAAGGATGAGACACCTGGAGATCCCTGGGGCTTCAGCAAGACAACTGGGCACTGGAGCAAAAGAAGGCCCTCAGTTAACACTTCTTATACCAAATGGAATCTTCCTCCTTATATATGGCAGGAGTCCATTTCGAAATTTAGGGGTGACAGGTTGTGTTATCTTTAAAATTTAATCGGAAAATAACTAGAACTTTTTGCAAAGTGTAGGCCCTGATCAGACGCCGCGTTCTGATCTGGGCCTACACTGTTTGCAAGGGTACCCGTTTTGGGGTTTCCGGTACAAAATGGGTTAAACTACGGCGGTTCAAGAAACATACAAGTGTCCAGCCCAACCCGACTTTTAAATATTTAGTTTTATGTTGGGACTATCACAGAGTCTGAGCCCCGGCTCATCGTATGACTGATTGCCGTCTGATTTTTTTTCTAGCATACCAGTGATACAACAGTTTCAACGTAGCAATTGCTAGTTACAACTCTAGAAGCATAAGTCTGAACTATTTCAACTCCTTGGAAAAACACTCTTACCATATTCCAAGATCGGGCGAACAAGTCCTTCATATCTATCTCCATACACTGTCACACGCCTTCACGGCATTCTTGACAGGTGTGCACTGTCTATGCTGAAAAAGTATGAACAAATGAGAAGATGAGATAATGAGATGAGCAAAGATAAAAGATTAAAAGTGGGTGAGAAAGGTGTTGATAAATTAAAAACACCATACTGGATCTGCGGCCTTGAGTGGAGTATAGCTTTCCAATTTCTTCCTCGAGCGCGCCATGGTTTGGCAAACATACAACCGACTCGAGCTCGGAGGGGGCATTCCATTTAACTATTGCCTGTGGAAAAAGGAAGTACCTGTAAAATTGTTCTGAAGCGGAGCGAGCTAGCTACTTTAAGCAAACTCCCTAGAATATAGGTTATTAAAAATAGCCCAATGGCATTTTCAGTGCCAGAGATCTACACGTGATGACTCCTTCTTCTGACCTGTGTAGGTTGTTGTATTTAGTATAGCTCAGTGGTAAGTGCACTTGCCTCTGTGCCTCTCAGATTTTCGGATGAGTCTTTAAATCGCGATCCCGTATCCGCATGACCTTAGCTGTTGGTGGGACGTAAAACTCAAACATTCACTCGCCTCTGTACCTCTGATACTAGAGGCCCCCAATTTTGATCCCTGGCAGAGGTGATAAACTTTCTGTGTCCGAACACGCTACATTCACACCAATTGCAGGGATGAAAAGTTCGCCGTCCTTCAAATGGGGATGTTAACATGCCCCCCCCCCCCCCCACCCCACCCCCATCACCGTGGAAGGAGAGTCATCCCCTGCGCAGATTAAAGACTCCCTACCGTAATGACATGATTAATGTGTAGGCTTTCATGCGGACTGAACAAATTATTTGTCTAAATCGCGACGGAAGTAAGGGCGAGGATTGTGGCCACGTAAAATCGATTTAAGCCCCCCCCCCCCCCCCCAGTGGAAATCTTCCACTGACCGTTCCAAGGCGGCTCTTCTGTGGCGATTTATTTATGTTGTTGTTTGTTGCTTACTGTGTGTATCACTTGTGTGTTTTAATTTTGGATGGCCATATGGCCATTTTGTGGGAAAGTAACTGTCCTTATGGCCTTCCTTTGTTTAGGTTTCCATTATGGTCTGGTCGCTTAATGTTTGTATTTCTTTCCCTTTGGTGTCTTTTATGGGTGGAGTTAGTTAATTGTATCAATTCCTGATCTTTGTTTTACTTCTACTTTTCATCATGTAAATCTGGAGTGTATATAATGCTCACCGTCTGTGTTCCCACCTGGAGTTAAGGTGAATTGGTAGAAAGAAAGAAAGAAGTTTATTGATGGAAACCTATGGAATGGCAAAAACTGGACACACTGGGCTGGATATAATCTGGCAAGAGGATTGCCTCAAGTCCATAAAAAGAAACCTATATCTTGTTTGTTCTCTTCCTGAATATATGTGTATAATATTGTATTAAACAGGCTGAGATCTCGTGCCCCATTTCCTTACCCGACATCCTTATCTACCTATATCCTTAAAAGTTTCAACGAGACTTCTGCATCTCTATAATTTCGCAATAGCAAACACAGTCATCTGCGAAGTCTTTTTTTTCTGAGTCAGTATCAATGGAAATATCATTAACGACCAAATATATCTGCATAACAAACAATTCCAACTTAAGAACAACTGTTACCTTATAGACGCTGTAAAATGAAACTTCAGCTTTTGCTCCAGCATTTTGCTCCAGCATTTCAGTGGTTTCTTGCTGTCGAGTCCTCACCGTTGTCTCACCTCTGTGGTTCTTTGATTTTTTGTGTTCACGGAGATGTTGCACTGATGAGTTAGGAGGCCTTCATGCGGACTGAACAAATTATTTGTCTAAATCGCGACGGAAGTAAGGGCGAGGATTGTGGCCACGTAAAATCGATTTAAGCCCCCCAGTGGAAATCTTCCACTGACCGTTCCAAGGCGGCTCTTCTGTGGCGATTTATTTATGTGGTTGTTTGTTACTTACTGTGTGTATCACTTGTGTCTTTTGGTTTTGGATGGCCATATGGCCATTTTGTGGGAAAGTAACTGTCCTTATGGCCTTCCTTTGTTTGGGTTTCCATTATGGTCTGGTCGCTTAATGTTTGTATTTCTTTCCCTTTGGTGTCTTTTATGGGTGGAGTAAGTTAATTGTATCAATTCCTGATCTTTGTTTAACTTCTACTTTTCATGGCATGACAGATGAAGGTTTGGTTAAAACTGATGGACTGCCCCCTGATACTCTAAGCCAAAATCCTCCTATGGAGTTCAAGATCTCAGTCGAGGGCATTATGAAACTTTTAACCAATACCTTTAGCTCGACTTCTAGATATTTGAATGATTTATTAAATACTGAAACTATCTAGTTCGATGGTTTGATCAGTAAAATTTTTCTCCCAGAAATTCAGTTTAATAAAGTAAATTTTTCTGATACCGAGTCCCGTCTATCTATTGTAGATGGGTTTGTTTCCTGTAAAAGTTAAGACAAACGCGATGATTTTTATTTTGATATTGTAAGTGTTCCTTTTTGGATGGTGATGTTTCTCGTGTGGCATCCTATAGCGTTTATATTTTGCAATTAATTCGAATTGTCAGGGCGTTTAGCCATGTCTTTAAGACGGAGCCATCATAAGTCTGAGGCCTGACCCGCCGGTGTGCATTTAAGAGGGAACAAAGTTGCCTTCTCGAAATCCAAAATAACTGACAAAAGTTGGTGTTCATCCATTCAAGTATGCCATGATATTTGAGCATATTATATGTTAAAAAATTCAAGCACTTTTCATGGTCAGCATGCCAGTGACACAGGGTGACGCCCTATTTCCTTTCCTAAACAGGGGGCAAATGTCTGTGCGAAGCTTTTCGGTTTTGTAGATGGATTTGTTTCGTGCAAAATTTATGATAAACGCGATGACTTTGATTTTGAGATTGTAAATTTTCCTTTTTTGGATGGTGATGTTCCTCGTGCGCCATCCTATGGCGTTTATATTTCGCAATTAATTCGATTTGCAAGAGTGTGTAGTCATGTAACTGACTTCAACACTCGTAATAAATTATTAACGGCTAAACTCCTTAATCAGGGTTATCGGTACCATAAACTACGCAAAGCCTTTTCAAAATTTTATAGACGCCATTCTGATTTAATTTCAAAATTCAATATTGGACTTAAATCTCTTCTGCAACAAGGTCTATCGGAACCCGAATTTTATGGTGACTTAGTATATAAATTCAGAAAAATAAATAACCGCAATGACTTCAGCACCCAATTTCGTAAAATCATTCTTCGATATAAAAAGATTGGGTACAACATGGATATTATACGACAGACTGCATGCATGGTAGTTAACCCAATCACGGTTGGCAACTTTGCTTCCCTCTTTAATTGCACGCCGGTGGGTCAGGCCTCAGATTCTATGACGGCTCCAACGTAAAGGCTTATTGAAAATTAAAGAGATAATGTTGGTTGGTGCCTGATGCTCTGTCTCTGGTCGGGCTCATCGGAGTCTAACTGTTGGTTTTCTTTTGCTCCAGCATTTCAGTGGTTTCTTGCTGTCGAGTCCTCACCGTTGTCTCACCTCTGTGGTTCTTTGATTTCTGTGTTCACGGAGATGTTGCACTGATGAGTTAGGAGGCCTTCATGCGGACTGAACAAATTATTTGTCTAAATCGCGACGGAAGTAAGGGCGAGGATTGTGGCCACGTAAAATCGATTTAAGCCCCCCAGTGGAAATCTTCCACTGACCGTTCCAAGGCGGCTCTTCTGTGGCGATTTATTTATGTTGTTGTTTGTTACTTACTGTGTGTATCACTTGTGTCTTTTAATTTTGGATGGCCATATGGCCATTTTGTGGGAAAGTAACTGTCCATATGGCCTTCCTTTGTTTAGGTTTCCATTATGGTCTGGTCGCTTAATGTTTGTATTTCTTTCCCTTTGGTGTCTTTTATGGATGGAGTAAGTTAATTGTATCAATTCCTGATCTTTGTTTTACTTCTTCTTCACCCGTTTCAAGAGATTGCTGATACTGGGGCCAAATCGTTTGCTAGTTGCTTGCATGATAAGACATCAGAAAGGTTAAATATCAAAGCGCATGTGTAAATCATATGATCACGTGTGTAATAACACATGGTTACTGGCGCGCAACAGCATGACGCCGTCCGTGACAATCATTTTTTCTACTGAAATTCTGTTGAACGTCTTAGGAGGCAATAAATTCGATTTAACCCATTGTATACTGGCGGACTCTTCCATTGCTATATGTTGGACAAGTCCATTTGTCATATAAGGGGGGGGGGGTCAGACCTATTTTTTCGTTTTTATTCTATTTTTAACGGAAAAAACTGTTAGCAAATATTGTAGGCCCTGATCAGACGCCGCGTTCTGCGGCGTCGGACCTGGGTCTGCACTGTTTGCCAAGGTACCCCTTTAGGGGTTTCCGGCATGTGATGGGTTTAATTCATTATATGATGAACAGAATCTAACACTCGTGCTCATATGAAACTCACCGAAGGCCCGTTTCATAAATTTCATATGATAAGATCCTCTGTATATTTAGCGTTTTATTATTAAGCGACAAGAAGTGACAAATAGCGTCAGAAACGTCTACTAAACGCATGCATATCTATATACATATATCAGATTTGAGGATTTTTAATTATATGTTTTGAATAATTTCGGGAAAAACATACACTTTCTGCGAAAGTAAAGACAAAAAAAAAATTACAACAACAAAGCACGCGGGCACTCCTGTGAAAATTTTAGGAGCGCCAAAAGCAAATACCAGAGGAATATTTATTGTACTCACTAGTACTGCTAAGGTCGATTTTTTTATGCCCCCGTAATCTAAGAGATTCGGGGGCATATAGTTTTTGGTCTGTCTGTCTGTTTGTCTGTTTGTCTGTCTACAAAAACCTTAACATTGGGCATAACTTTTGAATGGTAATAGATAGAGCTTTCATATTTCACATGTGTATACCTTATCATAAGACCTTTCCAGTGGTACCATAATTTTTTGATCTCGTGGCCTTGAACTTGACCTTTGACCTATTTTTTTTCAAAATTTTTCCGTTTGTCTGTTTGTCTGTCTACAAAAACCTTAACATTGGGCATAACTTTTGAATGGTAATAGATAGAGATTTCATATTTCACATGTGTATATCTTATCACAAGACCTTTCCAGTGGTATCATAATTTTTGATCTCGTGACCTTGAACTTGACCTTTGACCTATTTTTTTCATTTTTTTTAAAAACATTAACATTGGCCGTAACTTTCGATTGGTAAGTGATAGGGCTTTCATATTTCATATGTGCATTCATTGTCACAAGGCCTTTCTAGTGGTACCATAATTTTTGACCTTGTGACCTTGACCGTGATGTTTGACCTACTTTTTAAAAACTTTAACATTGGCCATAACTTTCGATTGGTAAGTGGTAGGGCTTTCATATTTCACATGTGCACTCCTTGTCACAAGACCTTTCTAGTGGTACCATAATTTTTTACCTCGTACCCTTGACCTTGACCTTTGACCTACTTTTATAAACTTTAACATTGGCCATAACTTTCGATTGGTAAGTATTAGGGCTTTCATATTTCACACGTGCACTCCTTGTCACAATACCTTTCTAGTGGTACCATAATTTTTGTCCATCCAGACACCCCCCTCCAGGTCAAGGTCACTGTGGCTATTTTTAGAATAACTTTGTCATCGCTCTAGCGCCAACATTTCTTTACTGATTTCAATATAACTTCACACAAATGTTCCTTATGACAATATCTCGAGCGAGTTCAACTTTCAAGGTCATGACCTCAAGATCAAGGTCACTGTGGCTATTTTTAGAAAAACTTTGTCATCGCTCTAGCGCCTACATTTCTTGGCCATACCTTTTGATTGCTTAGTGATACTGCTTTCATATTTAACATGCGCTGTCCGGGGGCATCAGTGTTTCACAAACACATCTTGTTTATTTTTTTTATTTTTTGTATTTATTTTATTTTTTTATTTATTTATTTATTTATTTATTTTTTTTTTTTTTGCCGCGTTTTTCGGCGATAACTTCTTTATTTTTTTATTTTTTGATCAACACAACCAGCGAGAAAGTTGTACAGGACAAGCTCCGCCAACCTCTCCAAAAGCTGCAATCAGATGGAGATTTCTGCGATTTCAAGTTTGTCCCAAATTTTCTGTTTAAACAAGTCCCGCCTTGATTTGTTGTATTCGTGGGAAATTATGAGGGTCATTCAAATATCCTGCAGATTTACAATGTATATATTCGAGAATGAAACAGAAAGTCGCAATTTCTGGCGTACTATTTTTATAATATTTGAACAATATAGATCAAAGGGAGTGGATCCGCATTGTCTCTCCTACGGATTTACTGACTAAAACCACGTACATGTATTTCATGTTTTTTACTGCCCAATGCTTTGTACAACAGCCCTTCAGTTGGACGCTCCGCTGTCCGTTGTTGTCGTGAGATTTACCCATATATAGATATGGTTTCAACTATAGGTTTGTCATTTGTTAACCTTTCGAATCGACAAATTGGCATATTGAAAAATTGTAAAAAGTCCACTTATTAGAGCCAAAAGTTTACCATTCAGGAGGCTTAGTCCTAAACGAGAAGTTGGCGGAGCTTGTCTTCCACAACTTTCTCTCTGGATGTATTGATCAAAAATAACAATAAAAAAGTTATCGCCGAAAAACGCGACAAAAAAAGATAAAAAAAAAATCGACTTTAGTAGTGTTTAACTACTAACAAAACTGTTTTGAACAACTGCGCTCTGACAAATATCCTCGATTTGTCTCCGGTACGAATGGGAAGATACGTCCAGAATTCCTCAACCAACAGAACCCACAGTACATGCTAGACAGCATAGCCGTCAGTTGCGATGTTTGAAAAGATTAATCAAAACGCGTGTGGTGTAAGGGACGAAGTAAGATAATTACCATCAAGAGTCCTATCCCTTTTTTAAATGTTCGCAAGCAGCCATGCTTTTGGGAATTTAACCCATATAAATTTTAAGAGACTGATGCGCGAATACTGAGTCTGGTTCATTTGCTAGTTCCTTTAGAACTCTAGGCTCCTAAAGCTTTAGAGAGATTCAAGCCATTTAAGACGGTATTTGATCACTTCCTATGACTTCCATTAAATTTGCCGATCTTCCAGTTCATCTCGTTAACAATTTGTTTGTTTGTTTCATTTGAGGTTTAACGTCCCCGTCAACACTCTATGTCGAAACTTTAGCGCAAAAAGTCAATAATTCCCATTTTAAATCTATTGGAGTTATTGACTTTTTGCGCTAAGGTGACGATATGTCATTTTGGAGACGTTCTTCCAATTTTTTTGAACGTTTACCCGACAATGAGTTCCCAAGCCTTGTCGCCCAAATGAAACCAATAAGGTTCATAAGCATGGACGGTCCGACTCGCACCGCTTTGCCTGGGCAGGCTTAGATCCTCTAAGGAAAATAGGGTTTGCATGAGGGGGTATACATTATTTTTATTATTTCTGCTTCAAGACATAGCATAACGGAAACAAGCTTGCATAATTTTTATCTCTTTAATAGTAAAACTAAAGTCTAGGGGTATACATTATTTTCTTCTTCTTTTCC
Organism: Lucinisca nassula; assembly: GCA_963580285.1. Taxonomy (NCBI): domain Eukaryota; kingdom Metazoa; phylum Mollusca; class Bivalvia; order Lucinida; family Lucinidae; genus Lucinisca; species Lucinisca nassula. The sequence continues at coordinate 170,770,252 of OY757010.1, forward strand.
TGATTAAAAACATAGATTATGGATACTCGTTCGAACCGTATCGACGAAAGAATGCACTTTGTCACTTGAGCATGTTATTCTAATGTAACGGAACCAAATATACTGAGTTTTATTGAACGCATCTCTGCCTTTTCAGAGTCTGATTCAGCAACTACATTGCCCGGCTTCCTCTTCTATTTAGGTAGCAAAGGCAAGAAAACGTAGGCAATGTATCCACCTATTGATATAGATCTGTGTATAAGTCTCCGGGATAAACACGGAAGTTTAGACAGAAGTTTTATTTAACAGCATAACATACGCCCTTATTGGCTAAATATTTTGTACTTCGACAAACATGAATGTAAACCAACAAAGAATAAGCATACCGTGCAATCAAAATATGATAGAACATAAAGTAATTAGGCCTATACTAACTATCACAAAATGCAGGTATCGTACATATATTTACATTAAAATCAGGCTATACCCTGTACCTTGATGCACTCACCTACCAAGTTGCGTATGCGCCCGGAGTTCACCCAAACCTGTCATCTTTGCCTTAGCATGAATTTTGTTTCTTCTTCGAATCTTTCTTACCCGCATACGCGTGGGATCGGAGAGACAGACCTAGGATCATGTTCCATGTGCTTTTCAGCCGAATCTCAGATGACCAAGTTAATTAGAATTGTTACTGGTGACGCGTAAAATGATATTCATTCACCAGGATTTTCTTTTAAAGAATGCGGAGTCTTTATATGTTTACAAACAGCAGGTTATATGGCGCTTCGTGCGACCCACTGAATTACAGTGCCACTATGCACACGGGCCCAGGGATGGGCTAATCTGAATTTTGCCTGTTACATAGGCTGGGACCCGTCAGCATCTAGTGCTCGACCCCCCCCCCCCCCGCCCATCACGAGAACATGTCTATATTAAGTTTGACCCCCTTGAGCCCCACTTTGAAAGCGCGTGGGGTTTATGGGGGGGGGAGGGGGGAGTAAACCTTATCTTTCTCATTTCTGCTCTAAAATAGACTATAGAGTGTGTGTACTCGTTAAAACCGCTCGATGAGGCGGTTCTAACGACTCACCCACAATCTATATTTTGAGCAGAAATAAGAAAAATATCATAAATATTCATCTTAAATTTTTCGTTTTTTTTTCGGCTATAAAGTTTACAATGTATTTGGATACGCGTATATTCGTAATGACTACCCCCCCCCCCCCCCACCCCCCCCCCCCAAAAAAAAAAAAAAAAAAAAAGAGGGCCATGATGGCCCTGGATCGCACACCTGATCCATAGAGTAACAAAAGGGCCCTGCGGAGGGCCATTATTAACCCCAGGGCTATAATGTGCATAATGTTGAGAGAGGTCTAAAAAGGTGAAGCTTCATACCGAATATCAACAAAGGCTATAATTTTAACAATCTTGGCAAAGGTCCACTAGATGAAGCTACACACCAAATATCAAAGACCTGGGCCTTGCGGTTTCAGAGAAGAAGATTTTTTTTTAAAGGTCCACTAGATGAAGCTCCATACCAAATATCAAAGACATAGGCCTTGCGTTTCAGAGAAGAAGATTTTTAAAGATTTCCCTATATAAGTCTATGTAAAACCAAAGGGTCTCGGGGCGGGGGCATATTTGGCCCCAGGGCTATAATTTGAACAATCTTGATAGAGGTCCACTAGATGAAATTTCACACCAAATATCAAAGACATAGGCCTTGTGGTTTCAGAGAAGATTTTTCAAGATATTCCCTAAATAAGACTTTGTTAAACAAAAGGGCCCTGGAGCGGGGGCATTTTTGGCCCCAGGGCTATAATTTGAACAATCTTGTTAGAGGCCCACTAGATGAAGCTTCATACCAAATAGCAAAGACCTGGGCCTTGCGGTTTCAGAGAAGAAGATTTTTAAAGATTTTCCCTATATAAGCCCATGTAAAACCAAAGGGCCCCGGGGTGGGGGCATTTTTGGCCCCAGCACTATAATTTGAACAATCTTGGTAGGGGTCCACTAGATGAAGCTTCATACCAAATAGCAAAGACCTGGGCCTTGCGGTTTCAGAGAAGAAGATTTTTAAAGATTTTCCCTATATAAGCCCATGTAAAACCAAAGGGCCCGGGGCGGGGGGCATTTTCGGCCCCAGCACTATAATTTGAACAATCTTGGTAGGGGTCCACTAGATGAAGCTTCATACCAAATAGCAAAAACCTGGGCCTTGCGGTTTCAGAGAAGAAGATTTTTAAAGATTTTCCCTATATAAGCCCATGTAAAACCAAAGGGCCCCGGGGCGGGGGCATTTTTGGCCCCAGCACTATAATTTGAACAATCTTGGTAGGGGTCCACTAGATGAAGCTTCATACCAAATAGCAAAGACCTGGGCCTTGCGGTTTCAGAGAAGAAAACTTTTAAATATTTTCCCTATATAAGCCCATGTAAAACCAAAGGGCCCCGGGGCGGGGGCATTTTTGGCCCCAGCACTATAATTTGAACAATCTTGGCAGGGGTCCACTAGATGAAGCTTCATACCAAATAGCAAAACCCTGGGCCTTGTGGTTTCAGAGGAGAAGATTTTTAAAGATTTTCCCTATATAAGCCCATGTAAAACCAAAGGGCCCCGGGGCGGGGGCATTTTTGGCCCAAGCACTATAATTTGAACAATCTTGGAAGGGGTCCACTAGATGAAGCTTCATACCAAATAGCAAAGACCTGGGCCTTGCGGTTTCAGAGAAGAAGATTTTTAAAGATTTTCCCTATATAAGCCCATGTAAAACCAAAGGGCCCCGGGGCGGGGGTATTTTTGGCCCCAGCACTATAATTTGAACAATCTTGGTAGGGGTCCACTAGATGAAGCTTCATACCAAATATCAAAGACCTGGGCCTTGTGGTTTCAGAGAAGAAGATTTTTTAAGTTTTCGGTGAAAAAAAATCAATTTTTGGCTCCTGTGACCTAGATGTGCAACGGACCGAAACCATTTGAACAACTTTGAAAGGGGACCACCTAAGGATCATTCCTGTGAAGTTTGGTCAAAATCCGATCAGTGGTTTAGGAAAAGATGTCGTTTGAAGAAATTGTTTACGCACGCACGGACGGACGGACGGACGCACGGACGGACGCACGACGGACAAAAAGTGATCCCAAAAGCTCACCTCGTCACTACGTGACGGTGAGCTAAAAAAAGATTGACAGTGTACCCCAAACAAAATATCCAGTAGGCCTATATCATCAGACCCCCCCCCCCCCCCCATCCCCCCCCCCCCCCCACACACACACCCTTCCCCCAAAAAACAAAAAAATATCTGCAACTTCTACTATACCCATCCCCCCCTCCCCCCCAAACTGAATTATGCTGGCTTGCCTTCTGTAAAGAAAACAAAATGTGTTGCCTAATAATAATTGTAGTCTATTTGGTAAAAAAGAGCTGTATACAGTTTCTAACAATATAGCTCTGTAATTACTATAAAGCCTCTGAAATGTTGTGCAGCAAGGAAAATAAAAACCTGATTAAAATAGCTTCTAATTTGAGTTACATATTTTTTTGGTGTGTAAACAATATGCATTAAGCATTTACCAGTCTAGAAGTGTTTAGAAGTGACCACCCAAAAATACCCCCCCCCCCCCCCCATAACCCACGGGTCACACACTCAACAGCTAACAACTTTAAAACTTAATTACCATGGGGAATTGTGTTAAAACTCAGATTCATCAGGTGGAGAAGGTGCAGAGGACAGCTGCTCGATGGACCTGCAGACGATGGCGAAATAGAAGTAGCGTCGGTGACATGCTTGATGAGCTAGAGTGTCCACCCCTGGAGACCCATCGTGCGCAGTCCTCCCTAACCTTCTACAAGATACATTCTGGTACAGTATCAATTAACAAGGATGGGTTCTTGACCCCTGCAACAGTGTCAACCCGGACAAGGGCATCAAGAGCAAATAACTCCTATAGTGATGTCCTGAAAAACTCTTTCTTCCCTAGAACTATTCCTCAGTGGAATAGTCTTCCATCTTCTGCGGTGAATGCACGATCAAGCATCTCATCAGAAGACGGAATAGAATGTATTTTCGTGCTCGCAAGTCTAGCAGCCCTGACGTTAAGAACCATTACAAACGGTTCAGAGCACATGTGCAAAAGGTTATAAGAGATGTATATTGGAAGCATGTTTCCAGCATCTTTACCTTCGAAGATGACAATATAGATCTCGATAGTCCCCGAAAGAATGGTAAAGTTAAAAAGTTTTGGTTATTCGTAAAGTCCCTGAAAAAGGATGCGTTTGGGATCACTTCGCTAAGGGAAAATGGAATTCTAAAAACAGATGCGCGCGATAAGGCTAATATTTGCAATAAACAGTTTCAATCAGCATTTACGCGTGAAACTGATGGTGAGCTATACCATCTAAAGGTGCAAGTCCGTTCCCCTCTATGGGGGACATAACAGTTGACCCCAATGGGGTCGCTAAACTGTTAGGTAAGCTCAAGATACATAAGGCATCTGGGCCATATGACCTGAATGCCAGGATACTTAAGGAATGTAGTGCTGAAATATCTCCTGTGCATGCCTTTATCTTCAATGAATCACTTGCCCAGGGCACTGTACCAGATGACTGGCGACAAGCAAATGTAACCCCGGTCTATAAAAAAGGGGAAAAATATGATGCAGCAAATTATAGACCAGTGTCGCTAACATGCATCTGTTGCAAAACCCTGGAGCATATATTAGTAAGCAACATCAACAAGCACTTAGCCTTTGAGAGCATTCTTGCTGACTATCAACATGGTTTCCGGAGTCAAAAGTCTTGCGAAACGCAGCTTGTTCAATTTTACCATGACATTGTGAACAATCTGGATGGGGCCATAAACCGTGGCCACAAGCAGACTGACTTGATCATCATGGTCTTTGCTAAGGCCTTTGACAAGGTACCTCACATAAGGCTATTACATAAACTGGAGTACTATGGGATAAGAGGATCCACGCATAGGCGGATTACCTCATGGCTCTCTGGGCGCTCACAACAAGTTGTACTTGATGGCCAAGCGTCTGATCCAATCCCTGTTTTATCTGGAGTCCCCCAAGGTTCGGTCCTTGGACCGGTCCTTTTCTTGGTTTTCATTAATGATCTCCCCGATAATATCAGGTCATCGGTCCGTTTGTTTGCTGATGATTGTGTCCTGTATAGGAACATATATTCTCCTTCTGACTGTCTTATTTTACAAGATGACCTGGATCAACTTGCACAGTGGGAAGCCGATTGGCAAATGAAGTTCAATGTGGCCAAATGTCACTCAATGAGGGTGTCACGACACCCTCCGGACAAGCAAATTAAGTTTGACTATACTCTTCACCAGCAAATTTTGGAGCATGTTCAATCCGCCAAATATCTTGGTATCACCATCACTGACGATCTTGATTGGGGTCAACATATCTCAGAGATTACATCTAAAGCAACTAGGACTTTAGGATTCCTTAGACGGAACTTGGCTTTTGCACCTAGGCAGACAAAGGATGTTGCATATATAATATTGGTTCGCCCTCAACTTGAATATGCATCACCCATTTGGCATCCCTATGTTAAAACTCAGACTCAGCAGGTGGAGAAGGTGCAGAGGACAGCTGCTCGATGGACCTGTAGGCGATGGCGAAATAGAAGTAGCGTCGGTGACATACTTAATGAGCTAGAGTGGCCGTCCCTGGAGGCCCGTCGTGAGCAGTCCTCTTTAACCTTCTTCTACAAGATACACTCTGATTCAGTGTCTATTGATAAAGATAGGTACTTGACCCCTGTAACAGTGTCGACACAAACAAGGGCATCAAAAGTAAACGACTCACAATATCGTAGATACCAGTCCTATAGTGATGCCCTGAAGAACTCGTTCTTTCCTAGAACTATTCCCCAATGGAATAGACTTCCCTCCTCTGCGGTGAATGCCAAGTCCGCAGAAGAGTTCAAAGCCCGCACAGTGTAAGATTGGGACTCAGAGGTATGCGTTTTAGGATACCTCTGTTATGCAGATTGTAAATAGTTTTAAGGACGCATCCAGTGCCTCTCTCTCTCTTTTTTTTTTTCAGCTAAATTCTAAATTTAGCCACCCAATCAACTGAGGTAATAGCCAGATATGACCGACTCAGTATAAGAAGATAGAATGCCAAGACCGCAGGAGTTCAAAGCCCGCACAGTATAAGATTGAGACTCAAAGGTATGCGTTTTAGGATACCTCTGTGTTCGGATTGTAAACAGTTTTAAGGGCTCATCCAGTGATGATTTTTTTTTTTTTATTTAGCCACCCACCTAACTGAGGTTTTGTTTGATTTGAGGTTTAACGTCCCCGTCAACACTGTAAAGGTCATTCTGGAGACTTGCTTCCAATTTTGTTGGCCTTTTCCCCTGACATTGAGATGAAATGACATCTGAAGCCCTGTCGCCCAATGAAACCAATAGGGTTTATTAGCATGGACAAAATGTGGTACCGCGGTTCCTGGACAGGCTTAGATTCTCTAAGCGGTTTACCAGTACTAGTGTGCGGGCCGGATTCAGCTCTGCGTGGAAGCATCATGCAGCCCATATATTTCTTCAAGCCCCTGTGGGCGGGGGCCGACCTAACTGAGGTGTGAGAAGAAAAAAAGACTGTGTAAGGGGCATAAATCTTGCAATTCTAATGTACGATTAAAACAGAGTTTTGTCCCTTAGAAAATATTGTTTTCTTGCCATTTCGTTCATTCAAAAACATCAGGCTGTGCATTGAATAATATATTCCGAGTCTATTCATGCTTGCCGACCATTTCTGCGAAATAAGACAGGCCTTACACAAAATCTAATGAGATTTTTCGAACAAAATATGCGAAAAAGTAGCTTTGACATTATTGCGCATGCGTAGCTCTAATGGTGAAGTAAAAAAGAAATATGGCGGAGACCAGGAGAAAATGTGGTCCAATTTCCAAGGGCATGAAACTCATGATCACAGTCGAATCTGCTGTCAAAGATGTACTGGTTGTATGCCTAGAACATGGTTCTAAATGCTACCGTGGTGTTTTATTGGATGCAAAAAAGAGGTTTCTGTCAATTTCATTTTCATTCGGCCTAATTTTCAGTGATTGAGATGTGTTGTTTCTGAGATGTTGCAATTTTGGCTTTGAGTTTTTCTAGATCATTAAGCCTATAAAAGCACTACTGACAAAATTATCTTTTCCTTTCATTTCAGAAACTTGCCCCCAGGCGTTTGCACATCGTTTGATCCTCCAGAAAATGATGAGTGTGAAATAAATGGAGGCAACAGGCAAGGAAAAACAGGATCAGATCAGCAAAATGGAGATTTTGACATGTCTGCCTCAATACACAGACACACATACAACCAAAATCTGTCTCAGTTTGGTACACAATTCCAGGGACCACCCATACGAAACTTTCCAAAACTTAACGGCACTAAAACAACAAGAAGTATTCGATTACGCCCACGTCAGACACTTTGTAGTAAATGCAAAGCGTCCTGTTTGGACTCTGATAAAGGCCCGATCCCTGTTAGTCAATCAATTCGGCCTCAAAACAATCAGAGAAACTCAAATTTTCAACAGAATGATAATTCAAGGACATTAAATACAAGAAATGAATTAAAAAAGAAACGGCAGAATGAATCTGATGAGGCAGAATTGCCAAAACCTACGAAACTGATAAAATTAGAACGAGTTGATAAAACTGCTTCATTAACTAAAACAAGCCCTTTTATTAAAATCTCTATAGGAGAAGGTACAGTGATGAATATCCCACCAAGAATTCATGAAGATAAGGAGGGAGAAGAACTTTCCAGTGAAGAAAGAGGAACTGATGATGATCATATTACCACAGTTGTTTCTAATGATGATGATGATGACAATGAAAACCTGACGACAAATAAAAAGCATAAAAAAGCTTTGAAAAAGTCCAAAGAAAAAGATAAACTTGGTTCAAATTCGGGTGATTTGTTAAAAGATGAAACATATAGCCATAAAAAGCACAAGAAAAAACACAAGCGTGAAAGGGAAAGCCCAGTTGATGAAGGTTCAACTTTGATTATTACAGAAAACATTGACATAGATGAAGATGATGAGAATGAAAAGACTGAAAACTCAGATAGTCAGCAGATTGTATGTCAAAGACCTAGATTATTGTATACATGGCGCCAAAATAAAGGTCTTTCACCTAGACATGATGGACAGTCGAATAATCGGGAGGATGGTTTCCGTGTGTATAAGGCATTTTCACCACAGAGGGAAAGCCATTCAAGTAGCTCTGAAGCAAATATAGAATTTACCTCAATTACCAATGACGAGATAGACATAAAATCACAAAGTGTTCAAAACAGTGGACGTAAAGAATATAGATTACGTAGTAGGTCAAAGTCTTTGGATTCAAATCCTAGTTATGAAATAACATCTGATTCAGCTTATATTTCATACGAAGACCCAAAGTCTATTTCTGACAGAAGTGAGGGTTGTTCAACAGAGACTGATTCTGACAGTGACAGCAGTGACTATGGGGATGGACCACCTGGAGACGAGAATGTCGAGGCATTCCGTCCTCTAATGATGAAAATTCAAACAAATAGTGTCTCAAAATGTGTCACATCTGATGGTAGAAAGATAAGCATTGGTGATATAGTCTGGGGGAAAATTCAAGGGTTTCCCTGGTGGCCAGGGCGTGTTTTATCAATAGCTGTGAGTAAAAGAGATAATGACATAGTTTTTCGGCAGGTTGCTCATGTTTCATGGTTCGGCTCATCAACCATGTCCAATATTCAGTGTTCAGACTTGTATCCATTCCTTGAAGACTTTAAAGTAAGATACAAAAGGAAAAAGAGAGGGCCTTATAAAATTGCCATAAAACAGGCCACAATAGCAGCTCAAAGCAGTTCAAACACACATGACATTGACTTTAATGACTACGATTTATAGAGGTTCCTTAATGTGTGCTCTTCTCATCTTATTTCTTACCTTGTGGGTTTTGTAAAAAAATAGGACAAGTTTTTTAGCCAAAAGAATTTGCAACCTGTATTAAACAAGCATGTAAACCCACTTATAGGGAAAGGTTGAAATTACAAGGGGTTTTGACATCCCTTTTTTGCTTATTTGTGTCCAAAAAAAAAAACAGTAACAACTCCTGAAAACCACCACAAGTTGGCATTACTGAAGAGCACCCACAATCCACCTTTAACACTGCATGCTGGGTATTTTTCGGCAGACGACTTTGTGAAATATTTTCCTTACTTTTCCCAGAAAACAGGATTTGACATTTCATGCAAATTGTCTCCTATGGAAACAATTTGCATGAGGTGTGAAGTCCTGTTATCCTGGGAAGAAATAAGAAAAATATCAATTTGTTGTCTGCTGAATCAGCCAAGAGGGTGATAAAAGTTAATTACAGGATGAGTAAGAAAAACACTAAAGACTTTCACCTGAAAAAAATGCCTTTCATAGATCATGTCATTATTTATACGGATGTTTTTACCTACAGGCTCAATCTCAGACTTAAGGGGAATGGGAACACCTGACAGGTTCTTTCCGCCATTTTTCAAAGGGAGAAAATTTTTGGGACTTCCTGTTTGCTTTTCTAAGCCCTGTCTCACTGAAAAAAGGGTCTACGTTTAAAGGAAAGAATTTGCTCATCAGGAGCGAGTTGACCCCTGTTGACATGGGAGACAAAAACGCTTTTGCAGGAATTGTCTCCCCTGAAGGTGTACCCATTCCACTTAAAGCTAGTAGTCTGGGGAGTGTCTGGTCTGTTTGCCTTTTCTAAGAAAGTTAACCCTTGTCCTGCTGAGCCCAGATATGCCTTATTTTCCAAACAATGAAGATCCAGATCAGATGGCTTCTGACGAAGCCATCTGATCAGGATCTACATTGTTTGCCATTCTGATTGTGAATTTGTTGCAATAATTTGCATCAAGTAATCTGATTGGTTGATAATCGGTAGTGGGTGTGGTATATATGAATATTCAGCAGGACAAGGGTTAAGCTTGTTTTAACCCTTGCTGACAGAAATAATTTTGCCACACCCATTTCTGACTATCAACCAATCAAATTACTTGATGTGTTAAATGTACATTCATTTAAATTTGCAAACTAAATGGCAAACAGTGTAGATCCAGATCAGATGGCTTCTGCCATCTGATCTGGATCTACACTGCTTGCAAAGATAGGGGTTGTCCTGGTTCAGTAGAACAAGGGTTAAAAATACAATAATTTCTGTGAGGTGATGCCTTTTTGTTATAAATAAGATATGTATCCATCAAATTTTTAAATATACTCTCTTGTCAGCCTGCATATCTGCACTATTAGCATGAGCCTTCTGTAGCCTCTTGGGAATTCAAGCAGAGATACGATAGACTCTGCATTACATACAGTGCACCCATTGCAATTTTTTTTAACCTGCGCAAACCTGTATAGTCTAGAAGAGGGCATGATGAAAAGGAATAAATTTGAAACGAACACCACACTGTGACCACAGATAGTGAGGGGGGGGGGGGGGATTGCAGGGTAATCACAGTGTTTTTGCAGCATTACAACAGGTGTAAAATTGATTGTCCGCATGGTCTCACAGGTAAATAAGATTATAGTGGTGGATCCGTGGTGTGTTCGCCATCAGCAAAATGGAGATCTTGACGTGTCTGCCTCAATACACAGACACATTTCTGTGTGTTTCTGCTCCAAGACATAGGTTGTGGGTACTCGTTAGAACCGCATCTAACAAGCACCCACAACCAATGTTTGCAGTATAAATAAGAAAAATATTAAGGATTTCATCAGGAAAGTAGCCATTTTGGCCAATGTTGCTTGGGTGTGTTATCGAAATGGTACAATGTAATGAATTGAATTGCATGTTCTACTGAGAATGTCATTTGTCCTGCTAATAAATAAACAGTTACACTGAGCGTGTATTGGCATTTTAGAATTTATGAGCAGGACAAATTTCATGCGCAACAGCTGAACATGAAAAATAGTTTTTATATCCCCGGCATACGAGGTATGTCAGGGGGTATATAGTTTTCGTTTTTCCGTCCGTTCGTACGTTTGTTGGTTTGTTCGTATGTTCGTTCGTTCGTACGTTCGTTCGTCAACCTTTATGTCAAAGTTTTGCGATAAACCTTTTTGATTGCTCATATCTCTGCTCATATCTCTGTAATAACAGGTTGGATTCTCTTCATATTTGGTACAGGATATCTCTATAGCATTACCTTTCACATGGAATATCTAAGCCCCTGGGTGGGTTGTCTGTCTGTACATCTGTCTGTTCATCTACTTTTACGTCAAAGTTTTGTGTTAAACCTTTTTCATTGCTGATATCTCTGTAACCACATGTTAGATTCTCTTCATGTTTGTTAAAGGATATCTCTATAGCATTACCTTTCATATGGAATATCTAAGCCCCTGGGTGGGCTGTCTGTCGTGTCTGTTCATCTAATTTTACGTCAAAGTTTTGTGTTAAACCTTTTTCATTGCTGATATCTCTGTTACCACGTTAGATTCTCTTCATGTTTGGTAAAGGATATCTCTATAGCATTACCTTTCATATGGAATATCTAAGCCTCTGGGTCAAGCCCCTGGGTGGGCTGTCTGTCTGTTCATCTACTTGTACGTCAAAATTTTTGTGTTAAACCTTTTTCATGGCTGATATCTCTGTAACCACATGTAAGATTCTCTTCATGTTTGAATAATGATTTCATGATGCATGTCCCTTCCCCCACCCACGGTCACAGTGACCTTGACCTCAAGATCACAGACTTAGAAATTTTACATTTGGTTAAAGTTTATGTCGAAGTTTATAGATGCCTGTATGTTCTATTTGATGCCCTCACTCCCTTGGTCCATTTAGAAATTTTATGTTTGGTTTAGCTTTTACAAGCACATTTATAGATTCTTATAGCTTTTGACTTCATTCATATTACATACAGGCTCGAAAGATATATCAGAGGGTGACCCTGGCCGGGGGTATACGTGGCCCACTGGTCGCTTTCTCTAGTATAACCTTGGCTATGGTGCAGTGATAGAGCATCAGGCTGGAGACGTAGAGGTAGCAGTTATGATCCCGGCAAGTACCTGATGTTGTTTCCTTGAGAATTACCGCATAAATTTATCTGCATGCTTCAAGTACTGGTTCTTACCTAGTACATGTAAGTCCTGCCAGAAATGCCTGCGAGGGCATAGGCAGTATTTGAAAATACATTAAAACCTGTCATAGTGGCCACCTCCACTAAGCAAGCAACCTGTCTTAAGCAACCATGTCGGTTTGCCGACAGATGAAAAAGGAACATGCATTAATAAAAGTCACTGTATTCAGCAAGCACCTGTCTTAAGCAAGCACATTTTGATTATCCCTCAGGTGCTTGCTTAATACAGGTTTGACTGTAGATCTTCTTGTAGAGTTTGTCATGCTTTGGCTCCTTACTTTCCTGCTGTGTTTAGGATTGTGATCGCCTAATTAGAAAGGGATGGCTGTGCTGTTTGCAAGATCTTTGCCTCTTTTTGAGAGTATTTCAGTATACATGTATATAGAGCTGATTGAAAAATGATAGAGGCTTTGTGCAACTGATCACATTTTTAGATTTATAAGGAAAAGAATCTCAACTAGGTCCGGTTATTCAAAGCATAGTTAGTTTAACAAGGTCGTTAGTGGTCAAAATGTTAACTACTCTGTCAAGTCCATTATCTAATAGTGGTACAGTTTTGCTGAAAAAAATGTGAGCAGCTTTTGCATGCAAAAGCTGCTCACATTTTCTCAGCAAAAAGATTTATATATTTACCAAACTGCATGATCAAAGTTTTAACAATATGTTTGACATTGTTAGTTTCGAATGACTGGCGCCTGGGGTGGAATTCAAAGTCAGGATACTGGCTTAAGGGGAATGGGAACTCCTGGCAGCTTTTTCTGCCATTTTCACTTCCCGTTCTCTTTTCTATAAGCCCTGTCCCGCTGAAAAAGGGTCTACCCTTGAAGGAAAGAATTTGCTCCTCAGGAGCAAATTCTTTCCTTTAAGAGTTGACCCCTATAGACATGGGAGACAAAAATACTTATGCAGGAGTTGCCTTCCCTGAAGGTGTAACCATTCCCCTTAAGTTAACCCTTAAAGTGCTAATCACGATAAGCAAACAGCATTTCAATGTATTTTTTTTTTTTTTTTTTCATTTTCTTATTTTTCACAGAAAATAAGACTTGACATTACATGTGAATTGTCTGCTGGGCACAAAGTTCTGGGTCCAGTTGTTCAAAGCCTTTTTAGCTTAACGAGCTCGTTAGTGGTCAAATTGTTAACCATTCTATCAAGTACAATATCTAAATATTTGTTATTCTTGCTGAAAAAATGTGCGCAGCTTTTGCATTTGCAAAAGCTGCTCAAATTTTTTCAGCAAAAATGTTGGTATTTTCACCATATTGAATGATCAAAGTTTTGATGATACATTAGCAAACGACATCGTTAGTTTTGAACAACAGGCCCCTGAACAAGAAAATGTAACGAGAATATAACAAAGAGATAATTTTCCTTTATTCTTGATGGAAAGTTACATTGTGGCTACTAGATAGATTTGTCTCAAAGTATGGCCCCCACCCATCGGGGCTTGAAGAAATAGATGGGCTGCATGATGCTTCCACGCAGAGCTGAAACCGGCCTCACACGAGACCTGGTAAACCGATTAGAGGATCTAAGCCTGCCCAGGCAAAGCGGTACAAGTCGGACCGTCCATGCTTATTGGTTTCATTGGGCGACAGGGCTTGAGATGTCATTTCATCTCGATGTCGGGTAAAAGTATGTCTCCAAAATGACCTTTAAAGTGTTGACAGGGACGTTTAACCTCAAATCAGACAAAGGCATTTCTAACAAGTACCAACAGCATATTTGGAGAGATAAGAAAATTTTATCCCAAAATCATTTTCATTTCTCCTGCAAAAATGGTGGGTTATTGTTAAAATCTGGTTAAAGGTCCCGTCAGTTTTACCTGACGTCCTGGCGATACATACTATAGAAATGATCCCTAGAAATATGATAAGATGGTAAGATGATTCTTTTATTTACACCATATTGTACTTATCGTATGTATTCGGACAGACATGTCTGAGCAAACAGTATAGACCCAGATAAGACGCCACAGAGAGCAGCATCTCATCAGTGTCTATACTCAGCTCTTTTTAAACCCAATATCAGACAGTAATTGTATTTGTTCAAAATTTAGAACAAGTATGTTAATCCATTTTGGTACTGGAAATCCAAAACGGGTACCCTGGCAAACAGTGTAAACCTAGATGAGACGCTGCAGAATGTGGCATCTCATCAGGGTCTACTCTGTGTTCCACTCATCCAGCTATTTTGAGACACAATATCTTGTAGTAAATTGTACTAGTCCACATTTTAGAACATATTCAAATTTGAGAACAATTATGGTAAGCACCTGTCCAAATATTTAGGGTAAATACGATTGTGCATGTTCCATCTTTGTCTTGGCTGTACAAATGTACAGGATGAGCTATGGCACTACCCCTAGCGATGGCGACAGGATTGGGAGCTATGGCACAATCCATAAAATCTACCAAGTTTATACATGTATGTTAAAAGTTCACCACAACCTCTTTATGACAAACACTGTCATTATGTCTCAGTTTTGGATGGATCCTAAAAATGTATAGATTATATAGAGAAATGACCATAAATGGTCATTTCTCTATACAATCTGTACATTTTTGTTTTGATATAACCGGGTAATTTAACTATCAGAGCCCTACAATAGTGTTGCAGATGGTTTGTGGTGTATTTAAGATCTCAGTTTTTCCAAACCTTGTGAGTTAAGTTTTATACTGGGCTATTGGTCCAAAGTTTCATATAGCATTATCCCACCTCTAGATCTGTTCATGACTGTTAAAGTCAAGGTCATAAGCAGAAAAAACATTTATAAGTTTTGCATTGTTTTTTTTTAAGATTAAGTTGGTATGATGATTGATATTGTGTCCATTCCATATATACGGAAAGAAATTTGCTATTAACCCTTTTTGTACAAATGGAATCTTCCTCCTTATATATAGCAGGAGTTCATTTCAAAATTTAGGGGCGTCAGGTTGTGTTTTCATCAAAAATTATTTGGATAATGACTGAACTTTGGCAAACAGTGGAGGCCCTGATCAGACGCCGCGTTTAGCTGCATCTGATCTGGGCCTGCACTGTTTGCCACTTACCCGTTTTGGGGTTTCCGGTACCAAATGGGTTAAAGGGATAATTTCCTTTATCTTCTACAGAAATCTATGTTGTAGGTACTTGTTAGAATCACCTCATGGAGGTGATTGGTCAAATTGAGGCGATTGCAACATGTACCTATCCCATAGTTCTTTCATTAAGATGTTAGAAGAATTATCCTTTAATTACAGTCCAACCTGTGTTAAGCAAGCACCTCTGGGATATTCAAAAAGTGCTTGCTTAAGGCAGGTGCTTGCTTAACCCAGGTGAATTTTAATGCATTTTCCTTTTTTGGGAACTGAATGCCTGCTTGCTTAATAGAGGTGGCCA
The DNA here is from genome assembly GCA_963580285.1 of Lucinisca nassula. Lineage (NCBI taxonomy): Eukaryota > Metazoa > Mollusca > Bivalvia > Lucinida > Lucinidae > Lucinisca > Lucinisca nassula. The sequence continues at coordinate 170,785,747 of OY757010.1, forward strand.
CTAAGACAGGTTTGACTGTATCTTTGTTAATGCCTCTTTCCTGGAGCTTAACCTTTGTATGCAGTAGTTAACCTTTGCTCAGAGGCTTGGTTATGGGTAAAATGCTAATCGTGCCAATTGTTGTCTGTTTTGTCATCTGACGGTTACTTTAAAAGTCATTTTTGCAAACAGTGTGGGACCAGATCAGACTGCTCCTCTAGGAGCAGTCTGATCTGGGTCCACACTGTTTGCCTGTGTGCAAAAAGTTTAAAAAGTTTGAAAGAAGATTTAAAGACAACATTAAGCAGACAACATTTTCAGATGTAGTTTGACTTCTTAAGGGTTAAGTATGCTTGAAAACATCAGATCCTGTCTCAGGAGCCTGTGACCTGCAGTAGCCTGCTTTTTAGTGTCTGCTTTTTGATTTTCCATTTTCCTTTGTACTCTATTTACCTTAAATATTTGGACTCAACTCCTTACCTTACTTGTTCTAAAAATTTAACAAGTGCAATTTAAGTCTAAAAATAGTGGCAAACATTGTAGACCATGATGGGATGCTGCATTCTGTGGCATCTCAGCTGGGTCTTCACTGTTTGTTCCATTTTGTCTGAATACAATACATACGATAAATACAGTAATTAAGAGGATAAAGCTCAATTTCAAGGAAGCTGAGTCTTAAAAAATATGGTATGGGTTCCCTTTTCAATGTAGCTTTACTCTTTTCTCTTAACCTGTAAAGCCCCACCGAAATGTATTTATTATTTTTACCTCACCCGAGCCAAAGGCTCAAGGTGAGCTTTTGTGACTGCTCTATGTCCATTGCTGTTGTGCATCAACTGTCATTTGTCTGTTAACAATTTACTTACCGGTAAAAGACATTTCTTAAACTGGTGAATGGGTTTTCAAATAACTTTACAGGAGTGTTCCTTGGGTGACCCTCTACCAGAATGGTTCGCTTCACTAAACAAAATGGCTGCCAGAGATAAAAAAGAAAAACCCTAAAATGACATCTCCTCCTATGTTACTGGCCTAACTTCAAAATAATTTACAGAAATGTTCCTTGGGTGACCATTTGCTAAAATGGTTCTGCTCCCCAAACAAAATGGTCACCAGAGCTAAAAATAGAAAATCCTTTAAATGATATCTTCCTAGGTAAATGGCCTGATTTCAAAATGATTTCACAGAAATGTTCCTCATTTGACCATTTACCAAAATTACTATAATCATTCCATTCCACCAGAGCTAAAAACAGAAAAAAATGTAAACCGTCTGTCAACAATTTTTTCCAACCACATCTCCAACTAATCGACTGGTTGGATTTCAAAATAATTTCACAGGAACGTTTCTTGGATGTCCGTCTAACAAAATTGTCAAAATAGTTCCACTCCGCTTCATAAAATGGTCGCCTGTGTAAAAAATAGGACAGGCTTTGAAAGACGTCTCCTAGGCCATTGGTCCAATTTCAAAATATTTTCACAGGTGTGTTTTCAAATATGACTCTTTATCAAAATTTCTGAAAACATTCCTATCGGCTGAATGAAATGGCTTCCAGAGCTTAAAATAGAAAAACCTTTAAACAACATCAAGGCCAATTGCTTGATTTCAAAATAACTTCACAGAAATCGTTTACCAAAACTGCTCGACTGAACAAAATGGCCAGAAGAGGTAAAAAGAGCAGTACCTTTAAGCATCAAGATTCCTAGGCAAATGGCACAGTTTCAAAGAAATGTTCCTTGTGTGACCCTTTACCAAAATTGTTGAAATTGTTCTGCTCGGCTAAACAAAAATACTGCTAGAGCTAAAAACAGAAAAACCTTTAAACTGTCTGTCAACAATTTTACTCAAGCAACATCTCTTCATAAACCAGTGGTTGGATTTCAAAATAATTCCACAAGAATGTTTCTTGGGTGACTCTTCCAAAATTGCTAAAATGGTTCTGCTCCCAAACAAAATGGTCACCAGTGCTAAAAATAAATAATTCTTTAAATGACATCTCCTCCTAGGCAAATGGCCTGATTTCAAAATAATTTCACAGAAATGTTCCTCATATCAGCTTTTTCCAAAGTTGCTAACATCGTTCCATTCTGCTGAACAAAATAATCACCAGAGCTATAGATAGAAAAACCTTTAAACAACATCTCCTCCTAGGTCAATGGCACAATTTCAAAATAATCTCACAGAATTGCTCCTCATATGACCTATTACCAAAATTGCTTAAATTGTTCCACTCTGCTGAAAAAATGGCCACTAGAGCTAAAACAGAAAAAAACATTAAACAACATTTCCTCCTAGGCCAAGAGCCTGATTATACCCCCGGCATAAGAAGTATGCTATTTATACCCCCAGCATACAAAGTATGCTATGGGGGTATAACGTTTTCATCCGTCAGTCCGTCCATCCATCCATGTGTCTGTCTGTCTGTCTGTCCATCCGTTAACATTTTGGTTAAAGTTTTGCCTCAAAGTTTCTAAGAGATTGTATCTTCTGAGTCCTTTGATAGATTTAGTTGATACTTGCATTGAAGTTACATACTGGTCTAAAAATTTCATTGATGCATGTCCCACCCCCCACAGTGACCTTGAGGTCAAGGTCACAGACTTAGAAATTTTACATTTTGTTAGTGTTGCGACAAAGTTTCTATGAGATTGTATCTTCTGAACCCTTCGATAGATTTAGTTGATACTTATACTGAAGTTACATACTGGTCTAAAGATTTCATTGATGCATGTCCCACCACCCACAGTGACCTTGAGGTCAAGGTCACAGACTGAGAAACTTTACATTGGGTTAAAGTTTTATGACAAAGTTTATAGATGCCTGTATGTTCTTAACTCTAAGACAAATTCAGTTTATACTTGCATCAATGTACCAGTCCAAGTATGTCCCTTCCCCCACCCCTGGTGACCTTGACCTCAAGGTCACAGACTTAGAAATTTAACATTTGGTTCAAGTTTTATGACAAAGTTTATAGATGCCTATATGTTATAAACTCTAAGACAAATTCAATTGATACTTGCATCGATGTTACATACCAGTCCAAAGATTTCATTGATGCACACCCCACCCTGCTGCTTCAGTAACATTGATACCGCCCACCCCTTCAGTAACTTTGATGCCCTCACTCCCGTCGTCCATTTAGAAATTTTATGTTTGGTTTAGCTTTTACAAGCACATTTATAGATTCTTATAGCTTCTTGACATCTTCATTCATATTACATACAAACTCGAAAGATATATCAGAGTATGGCACTGGCCGGGGGTATACATGACCCACTGGTTGCTTTCTCTAGTTTCAAAATAGTTTCACAGAAATGTTCCTCATATTACTATTTACCAAAGTTGCTCAAATCCTTCCACTCCACTACACAAAATGATCACCAAAGCTGAAAAAAGCAAAACCATTAAATGTTAACTTTCGTAGGCATATGGCACAATGTCTAATAATTTCACAGAAATGTTCCTTGGGTGACCCTTCTCCAGAATTGCTAAAATCCTTATGCTTGGCTAAACAATATGGCTACCAGAGCTAAAAATAAAAAAAAAAAACCTTTAAACTATCTGTTAACAATTTGACTCCAGCGATATTTGCTAAACCGGTGGTTGCAGCCAATAGCTCAATTTCAAAATAATTTTCCTATGATCTTTATTTTTAAAGTAGTGATGCTCAGCTGAACAAAATGACTATCAGGGCTAAAAATAAGAAAAAACCTTAAAACGACATCTCCCAGGCCAATGGCCTGATTTCTAAATACATGTAAATTCACAGAAATGTTTCACTTATGCCCCTTTATCAAAATTGCTAAAATGGCTTTGCTCAGCTGAACATAATGGCCAACAGAGCTAAAATAGCAAAATCATTAAATGGCCTCTCCTAGGCCAGTGGCCCTATTTCAAAGTAATTTCTCAGAAATGTTCCTCTAACACTGCTAAAATGGTTTCACTCCAACGAAAAAGATGGCCTCCAGAGCTAGAAATAGAAAAAAAAATGGTCCACATCTCCTCATACCAGTGACTCCTTTACTTGCATAAGTTTTGAAACATCTTGGACCCAGGGTGGTGATCCAGGGCCATCATGTCCCTCTTGTTTAGAGAAAATATGTCGAGCCTTATTTTCTCTGTGTACTTGAAAATGATGAATGCATATGTAGTGATTGACAGTGATGAGAAATTTCTTTCCTTTTCTTGGAGGGGCTTCAGTTTATAGGAAAGCAAACATCCCAAAAGTGGTCTCCCATGCAAGTTTAAAACAGACTGGTGAATAAATTATTGGTAATGGTAAGGCGTTTTCTTTGCCATGTCAGGGGTGGAGGCAGAGAATAATGGAAGCCAGAACTGATAATGTATGTTAGCTTTTTTCCTCGGCCAGACATTCGAAAACAGGGCTGTGCTCTGACACATTTGGCAGTCGAAATTGGCAACATGTCATCACATACTAGAGCCCGTCTTTGGTCTGATTCCTGCACTCAAAATTCAAAAATCGCTACAGAACTGTGTTTCTTAGGACAAACGCTGTTCGTTGGGTGCGATTTGTGCCTTCTTCCGATTAAGAGTTCAGTATATTCCCATTGGTCAGCTTACACCTGTCGAATTGACAAGTGCCAGCACATTGGAGGCCCTGGGGAGAGCAGTTCATAAACTAATCCCATTTAGCGAGATGGGGGTAGCCCATATGTGCTTTTAGCGCCCGGTTACCTTTCAAAATCTATCAAGTCAAGTCAAATTATTTTGCCACACACATTTCTGATTATCAACCAATGAAGTTATTTGATATAATGAATTCATCCAAATTCGTGCAAACTGAATGACAAACAGTATAGATCCTGATCAGATGGCTTGCCATCTGATCAGGATCTATACTGTTTGCAAAGGAAGAGTTTGTCATGAACAGTGGGATAAGGGTAAAAAAAGACTGGTGAATAATATTTCTGATGTATCCAATCCCCTTAAAGGCTCTTAATATTTTCCATGATGTTTTCTGCCATTCCTTTTTGCACCTGCTTTAAGCATTACAAGGCATGAGTATTTACTTTTGTTTATCCCTTCATTTCGCTCAACATTTGCGTCAGCCCTAGCATGGACATAAAGTTCAAGTCCATACAGGCGAGACGCAGCCTTCGGCAGAATTCATGTGAAGATTCTGGCATGAGAATTATGTTGCCCATTCCTCACAAATTAGGAGCAAATGAAGCAATTTTTATGGTACATTTTAGAATAGTAATGGCTGATTTTGTTTGTTTGTATTGGAGTTTAATGGCCCTGTCAACAATATTTAGGTCATTTTTAGCTGGTCAGTTTATCTGTACACTTTTCCTGGGCAAGCGTTTAACCAGTACAGTGCACATTCTTTCAACAGAAACTGACAACTGCACTTATTGAATCAGCGGAAGGGAGAGAATGACCATAGAAAAGATTTCATGATCAATCTCCACGAATGTTGACAACCCCGGCAGGTATCGAAGCTGCATCTTCCTGAGTACCAGTCAGATGCGCATCCCACTGAGCTACCAAGGCTGGCAAGTAGTAATGGCTGGTGCACACATGGCTTCACCATACAAGCACTAAGCAATTTTTCAAAATATTTTTTCTTATTTTTCTGCAAAAATAATGTTTGACATTACATGTGAATTACATACGAATTGTCTGCTGGGCAGATGATTCACATTGTGACATGAAATGTCATATTTTTATGCCATATGCTCCAGAATTTCCTGCAGCACTCAAAGGGTCAAGATGAATGAGGTATGCCTCCAGGGGAGACTACTGTAATCAAAGTATTTGTGTCCCTTCTCAAAGGGGCCACTACCTGTCTTGGGCAGGCTTAGACTTAAGCAGTTTACCAGTACTTAAGTTTGGTCAGTTTCAGCTGTGCGGAAGCACCATGCAGGCTGATATATTTTTCAAAGCCCTAATGGCAGGGGGCAGTAGCATTTTGCACTGTACTGGTTAACCACTACTGTAATGTTTCCTGTCAAGAAAATATTTGTTTAGATGAACTAACTGGCTTGAGATGATCTTAATTTTGTTGAGTTGGTCGTTGAACTCCAGACCAAACCAAAGCCTTGCTTATTCCATAAAGATTAGGGTCCCAGCATTGGTATTTCTCCAGAAATAAACCTTTCCCTTGTAAGAGTAGCCCAACTTGCAAACAATTATTAACCAGGGAAGCAGATTGCTGTTCGAGTCATCTGCTTTTGATAATATGGAGGTTAAGATTTCTCAAAATATTGCTTTCAATACATGTATGTAAGATGTTGGGTATAAGTATATATATTGTATAACTCCAGACGAGGAGGAGTAACGAGGTTAAGGGGAATGGGAACACCTTCAGGGGAGGCAACTCCTGCAAAAGTATTTTTGTCTCCCATGTCAACAGGGGTCAACTCTTAAAGGAAAGAATTTGCTCCTGAGGAGCAAATTCTTTCCTTTAAGAGTAGACCCCCTTTTTAGTTGGACAGGGCTTATAGAAAAGCAAACAGGAAGTTCCAAAAGTTGTCTCCTCTTTGAAAAATGGTGGAATAATCTGCCAAGTGTTCCCATTCCCCTTAAATTTGGGATAACTTCCAATTTCTTGAGGAATTCATAAGTTGTGGATATACGTACATGTTAGAAGCATCTCAGAGGCAATAATTCATAACCCCAGATGAGAGGGGGTAGTTACATTATTTTTCCTAATTCTGCATTAAATCATCTAAATTAAATCACTAAATCATGTGTTGTGGTCTGCATGAAAACATGCTGTGGGTACTCATTAGAAGCACCTCGGTGAGATGCTTCTAATGTGTACCCACAATGTATGTTTTAGTGCAGAAAATTTTCTTATTCTGCATGAAAACATGGGGCTACTCCTTAGAAGCTCCTCACAAACATGTTAAGGGTACTCATCAGAAGCGCCTCACAAACATGTTGTGGGAACTCATTGTAAGCACCTCATTGAGGCGCTTCTAATGGGTACCCAGAACATACGTTTTCATTCAGAAAAATATCAGTACCGGTACATGTACTTTTCTGATGAAAAAAGCACCATATCTGGAGCTATGATTATATATGGCTGTTCTAACAAATTGAAATATAAACAATATACATGATGTAAGTTTTAACCCTTCTCTTGCTGAATGTTCATTTAAGCCACACCCATTTCTGTCTATCAACCAATCAAATTACATGATGTAATTTATTGCTACAAATTCATAAACTGAATGCCAAACAGTGTAGATCCTGATCAGATGGCTTCTTCAGAAGCCATCTGATCAGGATCTACACTGTTTGCAAAGATAGGGGTTGTCGTGAACAGCAAGATAAGGGTTAATCGAAAAACAAGAAAAAAAGAATATTCCATTATTCTCATTAGTTCTCTTTCTCTGGAGCTCTGATTTTTATTGTAAATTGTTGATTATTTTTAAAATTGTAATATTTTTTCCTAGTCAGATATAATTATGTTCGACAGATTTCTCTTTACTATTGTTGTCCGTGTTTAAATGATTAGCTTTATTCAGTTACCGCATTAAAGTTTGTATATTTGATTATGTATATGAACGCACAAAGCATGTAAAAGGCGGAAACACCAGAAATTATATGAAACATCAACTTTCGCTGGCTGATAATTGTTAAATAAATTCATATTTATATTGATATTGTTCTGTTGTTGCTTCTGTAGTGCAGTCAGTCCCAGTGGCTCTGTCGGGTGCGCAACTTACTGCTGATCAGGAGGTTGCAGGTAGGTACCTACTGATTCGGCAACATTCTTTTGTGAAGTTTGATACTGAAATATTTTCTACCATCCTTCCCTTCCGCCGATTAAGAAGAGCAGTTGTCAGTTTCTGGCCAGGGGTCAGTTGTTCAAAGCATCGTTAGCTTAACGAGCTTGTTAGTGGTCATATTGTTAAATCTTCTAGCAAGTACAATATCGTTAATTTTGGTATTTTTGTTGGAAAAATATGAGCAGCTTTTGCGTCAGCAAAAGCTGCTCACATTTTTTCAGCAAAAACTTCAGCATATTTGCCATATTTAATGATCAAAGTTTTAACAATATGTTAACTAACGATGTCGTTAGTTTTGAACAACTGGGCCCAGAAGAATGCACACTGTACTTGTTATGCAGGCATGTCTAAGCATGCTCATGAAAAGTGTGGCTACGTAAATTGACCGACTAGACATGACCCGATTAGTGGGAAATGGGCTGTTATCAACCAAACAAGGTCAGTCATGGCAAATGTGTTTTCATGCACAATTACTTGCCAGAAACCACATGACCACAGAAAATACTTCGTGATCAACCTCCATGCAAGATTTTCCTTTCAGCGGGTAGGGGTAGATTTGTTTGTTTGTTTTGGAAGTTAAACGGCCTGGCGAACACTGTTTTAGGTAAGGGTAGGGATAGAGAGCAAGATGCAATTTCAGACAGTGGAGTATATTGGAAGATATGGATTAAAAGAGTCAACTTAAAAACCATCAATAATATTTGATATTTTTATTGTAAATGCTTATAAATTAACCTTTATCTTGCTGTTCACGACAACCCCTATCTTTGCAAACAGTTTAGATCCACATCAGATGGCTTCTGAAGAAGCCATCTGATCAGGATCTACACTGTTTGGCATTCAGTTTATGAATTTGTAGCAATAAATTACATCAAGTAATTTGATTGGTTGCTAGACAGAAATGGGTGTGGCTTAAATGAATATTCAGCAAGAGAAGGGTTAATCTTTACCACTCTCTAGACTGATCAGCAGACGACAAATTGACGATATTTTTCTTATTTTTCCAAGAAAATATTTCAAAATGTCGTCTGTTGAAAAAATACCCAGCATGCAGAGCATTAAGACACAAAACCTACAATAAGGCTAAAGTGACCAGCAAAGACTCAGATCAGTCTGCACATCAGCAAATTCTGATCAGTGTCTTGGCTGATCAATTGAATCTACTTTAGCCTTCGGGCTATGCCAAGAGACATAAGCGAGAGCTCGTGTCATAGTGAGTGCATGTGCAGGCTTATCTGATAATCCAACTCTTTACTGGTGGAACCAGTCTTAATGTAGGTTTTGTCATGCAATGGCTCATGTTGTTAATGTTGAAAAGAAATCATTATCCCTTAACCCTTCTCTTGCTGAATATTCAATTTAGCCACACCCATTTCAGACTTTGAACCAATCAGATTACTTGATGTAATTTATTCCTATAAATTCATAAACTGAATATCAAACAGTGTAGATCCTGATCAGATGGCTTCTTCAGAAGCCATCTGATCTGGATCTATACTGTTTGCAAAGATAGGGGTTGTCGTGAACAGCATGATAAGGGTTAAGATGGCAGGAAAAACTGCATCTGAAAATGCCTGTTTATGTCATCTGCTGCATCTTCTTAAAAATCTTTTAAAAAATATTTTCATACAGAAAAACAGTGTGAAACTGATCAAACTGCTCCTAGAGGAGCAGAGGAACAGTCTGATCTGGGTCCACACTGTTTGCAACAATGACATTTTTAGTATAATAAGCAGAAGACAAAGCAAACGAAAATTGTTGTGATTGGCATCTATTAAAAGCGTTCGTTAGCTGCATGAAAGCAGAATCTGCTTCAAGACATTCACTAAATATCTAAGCTCTGGGCCCTGTGATTTCAGAGAAGAAGATTTTTGAAGCTTTTTTCCATTATGAGTCTATAGGAGCTAAGGGGCCCCAGGACGTGGCCTGTTTGGACCCCAGGAGCATGATTGGCATGAATTATGTAGGTGACCACTTGCCGTTGCTACATACTAAATTTCTAAGCTCTGGGCTCTGTGGTTTCAGAGAAGTAGGTTTTTGAAGCTTTTTTTTCATTATGAGTCAATAGGAGCTAAGGGGCCCCAGGGCGTGGCCCATTTGGAACCCAGGGGCATGATTGGCAGATATTATGTTGGTGACCACTTGCCGTTGCTACATGCTAAATATCTAAGCTCTGGGCCCTGTGGTTTCAGAGAAGAAGATTTTTGAACCTTTTTTTCCATTATGAGTATATAGGAGCTAAGGGGCCCAGGGTGTGGCCAATTTCGACCCCAGGGGCATGATCGGCAGGAATTATATAGGTTACCACTTGCCATTGCTACATGCTAAACATCTAAGCTCTGGGCCCTGTGGTTTCAGAGAAGAAGATTTTTGAAGCTTTTTTCCATTATGAGTCTATGGGAGCGAAGGGGCCCCGGGGCGTGGACCATTTGGAACCCAGGGGCATGATTGGTGGTTGACCACTTGCCCTTCCTACATGCTAAATATCTAAGCTCTGGGCCCTATGGTTTCAGAGAAGAAGATTTTTGAAGCTTTTTTCCATTATGAGTCTATAGGAGCTATTGGGCCCCGGGGCGTGGTCCGTTTGGACACCAGGGGCATGATTGGCAGGAATTATGTAGGTGACCACTTGCTGTTACTATATGCTAAATATATAAGCTCTGGGCCCTGTGGTTTCAGAGAAGAAGATTTTTGAAGCTTTTTTCCATTATGAGTCTATGGGAGCGAAGGGGCCCCGGGGCGTGGCCCATTTGGAACCCAGGGGCATGATTGGCAGGAATTATGTAGGTGACCACCTGCCATTGCTACATGCTAAATATATAAGCTCTGGGCCCTGTGGTTTCAGAGAAGAAGATTTTTGAAGCTTTTTTTTCATTATGAGTCTATGGGAGCGAAGGGGCCCCGGGGCGTGGCCCTTTTTGAACCCAGGGGCATGATTGGCAGGAATTATGTAGGTGACCACTTGCCATTGCTACATGCTAAATATCTAAGCTCTGGGCCCTGTGGTTTCAGAGAAGAAGATTTTTGAAGCTTTTTTTCCATTATTAGTCTATGGGAGCGAAGGGGCCCTAGGGCATGGCCCATTTGGCACCGAGGGGCATGATTGGCAGGAATTATGTAGTTGACCACTTGCCCTTGCTACATGCTTAATATCTAAGCTCTGGGCCCTGTGGTTTCAGAGAAGAAGATTTTAAAATGTTTTCCCATTATAAGTCTATGGGAGCTATATGTTGCCATGGCAACCAGAATTCCAATCTGATCAGCCCAAAAACCTTATGCAGCCTTTCCCCCTACCTGATGATGATTCACATGAAATTTGATCAAGATTGGCCATGGGGTATTGGAGATATACTTATTTGAAATTGTTTACGGACGCACGCACGCACGACGGACAAAAAGTGATCCCAAAAGCTCACCTCGTCACTACGTGACAGGTGAGCTAAAAAGTGAAAAAAATTAATTCAAGGATTCTGAAAAAAGCACATGCATAACTTCAAACCATGATAAAGACACCTGTAAAATTTCAGAAGGTTTAAAAATGGAGGAGTTGCGCTCACAAGGTACCGACTACAAGCTCGGAACCACACACCACGCACCACGGAAAGCTGAATACTATATCCCCTCGCTTTTCTTCGAAAAGGCGGGGGACAAAAATACCAGAGTATTGTATTTGTTTCAAAATTTGTCAATGATAATTGATGGTATTGGTGGGACAGAAAACTCAAACACTCATACTGCTCTTCCTTCAGTGCTGGTGATCTAAACAGCAGCAGAGAGTGTCCACAAACTTATAAGTTTAAACCTTGTCCATCTTTAACAGGATAATCCATGTGGTAGCAGTACTGAATAATACATTGGACCAATAAACTGATCCCACCTCAACATGTACAATGACTACTCTTTCTGTACTAAAAGGAACCTTCTGGCTTGCTGTATATGTGTCCAGATTCATTTCAAAATTAAGGGGTGTCCGGCTAATATTTTTGAAGAAAATTTTTGAGTAATTTGCTGAACTTTTTGCAAGCGGTGAAGGGGCTGATCAGATGCCCCCATTTGTGTGACAATGGATCTGGGCCTTCACTTTTACCAATGTCCTGATATGAAATTGGCTAATCATATTTGGTACATCACAAAAACATGCCTATATAATTTTGACACTTTTATATAGTAAAACTGGGGTTTACAGGGGTAAACAGTATTTTCCTTATATCTGTTTAAAAGCATAGATTATGGGTACTCGAAAACGCCTCATCGAGGCGGTTCTATCGAGTCCCCACAATCTATGTTTTGAGCAAAAATAAGAAAATAATCATTTTTTTATCTTAAATTTTCCATTTTTGGGCTGAAAATGACAATGTATTTGTAAAGGCGTGTTTTCCTAATGGATGGCATTTTCAAAGTACAGTATTATTTTGTCTGGGCAAGCAATTCAAATGAATTATCAAGCCTTATTTTCTCTGAATAAAACTGCAAGCCATGCACCATGCCCCGCTACTGCACTTCTATTGAAAAAAGTCTAAGTTAAAAGTGCAAAAATGTGATAAAAATAATTTCAGGACTCTGAAAAAACAATATGCATATCTTCAGACCATGCTAAAAGCATTTGTAGAGTTTCAAAAGGATTCGCCAAAAAATGTAGGAGTTGCGCACAGAAGGTACATACTCCCTATACATTTCTATAGTATTAGGGCTAAAAAAAGTCCCAAGTTGAAAATGCAAAAAAGTGATAAAAAATAAATTCAGGATTCTGAAAAAACAATATGCATACGTTCAGACCATCTTCAAATCACATGTAAAGTTTCAAAAGGATTGGACTAAAACTGTAGGAGGAGTTGCATACACAAGGTGCATACTCCCTATGTTTCTGTATGCGAAAAATGTCTAAGTTAAAAATGCTAAAAAAGTGATAAAATAATTCAAGGATTCTGAAAAAAACAATATGCATTTCTTCAGACCATCCTATTTCAAAAGGATTGGCCAAAAGTGCAGGAGGAGTTGCGCACACAAGAATGGTGTGGGGCGCTGACGGACAGACAGACGGACAGACGGACGGACACTCGAAATTTTGGAGGGTATAGCATAATACCCCGCCACTTTCTGGTGGCGGGGCATAAAATGAGAAAATAGAAATAGACTGTCATCTGCCTTAGCATTTACTGCAGCACTTTAAGGGTTAAAGGTGCATTATTGAGCTATCTGGAAAAAATGCTTCCAAAAATAAAATACATATAGCCGGTATTTTTCTTTAAAACAATACAAATGAATGCATTTTATGCAAAAATGCGAACAATTATGATGACAGGTAAACGAGTTTGAGAGGGATTCCCTAACTAGGTTTCGAACACTAGTTAGATCTATTTTAAAATTTTTTCGTTCGTGACAAAAATAGAATCCTCATATATGACGTTATGCGACGTTCATTTTTGGCATTGTTTGGCATGCCTGAATCGGAAAAAAATATGACGCTGAATACCATGCCATAAGTAACGACACTCAGAGACGGTACTGTCCCCATGTATATGTAAAGTGACAGATTTATTTTTATGCCCCCGGAATCTAAGATTCTGGGGGGCATATAGTTTTTGGTCTGTCCGTCTGTTTGTCCGTTTGTCTGTTTGTCCGTTTGTCCGTTTGTCCGTCTGCAAAAACTTTAACATTGGGCATAACTTTTGAATGGTAAGTGGTACAGCTTTCATACTTCACATGTGCATTCCTTGTCACAATACCTTTCAAGAGGTACCATAAATTTTGACCTCGTGACCTTCACCTTGAGATTTGACCTACTTTTGACCTCCTTTTTAAAAACTTCAACATTGGCTATAACTTTTGATTAGTAACTGATAGAGCTTTAATATTTCACATGTGCATTCCTTGTCGCAAGACCTTTCTATTGGTACTATAATTTTTGACCTCGTGACCTTGACATTTCACCTACTTTTGACCTCCTTTTTAAAAACTTTAACATTGGCTATAACTTTTGATTAGTAACTGATAGAGCTTTAATATTTCACATGTGCATTCCTTGTTAAGGCTTGAACTTTGGCCATACCTTTCGATTGCTTAGTGATACTGCTTTCATATTTAACATGCGCTGTCCGGGGGCATCAGTGTTTCACAAACACATCTTGTTAGAACAGAAATTCTGAACACATGTTGAGAGCGAATGAAAACAACCATTTTCACAAAGTTCTGAAGCTGTATTTGGCTCCAAAAGTGTACACATGACAAAGGAGTACGCATTGAAGATAAAAACCAGAAAAAAAATTTTGAGACCCGGTAGCTCAATAATGCACCTTTAAAGGTATGGTATTTGGTTTACCATAATAAACCCAAGTATTGGGACAGACTGGCCTAAGCAAACAGTGCAGACCCAGATCAGACTGCTCCTGAAGGAGCAGTCTGATCAGGGTCTAAACTGTTTGCCATTCCATCTGCACCTTTTGGAATCCTTGCTGGATGGTGAAACAAATTTGTTAAAATTTTAGGAGAATTTCAGCAAGTCCTTCAAGTGTCTGAAGTTTTTGGATCTTTACGGTAGTTTGGTGTTTAACCCTTGTCTTGCTGAATATTCATTTAAGCCACACCCATTTCTGTCTATCAACCAATCAAATAACTTGATGTAATTTATTGCTACAAATTCATAAACTGAATGCCAAACAGTGCAGATCCTGATCAGATGGCTTCTTCAGAAGCCATCTGATCTGGATCTACACTGTTTGCAAAGATAGTGGTTGTCGTGAACAGCAAGATAAGGGTTAAAATTCAAAATTTCACTTGTCTTGCAAGACCAAGGGCATGTAGTTTCTGGTAAATTACATTAGGACTAGACAATTTTTTACCTGTCCACCAGCACTTGGCACTCACTGTGGCCAGTGGATGAGTGGATTTCTCCAGCCCTGATCAAGGTAAAGTCAAGCAGTCTACTTTTACTGACAGGCTTATACATAAATGTACATGTAAGTGGTTACACATAAAGGAGTGAACATTCTTTTGTAGGCTAGAAAAAATGGATTGGGCTGCATGATGCTTCTGCTTACAGCTAAATCTGAAGGAACATTTTTGAGTAGTAGTAGACTGCTTAGAAAGTCTAAGCCTGCCCAGGCAAAGTGGTGTGAGTCAAACCATCCAAACTTATAAACCCTATTGGTTCTTTGGGCAATAGGGCTTGTGGTTTGTTTCATCTCAGTGTCAGGTAAAACTTGCACAGAATCGGAAGCAATGTCTCCAAAATGACCTAAAGTGTTGACTGAGATGTAAAACCATGAGAGAATATAAGAATATCTTATATGGGTGTGAGGGGTGGATGGAAAAATCCGTCCCGAGGGACACTGTCCGGCATCACCAGGCTTGCGGGGTGATGCCGGACAGTGATCCCGAGGGACGGATTTTTCTATCCACCCCTCACACCCATATTGGATTCTTTTTCTTGCATACCTTCGATTTCTTAACGCGGATTTTTAATGCTGCAGTCACTTCGGTTACCATCGTCGCCATATTGTGTTGACACTGCAGGAATGTTTAGTGATGCTGCTGTGACGTCATCCTTAATGACGGCGCATACGAGGTCGTAGTCAACCAGTGCATTTATCAAACACGCGATTTTTGATTTTGGGTCGGAACACCAGGGTCAGAACATAAATTTCTATCCCAGGGTAAAATCACGTATTTCCTTGTCTGGTGTGCAAGAAACACAAATGTTGTTGAAAATATTTTGAGATCAACCTCAATGAAAGGGATCCAACTAATCACCAGCCCAATGTACATCCTACTGAGCCACCAAGCCTAGCTCCTCTTAACCCTTCTCTTGTTGAATATTCAATTTAGCCACACCCATTTCTGACTCTGAATCAATCAGATTACTTGATGTAATTTATTCTTACGAATCCTTAAACTTAATGTCAAACAGTGTAGATCCTGATCAGATGGCTTCTTCAGAAGCCATCTGAACTGTATCTACACTGTTTCCAAAGATAGGGGTTGTCGTGAACAGCAAGATAAGGGTTAAGTGTTTGAATCTTAAAAAATTGAATGTTAACCCGTTGTCCTGCTGAATAAATTAATTTTTGCCACACCCATTTCTAACTATCAGCCAAAGAAATAACTTGATATATTGCATACCTGAAAAGTCACAAACTGAATGAAAGTGTAGATCCTGATCAGATGGCTTCCTCAGAAGCCATCCGATCTGGAACAACACTGTTTGCAAAGGTAGCTAAATGTCAATGCATTTGGTTTGAAAGCAGGTGACCCTGGTGGAAGCAGGTGACCCTGTTTGGCCTTGTTCCTTCAGAGGATTAGCTCTCATTTGAGACATCAAAATACTCCTGAATGGGATGTAATGGTGTAAAAGTTGCAACGTGTTACCGTATTTACTCTAAATATTCAGACACCTCAACTCCTTACCACACTTCTAAGATTTGAACAAGTACAACTTACTACCAGAAGTTGTGCCTAAAAATAGCTGGATGAGTGGTAAACGGTGTAGACCTTGATGAGGCACCACATTCTGTGGGATCTCATCTGGGTTTACACTGTTTGCTCAGGCATGTCCGAATGCATACAGTAAATATGGTATTTGAACATTCTGTCAAATGATTTTGAAGGAGTTCCATCATCATCATGTCACCACTGCTAAATTTGATGAGGCCTGGAAACAAGGCCAAGGTCAGTCATGGCAAATGTGTTTTCATGCAGAATTACTTGCCAGAAAAAGACAGCTAGAGGGAGATTATTAGCACAGAAAATACTTCATGATCAACCTCCATGGAAGATTTTCCTTTCAGCGGGTAGGGGTAGATTTGTTTGTTTGTTTTGGCAGTTAAACAGCCTGGTCAACACTATTTTAGGTAAGGGTAGAGATAGAGGGCGAGATGCTATTTCAGACAGTGGAGTATGTTGGAGGATTTGGATTAAAAGAGTCAACTTAAAAACCATCAATAATATTTGATATTTTTATTGTAGATGTTTATAAATTAATCTTTACCACCCTCTAGACTGATTCAGCAGACGACGAATTGACGATATTTTTCTTATTTTTCCAAGAAAATATTTCAAAATGTTGTCTGTTGAAAAAATACCCAGCATGCAGAGCATTAAGACACAAAACCTACAATAAGGCTAGAGTGACCAGCAAAGACTCAGATCAGCCTGCACATCAGCAAAGTCTGATCAGTGTCTTGGCTGATCTAATGTATCTACTTTAGCCTCCGGGCTATGCCAAGAGACATAAGCAAGAGCTTGTGTCATAGTGGGTGCATGTGCAGGCTTATCTGATAATCCGACTCTTTACTGGTGGAACCAGTCTTAATGTAGGTTTTGTCATGCAATGACTCATGTTGTTAATGTTTTTTTTTTTTTGGTTTGGGTTTTACAGCCCTTTCAAGATTATTTCACTCATATCGAGCCGATCGTTAATCAGAGGTGGGCGAAAACCGGAGTACCCGGAGAAAAACCACCTGACCTTCCGTTGCAGAACTTGGCGTCTCACTTGTTGTTAATGTTGAAAAGAAATCATTATCCCTTAACCCTTCTCTTGCTGAATATTCAATTTAGCCACACCCATTTCAGACTTTGAACCAATCAGATTACTTGATGTAATTTATTCCTATAAATTCATAAACTGAATATCAAACAGTGTAGATCCTGATCAGATGGCTTCTTCAGAAGCCATCTGATCTGGATCTATACTGTTTGCAAAGATAGGGGTTGTCGTGAACAGCATGATAAGGGTTAAGATGGCAGGAAAAACTGCATCTGAAAATGCCTGTTTATGTCATCTGCTGCATCTTCTTAAAAATCTTTTAAAAAATATTTTCATACAGAAAAACAGTGTGAAACTGATCAAACTGCTCCTAGAGGAGCAGAGGAACAGTCTGATCTGGGTCCACACTGTTTGCAACAATGACATTTTTAGTATAATAAGCAGAAGACAAAGCAAACAAAAATTGTTGTGATTGGCATCTTTTAAAAGGGTTTATTAGCTGCATGAAAGCAGAATCTGCTTCACGACATCCACAATCTTTCAATCCTGCTATACCATAGTTGTGCTCGCCCTTTTTGATTTAAAAAAAGATTGTGTCCACCCAAACATTATTTTTTTTTAAGAATCCAGAAGCTTTACCAGATAATCTTATCAAATTCATACTCTGTTTTGTCCTTCAAGCACAAAATAAGTTCTATGGAAAGATAATCCTTTAGAAACAAGGATGACAACACAGAACTGAAAAGTAATGAGTGGACAAGTTTTTTTCTTGGCCAGACTAGCTAGTTTTGGCTAATTTGGCCTCATCAGTTCGCCGCAGATATTTTCAAAATTCTGCAGTGGAATCAATGATCCCAAAGGACCAGAAAATATAACCCACACTATGATGAAGGGCAGGGAGACTATTTACAGGCACCACACATTCCCTTAACAACCAGCTGTGGTGAATTTGTTTGTTTGATTTGTTTGAGGTTTAACGTCCCCATCAACACTGTAAAGGTCATTTTGGAGACCTTGCTTCCAATTTTGTGGGACTTTTACCCGACACTGAGATAACATGACATCTCAAGCCCTGCCACCCAATGAAACCAAATGGGTTTGGTTTATAAGCATGGACCGTCCGACTCGCACCGCTTTGCCTAGGCAAGCTTAGATCCTCTATGTGATTTACCAGTACTCGTGTGTTGGTCGGTTTCAGCTCTGCTTGGAAGCATCATGCAGCCCATCTATTTCTTGAAGCTCGGGTGGGCGGGGACAGAGGTGGTGAATTCATATAAGTTCTATGGAAAGATAATCCTTTAGAACCAAGGACGACAACAGAACTTTTAGCAGACAACATTTTCGAAGTAATTCTTTTTCTTATTTTCGAGCAATAATGTTTGGCGGACTGTAACCTCAAAATAACATGAATTGTTCCACATCATGGTCTTACTATATGTAAAGTTTCAGCTTCATCAGATGTAAAATGTAAGAGGAGTTATCCAGAAATGGAATGTTTAGAAAAATCTGTGAAATGGGTATAACTCTGGTAATATTTGGCAGACCGTAACCTCAAAATAGTATGCACTGTTCCATATCATAGTCTTACTGTATGTAAAGTTTCAACATCATCGGATCTAAAATGTAGGAGCTATCTGGAAACAAAATGTTTACAGAATTTTTCAAAGGGGCTTAACTCTATTATTATTTAGTGGACTATAACCTCGAAACAATATGCGCTGCCCCACATCATGGTCTTTGTATGAAGTTTCAGCTTGTTTGGGTGTAAACTGTAGGAGGAGATATCCGGAAACGAAAAGTTTACAAAAAATTTCAAAGGGGCATAACTCTATTAATATTTGGTGGACCGTAACCTCAGAACAATATGCGCTGCCTCACATCATGGTCTAACTATGTATGAAGTTTCAGCTTGATCAGATGTAAACTGTAGGAGGAGTTATCCGGAAACGAAAAGTTTACAGACGGACGGACGTCGGGGGGCATAACATAATACGACCGGTTTTCAAACGGGCGTATAATTTTAAAAAGTTAGACTACTAGAATATTCTGCAGTGTGTTAAGAAATAAAGGTTTCAGAGAGGGCTCTGTTTACAGGAAATAAACAGTCTCCTTTTACGAATTGGTGAAAAATCTGAAAAGTGTATCCATTCTTTGAGTACCAGGTACTGTGACCATTTACAGGAATCTGCCAATCCTAAAATTCAAGAAGAGCCCAAATCCCAGTAGGATAAGGCACACAGCTCATAAGCTTGGACCAGAGTTAGACACCCACTGGAGAAGAAGTTTGGGCCAGAGTTAGAAACCCACCAGAGAATATTTTTTCTCAACTGACAATAGGGTTTCATTGCTCAGGCACACTTCTTTCTAAACTTTCACTGACATGGTTTGACTAAAATAATGTTGAATGGGCTGTAGAGCCATTTGTAAAATTAAAGATACTGATACAAAACCTCCACTACTGGTCACCTCTGTTTAACAGCCATCTTTCTTCAGCAGCCACAATAATCCCCCAAAGCATTTCACTAAATATTTTACCTCTGCTGAACAGCCACCTCTCTCCTCCAGCCAACAGCCACTTGACTAAATCTAAATTCTCTCTATTAAACAGCCAGTACCAATTCAGTAGAGAAAATTTGGATAAAAGAATAGTAATTCTTTTCTGGTCACAATCAGAATAAGAATTGTTACTGGTGACACATCAAATGACTTTCATACACCAGGAATGTATATCTCAAAATGAACATTGTGATATATGCATAAATACAATGTAATTTTTTTTTTTTTTTTTTTTTGGTTTGTGTTTTACGGCCCTTTCAAGATTATTTCACTCATATCGAGCCGATCGTTAATCATAGGTGGGCGAAAACCGGAGTACCCGGAGAAAAACCACCTGATCTTCCGTTGCAGAACTTGGCGTCTCACACGTGACCCGAGCGAGGCTCGAACCCACGGCGGTGAGAGACCTAATGACTAAGAGTCAGCGCTCTTATCCATTAGGCCACGGAGGCCCGTCAAATACAATGTAATATGTAAGCAAATGAAAATAAAAATAAATGTTTGAGAGGTGTCAGATGATGTTTTTGAGGAAAGACCTGCAAGCTATTTGAATATTTAGGGTAAATATGGTATGACCCAGACTAACATGTATTTAATTTATTGCCCTGGGTTTTGTACAAAGTTCACAGAGTATCCCCCGGTGTTGGGATCTTGATTCAGCTGGAAATTATTTGTTGATAATCCAAATGGTCGAAGAACCAAGTTACCTAAATCTTTCAATTTATCTGAAAATATAAACATAACAATGATCAACTATGCTAATCTTTTACGTTGAACCCTTATCCTACCGTTCACTACAACCCCGACCTTTGCAAACATTGTAGATCCAGATCAGATGTCTTCTCCAGCTGAACAGGATCTAAATTGTTTGTCATGCATTTTGTAACTTTTTGAACAAATATATTTTAAGTAATTTAATTGGTTGATAATTAGCAATGGGTGTGGCTTAATTAATTTATGCAGCAGGATAAGGGTTAAAGCCAAGTCAAAATCACCAACCTATTTTGTATTGGATGGGATCTTTCACCTTATATATAGAACAGGAGTCCATTTGAAATTTAGGGAAACCAGATTCAATTTATTTTAGAAAGTGATTTAAAACTGACTGTACTTTTTGCAGTCAGCGAAGACCCTGATCAGGCTCCTTCTTCTGCAGCATCTGAGCTTGGCCTGACGTGTTTGCTAATGACACATTACTGATCAAAGGCATTAACATAATTTATGTAGTAAACCCAAAAATGTGTAACTGGCAAGTCCAGGCCAAGACCAGACTCCATAGAATGCAGCATCTAATCAGGGTCTTCGCTGTTTGCATACATTTTGGTCATTTTCTAAGTACATTTCAAAAATTATTTTAACATAATACAACACCCCTTAATTATACCGGCTTTTTTCGAAGAAAAATCGGGTATACTGTTTTCGTGTCAGAGTCAAGTGCCTGTCAGTCCGTGGGTCTGTATGTATGCATGTGTTTGTGTACGTATGTCCCGTCACGCTTCTATGGAATGGATCTTCTCTGAGACGGTTAAGGTACACTTTTCGAACTTTGCCTGTGGATAGAACATGGGATGTAGATGGCACTGGGCTACGTTTGGCATGACCTTGAACTCAACATGACCCCAAGGTCAAAGGTCAAAAAGTATGATTTTGCCATATCTCCTAAACTATTGGAGTCACACTTCTGAAACTTTGGTTATTGGATGGCCTTTGGAATATAGAATAAATTGGGCTACTTTTGGTGTGACCTTGACCTCGACATGACCCAAAGGTCAAAAAGTATGACTTTGCCATATCTCCTAAACTATTGGAGTTGGTTATTTGGTGGCCCTTGGAATATAGAATAAATTGGGATACTTTTGGTGTGACCTTGACCTCAAAATGACCCCAAGGTCAAAGGTCAAAAAGTATGACTTTGCCATATCTTCTAAACTATTGGAGTTACACTTCTGAAACTTGGTTATTGGATGGCCATTGGAATATAGTATAAATTGGGATACTTTTGGTGGACCTCAACATAACCCCAAGGTCAAAGGTCAAAATGTATGACTTTGCCATATCTTCTAAACTATAAGAGTGACACTTATGAAACTTTGCTTATCAGTTAGAATGTTTTTTGCAATTTTTTTAACTTACATGTAGTTTTGGCTACATAGTCATTAGTATTATTCATAGAAAAAGCGGGTATTTGCGATGGTATACCATCGACTGCACGATCTAGTTTCAAAATGTACTCTTGCTATGTTTAAGCTGGGAGATTCCATTAACCCATTTTGTACGAGAAACTCCCAAATTGGCAAACAGAGCAAAAAAGTTAAGCTATTTTCCAAATAAATTTTGAAGAAAACACAACCTGACACCCCTTAATTTTGAAATGGACTCCTGGGGAGGAAGATTCCATTTGGTACAAAAAGGGTTAAGAACAAGGGGCCAGTTGTTCAAAACTAACGATGTCATTAGTTAATGTATCGTTAAAACTTTGATCATTAAATATGGCAAATAAGCTAAAATTTTTGCTGAAAAATGTGAGCAGCTTTTGCGGATGCAAAAGCTGCTCACATTTTTTCAGCAAAAATACCAAAATTTTCGATATTGTTCTTGCTTGAACAGTTAATAATTTGACCACGAACGAGCTCGTTAAGCTAACGATGCTTTGAACAACTGGCCCCTGGGGTACAAAACGGGTTAAGTACAAGATAGGTTACTGCCATGTCAAGCTGGTTAGTCAACCTAACCACACTTCTCCTGGACAGACCTAGTCCTTCCCTGCAGCTAACTCAGTAACTGCATTTCTTGAATCAAGAAACAAGAATGGCCACTGAAAATATTCCAATATCAACCTCCATAAAAGAACATTGACAGACTTGGCAAGAATCAAACCTGGGAGCATGTGGTCACTAGCATGACATGCATCTGACTACTGGTAAGCCACTGGGTCTGGCAAATGCTCTTTTATATTTTGCTACATTATTGAGCTTTAAATAAAATGACATGAGCATAAGAACGGTAAACTGATAACAAAAATATTTGTCTCTTTTATCAATACAGAGTAACAATTATTAATTGACTATCCTGTATTGTTCGGCTGTCATCCGTATTAACACTGAAGTCAAGAATAAATAATCATGTTTTCAATGGTGTCAATTAATAAAATTGTCATTCCTCAAGTAATTTAGTATTGGCCCAGTTACAGGTCCTCGGTCTGCTGTATTGGCCTCAGCCTTCGGCCTCGGACCAATACTGCAGACCTCTGACCTGTAACAAGCCCAATACAAAATTACTTGATTATTAACATTACCGTTATATTATTACTTAGAAGCAAGTTCTTTTTTTGATTAAGGATTATATTTTTCCTTTCAGAGGAGGCTCCCAAAACAGCAAGGAATATTGGGCCGACATCAATACGATGACTGCCTGATGTTGACTTGCTGTTTTGTGCTAACTGGGCCATATTTGAAAGGATTCATTTTACTGGGTATCAAACAGAATGCCCCAAATTTGTCTCCCTTGTCAGAAGCAGCAGTCTGATCAGGGCCAACACCATTTGCCAGTCAGCACTCAGATGAGCCATCATCCTAAAGACACTCAGTTGAGTCCATCGTCCATCGTTATAACACTATCGTTTGGGTCCAGAGCAGAAACTATGTTTAATAAACGAATGTTTTACATCCAAACAGAAATGTATAGATTATATAATCAGTCTTGTCAAATTTGATCATGTGGAACTGGCCAAACAATAAATATATTTAATTCTTTCACCCCTGAGTTTCTGAAATAGGCTCTTCCCTCTCTGAACTCAGAAATGTCCAATCTTAGAAATAGACAAAATCATTAACAGGATGGCAAACAGTGTTGATCCTAGTGAGATGGTTCATCAGGAGCCAACTCATCTGGATCTACACTGCTTACATAGGTAGGTACCTGAACCTCATACTGGGTTGAAAAGTAAAATGATTCACACATGAAATGCAGTATGTAAATTTGGTGCCAATTCATTCTTTGATCCCTGGTTTCTCAAGTAAACTCTTCTAACTTTGAAATTCGTCAAATCCACTATTGCCAGTCAAAACCATCAACAGAATGGCAAACAATGTAGATCCTTATGAGATGTCTCATCTTGATCTTACTGTTTGCACAGGTATCAATTTCCTGCTACAGCATTGAAAAAAGCCTTTGGTTTTCATCATTCAGAGTTCAAGGCATTGTTCAACTTTCCAATTGTGGTGGTGACAATTTTCCTAGGTTCAGAAACTCCAGTATTAGAATTATGGTACCCAAAAAATCAACTACGCCATCCTTACCCATCATTTCTGCTTTCAGTTTTTCGTTCCTTTCTTTTATTTGATCTGGTAATCTCTGAAAAAAATATATGTGTGTATCTTTAAGAAAAACTGAAAAATCAGTCATTTCACGAGAAAAGAATCATAAATGCATGTAAGAATAGCAATGTCTCAAGTGAGATGCTGTTAACCAATCTAGCAAGAGCTTTAGTTGTCAGTAAACAGGTTCTGAGGTTATAAAACTTTTTTCATTTTTCATGCTCAACTTACTTGAGCACGAAATTTGTAATGCTTATAAGTGTCAAAATACGAACACATCAGATAATTTTCCTGCTTAAATCAGCAAAGAATGCTGTTTGTCCTGCTCATAAATTTTAAAATGCCAACAATTGTTGGCATTTTAAAATTTATGAGCAGGACAAATTTTATGCTCAACTGAATTGAGCATGAAAAAAGTGTTATAACCCCAGGGCTAGGATAAATAAAATCTTACATCTAAGTCTGATGCTGACAGAGAAATCCAAACCTTTGTCGACCCTGCTCAATAAATTATTTTGTCAAACCTATTTTTTGACTATCAGCCAATCAGATTACTTGATATAATTTATTCCTATAAATTCACCAACTGAATGACAAACAGTGAAGCTGCAGGTCAGATGGGTACTTCATAAGCCATCTGATCACAATCTTTACTGATTGCAAAGTTCGAGCACATAAGAAATAATGGATTTTGTTGGAAACAACGTTTTACAATATCACAATAACAAGTCTGTGTCATAAACACCCTCTAAACCCCACATAATATAGAGAAATGTGGGTCTTATGAGGGTACAAATTATTTTCCTTATTTCTGCTCCAAGACATAGATTGTAGGTACCCTCATTAGAATGTGGTTCCATTGAGCACCCACAAACTACATGTATTTTTGGAGTAAAAGTAAGTAACATCGCGTGAACAAGTCTGTGAAAAGAACACCCCTCTAAACCCCACTTTATATACGGGGGTATACAATATTTTTCTTATTCATGCACCAAGACATAGGTTGTGGGTACTTGTTATAACCGCCTCAATGAGGCGGTTCTAACGAGCACCCGCAACCCATGTTTGCAGTATAAATAAGAAAACTGTCATGGATTTTCATCATAAAGTAGCCATTTTGAAGATGTGAAAACTGCGCTATGTCGCACGGGTGTGTTATCGTAATGACTATCACAAATTTTCATAAAAAAAATTAACTATTTGAAGATCTGAAAGAATGCACTATGCGGCACAGATGCATTATCATTATGAAGTTTCAGACATTATCTGCTGACTCAAGGGTTGGGATTTCTCTGTTCGCATGAGGGATAGATGTTTGATTAACTTTTTTTACCACAGCATGAAAAAGTAATTAAATGATAATAATAATAATCGACCTTATTTATAGAGAGTAACACATTTAGTAATTTAGTACTAGTACTAATCTTCCATGTGGCCCTCTTTTCCTGGGTAGGAACCAGTATTAAGCAATGTGGATAAAGTTTCTTGCTCAAGGAAACAACACGTGGCACTTGCGAGGATCAAACCGGCTACATCTCGATCTCAAATCCGATGCTTTAACACTGCGCCACAGTGCTCCAACAATTTGTTATCCCTTTTCTTTTTGTGATTTTATGTATCAGAATGACCTGCACCAAACATTGTTTTGTGTTTTACATGGAAGTGAGTAAACGACATCATCTAACTTCCCATGTGAGTTGTCAAAACTAGCGGGTGAGATAGAACTTTCCACCACTGCAAAAAATAGACCATTCTTGTTTCACGGACAAGAAACATAGATTTCAGGGAGCTTCCGAACTCAATGAGCAGCTGCCTGTGAGCCTGAACATCAATCACAAATAAAATGTGTCACATTTATCACTAGCTTGTTCAAAGCTGAACTGATTTCAATTTTTAATCCTCACTGATCTATGATATATTTTATTTTTAGTTTTATGTCCCTTTCAAGATTATTTCACTTATATTGGAGCTGATTGTTGAACAGATATGGGCAAAAACTGTTTTGCATAAAGCAGCAGGCCCTGTGAGCTGCATAAAACCAAATGCCGGCCAATGAAAAGTGACGTTACATGGTGACATCGGATTTCCGACAGTATATCGCAGAATATAATATCGCAATTTTTTTATGTTATCCAATCAGTCGTCGCATTACATATACAAGTGCACTAGAATAAACTTTTGTCTTTTATAAAACATGACAAGCTGCATTACTATTATGGTAAACCCTTAAGACGCCGAGAAAAGCTGCATCTAAAATTGTCGTCCAATTATGTTGTCTGCTGAATCTTCTTGCAAACTTTTAAAAAATATTTTTGCATACAGGCAAACAGTGTGGACCGTGATCAGACTGCTCCTAGAAGAGCAGTCTGATCTGGATCCACACTGTTTGCAAAAATGACTTTTAAAGTAACCAACAGAAAAGAAAGCTGACAAGAACTGTTGTAATTGGCATCTTAGGGGTTAAGAGTCACAGAATATTTGTGGCCACTGTGCAACTTTTAGCTATATCCAATTCAAAGTGTATACATTATATGGTAAAATGACCATTTATGGTCACTTTTCTATATAATCTATACATTTTAGCAATAAACTTCCACTGCCATTATGGCCAAAACCATGTACTATCTGGAACTATGAAATTTACCCTTAAGACATTAATCACAATGATTGTTGTCTGCTTTGTTGTCTGCTGGTTACTTCAAAAGTCAATGAAGTCATTGTTGCAAACAGTGTGGACCCAGATCAGACTGCTCCTCTCGGAGCAGGAGCAGGCTGATCAGGGTCAACACTGATTGCCTGTGTGCAAGATGCAGCATATGACATAAATAGATTGACATTTTCAGATGTGTATTTTCTTCGTGCCTTAAGGGTTACCGGTAACCCATAAAAAGCCAATCACGACAATTGTCGTCTGCTTTGCCGTCTGCCGGTTACCTTAAAAGTAATTTTTTGCAAACAGTGTGTAGGAGCAGTCGGATCTGGGCCCACACTGTTTGCCTATATGCAAAAATATATTAAATAAGTTTAAAAAATTCAGCAGACGACATAAGCAGACAACATTCTCAGAAGTAGTTTTTCTCGGTGTCTTAAGGGTTAAGTCCATTTTCTGATGAACTGATCCATTTAACCCTTATCTTGCTGTTCACAACAACCCTTATCTTTGCAAACAGTGTAGATCCAGATCAGATGGCTTCTGAAGAAGCCAACTGATCAGGATCTACACTGTTTGGCATTCAGTTTATGAATTTGTAGCAATAAACTACATCAAGTAATTTGATTGGTTGATAGACAGAAATGGGTGTGGCTTAAATGAATATTCAGCAAGATAAGGGTTAAC
The DNA here is from genome assembly GCA_963580285.1 of Lucinisca nassula. Taxonomy (NCBI): domain Eukaryota; kingdom Metazoa; phylum Mollusca; class Bivalvia; order Lucinida; family Lucinidae; genus Lucinisca; species Lucinisca nassula. Next base: position 170,813,173 of record OY757010.1, read on the forward strand.
AATGTCTTACCATGCAAGCTGCCCGAGCACTATGCAGTGATGGGTCCAGTTCCAGTATTTTCTGATAGTCTGCTAGAGCTTCATCCAACTTGTCTGTGCTCTCATAAAGCTCAGCCCTTCTCATCAATGCTTTCATATAGTGAGGGTTTAAATCTAAAGCCTTGCTACAATCCCTGATAGAAGCCTCAGGATCATTCTGAAATGTTTAATAAAGACCAGTGTTTCAGGAAAAATGCATTGTTCCCCTTTGGGTCAAGGAAGAAAATATGTTTTAACCCATAAAAGCATAGCATCTTTTAACCCATTCAGTACCAGAAACCCCTAAATGGGTACCTTAGCAAACAGTGCAGGCTCAGATCACACGCCGCAGAAAGCGGCGTCTGATCAGGGCCTACACTGTTTGTGAAATGTTTAGTCATTTTCCAAATACATTTTGAAGAAAACAACCTGACACCCCTAAATTATGAAACAGACTCCTGCTATATATAAGAAGGAAGATTCCATTCCTTCCTGATGCCCGGGACTTCCGTGGAGTGTGGGCCATGTTTGCTGATGTTGGCTCGGTGGGGGACACCTATAAGTCCGCGGGTGGGCGTCTCTTGCCTGATGCCTCCAGCCGACATGTCTCATGAGCTACGTCGGTCGGTGTGTGCTCGGAGGGGGGTGTGCTGTGTTTGCCGGGTCTTGTCTAACACCCGTTTTGGTTTCAGAACTTTAATGTTGAGACACACTGATGGAGATTAAATATTAGAAAGGCCTCTGTGTCACTAGAGGGTTTCTTTTTGTCGAGTATCAAGTATCGAGTCAAAATTGTCGAGTATCGAGTCAAAATTGTCAAGTATCGAGTTAAAAAAGTCGAGTATCGAGTTGAAATTGTCGAGTATCGAGTCAAAATTGTCGAGTATCGAGTCAAAAAAGTCGAGTATCGAGTCAAAATTGTCGAGTATCGAGTTAAAAATGTCGAGTATCGAGTCAAAAAAGTCGAGTATCGAGTCAAAATTGTCGAGTATCGAGTTAAAAAAGTCGAGTATCGAGTCAAAATTGTCGAGTATCGAGTCAAAATTGTCGAGTATCGAGTCAAAATTGTCGAGTATCGAGTTGAAATTGTCGAGTATCGAGTCAAAAATGTCGAGTATCGAGTTAAAATTGTCGAGTATCGAGTTAACATTAACATAATTGTGCAGCATGACTTTGCAGGTATGTGAGTCGTCTTATTTGAACAAGCAATGACTCAAAAATAATGACTTGTGTTTGTTTTATCCTAAAATATGTCATCATTTTAACAAGCTAATTTTGCTGATCTAGGGCAACAGTTGTCCTAAAGTGGTCTATCCCTAATATACCAAATATTTATAAATTTAGTATGCAACACATCTACACTGACATTTTTATTTTTCCTCTTTTTTATTGTTCATTTAACCCTTTTTGTACAGGACACACCAAAACAGTAATTAGTAAGCAAACAGTGCAGGCCCAGATCAGAAGACGCAGAACGACCTTCACTCATCACGAAAACACACCTATATAAATTTAACCCCCTTAAACCCCAGTTTTCAGGGGTATAAATTATTTTTCTTATTTCTGCTCAAAAACATAGATTGTGGGTACTCGTTAGATCTGAAAATTGTCATTTTTCTGTGGTAAGAATTATAATGTATTTGCAAAATTTCCAGCAAATTTCCAAGTAGTTTTTGAAGAAAACACAACATGACACCCCTAAATTTTGAAATGGACTTATTCTGTATATGGTGGAAGATTCCTTTTGGTACAAAATGGGCAAAGCAACAATTTTCCCCTTACAGATAAACAATATTTGGGTGTCTTGAAACATTAATTAATATTCCCAACTGATGTGCCTAGCATCAAAATGAACTAAAACAAACACTGGATGCCAAAGTTGATTTTAATGGACATTATATATGCTGCCCTAACAAATGCAGCCCATTTACTGGATAATTAATAGCTTTTACACCAAAACAATGGTGAGTTGCTGATAGCCCAAATGGAGTGCTGGAACCACAAGATGACCAGAGGATCAGTTGAGAGAAGATTAACCATCTTGGCAGTGCTACTGAGGTTAATAAAATGGATTTTTTCACTGAAAACCTAAAAAATCTGCATGGCCCAAATCATTGATATTTGGTATGAAGCTTCATCTAGTGGACCTCTACCAAGATTGTTCAAATTAAAGCCCTGGGGCTAAAAAATGTTTCCACCCAGGGACCCTTTGGTTCAGTTTACATAGACTTTTATAGGAAAAATCATTAAAAATCTTCTTCTCTGAAACTGCAAGTCCCAGGCCTTTGGTAATTTGTGTGAAGCTTCATCTAATGGACCTCTATCAAGTTTGTTCAAATTATAGCCCTGGGGTCAAAAGTGCCCCTGCCCCGGGCCCTTTGGTTTGACATTGACTTACACAGGAAAATGTCTTTAAAAAATCTTCTCCTCGGAAACAGCATGGCCCAGGTCTTTGATATTTGGTGTGTAGCTTCATCACGTGTACCTCTACCAAGATTGTTCAAATTATAGCCCTTGCATCAAAATTGCTCTTCCCAGGGCCCTTTGGTTTTACATTGACTTAAATAGGAAAAACCTTAAAAATCTTCTCTGAAACCGCAAGGCCCAGGTCTTTAATAATTGGTGTGAAGCTTCATCTTGTGGACCTCTATCAAGGTTGTTCAAATTATAGCCCTGGGGCAAAAAAAAATTTAGGCCACCGCCCCGGGGCCCGTTGGTTTTACATAGACTTACATAGGGAAAATCTTTAAAAATCTTCTTCTCTGAAACAGCAAGGCCCAGGTCTTTGATATTTGTTGTGAAGCTTCATCTAGTGGACCTCTATCAAGACTGTTCAAACAAAAGCCCTGGGGTCAAAATGCCCCTGCTCTGGGGACCTTTGGTTTACATAGACTTACATGTATATAGGGAAAATCTTTAAAAATCTTCTTCTCTGAAACCAGAAGGCCCAGGTCTTTGATATTTGATATGAAGCTTTGTCTAGTGGTCATCTATAAAGATTGTTCAAATTATAGCCCTTGGGCCGAAAATGCCCCTGCGCCGGGGGCCCCACAGGTTTTACATAGACTTATATAGGGAAATTTTTTATAAATCTTCTTCTCTGAAACAGCAAGGCCCAGGTCTTTGATATTTGTTGTGAAGCTTCATCTAGTGGACCTCTATCAAGACTGTTCAAACAAAAGCCCTGGGGTCAAAAATGCCCCTGCTTTGGGGACCTTTGGTTTACATAGACTTACATGTATATAGGGAAAATCTTTAAAAATCTTCTTCTCTGAAACCAGAAGGCCCAGGTCTTTGATATTTGATATGAAGCTTTGTCTAGTGGTCATCTATAAAGATTGTTCAAATTATAGCCCTTGGGCGAAAATGCCCCCGCGCCGGGGGCCCCACAGGTTTTACATAGACTTATAAAGGGAAAATTTTTATAAATCTTCTTCTCTGAAACCAGGAGGCTCAGGTCCTTGATATTTGATATGAAGCTTTGTCTAGTACACCTCTATCAACATTGTTCAAATTATTGCCCTTGGGCCAAAAATACCCCCGCACCGGGGCCCCACAGGTTTTACATAGACTTATATAGGGAAAATATTTATAAACCTTCTTGTCTGAAACCAGAAGACTCAGTTCTTTGATATTTGGTATGAAGCTTCATATGGTGGACCTTGACCAAGATTGTTCAAATTATAGCCCTGGGACCAAAAATGGCTCTGCCGGGGCCTCATCAGTTTTCTAAATGATTCAAGCATATATCCCGGAATTAATTACCTGTTAGTTTCAAGACGTTCGAATAGAAAATGAAGGGGCTATGGTGATGACAAGGTCAAAGATATAGAATTTTCTGTAATCAAGGGGGGCATAACACTCTGAAATATAGGCTGACCTCACCATTTTGTTTTTATCCCTACTTACTTACATGTATGCTTAAAAAGAGATCAGATGAAAACTGAAGGGGCTACGGTGATGACAAGGTCAAAAATAGGCATTTTCAATAATCAAGGGGACGTAACTCTATGAAAGATAGGCAGACCTAGCCAGTTTCGAACTCGTCCGAGCCTTTATCCCTGACTTACTTGTTTGTAAGTTTCAAGAAGATCCGATCAAAACTGAAGTGGCTACAGTGGTGACCAGGTAAAAAATAAGCATTTTCAGTAAAGTAGGGGTCATAACTCCGTGGGTAATTGACCGATAACTCATCCAAGCTTTTAAACCTGACTGACTTGTATATAAGTTTCAGGAAGATCCAATCAAAATAGATGACAAGGTCAAAAATAGACATTTTCAGCAATCAAGGGGACATAACACTATGATTAATGCTCTGACCTTGCCAGTTTTTAAACTCGTCTGAGCTTTCATCCCCAGTCTACTTAAATACAAGAGGGCCCTCTGGGCCCTGATTCGCTCGACTGAGTGTCACTGTCTCAAGTAAATTCTATTCTAGCTCTGGTGGCCATCTTGTTTGTCAGAGCAGAACAATCTTAGCTATTTTGGCAGGGTGTCACCTGGGCAACATTCCTGTGAAGTTTGGCTCAAATTGGCCTAAGGTTTCAGGAGAAGTTTGCGTTTGAAGCAAATTTACAATGTTTTTCTATTTTTAGCTCTGGCTGCGATTTTGTTCATCGGAGCAAAATCATTGCAACTAAATTGGTATAGGGTCATCTAAGCAACATTCCTACAAAGTTTGAATGAAATTGGCCCAAGGGTACAACAGAAGTTGTCATTTTTCTATTTTTAGCGATGGTAGCCATCTTGCTCGGCAGAGCGGAACAATTTAGCTATTTTGGTAGGGAGTCACCTTGGCAATATTCCTGTGAAGTTTGAATCCACTTGACCCAAGGGTTTAGGAGGAGTTCGCATTTGATGCAAATTTACAATGTTTTTTTCTGTTTTTAGCTCTGGTGGCCATTTTGTTCATCGGAGTGGGATCGTTTTAGCTATTTTGCACAACATTTTTCACCGTGATAACAAGTCTGTGTAATGAATAGCCCTCTAAACCCCACTTTAAATTAGAAAACTGGAGTGTACAGGGGTATACAGTATTTTCTTATTTCTGTTCCAAGATATAGGTTGTGGGTACTAGTTGGAACCGCCTTGAGGTGGTTCTAATGAGCACCAATAACCCATGTTTTGAGTATAAATAAGACAAATACCATATCACAAATGTTAACCAGGAAAGCAACAGTTTTCAAGATATGTTAAATGCTCTATGCACAAGGTTGTGCTATCGTAATGTACAAGTGTGACCCAAATAGGGAATGTCGGCGGGATTGGGATACAATGTACTCAGTTGCACTGACTCCTATATATCATTTCTGTAATCACCCTAAAACATGGGCCTCCATGGCCTAGTGGATAAGAGTGCTGACTCTTAATCATCAGGTCTCTCACTGCTATGGTTTGAGCCTTGCCTGGGTCACATGTGAAAGGTCAAGTTCTGCAATGGATGGACCTTACAACTAAAACAAAAAAATAAATTACCCTAAAACTTAAACTTAGTTGATGGTATAGGGTCCAAAAGATGTTGGGTGAATGTCATAGAATTCATATCTTTGTGGATCTGGATCTGCACTGTTTAACCAGACACGTGGGTTGGTATTTATTAAAATTGTTGGGAGCAGGCTCTTTGGATTTCAAAGCAAACTATCTTGCAAAATTAATGCCATTGACATCAGTTACAACCTGACCAGGAGAACAACATAAATAAACCCCTTAACAGACAATAAAAGTCAGACTCATGGATATTTCTCTGAAATAACTTAATATTTAGATAGCTGGCGTCAGTCTGTAGCTTTTGGTGATTTAACCCATTTTGTACTGAAATCCCAAAACAGGTAGTTGGCAAACAGTGCAGGCCCAGATCAGATGCCGCAGAACGCTGCATCTGATCAAGGCCTACAATGTTTGTAAAACGTCAGCCAATTTCCAAATAAATTTTGAAGAAAACAAAACCTGACACCTCTAATTTTGAAATGGACTCACCCTATATAAAAGGAGGAAGATTCCATTTGGTACAAACTAATTAATTATCAACATCCATACCTATATTTTCTTGGGAATATTCATGTGGTTCAATCTGCTTTAGACTGATGCTCAGTCTCATATTTGTTCCCTCTTTAATAGAAGCGGAATACGCCTAAATCAAGCCAAAAAAAAACAAAAAAAAAAAACATAAAAAGAACTAAGAGGGAAAATCAGAAACAGAAAAAAAGATAATAAAAGTACTGAGTAGGAGACTTGAACAAGTGTATATAACTTAAAATTGATCTAGAAGCCTGAGATTTTGACCAACTTTACTCGATACTCGACAACTTTAACTCGATACTCGACAATTTCGACTCGATACTCGACATTTATGACTCGATACTCGACAATTTTGACTCGATACTCGACATTTTCGACTCGATACTCGACATTTTTGACTCGATACTCGACAATTTTGACTCGATACTCGACTATTTCAACTCGATACTCGACATTTTTGACTCGATACTCGACAATTTCAACTCGATACTCGACATTTTTGACTCGATACTCGACAATTTCAACTCGATACTCGACATTTTTGACTCGATACTCGACACTTTACGTCACTAAATTTGGTATAGTTATGCCTTAATTGGTACAAAAAGGGTTAAAAGGGACGTTGGCAAACAGTAAACACCAAAAACTTGTTTCTGATCAGGATCTTCACTGTTTAAGTACAGGGATTTTTGTAAAACTTACAATAAGTTAGATCAGGCAGCCCTTAAATTGGAAATGGGCATGTCTAAAAACTGTTAGGTACATGTACCATAAAACAAGAAATGTCATCAGACAGCATAGCTCGCCTGGGAAAGTGTCTTTGAGGCCCAGGGCAAAGGTGGGGATGTTACCTAATAAACTTTAACATTTAAATTTCTCAGTTTATGACCTTGACCTTGGGGCGATGGGCATGGGTTGGGAATTGCTAAATAAAACTTTGGACCTATATCTATCTTATCATCATACAAAATAAATCACAGCCCCCGCCCATAGGGGCTTGAAGAAATATATGAGCTGCATGATGCTTCCACGCAGAGCTGAATCTGGCCTGCACACTAGTACTGGTAAACGGCTTAGAGGATCTTTGCCTGTCCAGGAACGGTGTTGTGAGGCGGACCGTGCGTGCTAATAAACCTTATTGGTTTCATTGGGCGACAGGGCTTGAGATGTCTTTTCATCTCAATGTCGGTAAAAGTCCTACAAAATTGGAAGCAACGTCTCCAAAATGACCTTTACAGTGTTGACGGGGACGTTTAACCTCAAATCAAACAAACAAAACGAAATAAATCAATCATAGGGTTTGGAAAAATGTGACCTCTTAAAAACTTTAACATAAAAAATACAAAGTCTGTGACCTTGACCTTGAGATCATGTGTGAAGGTATTGCTGAATAAAAGTTTGGACCACTATCTATCATCATTCCAAATAGGTATGAACCAAATCCATCATATGGCTTGGAAAATATGACCTACTAAAAACTCTAATATAAAAAATCTAAGTCCATGACCTTGAGGTCATGGGTGGGGTTATAGCTGAATAAAACTTTGGACCTATATCTATCATAATATAAATACTAGAATACTGTCGATTGCGAGCCATCGCAAATCCCCACGCTTTCTACAGAGGGGCCAAGTACCGAAAACCCCTCACCCTGGGCCCTACCGGTAATTTGACTCCATGGTCAAAATATTACCTGTATTATATTCTACTAATCATGCCCTTCAATTTCATATGCCACATGACTATGTTCCAAAAAACTTAAATTTTGACCCTTTGACCCCTCTCCCAGGGCCCCAATCTGACCCCAGGGTCAAAATTTTACTTGTAGTTTATTCTACCCATTATCCCCTTCGCATAGATATGCAACATGACTATGTTCTGAAAAACTTTAATTTTGACCCCCGACCCCCACAAGTCCGACCCCCAGGGCGTGACCTAGGGGTCACAGCCAAAATCCCGTTCAATATGTTTCACTTTTTTCATAACTAAGTACATGTGCAAAGTTTGGCATCAAAATCTTCAAAATTGACTTTGTAATTGAATTTTATTGATATTTGACCTTTTGACCCCTCCCCAGGGCCCCCTGGGGGCGGGGACAAAAAAAAATGTGCTCTTGCACAAGCCATTCATGTAAGCAACTTGCATACCAAATTTGGTTGAATTCCGGCTAACGATTTAGGAGGAGATAGCCGGACAGACAGACGGACGGACGGACAGACAGACAGACGGACGGAGGCGATAACAATATCCCCACTTTATTTTAAAAACGTGGGGATAATGAACCAACCTAACATAATTTATGGACTGGAAAATATATGTTATTAAAAGACTTCAACACAAAATATTTCTAAGTCAGTGACCTTGACCTTGAGGTCAAAAACATGTGCTGGGGCATTGCAGAATAAAACTTTGGTCCTGTATCTATCATCATACAGCATATGAGTGAGTGTTTGAGTTTTACGTCTCACCAACAGCTAAGGTCATACAGAGATGGAACCTCTGTTTAAAAACTCATCCGAAAGTCTGGAGAAGCCCGGGATCGATACTGCGACCCCTGGTTTACAAGGCGAGTAGCATAACCACTACACCACGGAGGCTTCTAATACAACATATGAACCAAATTCATTGTGTGGTTTGGAAAATATGAGCAGTTGAAAAAACTTTAACATAAAAAATTCCAAAAAAAAATTTAACATAAAAATTCCAAGTTCATGGCCATGTGCATGGGTGGGAATATTGCTAAATAAAACTTAGTACCTATATCTATCATCATACCAAACATGAACCAAATCCATTGTATGGTTTGGAAAATATGAGCTCTTAAAAACTTTAATACAAATGTGGACGCCAACACCGACTCTAATGCCAACAACGAGGTTAGTGCAATAGCTCTCCCTGGACTTTGTCCAGGCAAGCTAAAAATCCTAAAAAATGGACACCTTTAGGACTTATGGAGATATCAGTGAATAGAGGATCAAAACAAGAGGCCCATGGGCCACTATGCTCACCAGAGGTAAAAGTGAGAGAAACTGGCCATGGTTCCTGGATGCCATCTTTTTCAACAAACCATAAGGGCTTGTAAAATCTCTAAGTAGAGGTCCATCCAAGGATCACTGACACCAAATCTGATGGCCTAGTCTATGACAGAATGAGAAAAATTCACTGTTTTTTTCCATACAAATGCCAAAGTGACAGAATTCGACCTAGACTCAAGGTCAACCAAGGGTTATCATTTGAACAAACTTGAGCAAACCAAGTTTCAAAGTCATGGGCCTCTGTCCAGCAAACTGAAGAAGAAGTTAAAAATGCAGAATCTTAGGCATGCAGGACCAAGGTGAGTAAACAACCTTGACCTTTAATATTTTTAAAAATACTTCTAGCTTGTTGCATAATTAAACATTCATGTAATAATCTACAACAGCTTCAGAAAAAAATCCAATGCTTTACCTTTAACCCATACAAATGGCTAAGTGACAAAATTTGACCTTCACATAAAGTAGGTCAAGGTCAGTCCAGGACACCATTTGAACGAACTTGGTATGGCACAAGCCTTTTATGCTGCCTACCAAGTTTCAAGGTCATTGGCCCCTTAAATCCTGAGCAGAAGGTTTTCATCATGTTTTCACAATACATGTATATAGCCAGGGTGGCCGTCTTGGTCAAGTGACTCCAATCCCACAAATTTTAATTGCTCCATATCAAAGAGGCTCTACATGTAATTTGGTTTTAATCAGCCCAACAGTTATAGTGGAGAAGAAGATATATATGCTGAATCTGAGGCATCTGGTACAAAGGTCAGTAAATGACAAAGGTCAGTAAAAGACCTTGACCTTTGGAATTGGTGAATTGCCATTTAATTGGCCTGCCTAGGAAAAGTGGTGCAAGACGGACCTCTATTTAAAACCCAACTCATCTCAAAAAGTGATTCTGATTCAATAACCACCACAGAATGAGAAAAAAAAAATCTATAATGTTGCCTTTTGCCCACACACACACACAAATTCTACTATTTTGCCTTTTCCCCATACAAATACTATGTGTCCAAATTTGACCTTGATGCAAACTAGGTCAAGGTCAACCAAAGGTCACCATTTGGGCAAACTTTGCAGGGCCTGTGTCCCAAAAAGCTGCATGCCATGAAGATTGTCAAAGATCTCAAGCTTGTGACTTCAATCCTATGGTCAACTTTCTGGAGAAGCTCCATATATAATTTGGATTCAATCAGCCCAGCAGCTATAGTCAAAAGGAAGATAAAAATAAACATCAGTAAATGACCTTGAACTTTGGAATTGATCAACTACCATTAACTGGTCTGCCCAGTAAAGGTGCTGGAGTCAGACCACTACTAATACCCCAGCAGTTCAGATCTCATGTCATCTCAATGTCGGGTAAAAGCCTCACAAAATTGGAAACATCTCCAAAATTACCTAAAAAGTGTTGACAAGGACATAAAACTGCAACACAAACATACAAAACCATTTAACTGGTTGCAAATATTGATTCTGAGGGCATATGCTACAAAAGAATCAGAAAAATCCCCTGTTTTGCCTTCTCCCCATACAAATGCCTAAATGACCAAATTTGATCTTGATGTAAAATAGGTCAAGGTCAACTAAAGGTCATCATTGGAACAAACTTACAAGGGCCCGAGACCCCAAGGATGCCTACCAAGTTTCAAGGTCAATGACTGTTTGGTTTCTGAGAAGAAGATTTTTAAAGGTTTTTTAAAAGCTTCATTAAACAGAAACTACACAAGATACAAAACAAAAAAAAAATATCTGTGAACTATTTTTCAAGCTCAGTCATCAAGGAACCTAAATGCCAAAATTTATATCATTCGGCCAATACCCAGCAAATAAAGGAGATGTATCACATCGAACATAGTAAATTAGTACCTATTTTTCTGCTTTCTCTCCTGAATAACAGAAATAATGGTACCTCCAAAGTCTCTCCTCAGGACCAAAAAGCCATGTGCATTCTTATTTAATTTGCATTTTTGATTGATTTTAGGGGCTTTGGCAAACTGAATTCAAGAAAATTAAGTGAAATATGTGATTCAATCAGTGAAATTCTTTCAGACCTGTTTTCAGGTATAATCCTATTAGTTAAATGGCCCCACTTTATATCAGTATAACATCACTCCTGGAAGTATTAAAAGACCATAAATAATTCGTCAGCAACAACTGCATACACATGGCAGTTAGGGGCTATTTATCCTGTACTTACCAGTTTCATTTTACACACAGCTCTGTTTGAATACATAATCGACCTGTCCTTGGCAAACTTCAAGGGACAGGTTCTCAATGCTCGGGAGTAGATTTTTATTGCACTCTTGTAGCTACCACAGCGGAATAACTCATTACCCTCCTCTTTGAGAACTTGAGCAAAATTCCTCTGTTCCTAAAACAGTAATATGTGTAACTTGTTAAATTAAATCTAACGAGTGCACATGTAGTTGTTTTAAAAATGACCATAACTGCCAAAATCGATCATTTTTTCTATACACACTGTACATCTGTAATACATTTTATTAAACCTGAGGACCAACGGTCCTGAACTGCTTACCTGAGTGTTGAGCCATTTAATTTCTGATTTCAAAGGGTTTTTACAATGGCAGCCACCTTGGTCATACAACCTAAACCATTTGAACAAACCTTTGTTCCTCGATCCCATAAAGAGTTCATATCATTTTTTTTTTCTCTAAGTTTATTTTGTTATCTGAGTGACCATGGAACAAGGTCAATGAGTAACCATGATCTTTGATACTCATGCAGCTTCATTAACTTGTTAACCCTTGACCTGCTGAATATTTAAATATGCCACACCCATTACTGATTATCAACCAATCAGCTTACTTGATGCAAATTATTGCAACAAATTCACAATTTGAATGACAAATATGTAGATCCTGATCAGATGGCTTCTTCAGAAGCCATCAGATCTGGATCTACATTGTTTGAAAGGTAAGGCATATCCAGGCTCAGCAGGACAAGGGTTAAGCCGATTGTATATAAGGCAATGACTGTTTTTGAAACATTATTGATTTCCGCTTTTTTCTAATATAAAAGCACAAGAGGTCTCTTACAGTGTAAAATAAGTCAAGTTCAACCCAGCCTCATCATTTGAATAAGTTACAATGGGCCGGAGTCCCCAAAGCTACTTTCATAGTTTCAAGGCAATGTGCCCACTGGTTCCAGAGAAAAAAAGAGTTTTGAAGATTGTTTACCATTCAATGTGACCGGGACCAGTTGGTCAAAATCCATTTCTTTTCTCCCATAAGAGATTAATATGAAATTTGACTTCAATTTGCCCAGAACTTTTTAAGGAACATTAAGTTTTAATTTAGATATCCGAGTAAACTTGGCCCAATGTCAAGGAGTGACCTTGACCTATGATACAAATTTTAAGATTACATGCAATAACAATTTCCAAAAAATTAACAAAATCACTTTTGGATATGAAACCGAATTTGACCTAGAAAAAAACTGGGTCAAAGTCAAAACTGAGTCATCATTTGAACAATTTTTAATGGGCCCCAAGACCCCAATGCTACAATATTCAGGGCAGTCAACCCACTGGTTCTAGAGAAGGTTTTTGAAGTATTTTTACCATATATAAGGGCATAGTGGTCAAATGGGACAAAACTTGTATTCATTTATTTTCATTTCCTAATTCCTAAGAGCTTTATATGAAATTTGGTTACATATGGTCCAGGGGCCAGTTGTTCAAAGCATCGTTAGCTTAACAAGCTCGTTAGTGGTCATATCGTTAACTCTTCTAGCAAGTACAATATCGTAAATTTTGGTATTTTTGCTGAAAAAATGTGAGCAGCTTTTGCGTCTGTAAAAGCTGCTCACATTTTTCCAGCAAAAATTTCAGCATATTTGCCATATTTAATGATCAAAGTTTTAACGATACGTTAACTAACGACCTTGTTAGTTTTGAACAACTGGCCCCTGTTCTTCCTTGACCTTGAACACTCATGTAGTTTCATTTACTAATTTTGCTCACTGCATCAACTAATTTTCAGATCACAGGCTGCAACAGTTTCTGAAAAATACATGGTTTTGTCTTTTTCCCATACAAAAGCCTATGTGACTAAAATTGACCATGGCGTAAAATAGATCAAGGTCATTCAGGAGCCATCATTTGAACAAACTATTACTGGCATGATACCCCAATGCCACATACCAAGTTTCATAATAATTGGCCCACTGGTTTTGGAGCAGAAGATTTCTGAAGGGATTTTATCTTATATGGGCACGACGGCCATATTGGACATGTGACCATACCCATATTAATCAATTTTCATTTGCTTGTTCCTAAAAGCTTTCAAATGAAATTTGATTACCAATGGTTCAGTGGTTGCTGAGAAAAACAAGTTTTAATTTCCATATCTGAACGTCTTTGAGCCAAGGTCAAGGAAAGACCTTGGCCTTGAATACTCATGTAATTTCATTTATTCATTTTGCTTGCTGCATCTAATAATTTTCAGATCACAGGCTGAATTAGTTTCTGACAAATAGACAGTTTTAACTTTTCTCATACAAAAGCCTATGTGACCAAATTTGTTAATTTGACCTTGGTGTAAAATAGGTCAAGGTCATTTGAGGTCATCATTTGAACAAGCTATGATGGGTCTGAGTCCTCAATGCTACATACCAAGTTTTATGACAAACAGCCCACTGGTTCTGGAGAAGAAGATTTGGAGGGTTTTTTCATTATATGGGTTTGGCTGCCATCTTAGTGCGACCTGGACTCTATGAACAAACTTTTGTTCCCCATTCCCATGGATGCTGCACATGAGCATTGACTTCAATCGGTCAAGTGGTTTCAGAGGAGAAGATGTTTGAAAATGTTGACAGACAACAGATGACAGACAGACAATGGAGTCTTTCCATACTATAAGCTCACCGCGATCACTTCTTGTGGGGAAGAAGGAGCTTGTTGCTGTGCTGTTTGTGATTCCATTACGAAAACACGCCTATACAAATACATTGGAAACTTTATCTTCGAAAAATCAAATTTTTTAGATGAAAAATTGTAATATTTTTCTTATTTCTGCTCAAAATATAGATTGTCCGTACTCGTTAGTCGATGAGGCGGTTCTAACGAGTACCCACAATCTATATGTTAGAGCAGAAATAAGAAAAATATTACAATGGAGTCTTTCCATACTATAAGCTCACCGCGATCACCTCTTGTGGGGAAGAAGGAGCTTGTTGCTGTGCTGTTTGTGATTCCATTACGAAAACACACCTATACAAATACAATGGAAACTGTATCTCCGAAAAATCAAATGTTTTAGATGAAAAATTGTGATACTTTTCTTATTTCTGCTCAAAATATAGATTGTCCGTACTCGTTAGAACCGCCTCATGAGGCGGTTCTAACGAGTACCCACAATCTATATTTTAGAGCAGAAATAAGAAAAATATGGTGCACCCTTACAAACCCCAGTTTTTACTATATAAAAGTGGGGTTCAAGGGGGTAAAAATTACATAGGCGTGTTTTCGTGATGATTTATTTCCTGTTTTGCTTTCTTCATTGTTAGTTACTCTTCCTCTTGGTGCCATTGCTAGGCTGTAGGGCTGGCTAATCGGAGCAGAAAAGATAATCGATTATCAGTCATGTCATTGCGATCGATAATCGATTAGTAATCGCTAAGGTGTTTGTCATAATTTTACCTGTCTTGCTTGCTTCTTAGCATGACTCTTACCATATGTTGCACTTTATCATATGTATATCTGAACAGACAGGCCTGAACAAACAGTGTAGACCCAGATGAGACGCCGCATTCTGCGGCGTCTCATCAGGGTCTGCACTGTTTGCCACTCATCCAGCTATTTTAGGAATAACTTTGGATAGTAAATTGTACCTATCAAGTAATCGATTAAAAGCAAATCAGCGATGATAATCATTTTTGTGGAATTAATCGATCGATTAATCGATTATATGATTAATCGTGTCAGCCTTAGTAGGCTGTAATCTTTGATTGTGGCTTTTCCTGGGTGTCTATTTCTATAATAATTTACTAAGGAGAAGAGAAAAACTTAAATTTTCTTGTTCATGAACAAGAAATGTATGGACAGTAATGTCCATATGCAATGTATCCCTTATTTATGTACGTCTTTCTGTAGAATGAATACATCTGCCATTATCTAAATGGAGCTTTTTGTTGGGAATATGAAGTTGCTTCCCTGGTTTTCAATCCTTTTCAAAAATAGGGGCTACTCTTAAAGGAAAGAATTTGCTCCCTCTACTACTTTAAGAGTAGTTCCTTTCCAATGAACATTGTCCTGAGAAGATATCACACGTGTTCCCTGAAGTCTTTTTTTTTTTTTCAAAACATGGAGATGTCTTTTGTATATTCATTCGGACAAGATAAATTTTATTTGGACAAGTTATCTTGTTCATTTATTTGTCCCAAGACAAGCTCAATTTTTTCTATTTCCACAGCCCTGTTGCAATGAAATGCAAATGCATGCATGCATTCATTTATTCATGCATAACATTATTTAGGTGTGTCTTTCTTTTTAGACTACATACCCTGTATGTATGTTAAAGAAGTCTTTTTAAATAAGAGACCCATGATCAGACTAACAAGTCTGTGTAATGAACACCTCTCTAAACCCCACTTTATATATATATAGTGAAAAGTGGGGGGTGTACAGAGTATTCATTGTTTTCCTTATTTTTGCTCAAAAACATATATTGTGGGTACTCATTAGAACCACCTCAATGAGGCGGTCCCAACTAAGGCTGACACGATTAATTGTATAATCGATTAATTGATCAATAAATTCCAAAAAAAATGATTATCAGTACTGATTTGCTTGCAATCGATTATTTGCTAAGTGCAATTTACTACCCAAAGTTGTGCCTAAAATAGCTGGATCAGTGGCAAACAGTGCAGACCCTGATGAGACGCCGCATGTTGCGGCGTCTCATCTGGGTCTTCACTGTTTGCTCAGGCCTGCTTGTTCAAATATACATATGGTAAAGTGCAACATATGGAAAGAGTTCTGCTCAGACAGAAAACCAGACAGGTAATATTATGACAAAAACCTTAGCGATTACTATCCAATTATCAATCGCAGTGACAGGACTGATAATCGATTATCTTTTCAGCTCTGATTAGCCAAACCTAGTCCCAACTAGCACCCATAATCTATATTTGGCCTAGAAATAAGATAAATATCACAAATTTTCATCTAAAAAATCATGTTCTGGAGATATCAAAGATGCCATTTTAGCATGAGTGCATTATCTTGATGTTTATATTTATGTATAGCCAGGAGCTTCATGCACCAACTTCAGACAGACAAGAATGGCTCTGACAATCTCTCCTCACAAAATTAATAACGCCAACTGCTTTTATGCTCAAGCATGTATGTATCATGGATGACAAGATGAGCTGGCCAAACCATTATTTGGAGACAGCTTTGTGATACTTAAAATTTACCTCTTTCTGTTCATCTGTTAAAGACTCTTCGAGATTTTTTAGTTGATCGGCATCAACTTGGATTTCTTCCCCTTCATCAGCAGACTCGTATTCTCCCTCTGTGTCAGATGAATCCTTCCCATCTGCTGCTTCATATGAGCCTCTTAGATGTTCATTATGAATTTCATTATAATTTTGTCCTTGACCAGTACTGTCTGTAATGTGATCGTTTGGAGTTCTATGCAAACTCTCCCGAAAACTATTTACTTCCTCCGTATCTTCACTAGTACTGCTGTAACTCTCTGTTTCACTACCAGTAACTAATTCAACTACATTTGTCGCACTTGGTTCTTGACCAGTTTCAATATCACATTCCCTGCTATCAAAATGATCGTGTACATCAGTTTCTTTGATAACCTTTGCAGACAGATCTGTTAAAGCTTCAAAAAAGTCTTCATTCACTTCTTCATTATTTGATATGCTATCCTCGATTACACTATTGTTTGCATAATCTAAATCTGTAACATTGCTTACAGTATCACCTTTTAAATTAACATTGTCTATTTCAGTACCAAATGTATCCCGTACATTTAACGGATGATCGCCAGAGCTATTTTTATTACCAGTCAAACCACAATTTACACCACTGCTGTCTTTCAACTCAGACACATCATTTTCTAGGTTTACATCTATATGCAACCTATCAGTCTCTGAAGATAATGTGCTTTGAGCTTCATTTTTTCCTTCTGTGTCTCCAACTTTCAGTGTCTCACCTTCTGCTGCCATGTCATCACCTTTCTGAAATCATTCAAGCTATCAAATAGAACAAGATACAACACATATACATGCCTGATCAGTGAGTCAGGGTTCAGTATAGCTAATGTGGACACTGGGTCCATCTTATGCTCTGCATTAACCAATTCAGTACCAGAAACCCCTAAAAGGGGTACCTTGGCAAACAGTGCAGGCCCAGATCAGACGCCGCAGAATGCGGCGTCGGATCAGGGCCTACACTGTTTGCTAAAAGTTCAGTCATTTTCCAAATAAATTTTCATGAAAAAACCTGACACCCCTAAATTTTGAAATGAGTGAGTGAGTGAGTGTTTGAGTTTTACGTCCCACCAACAGCTAAGGTCATACGGAGACGGGACCTCGGTTTAAAGACTCATCCGAAAGTCTGAAATTTTGAAATGAACTCCTGCTTTATATAAGGTGGAAGATTCCATTTGGTACAAAAAGGGTTAAAGTAAGAAATGCCATGAGGATGCTGATGGCATTTCAATAATGTCTCTAAATGACTGACAGCTTTATGCATAGAAATGTTAACAAGAGGTCTGTAAAACAGGGCTTTATATGCCCGTGACAAGTAATCGGCTGAAAGGATGACCTTGTCCATGGAGGTACCGACCCCAGTCTTGCACATGACACATCGTCTCATAATGGTTAACATTTCTGCCGCATAATTTTAAAATCCATCCAGGAATACAAAAAACTTATTGACTGGTCATGACAAAATACCCTTTTTTTCCTTTGACTTCTTAGTATGATCTTGACCTTGGATGTACTGATCTGGGTCTGGTGTGCAACAAATTGTCTTATGATGGTTAACATTTCTGCCAAGTAATTTCCAGTTCCATCCAGGAATACAGGACACAAGAAAAAGGCACTTTCTTTACCTTTGACCTCTAAATACATGTATAACCTTGACCTTGGAGCTACTGACCTGAGTCATGCGCACAACACATCACCTCATGATGGTTAACAATTCTGCCAAACGATTTCAAAATCCAACCAGGAATAACAAAGTTATTGACCAGACACAAAAAATAACCCTTCTTTGGCCTTTGACCTCTAAGGATGACCTTGACCTTGGAGGTACCAACCTGGGTCTTGCGAATGACACATCATCTTATGGTGGCTAACATTTCTGCCAAGTAATTTCCAAATCCATCCAGGAATAACAAAGGTATTGACCGATCACAAGAAAAAGACACTTTTTTTTTACCTTTGACCTGTAAGTATGACCTTGAGCGTACCCACCTAGGTCTTGCCCATGACACATCATCTCATGATGGTTTTCATTTCTGCTAAGTAATTTCTAAATCCATCCAGGAATAACAAAGGTATTGACCAGACACAAGAAAAAGGCACTTTTTTACCTTTGACCTCTTACATGTACCTTGACCTTGGAGGTACTGACCTGAGTCTTGTGCACAACACATTGCCTCATGATGGTTAACAAATTCTGCCAAGCAATTTCAAAATCCAACCAGGAATAACAAAGTTACTGACCAGAAACGAAAAAAAAATGATCCTTTTTTTCCGGCCTTTGACCTCTAAGGATGACCTTGACCTTGCAGGTACTGACCTGAGTCTTAAGCGCGACACATCATCTCATGATGTTTAATATTTATGCCAAGAAATTTTAAAATCTATTCAGAAATAAAAAAGTTATTGACTGGACAAAAAAAACAACAACACTTTTTTTACCTTTGAACGATGGGTATGACCTTGACCTTGGAGGTATGGCCCTGGTTCTTGGGTGTGACACATCGTCTCATGTTGGTTAACATTTCTGCCAAGTAATTTCCAAATCTATCCAGAAATAACAAAGGTACTGACCGAACACAAGAAAAAGACACTTTTTCTATACCTTTGACCTCTAAGCATGACCTTGACCTTGAAGGTACCAACCTGGGTCTAGCGCATGACACATCTTTTCATGATGGTTCACATTTCTGCCAAGTAATGTCCAAATCCATCTAGGAATAACAAAGGTATTGACCGGACACAAAAAAGACACTTTTCTTTAAAGTATGACCTTGACCTTAAAGGTTACTGTTACCAACTTTGGTCTAGCGCACAACACATCATCTCATGATGATTGTGATTTCTGCCAAGTAATTTCAAAATCCATCCAGGAACAACAAAGGTATTGACTGGACACAAGAAAAAGACACTTTTCTTTAACTTTGACCTCTAAGTAACGGTATGACCTTGACCTTTGAGGCACCAACCTTGGTCTTGCGCAAGACACATTGTTTCATGATCGTTAACAGTTCTGCCAAGTAATTTCAAAATTCATCCAGGAATAACAAAGTTAATGACCAGACACAATAGAAAGACCCTTTTTTGACATTTGACCTCTAAGTATGACCTTAACCTTTGGCACAGTATGGTACAGACTTGAGTTTTATGCACAACACATCATCATGGCCTAATACATGTTCTTATAGAGTTGCATGAAAATACCCCTAATGGTTATTGCGTGTTCAAGAATTTTTATAAAAGAAATTAATCAAAGGGGTATAACTCATAAAATAAGAAAGGGGGAACAATCATTTTTGCGCGCAAAACATTGTCTTGACCTCACACATATTCCTATAAAGTTGCATGAAGATATCACTAATAGTTACTGAGGTATGGAGCATACAAGCTGACAGACAGACAGCGCCATACCACAATCCGACTGTTTTTTTGTTTTTTTTCAAAATGGGTGTATAATAATTACTGATAAAAATATAAATTTTTGTCACCTTTTTAATTCATTTTGGGCCTTTTGATTTACCTGCATCAGCATCCAGATTCCAAATCATGATTTCTAAATCACAAACATGATTCTGCTACTTTAAAAACAGAATGTTTTGATTCTATGATTCTGCCATTTTGGATGCACTGATTCGCTTTGAAATATGAGTGCAGTATGATTCGCCTGATTTGATATCATGTTTCTGTTTCGCACAAATAAAACGCTGAAACAGAAACATGATTTTGATTCTTGATTCTTCTGATTCAGGTAAATCAAACCCAAGGTTGCTCCCCTTGAAAAAATTTACAAGTACTGGCTTTTAACCAGGAATTGAGATGTGTCCATAGAGAACTTCATATTAGTGTAATCTGTAATTATTATGCATTAATTTTGAATACCAAATGACTACCCATAAACCTTTTTATAACACTGTTCAATGTATCAAGGTTTGTATATAACAAAATTGAGTTTACCCAAAGTTTTAGACATTATTACCCAAATATATTACAAGTTTTCATGGTTCTGTATAATCCATTAATCTTCATTTGGATAGAAGCCTTCGTGGTGCAGTGGTTACACTATTTGCCTTGTAAACCAGGGGTCGCAGGATCGATTCAGGGTTTCTCCAGACTTTCGGATGACTCTTTAAACTGAGATCCCGTCTCCATATGACCTTAGCTGTTGATGAAACGTAAAACTCAAACACTCACTCACTCTTCATTTGGATATAACATTTTCATTTTTGGGCCAAACAATAGTGATACAATTATATTATGTATAGAGAGTGAAGTTATCAGCCTAAATTCAATTTAGAACTTTAACACATTGTATGTGGAAAACCCCTGAAGGTGTCTGATCAGGGCCTGCACTATTTGCTAACAGACTTTTCCGTCAAAAATAGAATAAAAATGAAAAAATAGGCCTGACACCCCTTAAACGACAAATGGACTTGCCCAACATATAGCAATGGAACAGTCCACTAGCATACAATGGGTTAATCTATTTTCAACATGATGTTGTGCAAGTTGGACCGTCCATGCATATAAACCCTATTGGTTTCATTGGTTGGCAGGGCTCAAGATGTCATTTCATCTCAGTGCCGGGTAAAAGTCCCACAAAATTGGAAGCAACATCTCCAAAATGACCTAAACAGTGTTGACGGAGACGTTAAACCTTGCATCAAACAAAACTGTTTGAAGACAACTTTCATGAGTCACGAAAACTTCTCCCTCATTTAGAACCCAATTTTCTTCATCTTAAAGGCAAATTTCACTCATGGTCAGCATCATTTTATCATAATCATGTACATGTACAATGTATACCACTATAAACCCCATTTTTCTCTGAAAATGGGGTTCACAGGAGAGCTCATGACACTAGCTTGGTCTGTCATCCAGCGGCACTCTTTTCTCCCTAGACTCAGCAAATTTCTCCCAATTATTAAAATTAGGGAGAAGTCACTTCTCCCTAATTTTTTGGGCCATCTTAGGCCATTTCTGCTCAAAGACATAGGCTGTGGGTACTGACTTTAGAACTGCCACACTGGCAGCTCCGTGAGCACCCACAGTGTATGGTTTAAGTATAAATTAGAGTGATACATGAATCTCTGTTTTATCTAACTGCAGCTTGAACAGAAATACACATAGTTCAGAATTAGGTTCTAAGACAAACATAGTTACCTCACATTAAAAAGGCTTATAAAGTGCTTCATACCGGTAAGTAAATTTTCACATAAAAATAAGATCACTTTTAATCGCAGAAAAATCTCCCTATTCGAGACCCCAATCTATTTTAAAATCAAAATCTCCCTATTTAGGTCCAAGAAAATATCACATGTACCTGTATGAAGTCCGACTTGCACCACTTTGCCTGGGCAGACTTAGTCCTCCAAAGCGGTTTTCCAGTACTCATGTGTGGTCAGTTTCAATGGGAACAAGACAATTCACCGACAAGACAACTCACAAACAGGGTTTTTGGAGACAATTCATCGACACAATTGAAAACAATTCACCCACACTTTTTTAAGACAATTCACAGACACATTTATATATTGAATTCATAGCCCAGATGAGAAAAAGAAAACATAATTTAGAAAATAAAAACAATGTTTTATCACGTTTTTATTAAATAAAGATAACTTCATTAAATTTATTGCCTATTTATGACAAGCTAATATACAGAGACCGTTTTCAACAACATAGGATGACTGACGTGAATAAACTTTTACATTTTATTTTAGTGGCGTGATCGATTTAAGGGAAAATATAGATCTACTATAAGGAAACTTAGAAAAATGATGGTTTTGGGGGCTTGAAGAAATAAATGGGCTGCATGATGCTTCCACACAGAGCTGAAACCAACTGCACACGAGTACTGGTAAACCGCTCAGAGGCTCTAAGCCTGCCCAGGTAAAGGGGTGCGAGTTGGACCGTCCATGCTTATAAACCCTATTGGTTTCATTGGGCGACAGGGCTTAAGATGTCATTTCATCTCAATGTCGGGTAAAAGTCCCACAAAATTGGAAGCAACATCTCCAAAATGACCTATACAGTGTTAACGGGGATGTCAAATCTCAAATCAAACAAACAAACAAAATGACCGTTTATATCTCGACTGAGTGTCGAAATGCCCCTTGTCCAAGGCTCGAGCCTCATTTATCCTACAATTTCAATGATCGAGTCATGAATATTGCTGTCCAATAAATCAACATCCTAAAAGCTACAGGTAAGCCTCAGTGAGACTTTGAAACAGCTCAGCAACAGACAAATCTAAGTGACATCAAGTCAAAGAGGCAACCTAATTCCTATTCAAGAATTATGGTGAGCGCACATCTGTCAGCAGCGCATCCTAAATGATGCAGAACAGAAGTCATGACTTGAACCTTTCCTCCCCTTTCTTAGCATAATAATCGATTCTCAAAAGTTCCCCAACAGGCAGAAAAGGTCTGGTCATTCACAGGTATGGTCAGTCAAACACAATACACCATTTATCCATAATGACCTTTGATTACCAATCATAATTATCAGTCACAGGTTGATTGTTTTTGGACAAATGTATTGGTGAATTGTCTTCCAAACGTGTCAATTTTGTCAGTGAATTGTCTCCAAAAACCGTGTCGGTGAGTTGTCTTGTCAGTGATTTGTCTTGATTCCTTTTCAGCTCTGTGTGGAAGCACCATGCAGCCCAATATAATCTATTTCTGAAATCAATGATAGGAAGGGGCCTTCATGTCTATATTTACAGTAACATTGTGCAACTTAAACTGCTCTTAATTCTCTTAAGGGTCTACAAAAGAATTTATCTGGATCACACTGATATTCGAGGTGTAAGATTTTGTATGTTTCCTGATCACATTTACCAGACATAGAGATGAAATGACATCTCAAGCACTGTCGCCCAATGAAAGCAATAGGGTTTATAAGTATGGATGGTCCGATTCGCACCGCTTTGCCTGGCAGGCATAGATCCTCTAAGGGGTTTACCAGAACTCGTAAGGGGTCGGTTTCTGCTCTGCATGGAAACATCATGCATCTATATCTTCAAGCCCCGATGGGCGGGGCCGCTTATTGGCGGTGTCACGGGACTTTTCGGTCCCTGGGTCGTTTCGGTTCTGGGTCATTTCGGTCCTGGGTCATTTCGGCCGGGGCTTTTCGGCCCAATTTTGGGGGTAGGTTTTTGTTTGTTTGATTTGATTTGAGGTTGAACGTCCCCGTCAACACTGTATATGTCATTTTGGACATATTGCTCCCTGTTTTTGTGGGACTTTAACCCGACATTGAGATGAAATAAAATCTCAAGCCCTGCCGCCCAATGAAACCGATGGGGTTTATAAGCATGGACGGGCTGTCTGCAGTCACAGGGCTACCCGGAGAATGTTTTGCATGCTTCTCTGAAACTCTGCGTGCCATTGCGAACCTAGCGAATAATAATCAGCCTGCATATCAGTGCAGTACTATCAGTATATGCCAATCGCATCCGCATGGCTGTCAAGAAAAATCTTATAGAATGGATGCGCATCATGATCTGAGATAAATTATTGTGCATGTATGTATGCGGCATGTGAAGAAGTAGACCACCCTGCGCTTGCATGCAGTCTGATCATAATCTTTGAGGATTGCATGAACCTTCAAAATCGTTGAGACTTGCACAAACTTTCTACAGCCACAGCGACATACAAAGAGATAAAAGCAATAACTTTGCCGTAATGAATGAATGGTTATGTTGATCCAAGTTGATGCATGTCTTTTATCGATCAGGAAAGACTCAGATCATCCTGCGCATGCTTGCAGTCTAATCAGAGTCTTCAAAGAAATGAACCTACTGCAGTCACAATACAATCTAACCACGGGCCTCCGTGGCCTAGTGGATAAGAGCGCTGACTCTTAATCATTAGGTCTCTCACCGCTCTGGCTCGAGCCTCGCTCGGGTCACATGTGAGATGCCAAGTTCTGCAACGGAAGGTCAGGTGGTTTTTCTCCGGGTACTCCGGTTTTAGCCCACCTCTGATTAACGATCGGCTCGATATGAGTGAAATAATCTTGAAAGGGCCATAAAACCCAGAAAAAAAAAAAAAATACAATCTTAGGTGTTCTTTATAAATTTATTTATTTTTTTCACACTATTAGTTGTTGGCTTTTAAAGTAGTAAATTGAATCATCACATGTTAATGATCTTAATCAATCCCCCATTAATCAATTTTGCTAGCATTATCTAATCCCATTCTTTTTATCAGTGATTAACTGAGTGCCGGTGCATGACCTTAATTAGGTGTGACAACGTGTTAAATGCGAGCATCTTTAATTATGCACTTGAGATCATTTTTAAGCCCTTTGACTTCGTCGGCGAATTCTGTTAATGATTTTGTAATTGATACGCTTTTGTTTCGTCTTTTACATGTAAATGTCAGCAATCAATGTATATCAGGTGCTCAGAGACACCATCCCAACACTTACCCTTGTAATCGCTAATAATGATTGTCAAAGGATCTTTGAAAACAAAAATCTTTCTGTTTATTGTGCATTGCATGTGACAAAGAAGCCGCATCAACGTTGGTGCAATTTCATGGTTTATGCAACGTCATATCTACGTCAATGTAACGTCATGATGTTGTAACGTTGATTTGATGTTGCCAAAGCAACGTTGATTTGATGTTGCCTTGGCGCCGTTAGCCTGCTGTGTGAGTGTTATATGATATACAATTTTATATATAATTGTAGTAAAGTTGTTTTCAGACAATTATCAAACCCTAGCCACACAACCTCGTCGGTGCTAACTCGCTTATAAACCCTATTGGTTTCACTGGGCGACAGGGCTTGAGATGTCATTTCATCAAACTGACGTAAAAAAGTCCCAGAAAAATGGAAGCAAAGTCTCCAAAATGACCTTTGCAGTGTTGATGGAGACGTTAAACCTCAAATCAAACAAACAATGTTACCAGGTGTGAAATTTCACATTACAAAAACATGCCTATACTAATATATGATCAATTTTTCGGCCAAAAAATGTTGTTCTATCAAGTACCCACAATCTATGTTTTGAGCAGAAACAAGTGCTTCAGCTGAAGTACACGATCCGCCGGATGCTTTTAGCTTTATGAGTGTTACCATATATGGGTATGGCGACCATTTTGCTCATGTGACCTGGACCTAAAATGGTTCCCCCAATAAATGCGCCTTATCGTAAGGAGCAAAAATATATCTTATAATTTAGTACTGTATTCTGAATTGTTTGCAGGACAAAATGCATTCTCACTTTTCCAATACAAAACTTTTCCAATACAAAAGCATATGTGTCAAAGTTTGACATAGGCACAAAGAAGGTCAAGGTCAACCCAGGGTCACCATTTTAGCAATTTATGATGGGCCTACGTCCCAGATGCTATTTATCAAGTTTCGTGGAAATCTGCCCAGTGGTTCTGGAGAAGACTAGTT
The DNA here is from genome assembly GCA_963580285.1 of Lucinisca nassula. Lineage (NCBI taxonomy): Eukaryota > Metazoa > Mollusca > Bivalvia > Lucinida > Lucinidae > Lucinisca > Lucinisca nassula. The sequence goes on from OY757010.1 coordinate 170,839,113, forward strand.
TTGAAGGGTTTTTACCATATATGGCTTGGCGGCCATTTTGGTCATGTGACCTGGACCCCATGAGCAAATTTTGGTTTCCCCCATCCCATAGAGGCTCCATATGAAATTTGACTTCAATCAGCCCAACGGTTTCCGAGGAGAAGCAGTTCGAAAATGTTCACATTTTTCGCCTTGGTGAGGCTATACTAAATGGAATGTAATATTTCGCAAGTTCATTGGTTAGATCTCGTTGATATCTATCAGTATGCCAAAAATTGTTTAAATATTCCAAGCAGTTAAGTCACTATCACCAATTTTCACAAACAGGTTACTGACAGACAGACAGACCATATATGGCTTGGCAGCCATTTTGGTCATGTGACCTGGACCCCATGAGCAAATTTTGGTTTCCCCCATCCCATAGAGGCTCCATATGAAATTTGACTTCAATCGGCCAAACGGTTTCCGAGGAGAAGCAGTTCGAAAATTTTCGCATTTTTCGCCTTGGTGAGGCTATACTAAATGGAATGTAATATTTCGCAAGTTCATTGGTTAGATCTCGTTGACATCTATCAGTATGCCAAAAATTGTTTAAATATTCCAAGCGGTTAAGTCACTTCACCAATTTTCACAAACGGGTTACGGACGGACAGACTGACAGAATGACACGGTGATTTTAGGGCACTCTTAGTAAATCAACTGACTTCAGTCGGTCGCTTTTTCTGCGGGTCGTGCAATAAGAAAAATAATGTTTACCCCTGTAAACCCCAGTTTTACTATATAAAAAAGTGGGGTTACTCTCTCTCTCTCTCTCTCTCTCTCTCTCTCTCTCTCTCTCTCTCTCTCTCTCACTCTCTCTCTCTCTCTCTCTCTCTCTCTCTCTCTCTCTCTCTCTCTCTCTCTCTCTCTCTCTCTCTCTGTCTCTCTCTCTCTCTCTCTTACTTAGCGTACCAACAATTATCGTGTGTAGGTAAATACGGTTTGTCTTTAAATAAATGTAATGTGTCAACAACGTCGTGTCTACATCAAACCAACATCAATGCATTGAATTTGACTTTGCAACATTGATGAAATGTCAGAATGTTGCGTTGGGGATGATACGGCGTTGTTTAATAAAATACCATTTGCCTAGTGCTCGGACCCATCAAGATTCAATGGGATAGGAACAGTAAATTCAAAACAAACGTAGAATACCCTTTCAGTGCATGAGAATGAAACACTCCTTCACAAGTGCAAGATTTTACAGTAAAATCTGGTAGATTTGTAGATTTGGTCAACCTGCCCAGCCCTTACGTATACATTAACCCATTCAGTACCAGATACCCAAAAAGGGGTAAGTGGCAAACAGTGCAGGCCCAGATCAGACTCCGCAGAATGTTGCGTCTGATCAGGGCCTGCACTGTTTGCAAAAAATTCAGCCATTTTCCAAATAAATTTTGAAGAAAACACAACCTGACACCCCTAAATTTTGAAATGGACTCCTGCTATATATAAGGAGGAAGATTCCATTTGGTACAAAAAGGGTTAATGGCTTATTAGCTTAGCTCTACAATATCTTCTTAGATACAGGGATCAGTCAAACCGTTCTCATCTCAACGGTCACATGACACTGAAGTGAGTTGGAGTGGGTGTCGACGGCAGTCCACTCAACAGTTTTTTTCGACTGTCAGTATGTTTATTTGTCTGTGTAACTGTCCGTCCGTTAGTCTGTTAGTCAGTCATTCAGCCCGTCGGTCTGTCTGTCGTCTGTCTGTTTATCAGTCACATCTCTCTCTCTCTCATCTCAGTGGTCATGTGGCATTGAAGTGAGTTGGAGTGGGTTTCGACAGCATGACGTCGAGCCAACGTTGATAGATCTAAGTTCTGTCCTTATGTGATAGCTATACATGGATAGCGAATAAAACGAAAAGTTACTTAAAAACTTATTTTGTAAGTAAGCTTTCGTGAAGCCATTGATATGGGTCATTCATGAAGAGATTTTAGTCAATTAGAAAACGGATCCAGGATAAATGAATTTCAGTAATAAAAGCAAAATATCATTCTTTCCTTCTCAAGGCATTATTTCAATGTAAACGGGTATATTTTCTCTCAAAATGGTTGAATATTGTTAGCATTTTAAGTTCCGCCAACGATCCCCATGACAACTGCATCCTCAAACTTGAATGCCATTTTGAGAATGACTAGGAAATGGGTCGATGTTTGCTCGTTAATTTTCATGTTTGTTTCTGACAGTTTATTCATAAAATGTGGTTTGATTATTTTGTTACCAACTTTTTAGCTCACCAGAGCCGAAGGCTCCGGGGGAGCTTATAGGATAGGCAGTTGTCCGTCGTCGTCTGCGTCGTCTGTGTCATCTGCGTCGTCTTCGTCAACATTTTCAAATGACATCTCCTCTGAAGCCACTGGGCCGATTCAGCCCAAATTTCATCTGTAGCATCCTTGGGCAGGGGGATTGAAAGTTTGTGTTTTTAATGAAAATCGGCTCATTAGTTTGGTTGCTATGGCAACTTAGAGTTTCCATAGACTTATAATGGGGAAAATAGAAAAATGGCATTTACTGCCAAGCCTCTGCAGATATTTTGACAAAACTTTCATAGAAATGTTCCATAGGTAATCTACTATCTGCCGTATGATTTAAGGCCTTCTGCTCATTTTTAGCTCGCCTGTCACGTAGTGACAAGGTGAGCTTTTGTGATCACTTTTTGTCTGTCGTCCGTCGTTCGTGCGTGCGTGCGTGCGTGCGTCCGTGCATCCGTAAACAATTTCAAATAAGTATATCTCTAATACCCCATGGTCAATCTTGATCAAATTTCATGGGAAGCATCATCAGGTAGGGGGAAAGGCTGCATAAGGTTTTTGGGCTGATCAGATTGGAATTCTGGTTGCCATGGCAACATATAGCTCCCATAGACTTATAATGGGAAAAAATTAAAATATCTTCTTCTCTGAAACCACAGGGCCCAGAGCTTAGATATTAAGCATGTATTAACGGCCAGTGGTCACCTACATAATTCCTGCCAATCATGCCCCTGGGGTCCAAACTGGCCACACCCCGGGGCCCCTTCGCTCCTATAGACTCATAATGGAACAAAAAGCTTCAAAGATCTTCTTCTCAGAAACCACAGGGCCCAGAGCTTAGATATTTAGCATGTAGCAACAGCAAGTGGTCACCTATATAATTCCTGCCAATCATGCCCCTGGGTTCAAAACGGGCCACGCCCCGGGGCCTTTTAGCTCCTATAGACTCATAATGGAAAAAAGCTTAAAAAATCTTCTTCTCTGAAACCACAGGGCCCAGAGCTGAGATATTTGGCATGTAGCAACGGCAAATGGTCAACTACATAATTCCTGCCAATCATGCCCCTGGGGTCCAAATTGGCCACACCCCGGGCCCCCTTAGCTCCCATAGACTCATAATGGAAAAAAAAGCTTAAAAAATCTTCTTCTCTGAAACCACAGGGCCCAGAGCTTAGATATTTAGAATGTAGCAACGGCCAGTGGTCACCTACATAATTCCTGCTAATCATGCCCCTGGGTTCCAAATGGGCCACACCCCGGGGCCCCTTTGCTCCCATAGACTCATAATGGAACAAAAAGCTTCAAAAATCTTCTTCTCGGAAACCACAGGGCCCAGAGCTTAGATATTAAGCATGTAGCAACGGCAAGTGATCACCTACATAATTCCTGCCAATCATGCCCCTGGGGTCCAAACGGGCAACGCCCCGGGGCCCTTTAGCTCCTATAGACTCATAATGGAAAAAAGCTTCAAAAATCTTCTTCTCTGAAACCACAGGGCCCAGAGCTTAGATATTTAGCATGTAGCAATGGCAAGTGGTCACCTACATAAATCCTGCCAATCATGCCCGTGGGGTCCAAATGGGCCACGACCCGGGGCCCCTTAGCTCCCATAGACTCATAATGGAAAAAAAGATTAAAAAATCTTCTTCGCTGAAAGCACAGGGCCCAGAGTTTAGATATTTAGCATGTAGCAACGGCAAGTGGTCACCTACATAATTCATGCCAATCATGCCCCTGGGGTCCAAATGGGCCATGCGCCGGGGCCCCTTAGCTCCCATAGACTGGTAATGGAAAAAAGCTTCAAAAATCTTCTTCTCTGAAACACAGGGCCCAGAGCTTAGATATTTAGCATGTAGCAACGGCAATTGGTCACCTACGTAATTCCTGCCAATCATGCCCCTGGGTTCCGAATGGGCCACGTGCCCGGGCCCCTTTGTTCCCAAAGACTCGTAATGGAAAAAAAACTTAAAAAATCTCTTCTCTGAAACCACAGGGCCCAGAGCTTAGATATTTAGTACGTAGCAACGGCAAGTGGTCACCTACATAATTCCTGCAAATCATGCCCCTGGGGTCCAAAAGGGCCATGCCCCGGGGCCCCTTAGCTCCTTTAGACTCATAATGGAAAAAAAGCTTCAAAAATCTTCTTCTCTGAAACCACAGGGCCAAGAGCTTAGATATTTAGCATGTACCAATGGCAAGTGGTCACCTAAATAAATCCTGCCAATCATGCCCTTGGGGTCCAAATGGGCCACTCCCCGGGGCCCCTTAGCTCCCATAGACTCAGAATGGAAAAAAGATTCAAAAATCTTCTTCTCTGAAACCACAGGGCCCAGAGCTGAGATATTTGGCATGTAGCAACGGCAAATGGTCAACTACATAATTCCTGCCAATCATGCCCCTGGGGTCCAAATTGGCCACACCCCGGGCCCCCTTAGCTCCCATAGACTCATAATGGAAAAAAAAGCTTAAAAAATCTTCTTCTCTGAAACCACAGGGCCCAGAGCTTAGATATTTAGAATGTAGCAACGGCCAGTGGTCACCTACATAATTCCTGCTAATCATGCCCCTGGGTTCCAAATGGGCCACACCCCGGGGCCCCTTTGCTCCCATAGACTCATAATGGAACAAAAAGCTTCAAAAATCTTCTTCTCGGAAACCACAGGGCCCAGAGCTTAGATATTAAGCATGTAGCAACGGCAAGTGATCACCTACATAATTCCTGCCAATCATGCCCCTGGGGTCCAAACGGGCAACGCCCCGGGGCCCTTTAGCTCCTATAGACTCATAATGGAAAAAAGCTTCAAAAATCTTCTTCTCTGAAACCACAGGGCCCAGAGCTTAGATATTTAGCATGTAGCAATGGCAAGTGGTCACCTACATAAATCCTGCCAATCATGCCCGTGGGGTCCAAATGGGCCACGACCCGGGGCCCCTTAGCTCCCATAGACTCATAATGGAAAAAAAGATTAAAAAATCTTCTTCGCTGAAACCACAGGGCCCAGAGTTTAGATATTTAGCATGTAGCAACGGCAAGTGGTCACCTACATAATTCATGCCAATCATGCCCCTGGGGTCCAAATGGGCCATGCGCCGGGGCCCCTTAGCTCCCATAGACTGGTAATGGAAAAAAGCTTCAAAAATCTTCTTCTCTGAAACACAGGGCCCAGAGCTTAGATATTTAGCATGTAGCAACGGCAATTGGTCACCTACGTAATTCCTGCCAATCATGCCCCTGGGTTCCGAATGGGCCACGTGCCCGGGCCCCTTTGTTCCCAAAGACTCGTAATGGAAAAAAAACTTAAAAAATCTCTTCTCTGAAACCACAGGGCCCAGAGCTTAGATATTTAGTACGTAGCAACGGCAAGTGGTCACCTACATAATTCCTGCAAATCATGCCCCTGGGGTCCAAAAGGGCCATGCCCCGGGGCCCCTTAGCTCCTTTAGACTCATAATGGAAAAAAAGCTTCAAAAATCTTCTTCTCTGAAACCACAGGGCCAAGAGCTTAGATATTTAGCATGTACCAATGGCAAGTGGTCACCTAAATAAATCCTGCCAATCATGCCCTTGGGGTCCAAATGGGCCACTCCCCGGGGCCCCTTAGCTCCCATAGACTCAGAATGGAAAAAAGATTCAAAAATCTTCTCCTCTGAAACCACAGGGCCCAGAGCTTAGATAATTAGCATGTAGCAACGGCAAGTGGTCACCTACATAATTCCTGCCAATCATGCCCCTGGGTTCCAAACGGGCCACGCCCCGGGGCCCTTTAGCTCCTATAGACTCATAGTGGAAAAAAGCTTAAAAAATCTTCTTCTCTGAAATCACAGCGCCCAGAGCTTAGATATATAGTACGTAGCAACGGCAAGTGGTCACCTATATAATTCCTGCCAATCATGCCCCTGGGGTCCAAAAGGGCCACACCCCGGGGCCCCTTAGCTCCCATAGACTCATAATGGAAAAAAAATGCTTCAAAAATCTTCTTCTCTGAAACCACAGGACCCAGAGCTTAGATATTTAGCATGTAGCAATGGCAAGTGGTCACCTACATAAATCCTGCCAATCATGCCCGTGGGGTCCAAATGGGCCACGCCCCGGGGCCCCTTAGCTCCCATAGACTCATAATGGAAAAAAGATTAAAAAATCTTCTTCTTTGAAATCACAGGGCCCAGAGCTTAGATGTTTGGCATGTAGCGACGGCAAGTGGTCACCTACATAATTCCTGCCAATCATGCACATGGGGTCCAAACAGGTGAGCGATATAGGGCCATTGGGCCCTCTTGTTATTGGTTACCATGGAAACCAAAATGCAAAAAATAGACAAAAAAATACTTAACTAGAATCGCGCAGTCGATGGCAAGCCATCGCATATCCCCACGCTTCCCTGCGGGCCCCACCTCCTGGGCCATCACCTAGGGGTGTTTGACCCGAGGGTAAAAATTTTTATTGTGATGTATTCTACTCATCATACCGTTCGATTTAATATGCTACACGACCATGTTCTGAAAACTTTGATTTTTTATCCCCAAGGTGCCCCACCCCTTGCCCTACTCCAAGGGGTAGGATCAAAATTTTGAGGGTGTTATGCACTCCCCAGACCAAAGTTTTATCAGCTCCCAAAGTTTCAAGTTTCTATCTATAACGGTCTAGGAGGAGTTATCCGGTAACAGGAATGTATGGGGGTAAAGGGTTCAAAATCAGATTTTGACCTCTGGTGACCTCAAAATTGACCCCAGGGGTCAAATTTTGGTTGTAATGTTTTCTACTTATCATGCCGTTTGCTTTGATATATTACACGACCATGTTCTGGAAATTTTGATTTTTGACCCCTGCCGGCCCCACCCCCTGGGCCCACCCGTAGGGGTGTGATCAAAATTCCGAAAGTGTCATGCACTCCCCAGACCAAAGATCTATCAGTTCCCAAAGTTTCAAGTTTCTATCTATAACCGTCTAGGAGGAGTTATCCGGTAAAGGAGTCAAAATCAGTTTTTGACCTCTGGTGACCTCAAAATTGACCCCAGGGGTCAAATTTTGGTTGTAATGTTTTCTACTCATCATGCCGTTTGCTTTGATATATTACACTACCATGTTCTGGAAATTTTGATTTTTGACCCCCACGGGCCCCACTTCTTGGGCCCACCGGTAGGGGTGTGATCAAAATTCCGAAAGTGTCATGCACTCCTCAGACCAAAGATCTATCAGTTCCCAAAGTTTCAAGTTTCTATCTATAACCGTCTAGGAGGAGTTATCCGGTAAAGGAGTCAAAATCAGTTTTTGACCTCTGGTGACCTCAAAACTGACCCCAGGGGTCAAATTTTGGTTGTAATGTTTTCTACTCATCATGCCGTTTGCTTTGATATATTACACGACCATGTTCTGGAAATTTTGATTTTTGACCCCCACGGGCCCCACCCCCTGTGCCCACCAGTAGGGGTGTGATCAAAATTCCGAAAATGTCATGCACTCCTCAGACCAAGGATCTATCAGTTCCCAAAGTTTCAAGTTTCTATCTATAACCGTCTAGGAGGAGTTATCCGGTAAGACGGACGCACGGACGACGAAGACCATTACAATATCCCCACTTTTTCTTTGAAAAGCGTGGGGATAAAAATCATCTCCTCAGAAACCATATGCTCTAGGAGGCTGAGACTTTATGAAAATAATCACCATATTTGCCTTTACAGGTTTTGTGTTTTTTTATGAAATTTGGCCTTTTAGTTTTGTTGCTGTGGCAACTTAAGAGTTTCCATTGACTTATAATGGGGAAAACTGAAAAATGGCATTTACTGCCAAGTCATTGCAGATATTTTGACAAAACTTACATAAACATGTCCCTTGTGTAAACTTCTCTCAGCCATATGCTTTTATGTCAACCTGGGGGTCCCCTAGATTGTGCCGGGGCCATGCCCCGCCCCCTCCACTTCATAAAATGCCTTATATCTCAGAAACCTTACAGATCCCAACCCCTAAACCATATATATATTCTTGTTCCTTATGATAAGATGCATTAAGTGACACCAACCTGGGGGTCCCCCGGGATGTGCCGGGGACATGCCCTGCCCCCTCTATTTCATAAAATGCCATTTATCTCAGAAACCATTCAGATCCCCACCCCTAAACTATATATATTCTTGTTCCTTATGATAAGACGCATTAAGTGACACCAACCTGGGGTCCCCCGGGATGTGCCGGCGACATGCCCCACCCCCTCCACTTCATAAAATGCCATATATCTCAGAAACCATACAGATCCCCACCCCTAAACTATATATATTCTTGTTCCTTATGCTAAGATGCATTAAGTGACACCAACCTGGGGGTCCCCCGGGATGTGCTGGGACCATGCCCAACCCCCTCCACTTCATAAAAGGCCAAATATTCCAGAAACCTTACAGATCCCCTGCCCTAAACCAAATACATTCTTGTTCCTTATGATAAGACACATTCAGTGACACCAACCTAGGGGTCACCCAGGGTGATCCCGGGCCATGCTTCACCCCTTGACTTCACAAAAGACCATATATCTGAGAAACTGTTCAAAGCCCCACCCCTAAACCATATATATTCTTGTTCCTTATGATAAGACGCAATCAGTGACACCAGCATGCGGGTCCACCCAGGGTGCCATGGGCCATACCCCACCCCTTTACTTCATTAAAATCCATATATTTCAGAAACCATACAGATCCCCACCCCTAAACAATATATATTCTTGTTCCTTATGATAAGATGCATTAAGTGACACCAACCTGGGGGTCCCCCCGGGATATGCCGGGGATATGCCCAGACCCCTCCACTTCATAAAAGGCCTTTTATCTCAGAAACCATTCAGATCCCAACCCCTAAACCGTATATATTCTTGTTCCTTATGATAAGACGCATTAAGTGACACCAACCTGTGGGTCCCCCGGGATGTGCCGGGGACATGACCCTCCCCTTCCACTTCATAAAATGCCATTTATCTCGGAAACCATTGAGATCCCCACCCCTAAACCATATATATTCTCATTCCTTATGATAAGTTGCATTCAGTGACACCAAATTTGGGGTCCCCTGGGATGTGCCGGGACCATGCCCAACCCCCTCCTCTTCGTAAAAGGCCAAATATTCCAGATACCTTACAGATACCCACCCCTAAACCATATACATTCTTGTTCCTTATGATAAGACACATTCAGTGACACCAACTTAGGGGTCACCCAATGTGCACCCGGGCCATGCTCCACCCCTTGACTTCACAAAAGACCATATATCTGAGAAACTGTTCAGAGCCCCACCCCTAAACCATATATATTCTTGTTCCTTATGATAACACGCAATCAGTGACACCAGCATGCAGGTCCCCCCGGGGTGCCACAGGCAATGCCCCACCCCTTTACTTCATTAAAATCCATATATCTCAGAAACCGTTCAGATCCCCACCCCTAAACCATATATATTCTTGTTCCTTATAAGACGCAATCAGTGACACCAGCATGCAGGCTCCCCCCCCCCCCCCACCCGGGTGCCACAGGCCATGCCCCATCCCTTTACTTCATTAAAATCCATATATCTCAGAAACCGTTCAGATCCCCACCCCTTAACCATATTTATTCTTGTTCCTTATGATAAGACTCCACTTCATAATAGGCCATATATCTCAGAAACCATTCAAATCCCCATCCTATAATCACATATATTCTTGTTCATTGTTAGAAGACACATTCAGTCACCCCCGTCTTTGGGGGTCGGCAGGGGCCATTTCTCTCCCTGCCACTTCATAAAAGTGCCTCTTATCTCAGAAACCATTCAGATCCCCACCGTTTAACCATATATACTCTTGGTCCTTATGATAAGACTTATTCATTGACAACAATCTTGGGCTTTTCTGGGATCTGCCATGCCCGATTCCCTTCATTGCTTAAAAGGCCTTACATCTCAGGAACCATACATATTCCCACTGATAAACAATATATGTCTTTGTTCAGTGGCCCCCTGAGCTCTGGTGAGCATTGTGGCCCATGGGCCTCTTGTTTAATATATTGCTATTTATAGAAAAATAAACTGGTCAAGTCGCTTACGTCCTTGAACTTCGGTCCTCCCAGTATATAAAATATTAAATATTCAACATGTACCTGGCTGAAAACAATCCAACTCCTAAATTCTGGATGAAACAATCCAGGACCAAAACGACCCACCTAGATTTAGGCCAAAACGGTCGCGGGACGTTTCGGTCCCTGGGTCGTTTCGGCAAAATTTCGGGGGTGGGTTGTTTCGGCCAAATTGGTGGGTCGTTTCGGCCTGATTTTTCTATCACTTTATTTACATGTATATATATTTTGTTTGTCGAAGATCAGCCTGTGCTTTTGCTATCTTCACTCGTTTTAAGTCTTTAATAGGTCAGAAAACAGAGGGCTTTTCAAACTGTGTAGACTCTGATCACAATGAACAGATAGGTTATTAAGTCTTTGAAGGTATCACAACGACAGATGCAGGCTGATCATAAAAAATAATTACATCGTTCAGTTTTAAATAGCTCAGACAACAGATGGCTTTTTCAAACTGTGTAGACTATGATCACAATGAACATATGTATAGGTTATTAAGTCTTTGAAGGTTACAACGACAAGGATGATCATATAAAATAATTAGGCTACTTATAGCAAATATTTTGCATGCTGATCTCAAAATGTGCATGTCATTGATACTAGTACAGTAGAATTCCGCTAAAAGACCACTCCTATATTAGGACCACTCCGCTATTAAGACCGGTTTTCGCCAGACCCAAATTATTTCTTACTTAATTAAATAAGACCACCCCGCTATTCAGTATTAAGACCGCTTTCAAAAGACCGAATCTACCATTACTGTTCTTTATTGAGACCACTTTGGCCAAGTCAAGTTAATTTGAATCTCTCAGTCCATTGGTCAATATAATTTTTTGCTGGATTCCTCATCATTACAACAGATCTTGGTAATGTTCAAACATTTCCCTAAAGGTGTGAAAAACAGCAGTTTACCTGTACTAATCAGTGTGTTGTTTTGACAAGATTTTTTTATGCTACATGTAGGTGAATAAATAGTTTTAATATGTTAATCAAAAATCCGTTGATGATTGATGATAATAATTTTGGTAATGTGCAGCTCTGTTTTCTTCAGAAAGAAGATTATTGTGGATTAATTGTTATCATTAATGTGATTTTTATTGGTGTAATATTGCCTATAATTACATATAATGAGGAAAAGTACAGTAAAGTTAAAGACAGCAAGACTTACTCAAAAGCAATAAAATAGGCACAGTGCACATAAAAAAATATTTAAATCCTTGCCAGCAATATTTTTTTCTATAATTCCATTATAAGGGACCACCCCGCTAATAAGACCACTTTTTAGAAGTCTAGAAAGTGATCTTAACAGCGGAATTTTACTGATCATTCTCAGACAATAATCAAGTCCTAGTCACACCTCCTCGTTGGTGCTAACTGGAAACATGGCTATGGATAGAACTTTTAAAACACTTTATTTGGGCTATCATAACCATGGCTAACGTGACAGGTCGTTGAAATAATATTCCAAATTTAAATAATAATTATTACTCAATATGTTTTATGCAGAAAAAATGCTATCTAATAAAATCGGACCGAAACAACCCAGGCCGAATCAACCCACCGAAATAGGCCAAAACGACCCAGGTCCAAATTTGGGCCGAAACGACTCAGGACAGAAACGTCCCGGATTCGCCAAAACGAAACGACCCAGGCCGAAACGACCCGGCCGAAACGTCTCAGGACCAAAACGTCCCGGATTCGCCAAAACGACCCGGTCGAAACGACTCACAACCGAAACGTTCAGGATTCTTTCGCTGTGTAAGATTTTATTTTAAAACTGGGCGCTGAAAGCACATAGGGGCTACCCAATAATCAATCCTTGTTTTTACGGTAACTGGGCGCTAGACCCCTGATCAACTTACCTTTTATTAATTCACTGTTCAAGGATGCGTTTTCTACTTTCAGTTTGCCACAGTCGACCGCTTAAATACATAACAAAAAAAAAAAAAAATGAAAGAAACACGTTCACTTAATTATTGAAAAAGAAATCTTAATTTACTTTCAGATGCCGAAAATTGCAAAAAACTACCACTACAACTATCAACAACTCGACAACAAGACTTTTGATGCAAAACAAATTGTATAAATTTAAGCGGCTTCGCAGGACCAAAACGTTTTTATGGCGATTTATTTCGGCGTGCTAAAAACGTTATAGACTGAGATCTGCTTTGATTTTTCAGTCTCATCATGGCGGATGCAGCTGCAAGATCATTGCAGTATGAGTACAAGTCTGTAAGTATCATGAAATGCAGTCAGTACTGGTTATAACTATCCCTCGTTGCTATTCAGTGATTTAAAAGTGGGTGGGGAATGTAGTGTACCGGGTTCTGGACTGTCTTTCTTTCTTCCAATTTCGCCTTAACCCCAGGAGAAAACACAGACAGTGTATGCTACATACACCCCAGTTTTGCAGGATAGCGCAGTGGTTAGTGCACTTAACTCAGAATCAGAATTGTTTACTGGTGACACTTCCTTAGACAATCCTTCACCAGATCCAGAATCAGAATTGTTACTGGTGACAAGTCAAATGACATTCATACACCAGGCGGCCCCCGGTCCGATCCCCTGCGGCGGAGATTTTTTCGGTGACTGAACACGCTCCATTGGCATCATTTGCAGGGATGATTGTTAAAAAAGTGGGTAGCAAGATGTTTCGCCCCAAGACGATTCCCCCCCCCCAGTCGCTACGCCCCCAAACCCTAGTCGTTTCGCCCCCCCAAACTCTATTCGTTTCGCCCCTATCTATCTTCATATACTGTGTACCTCAGCCCCAAACCATTTCCCCCGTGCCGTTTGGTATGGAATATTTATGAAATCAAAATACCGTATTTCGGCGTGTATAATACGCACTTTTTTCTCTCAGAAATATGAAATCAAAACTGGGTGCGTGTAATGTAAAGGAACACAAAACTTCCAACATTTTTCCAAGTGTTGTCGAAGTTTTGCGGTCGCGAAATCTAATGACAATCGCGACTTTACTACAAAAAAAAATCTTGTTAGACCGACTTCAACGATAAACAGATAGTTTTGGATACCAAGCAAGCCCCTGAATATATTTTCTTACCTGGAAACTGTAATTACTTATTTTTGTTTCAGAAATTTGACTTTATCAACGTAATAACGAATGAAAGAAAATCTGAATCTATATATATATTTGATTGACAGCTAAGTAAGGGAAGCAACTATGCGTAACTTAAATTTGAGCCGGGGCATTAATTTCCTACAATTTAACATGTGCGTCCCCACGAAGAATCAGACCAGCCTATGCACCCATATAGTCTGACCAGCGATTTTTTTAGCCTTCCTTAGATTGCACATTGAACACTGATAAGACTGCGCAAATGCGCAGGCTGCTCTGAGAGAATGGTCATTGCTGGGCGCACATGAAAATTATAAAGATTTCTCTTCCTGGACGAAAGAGCAATCCGTTCAGCAAAGTTTGATAAGACTGCACAAATGCGCTGCGCTGCTCGGAGCAGACGGACTGTGCAGGGCGCACATGTAAATTGAATAGATTTCTCTTGCTGCACGAAGGAGCACAACGAAATTTGATAGGTTGCGCGAATGCGCAGGCTGCTCGGAGCAGACGGTCTTTCAGGGCGCAGATGTATTTTGTAGAGATTTCACTTGCTGCACGAAGAAGCACAACAAACTTTGATAAGACTGCGCGAATGCGCAGGCTGCTCTGAGCAGACGGTCTTTGCAGGGCGCACATGTAAATTGTAGAGCTTTCTCTTGCTGCAGGAAGGAGCATTTGGCCCTTAGCTATCGTTACAACGCACAAGGAACTGATCAGACTGTGCGACTGCACAGGCAGCTCTGAGCAGACGGTCCTCAATGTGAAATGTAGGATATTATTCTAAACAATACGACTGCTTGTAAACTAGAAGAGTCACTTCAGTATAAAAGCATTCCATTTGCCTTTTTGTATATAATTAAATGAAGCGTTGCAGTATGACATGCTATCAACAGTGATTGGCGTTTATTGCACTGAGGTGTGAATTTCACAACAAACGGATTAAGAATACTGCAGTTGAGAAGGTGCTAATTATTGGACCTGTCAAGCGACTCAAAACTCGAGAAAACTGGGCCCAATATACACACATTTTGTAATCCCCAAGGGGGTGTCATAACAAAGACTTATTTTAACACTCTGGGTCTTGGAAATTATTTGTTTGTCAAATAAAACTATTTTGTCATTATTTTTTTCACAAGATAGAGAGAACAGTACCCTTAGAAATGACCCTTGTCACACTTCAATTATGTCTTTTGGCGACGAGATTGGGGAAAAACTTACGATAATTTGTCTTTTATTCCCATCAAGAAAAAATAAACAAAACACATTTACGCTTGTAAGGTCACATTGCCATACACCGAATTCGTTTAAGTCTGGAACAGGGAACCAAATTTTAGCTGTGGGGCATCTGGGTAAAACTGAAGCGTGTTATATATACGAACTTATTTTTTTCCCGCCGATCAGACGCTGAAAATCGGGTGCGTATTATACACGAGTGCGTGTTATACACGGCAAAATACGGTAGTATCTCTTTAAATGTGCTGATATTAATTCAGAGAGAGAGAGAATAAATCAAAGAAATGTATGCTGAATGATGACAATGTAAATTGGGTATTATGAGAAGTCCTTATTTCCTTTTTTATCCATTCCGTTAATCAACCAACTCTATGAGAGAGAGAAGAACATTTAGTTTGAATGGAAATGTTAATCTGTTAATTAGGATTCATGATAAATATTACCTGTTTTGATCAATACCATCAATCACATGGTTTATTTGGTTTGACTCATATGACTCATTAATCATGCAATTAATGTGATTAATGATGAGGTGTGAAAACACATGCTCTTTGCAAAGTTAAACATCTTTAATTATCTTTTTAGCACCTCAGCTAGTTTTGTTTTAAATTGGTTTGTTGTTCATAACCGTGCCAACGACCAATGATTAATGGTGAGGATGGAAGCGCATGCTCTATGAAAAATTTATTGTCTTTTATCTTTTTTTTTTTTTTTACAAATAAATTTATTTATTTATAGTTTGTTTTGTTCATTGTATAGCGTTTTAGGCATTTAATGTTTTCTGACCGCACACATTACCCATGACACTTGACTTTCTTGATTATTTATTTATTACCTGTACTGCTTTAATTTTTAGTCTGTTGTGCTTTCTAGGTCGAAATAAATATCAGTCAGACAACACTTTGTGTTTATTTGTTTGTGTTGGTGTATTCCATCTTTCTATTTTTTTTTAATTTTTTTTTTGTTATTTGTACCCTGTTTTTGTTATTACATTTTTTATCAAACCAGACAAAGTGCCCGTGAAGCTTTATATTGCAAACATATTGCAAACATAAGCTGTGGGTGCTTGTTACAGCCGCTATATTGAGGCGGTTCTAATGAGTACCCACAACCTATATCTTTGAATGTAAATAAGGCAAAATAATGACACCACCATAAACCCCAAAATTGAATAAAACAATGAATCCAGTAACAGACAAAAAGTGACCATTTTTCCTTGATCTTTAATGTTATTGTCGAAACACTTCCTTATGTTAACATGTCTATGCAATATAATGTGGTTGTTTACCATGATTAAAATTGTTTGAAGAAAACAAGCGTAATAATTATAGTTGCTCCCACCCATCGGGGGTTGAAGAAGTAGATTGTGTTGCATGATGCTCCACGCAGACCTGGAACCCACCAAACATGAGTACTGGTAAACCACTTAGAAGGTCAAAGCTTGCCCAGGCAAAGTGGTGCGAGTCTGCTCATCCATGCATTTAAACCCTATTGGTTTCATTGGGTGGCAGGGATTGAGATGTCAGTTGTCTCAGTGGCGGGTAAAATTCCCATGAAATTGGAAGCAACGTCTCCAAAATTACCTAAATAGTGTTGACGGGGATGTTAAACCACAAATCAAACAAACAAAATCAATAATTTTAGTGTAACAAATTCTAGTCACAACTCCTCTGATCTGTAAAAGATGAATAAAAGTTCTGCGGTGGAAATTAGTTTTACCTTGGAAAGTTAGCGAAAGGCCCAGGGGGACGAAATGACCAGGGGGCAAAACGACTAGTAGGGGGAATGGTTTGGGGGCGAAATGACTGATTAAAAAAAGTGCATTATCCGTCGGATCATGTAATTACTGTAGTATTCTTTAACCTGCACAGGGGATTGCTCTCCCTGCACAGGGGGCCTTCAGTTAACGTCCCAATCCGAAGAACGGCGCACTTTATGACACTCATCCCGTCTAATGATACCAATGGAGCATGTGCGGACACTGAAATAATCACCGCCACCGGGGATCGAACCGGGGCCCACTAGCATCAGAGGCAAGTGTGCTAACCACTGAGCTATCCCGCTCCTTGTCGATCATCTATGGTCCAGAAGAACAGATAATCTTTTGTATGGAATTGGGTAATACCCACTATGTTCAACTTAAATTGGGTATTTGAATGGATGACTGGGTATCTATGTTTCGTTACCCATTTTATTGCAACTAATTGGCTATAATATGAATTTGAAATAATTATTTAAGCTTACCTTAAGACTTGACAAAGGCTTAAATTGCATCTTCACAATGATTTGTTCTTAAACAGTTCTTTTCATCCCTTGTACATTTGAAAAACAGCAAGCACCACAAAGGCAAGGGAAGTTAAATAATGAATGAAAACCCTGTACATGCTTATGTGCAGAGAAAGTTTAAAACCTATAAAAATTATATACAAATATTTCAATATGTTTTGGGTATCTTGGATTTTTATTTGGGTTTTGATACCCGTCAATTTATTTTCTAATTGGGTTTTCTTTCAATTTTATTGGGTATTTACGTAAATACCCTGCTTATCTGTTCTTCTGATGGTCATTGCCTCAGTTTATGGACTTAACATATCATTTACAACTCAAGATGGACTACTAGTGGAGCACATTGGAAAAGTCGTTGGAATCTAGGACAAATGGCCTCAATGTCTCAGCGATTTAAGAAGTTTCACGACTCACATGTTGGCAACCTATACACTTTCCCTACCTTTGAGGCTTGCTGCCTACACGTTCGCTACCTATACCTGGCTACCCAGCTATTTCGCCACCTCAGGTTTTTGCTATCTGGAATATTCGCTGCCTAACTACATGTAAGAGATACAAAGATGAAAACAGTATAAAAAAGTACTTGCATTCACAAGAATTTTCTTGAACATTTGAACTTTGACCTCAATCCATGATCCCAGGGGGTTCAGATCAAGAATTGGAAACCCTTATGCACATCTGCAGTTCCTAAGCAATATGTGTTTTGTTTGTTTGTTTGAGTTGAGGTTTTACATTCCCGTCAACACTATTAAGGTACAAGTTGGGTGACCATAGAGCAATAAATATAAAAGTCATACTTTTTGACCATGGAGCGGGATAGCTCAGTGGTTAGTGCACTTGCCTCTGATGCTAGAGGTCCCGGGTTCAATCCCTGGCAGCGGCAATAAAATTTCGGTGTCCTAACTCTCTCCATAGGCATCATTTGCAGGGATGAATGTCATAAAGTGCACCGTCCTTCGGATTGGGACGTTAACTGGAGGCCCCCTGTGCAGGGAGAACCATCCCCTGTGCAGGTTAAAGATCCCTAACGTAATTACATGATTACTGTGTAGGCTTTCATCCTGCAAAACCTGGAGTGTATGTAATATACACCTGCGGTAATGGTCAAATGTGACCGACGCAGTATCAAGAGATAGATAGATAGATTTTGTTTGATTTGAGGTTTAACGTCCCCGTCAACACTGTAAAGGTCATTTTGGAGACGTTGCTTCCAATTTTGTGGGACTTTTACCCGACATTGAGATAAAATGACATCTCAAGCCCTGCCGCCCAATGAAACCAATAGGGTTTATTAGCATGGACGGTCCGCCTCGCACCACGGTTCCTGGACAGGCTTAGATCCTCTAAGCGGTTTACCAGTACTAGCGTGCAGGCCGGATTCAGCTCTGCGTGGAAGGGCTTAATAGATAGTTAGATAGGGGTCATGTTGAGGTCGAGGTCACACCAAATGTAGCCCAATTTATTCTATATTCCAAGGGCCATCCAATAACCCAAGTTTCAGAAGTGTAACTCCAATAGTTAAGAAGATATGGCAAAGTAATTCTTTTTGACCTTTGACCTTTGGGTCATGTTGAGGCCAAGGTCACACCAAAAGTAGCCCAATGCCATCTACATTCCATGTACTATCCACATGCAAAGTTTCAAAAGTGCAACTTATCTGGTTGCCTAGAAATGTGACAGACACACAGACAGACACACAAACACAGACTGACAACCTCTCGACACTGGCGGGTATAAAAATATGTTTCATAATCCAACAAGTAGGCCAAAAAGTGGAGACAGAATGGCAAATGATGTAGACACTGATCAGACTTCTTGTTCTGGATCTGCACCATTTGCTTAAGCCTATCTGTCCCAATACTTAGTATCATTACGATAGGTAGCCCTCGATCAGTTAACATTCTGTGATGACAGGCATAAACTCTGCAGCATAGTGTAAGGCAAAACTTGATGCATACTATACTTAAATGTCCCCGCCCATTGGGGCTTGAAGAAATAGATGGGCTGCATGATGCTTCCACGCAGAACTGAATCCAACCGCACATGAGTATTGGTAAACCGCTTAGAGGATATAAGCCTGCCCAGGCAAAGTGGTGCGAATCAGACCCTCCATGCTAATAAACCCTATTGGTTTCATTGGGCAACATGGCTTGAGATGTCATTTCTTCTCAATGTCGGGTAAAAGTCCAACAAAATTGGAAGCAACCTCTCCAAAATGACCTATATAGTGTTGACGAGGATGTTAAACCTCAAATCAAACAAACAAACATTTTTACACTATACTTAGCTGAAAGAGTATCCATTTAGAACTTGGAATCAAACCAAAATGAATGCAAGATTACAAGGGCATAGTCAAATGCTGTCTCCAGAATATTGTTTTGGCACCATTTTGCTTTTTGGGTAGTGCTATACAGTAATCACAAGAGAAGCAAAACTGCATGTATTATCTTATTTATTGTGTTTACATATTTAACGTATCAGTGTATTTGATATACATGTAAAATCCCTCACAAACATGTAATTATTACTTCTTGAGGGTCTTGAGATTCCTACACTTTAACCCTTGTTCTGCTGAATATTTGAATATGCCACACCCACTACCAATTATCAACCAATCAGATTACTTGATGCAAATTATTGCAACAAATTCACAATCTGAATGGCAAACAATGTAGATCCTGATCAGATGGCTTCATCATAAGCCATCTGATCTGGATCTACATTGTTTCAAAGAAAAGGCATATCCGGGATTAGCAGGACAAGGGTTAACCCATTGTATGCTAGTGGACTCTTTGGACAAGTCCATTTGTCATATAAGGGGTGTCAGGTCTATTTTTTTCTTTTTATTCTGTTTTTGACGAAAAATTCTGTTAGCAAATAGTGCAGGCCCTGAACAGACGCCGCATTTTGCGGCGTCTGATCTGGGCTTGCACTGTTTACCAAGATACCCCTTATGGGGTTTCCCACATACAATGGGTTAAATGTCAGCCCCTTATAGTTGAGTCACATCACATGAAAACTTGTTTTTGCTAGTTGCTAACAACAGAGATGCAGATCAGCCTGTGCACAGATCAGCCTGTGCATTCTGTGCAATCTGATCGGCACCTCTTAGTTCAATGCTCGGATAGTACCAAGTGTTCTTGTTGCAGTATCTAAAATACCAACACACTATAGCTGAGCAGGTCAGTTAATGTCTTACCTGGTTGCAAACCCTGAGGTTATAAAACTTTTTTCATGCTCAACTCACTTGAGCATGAAATTGATCCTGCACAAAAATGTTGGCGTTTTAAAATTTCTGAGCAGATTTGTTGGCATTTTAAAATTTATGAGCCGTATAAATTCACCTTTTGTGCTGATCTGAGCAGGAAAATTGCCTGATTTGTTTGTATTTTAATAGTTATGAGTACTATGAATTTCATGCTCAGCTGAGTTGAGCATGAAAAAAGTTTTATAACTCAGGGCCAGGTTTTCTAGTGACAGGGCTTCTTTGATTTACTGACATGGAAAATATCATTCTTCTTCAGAATTCCAACCTTGTACTGCAAGCTGACAGGTCTCTGATAGAGAGACGTGGGAGAGATGAGCCAACTGGGGAGGTACAGTCCCTGTCAGGAAAACTGGTGGGCATGAAGATGGGAGACAAGGCTGAGAGAACTAAACCCCCACAAATGGAAGAGAGAAAAGTAAAGTAAGTTATATGAAAATGAGACACATATCATTTTAGTGTGTAGTCTTGTATATTACATGTTTCATAACTCAAGATACATAGTAGTAATGAGGACAAGTTTTCTTATTTTCTGCATTGAAACATGCATGTATGTTGTGGGTACTTGTTGGAATCACCTAATCGAGGTGATTCTAACATTTGCCCACAACATAATTACATCAGACTTCCATGGCTTGAACACATTTGGCGCCGCGAACATCTGTTTGAGACAGGGGTATAGCTGGCTCAATTTGATATGAGACTGATCCTTATGCAAAGAATAAATTAGTCAATGTTATTGCCTAATAGATCGGTTTTCGTTAGCTTCTCGTGAATTTTTGGCAGCTCGTGAATGGTGACCAATTTACCGGCGTCTATGTATTGAATAACAATATCGACCTCTTCGGAAAACGGCTGAGATAAATATATGCATTCAGTCGGGTGTGATATTATGGTAATAGAGGTCGTCAGTCTCATGTCAAATTGCACTAGCTATAGTTGTTACCACTGAGGAGGCATAACGAGGATAATTTTAGCACTTCTTTTCGGAGTTTTGTTATATAAATGTATGCTGTGTGTACTCATTAGAATCACCTCATTGAGGCGATTCTAATGAGAACACACAGCATACATTTGCAAGATGAAAGAGGAAAATATCCTAAATTTTCCCTCATTATTTCTTATGCAGCGAAATTTCCTAGGAACTCAAGAATGGGTTTGACTCAGCCATGGTAAAGAAGCCATAGATGTTTGAGCCTCAAAGTTCTAACAAGAAATAATTAATTATCAGCTATGATATAATGATAAAAATCTTAAAGAGGTTCTGCTGCTGGGACAGATATGATAAAATCTTGAGGGGAATGGAAACACCTTCAGGGGAGGCAAATCCTGCTAAATTATTTTTGTCTTGCATGTCAATAGGGGTCAACACTTAAAGGAAAGAATTTGCTTCTGAGGAAACAAATTCTTTTCTTTAACAGTAGACCCCTTTTTCAGTGGATCAGAGTTTTTAGAAAAGCGAACAGGACATGCCAATAATTGTCTCCTTTTGAAAAATGGCAGAAAAATCTGTCAGGTGTACCCATTCCCCTTCTATAGAGCAGTTTATCATATGACGTCGCGTCTGAGAGTGTAATAACGCCATGTATTATTTTCGATAATTCACTAGTGGATTAAATATGCAAATTAGCTAGATACGCCCCATAACGTTACATGTACAACGTCCTTAACGACGTCGCATTTACTAACAGTGGAATATTGACATTTTTGTAAACAATCGTGAATAAAATGCACTTTAAATGTCATATGATAAATAGAATCTTTCGTTCGTGCTCATGTCTTATTGAATTTATTAAACTCGTTGAGAAAAAGGGATAAAATGCTCGGCAAAGCCTCGCATTTTATCCATTTTCCTCAACTCGTTTAATAAATTCAATAATACATGAACACTCATGTAAGATCCTCTATGTAGGAACAATCATTCTGATTATGGTCTTTATCTCACTCTTAACTTATAAACTACTAGCTGAGTCCAATCACCAGTGAAGACAGTCTGACTCCAGGCCAGGTCCATCCTGAAGATTTCTGAGTGTATTGAGAAACCTGGGGAGTAGTCTTAATTCAAAATTTGAGCTCCCCTGTACTTTGTATCAAAACTTCTTCTTAGCCCCAGAAGCACCAATGGGAGATTTTTCACCCAAAACACCATTCAGGGTTTAGCTGTAGTTTTTAACCTTCCTTGGCAAGACAGAGCAAAAATTAGATAGCAAAGTACAATTGCTATCTTTTGGACAAACTTCATATTTTTGTACTTTCAGGCGTGTGAAACGTGATGAAGCACAGAGAGATATGTTGAAAATGAAAGGCAGCACTTTATTGACAGAGGGGATCTCAGACATGGTCGGTATTTTATATCGTCCTAAAACTCCAGAAACAAGACAAACATACGAGGTTCTGCTGAGCTTTTTACAGGCTGCTATTGGAGATCAGGTAATACTTGAACTGCAGGTAGTTCTTATAAATGCAAATAGTGTCTCTTTGACATATTCAACAATTGCCTCTGCCCATCGGGGCTAGGAGAAATAGATTGGGCTGCATGATGCTTCCATGCAGAGCTGAAACCAACCGCATACAAGTACTGGTAAACTGCTTAGAAGGTCTAAAGTAGAAGTAAAACAAAGATCAGGAATCGATACAATTAACTTACTCCACCCATCAAAGACACCAAAGGGAAAGAAACACAAACATTAAGCGACCAGACCATAATGGAAACCTAAACAAAGGAAGGCCGTAAGGACAGTTACTTTCCCACAAAATGGCCATATGGCCATCCAAAATAAAAAGACACAAGTGATTGATTGATTTGAGGTTTAACGTCCCCGTCAACACTGTAAAGGTCATTTTGGAGACGTTGCTTCCAATTTTGTGGGACTTTTACCCGACATTGAGATGAAATGACATCTCAAGCCCTGTCGCCCAATAAAACCAATTGGGTTTATTAGCATGGACGGTCCGCCTCGCACCGCGGTTCCTGGACAGGCTTAGGTCCTCTAAGCGGTTTACCAGCACTAGTGTGCGGGCCGGATACAGCTCTGTGTGGAAGCATCATGCAGCCCATATATTTCTTCAAGCCCCTATGGGCGGGGGCGGAAGACACAAGTGATACACACAGTAAGTAACAAACAACACCATAAATAAACCGCCACAGAAGAACCGCCTTGGAAAGGTCAGTGGAATGATTTCCACTGGGGGGCTTAAATCGATTTTACGTGGCCACAATCCTCGCCCTTACTTCCGTTGCGATTTAGACAAATAATTTGTTCAGTCCGCCTGCCCAGGCAAAGTGGTACAAGTCGGCCCGTCCATGTATATAAACCCTATTGGTTTCATTGGGAGGCAGGGATGTCATTTCATCTCACTCTCAGGTAAAAGTCCCATAAAATTGGGAGCATCTTCTCCAAAATGACCTAAATAGTGTTGACGGGGATGTTAAACCTCAAATCAAACAAACAAACAATAAAGGCTTACAATCAGTAGGGCTGACACGATTAATCGTATAACCGATTAATCAATCGATAACCTCCACAAAAATGAATATTATTTCTGATTTGCTTTTAATCGATTACTTGATAGGTACAATTTACTACCCAAAATTATGCATAAAATAGCTGGATGAATGGCAAACAGTGCAGACCCTGATGGTCTCATCTGGGTCTTCACTGTTTGCTCAGGCCTGTTTGTTTAAATATACATATGGTTATGTGCAACATATGGTAAGAGTCATGCTCAGACAGAAAGCCAGACAAGTAAAATAATGACAAAAACCTTAGCGATTACTAATCGATTATCGATCGCAATGACAGGACCGATAATCGATTATCTCTTCAGCTCCGATTAGCCAGACCTAACAATCAGTGCTTCTCTCCTAGTATTTGGCTGTTCCTCATATATGTAGCTCCAGATAAAGTGGAGTACTGAGGAAAATTGGGGGATAATTAGGGCCCCGCACTGAAAGTGTGGGTGCCCTATAGTAATCACTCCGTCTGTCTGTCTGTCCGTCTGTCCATCCACAAATTTTTTTACTACTCCTCTGATAGTGCTGCCGGGGCCCTAGTCAGTTTCACTGACAGCTCTAGTTTAACCTCTTATAATATAATGTGATTAATCATGCAATTTTGTACTGGCCCACTTACAGGTCCGAGGTCTGCTGTATTGACCCCAGGCCGAAGGCCTAAGCCAATACAGCTGACAGAGGACCATGACTGAAATGGGTAAGCTTAATAAGTGTACATGTACTAAGATGACTTTTGGTCTAGGTGTTGGAAGTGTATACAGTCAAACTTCAGTGGCTCATTCACCATAGCTGAGTGGAACCTGCTCTTGAGTTCTTAGAGCATCCCTCCAGATATGAAATAACCACTGATAATTAGGGAGATTTTCATCTTTTATCTAGCAAATGTATGGTTTGTTTGTTTGATTTGAGGTTTAACATCCCCGTCAACACTGTAAAGGTCATTTTGGAGATGTTGCTTCCAATTTTGTGGGACTTCTACACGACATTGAGATGAAATGACATCTCAAGCCCTGCCCCCCATTGAAACCAAATGGGTTTATAAGCATGGAAGGTCTAACTCGCACCTTTTTGCCTGGGTAGTCTTAGATCCTCTAAGCGGTTTACCAGTACTCGTGTGTGGGTCGGTTTCAGCTCTGCGTGGAAGCATCATGCAGCCCATCTATTTCTTCAAGCCCCGATGGGCGGGGGTCTACAAATGTATGCTGTGTGTACTCATTAGAATAAGTACACACAATATAAATTTTTATTTTATAATCGGCAGTGAAATCAGTGCATATCTGAAAAAAATAAAAATGATATTTTCACACTGAAATATATGATATTTTCACACTGTTAAAAATAACATGACCTTGTTATTTTCACAGTAGCAGGTCAGACTACTTATTCTCGCCAAAAGCCAGATGTTATTGATAAAATAATTCTGTAAAATACCTTGAAAAGCACTCTTTGAACTGTAAAAATGGCGATCTGTTTATGTTTTGAAACTGACAGTTGTGACGTCATAGACAGGTCAAAATTGTGATGTAAATACGATTGATCAATTACCGTAAATATCCACATAAAATTATAAAATAAAAAAGAAAATTTCCTTTTTATGGGCGGATACCAAAAATATTTCATTTTGTATGTTGAAAACATCCTAATTTTCACTCGTGCCTTTGCCAAAATGACCTTTGCACGAGTGACAATTAGGATGTTTTCAACACACAAAATGAAATATTTTTGGTATTCACCTCAAAAAAGTAAATATACTATATGTTTTGTAGTACAGGGAATAGATATTTCCAAAATCATTCCCATTATGCCTCCAGGTGTTGTGCTACATGTATTAGTAACCCTCGGTGGCTTAAACTAGGGAGATGCCAAGTTCAGTAACAAAAGGTGAGATGGTTTCTCTTGGGGGTACTCTGTGTTTTGCCCAACTCTGACTAACAATTGGCTTAGTGTAAGTGAAAAAACCTGAAAAGGGATTCCATTGTAAGTAAGTGAAATAATCTGAAAAGGACTGTCATAAAAAGATACAAAAAATCTACCTGGAAATGGACAACCTAAACTTGAATGCTTTTTGTACACAGATCAGAACTTTCGACACTTTTAATAATGCTATGCCTTGCATATTATAATAAAAACTAGTAACAGTTGAATGATTGAAAGCCGCAAGGGCCTGAGCAAAGAGTGTAGACCCTGATATGAACATGGTATCTCATCAGTTCCTATACTGTTTGCCACACATTCAGCTATTTTTAGACAACATCGGCTAGTAAAATATGCTTGTTCAAATTTAAGAACAAGTATGGTAACGAGTTAAGATGTCTGAATACTTAGGGTTAATATAGTAACTGTGACATAGGTTGTTAAGAATGTAGCAAATGGGAAGCAAACTACACCACAACCTCATTATAACATGGTTCATTATAACACAGTTTTGGATATAGCACGGTTTCAAGATGGATCCCAAAAATGTGTATATTGTATAGAAAAATGACCATAAATGGTCATTTTTCTATACAATCTACACATTTTTGTTTGAAAATATAACATGGTTGTTTAACTAACACGGTCTCTGCTTTGGACCCCATTAATAGTGTTATAAAAAGGTTTTGGTGTAGTTTGTACTGTTTCATATTTCAGCCACGAGATATTCTATGTGGTGCAGCTGATGAAGTGTTGGCTGTGCTTAAGAATGACAGAATGAGAGAAAAAGAAAAGAAAAAAGAAGTTGAGGGTCTGTTGGGATCAATAGCTGAAGAGAGATTTGCTCTTCTGTACAATCTTGGTAAAAAGATCACAGACTGGGTCCAAGAAGAAAAAATGCAGACTGGTAAAGTATTTTATCATACTCATTTACAGATAATCCTCTTCTGACATTTGATGTAATGACAAAACTCATTAAAATGACAGTGTCAATGAAACAAAACCTTAGTTCAAGATGGAAGGAGCTAATGAAGATATTCAAGAATATTGACGGCCCCCGCCCATTGGGGCTGGAAGAAATAAATGGGCTGCATGATGCTTCCACCCAGAGCTGAATCCAGCCCGCACACGAGTACTGATAAACCACTTAGAGGATCTAAGCCTGCCCAGGCAATGCGGTGCGAGTCGGACCGTCCATGCTTATAAACCCTATTGGTTTCAATGGGCGACAGGGCTTGAGAAGTCATTTCATCTCAATATCGGGTGAAAGTCCCACAAAATTGGAAGCAACGTCTCCAAAATGACCTACATAGTGTTGATGGAGAGGTTAAACATCAAATCAAACAAACAAAAAAAAAACAAAGAATATTGAATTTGTCACATAAAAGAAAGAATGTTGTGGGTATTTGTTAGAATTGCCTCTTACAGATGTCCTTGGAGTAATGGAGGGGAAAGGCCCTTTATTGCCTATAATACTACTGCATATTTTCAAGGGATAAAATACGAAAAGACTGAATTAACAATCAACCACGGGCTTATTTGACAGGTTAGTTTTATTGTCGACTAGTTTCGGTCATACAATGACCTTTTTCAAGACATTGTACAGAGTGAGATGTTTACTGAAGTATAAAAAACTGGATCAAATTAGTCACGTGATACCTATTGTTCTAAAAATAGTTTCTCAAAAGCAAAGTGAAAGTAGAAGTTATGGTGTCAACAGAAGGTCAATATTAGAGAGTCCTTATGAAAGATATGAATTGAAATGTTAGTAGAAATTTAAATTAAATCTTTAGCTGTGTCAAAGATCCCGTAAATTGTCGTGACTTGTACATCTTGTGGTTCGTCTTCTTCTATGTTCTCATCATATACAATTGTTTCCGTTGATGATGACGGGGTGATGGCTAGATCTTGTTGAAGTTGAAGAATGTTGAGTCTCCCGACTGTTGATGTTTCATTTGATGTTATGGTTGTTACGGCTTCTTCAATAGTTAGCGGAAAGAACTGGCTGAGTTTGCTAATCCTTCTTTTTTGTTTTAGCGTGTTTATATGGCTTTTACCGATGGTCCTACTGGTAATTCCAATTTGTAAATGGTTTTGTTCTTGGGTCTGGCTTCTGGTGGGGGGTTCCATGGTCCTGGTGTGAAAATTTCCGGTTTCCATCTTTTGTTTGGCATCATAAGTTTCACCGTTTTCTTTTCGATATCTCTGTGTTCCAGAAGTGCATGTTTTCTAGCATTTTCCTGTCTGGAATATGTTCTATGGCAATGCCAGCATTGGTATCTGATATTTTCCGGCTTGTGAAAAGAGGTGTTATGTCTTCGTAAGTTGCTAATTGTAGTGAAAGATTTACCACAGTTCTTGCAGTGAAACGGTTTCTCCATTACTGAATCAGGTTGAGACCAGTTGGATATTTTGATTGTAGATTGGCTATCCAACACTCTTCTGTTCTTAGTCTAATGTTGACGTTATTTGTTGTCTGGGCGACGATGATTGCGTTAACGTCGTTTAACGTGTGATTGTTGGAGAGGAAATGACGTGAGACTGGTTTTACATGGTTCTGTTGCCTAATGTCTGTCAAGTGTCCCCGTAAACGTTCATTAAATGTGTTACCTGATTGTCCTACATATTGAAGTCCGCATTTCTTGCAACTGATCACGTAGATTACATTCTTGGTTTTGCAGTTAAAACTGCCCTTAATTTTGTACCGTTGTTTGGTCTTCCATGATGTTACATGGTCTGTTTTTTCCATAAAAGGGCATGTAGAGCATGGTTTTCCGCAGGGTGAGCTGCCTTTATTTATAACTGGGGGATTTATGTCGGCACGGACTAATAACTGTTTCAAGTTTGTAGCTCGTTTGTGGGCGATAGTTATTTTACTTTCAAGGATTGGATTAAGTTCTTCAGAGATTTCAAGTATCCGTCTGTATTTCGACAAGATTTTTCCAATCGGTGGGTTGAAGGGATTGTGGGTGATGGTGAATGGTATAATATTATTGTTTTGTTTATCTATGTTTTTGGGTTGTAGAAGGTCATCGCGATTCTTAGATAACGCTTTTTCAATGGCACTTCGGACGAGCTGGATTGGGTATCCTCTGCGTATGAAGTTTTGAAACAACTTCTGTGTGGCTGTTTTGTATAGATCGTCAGTACTGCATATGCGGCGAAGTCGTAGCGCTTGGCTGTAAGGTAGACTTTGTTTTTGATGTTTAGGGTGAAAAGAGCTGTAGTGAAGATATAGGTGGGAGTCTGTCGGTTTAGTGTACAGATCTGTAATCATATTCCCTGTTGAGTCCTTTGTTACTTTTACATCCAGAAAATTGACTGAGTTCTTGCTGATGTCCGCAGTAAATTTTATCGTTTCGTGGAATGAGTTTAAGGCTACAAGGAAGGAGTTCAACTCCTCATGAGAATGTTGCCATATCATGAAAATATCATCAATATATCTCCACCATACCAGGGGTAACAATTTACTGGTTGACAAAAAATCTCTCTCAAGTTTGTCCATGAATAAGATGGCGTAGCTTGGAGCACATTTTGTGCCCATTGTAGTGCCTGATATTTGCTCATAAAATTTGTCATTGAATTTGAAGGCAGTTCTTGTGAGGATGAAATGGAGCAGTCTGAGTAATACCCATGTCTTGGGTTCTTTTGATAGTCTTGTTTCAAGGGCATGTTTACTTGCACGTATGCCGTCTCTATGAGGTATGTTGGTGTATAAGGAGACCACATCTATCGTGACTAAAAGTGAATCCTCGTGAAGTTGTCCTAATTCTCTGAGTTTTTGTAAGAAATCCGAAGTATCTTTGATGTAGGATCCTACTTTTAAAGTTAAGGGTTTCAAGTATGAATCTAGGAACATGGAGATTTTTTCAGTTGGGCTATCACATGCTGATACAATTGGTCGTCCTGGATTGTTTGCTTTATGGATTTTTGGTAGGAGATAAAATAATGGTGTTCTGCAATTTTGGGGTAAAAGGAAGTTAGTGTGTTCAGGTGACAGTAGTTTTTTCTCCTTTAATATTGTAAGAAATTTATGTATGTCTGTGGTATTTTTGTTTGTCGGATCTCTAGGAATTTCTTTATAAAAATTTGGGTCATTTAGTTGGCGTAAGCCCTTGCAAATGTAGTCCTGTCTATTCATTAAGACGATAGCTCCTCCTTTATCAGCCTGTTTAATTATTATATTCTTGTTTCTGCGTAGGTTGTTTAATGCTGTTAATTCTGTATCCGTGATATTGGAGTATTTGGGAGATAATGGTTTGTGTTCAAGAATCTCATTGGTGGTTACGTTGATATATGTGTCCAAGTGTGGTGATTTCCCCACTGGTGGGGTCCATCCCGTGGGAGTCCAAAATTGGTCTGAATGTTGAGTGTTCTCTGTGTTTCTGAAAAAATGTTTAAGTCTGAGTCGTCTGTTGAATAATAGGGTATCTCGATGTATGTCTGTTTTATCTACGTGGGTAGGTTGTGGGCAAAAGGAAAGGCCCCTGCTTAGTACAACTTTTTCGTCATTGTTTACTGCATATTTTATAGCGACAAATTCTTTATAACAGTAAGGTTTTTGGGAATAAATACTGTCATATAACGAGGGTCCTCTGTATCTCAATATTACATATGCAGTAAAATTCCTATATTAAGACCACCTTTGGGACTGTTCAAAAGTGGTCTTTTAAGACATGTGACATGTCATGGTTTTGTCTGACACTAATAGTCACTCTATCTTGTGGAGCGCTGTGGTGCAGTGGTAAAGCATCGGATTTGAGATCGATACCCGCAAGCGCCATGTGTTGTTTCCTTGAGCAAGAAACTTTATCCACATTGCTTAGTACTGGTTCCTACCCAGGAAAAGAAGGCCACATGGAAGATTAGTACTAGTACAAAATGTGTTACCCTCTATAAATAAGGTTGATTATTATTATTATCCCCACGTTTTTAAAAAAAAGTGGGGATATTGTTATCGCCTCCGTCCGTCTGTCCGTCTGTCTGTCCGGCTATCTCCTCCTAAACCGTTAGCCGGAATCCAACCAAATTTGGTATGCAAGTTGCTTACATGAATGGCTTGTGCAAGAGCACATTTTTTTGTCCCCGCCCCCAGGGGCCCTGGGGAGGGGTCAAAAGGTCAAATATCAATAAAATTCAATTACAAAGTCAATTTTGAAGATTTTGATGCCAGACTTTGCACATGTACTTAGTTATGAAAAAAGTAAAACATATTGAACGGGATTTTGGCTGTGACCCCTAGGTCACGCCCTGGGGGTCAGACTTGGGGGGGGGGGGTCGGGGGTCAAAATTAAAGTTTTTCAGAACATAGTCATGTTGCATATCTATGCGAAGGGGATAATGGGTAGAATAAACTACAAATAAAATTTTGACCCTGGGGTCAGATTGGGGCCCTGGGAGAGGGGTCAAAGGGTCAAAATTTAAGTTTTTTGGAACATAGTCATGTGGCATATGAAATTGAAGGGCATGATTAGTAGAATATAATACAGGTAATATTTTGACCATGGAGTCAAATTAGGGCCCAGGGTGAGGGGTTTTCGGTACTTGGCCCCTCTGTAGAAAGCGTGGGGATTTGCGATGGCGCGCCATCGACATTATTCTAGTTATTATTATTATTATTATTATTATTATTATTATTATTATATGTATCATTAAGTGCTGTACCCCTAAAAAGATGGAGAAATTGGCAATGGACTGTGATGTATTGTTTGAATAATAGCTCCATAGCTGGTTTTACATACAGTAACAACCTGTTGGTTTGTTTCTACTGTTGATGCTAAGTTATGTGGTATAAAATATGCCTTTAAATTAGCCATATTGTGTTCTTTAAATTGTTAATTGTACATTTCATACTGAACAAAAGTTTTTCTTGTGTTTTCCAGAGGAAAATATTGATGAGACATACGGTGTCAATGTACAGATTGAAGAATCAGATGATGAGGTAATAAATGTACATGTTTATAAGTAGGCCTGACTGATCGGAGCTGAAATGATAATCGATTATCGTGCGTGTCATTACGATCGATGATCGATTAGTAATCGCTGAAGATTTTATCATTTTACATTTCTGGCTTTGACTCTTACCATATGTTATACAATGTCATAGTATTTTGACAGACAGGCCTTAGCAAACAATGCACACCCAGATGAGACGCCGCAAAATGCGGCGTCTCATCAGGGTCTGCTTTGTTTGCCACTCATCAAGCTATTTTAGACATGACTTTGGGTAGAAAATTATACTTATCAAACAATTGATTATTCGCATATCAGTAACGATAATTATTTTGGAATAATTTATCGATTGATTAATCGATTAACTGATTAATCGTGCCAGCCTTATTTATAAGGTCACATTTTTGCTGGAAAAACTTGGTAGAAGCTCTTGCATTCCTGTGATACCTCCCTCATCAGGAGGGAGACTCCCTCATTTTGAAGCTAAATTTGGTCCAATTTATGCTAAATTTTAGTAAAAATTTGGAGTCACCCTCATTTGAACTGAGAATTTACCTATATATTCTTTACATCTCCCGACATAACAATGGCAAATCTCCCTCATACAATTAAAATAATTATCACAGGTATGCTCTTGCTGTCTGAAAACTGAATCTGTCATGATGCATTTGATCTTATATTGGCTTAAGATTTAACATTTTGTTCACCATAAACTATTGAGATGTTGAACAACTGGTGTGTGCAGTCATATTTACAACATTGCTGAATATAAAATATTGAAAAAGATAGTGACATCAGTGAACTTTTTTCATCCTATCAAATGCTTTAAATCTCTGGTCATTTTATATTTTGCTCATGCAAAGGCAGTTCCAAATGGGTGCACACAACATACATTTTCAAGATAAATTAAAGGGAATGGGATCACCTACAGGAGAGGTAACTCCTGCAAAAGTATATTTGACTCCCATTTGAATAGGGGTCAACTCTTAAAGGAAAGAATTTGCTCCTGAGGAGCAAATTCTTTCCTTTAAGAGTAGACCCCTTTTTCAGTGGGACAGGGCTTATAGAAAAGGGAACAGGAAGTCCCGAAAGTTGTTTCCCTTTGAAAAATGGCAGAAAAATCTGCCAGGTGTTCCCATTCCCCTTAAGACAATATCTCCCTAAATCATTTGAAAACGTTCTTATCTGGAGTTATGGGAAAAATCTCAAGGAACTCAAGAATTTCTTGAGTTCGACTCATCCATGGGTAAAGAAGTCATCATTGTCCGAGTCATCAAAATTTTACTGTTGTTTTTCCAGGATGATGCTGACATGTATGGGGAAATCCGAGAGGAAGATGAGGAGGATGAGAATGAGGGGGTGGAGGCTGATGAGGATGTTACACTCACAGCTAATGTAAGTTGATTGTTTTTGTTTGTTTGTTTGTTTGTATATGAGTTTAACGGCCCAGTCAACACTATTTAGGTCATTTTTGAGCCAGTCAGTTTACTTATCCACATTTTTTCTGGGCAGGCTTATACGTAAGCAGTTAACCAGTACAGTGCACATTCTTTTGCCAGAAACTGGCAACTGCCCTTCTTGAATCAGCGGAAGGGAGAGAATGACCGTAGAAAAGATTTCATGATCAATCTCCACGAAAGAATGTTGCAGACCGCGGCAGGTATCGAACCCGCGTCCTCCTGATCACCAGTAGGACGTGCATCAGACTGAGCTACAGAGGCCAGCCTAAGTTGATTGTATAACACCCTTGGCTAATGAGAATGAGGGGGTGGTGGCAGATGTAGGTGTTACAAGGTGTTACAGTCTCAGCTAATGAAAGTTACTATCTAATCTATCTGTCTGTCTGTCCATCGGTCTACAAATATGCACTTGAGTGTTCCCCCTTTCAGCATTTTCTCAGCAGGCTCCAGGGTTAACAAGGGTAGTTTAGGGAAAATTTTCCATATTTCTTGTTTGAAACATGTTGTGGGTACTTGTTACAATTGCCTCGATGAGACAAATCTAACATGTAAATGTACCCACAGCACAGGACATTGACTTTGGGCATGGAAAAAAAGCCCTAACACCCAGTTTTACCCATAAATGCAAACAGGCTAGCTTTGCTTGCTTTATTATTCCATATGGGCTTTTTTATCTTTCTTACTGTTCCATATGGGCTTTTTTGAAGTCTGAGAGTCAATGTCCTGTGCCCACAGTATACAGTGAAATTTCGCTATTAAGACCACCTAAAATTAAGACTAATTCTGCTCTTTAATGTCTATTTAGATTTTAGAAGGGTGCGGTTATTCTTTCTGAACACATTGTCCTCTGGTCATAGACCACCTTTTGGACCATTCAAAAGTGGTCTTAAAGACCACTTTTGAACAGTCCCAAAGGTGGTCTTACTATAGGAATTTTACTGTACCTTCTTATGGAAAAATAAGAAAAGTAGCCCCAAATTATCCTACTTTCTCCCTATCTAGAGCTATGCTGACCATGAACTCAACTGACAAAATAATCTTAGGGATGGATGTTCATAAGTTTCCTCCTGAGGTACATTCAGTATGCTACTTCTCATTTTGCAGCTTGGTGGTGTAGATGGCATGTCAGGTAAAGATGATGATGGTCTTCACCCACGAGACATTGATGCCTTCTGGCTCCAGAGGAAGCTCAGCAAGTACTACCCCGACGACCCAACAACCGCACAAGCCAAGTCCAAAGAAGTTCTAAATATTCTCCAGGTAAGTTCCCAACCAGTCAACCGTCAAAATCCTAGAAATTCGGACATCTTGAAGACTTGCTGTAGTTCTCTTAAAATTTTAACAAATTTGTTTCTTAATCCAGCAAAGAATCCAAAAGGTGCAGACATAGAGGCAAACAGTGTAGACCCTAATCGGACTGCTCCTTCAGGAGCAGTCTTATCTGGGTCTGCACTGTTTGCTTAGGCCTACCTGTCCCAATAATTAGGATCATTACCTGTACACATAAGCTTGTTAACAAGACAACCTGTCTGATGAGAAAACCTGTCTATGGGGTTTCTTGCCAGGTAAGATAAAAACCAGCCTTCCCAGTTACACAGATTAGCAAGATTCTTGAAAGTTCGGATGTAGAAACTAGAGATATTGTACTGTCATAGCAGTGAATCTTTAATCAACTACGCCTCCCATACCTCCAGGCCAATTTCATTCAAACTTCATAGGAATGTTGCTTAGGTGATACTCTACCAAAATAGCTAAAATAGTTTTGCTCCCATGAACAAGATGGCCACTACAGCTAAAAATAGAAAAAACAATTTGCTTAAAATGCTAGCTCATAAAACCTTGGGTCAATTTCACTTTAACTTCACAGGAATGTTGCATAGGTGGCTCTCTACCAAAATAGCTAAAATCATTCTGCACTAGTAAACAAGATGGCCACCAGAGCTAAAAATAGAAAGATGTTTAGACGACTACTTCTCCCAGACCCCTTGGCCAATTTCATTCAAACTTCATGTAAGGTTGCTTAGGTTAATATTTACCAGAATAGGTTGCTTAGGTGAATATTTACCAGAATAGCTAAAATGGTTCTGATGAGAAAAATGGCTGCCAGAGCTAAGAATAGAAAAACCTCAGCTTGAAATAAGTTGAGCAATTCAGGGCCATCTTGACCCTCTTGTTCTAATTTCCTGTGAAATTAAGGCCCAACAAAGGATTCGCATGTAATGTTAAGCCTTAATTACAGAAAAATAAAGAAGTTTGTTGTCTGCTTCAGGAATATATCTAGCAGATGAAGGGTTAATACAAATATTGACTTCTTTTTAAGGAGCCTAAGTAATATCACAACAAGTAATATCACAAAACGAAATCCTTGTCAAAATATAGTCAAACTCAAATGGCTTGCGCACTTTTGGAACCATGAAATTTTGTTCTAGTGTCATAAATGAGACAGTTAGGGGATAGCTTTACAATCTTCCGTTAAATAAAGGTATTTTGTGGGTTCTCATTAGAATCGCATCGGTTACAGACAGACAAGAAAAATCCCAAAAATTTTTCCCAAACATTTATTGCCTGGAGTTAAACATTGTAGAAAGAATTTCTAAGGGACTCAAGAACATGCATATTGGCCATGGGAAAGAAGCTATATGTATATGTGTTTGAGTTTTACACCACAACTTCATTATAACACTATTAAAGGGGTCCAAAACAGAAACCATGTAAGTTAAACAGCCGTGTTATATCCAAACAATAATGAATAGATTATATAGAAAAATGAACATAAATGGTCATTTTTTCTATATAATCTATACAATTTTGGGATCCATCTTGAAAGCGTTCTATATCTAAAACTGTGTTATAATGAACCGTGTTATAACAGGGTTGTGGCGTATTTTATAAAGTTTCACTGTACACATGGATGGACCATAACCTTGAAACAATATGCGCTGCCCCACATCATGGACTATGTATGAAGTTTCAGCTTGATTGGATGTAAACTGTCAGAGGAGTTATCCGGAAATGTAAAGTTTACAGAGCTATAAATGGAAAAATCCTTTTGAAATTCACCATACACACTAGTACCTAAATGAAACAATTAAAAATGTAATTTATTTAACATTCATTGAAGTATAAACTACATTGAGTCACTAGCAAAGTTTGAGGGAGCCCTTTGGGGTTCACTTAAACTTTTAGGGATTCACTCAAACTTTGCTCTTGACCTGATCTCGGAAGGGGTTCATTATGCCCCCAACTTTGAAAAAGTTGGAGGGGCATATTGCTTCTGGTTCGTTCGTCCGTTCGTCCGTTCGTCTGTTCGTCCGTTCGTCCGTTCGTCCGTCCGTTACGCTTTTGATGCATAGCATAACTATAGAACCGTGTATGCTAGGGTTTTGAAATTTCATATATGGATTCCTCATGGAAAATTAGCTGACGCGTATTTTTTTTCTCGTCCGGATTATGCCCCCTTCAAGAGTTATTGCCCTTTGAAATTTTTTTAATAAAATCTTGTCAGCAAGATATCTCAAAAACTATTGGAGCTAGAGCCTTGAAAGTTGGTGATTATATTGGTGGTGATGAGTAGATGAACTGATTAACTTTTGACAAAATTCCAAAAAATACTTTGTGAGGATTTATGGACATCTCGGCCCCTAACAAACTCGGCCCCTGACAAACCCGGCCCCTGACAAACACGGCCCCTAGCAAACTCGGCCCCCATTCAACTCCGTCCCTAAAAACTCAGTCCCTAGCAGCATTTAGGTCCTAAAATGCAATGTTTTTGTTTCCGAGAATCAATTTGGAAGGTGGATAGGTAGTTTCACAGAAAGTTTGAGCATATTTATCGTTTTTTAATAAGAAAATTTATCCACGATAAAAGATCACGGAAACACATGCTGTAATTGGGACGGTGTTGGAATTAAGTGCGGGATCACGAAAACATGCCTATATAATTTTGACCACCTGCAACCACACTTTTATATAGTAAAACTCGGGTTTACAAGGGTTTATATCAATTTACTTTTTTCTTCTCAAAAACATAGATTGTTGGTTAGTGTAAACCGCCTCGTCGATGCCGTTTTTACAAGTAGCCAAATCTGTTTGCTCAAAAACATAGATTGTTGGTACTTGATAGAATCGCCCTGTCAATGTGGTTCTAACAAGTACCCAAAATCTATGTTTATAGCAGAAATAAGAAAAACATGTTCATGTTTCATCTGAAATTTTTCATATTTGGGTGGTGAAAAATTCAATATTTTAAAATAGGCGTGTTTTTTTTTTTTTGTGTGTGTATTTTTTGTGATATTAACATTTCCAGTGTAAAACCAAATGTAAACCTATAGAAAACAATATCCGCCCATGCCCATTGGGGCTTGGAGAAATAGTTATGGCTGCATGATGCTTCCACGCAGAGCTGAATCTGACCACAAACGAGTACTGGTAAACTGCTTAGAAGGAATAAGCCTGTCCAGGCAAAGCGGTCAGATCGTCCAATGCATATAAGCCTTCTGGTTTCATCGGGCGACAGGGTTTGAGATGTCATTAGCATCATGCAGCCCATATGTTTCTTCAAGCCCCGACGGGCGGGGACCGTCATACTTTCATGAACAGCAGAAAAATAAAATTCATTTCTTAAATGAACACACCAGTACCTCATGGGTTTAGGTCGGTTAAAAGCCCCACAACACTGGAATCAACTTATCCAAAATGACCTATACAATGTTGACGGGGGTGTCAAACAATCAAAATCATTGGTATTAATAGAAAACAGGCTACTGGGTGTGGAATGGTAAAACCCTGCAAATGGTAATAAAAACAAAATGGTTCAATTTTTGTAAGTGCGCAACAGAACATATTACTAGTTTCTTTTAAGTGGCAGAGATGTAATTACACGCCAATCAATCAATTAGTTTATTAATTACATCGGAAGGTGAGTGACAGTGGACCCACAGCAGTGTGTCTGGTTCAATCAACGGCATTATTTGTTTGTTTGTTTGATTTGAGGTTTAACGTCCCCGTCAACACTGTAACGGCATTAGGTTCATTTAACTCATGTGAGATGGGGTACTCATAATTTCATCAAAAGGAGTTCGAAAGGTAATTAGGCATATGTACATTAAAAATATGTGTAATAGTTTGATAATAAGTCAATTCCAATACTAATATATACATATTCTAATTTTAGGGGCCGAGTTTGTCAGGGGCCGAGTTTGTAGGGGCCGAGTTTGCTAGGGGCCGAGATTGTCAGGGGCCGAGTTTGTTAGGGGCCGAGATGTCCTGTCACCTTTGTGAGTTATGGCCCTTTGTCATTTTGGTAATTTGTGCCCATTGTAATGTATGCTAAAAGTGATGCATAGCATATCTTTAAAACCGTGTATGCTAGGGTTCTGAAATTTCATATATGGATTCCTCATGGAAAATTAGCTGACGCGTATTTTTTTTCTCGTCCGGATTATGCCCCTTTTAAGAGTTATTGCCCTTTGAAATTTTTTTAATAAAATCTTGTCAGCAAGATATCTCAAAAACTATTGGAGCTAGAGCCTTGAAAATTGGTGAATAGATTGGTGGCGATGAGTAGATGAACTGATTAACTTTTGACAAAATTCCGAAAAAATACTTTGTGAGTTATGGCCCTTTGTCATTTTGGTAATTTGTGCCCATTGTAATGTATGCTAAAAGTGATGCATAGCATAACTTTAGAACCGTGTATTCTAGGGTTTTGAAATTTCATATATGGATTCCTCATGGAAAATTAGCTGACGCGTATTTTTTTTCTTGTCCGGATTATGCCCCTTTTAAGAGTTATTGCCCTTTGAATTTTTTTTAATAAAATTTTGTCAGCAAGATATCTCAAAAACTATTGGAGCTAGAGCCTTGAAAGTTGGTGAATATATTGGTGGTGATGAGTAGATGAACTGATTAACTTTTGACAAAATTCCGAAAAATACATTGTGAGTTATGGCCCTTTGTCATTTTGGTAATTTGTGCCCATTGTAATGTATGCTAAAAGTGATGCATAGCATATCTTTAGAACCGTGTATGCTAGGGTTTTGAAATTTCATATATGGATTCCTCATGGAAAATTAGCTGACGTGTATTTTTTTTCTCGTCCGGATTATGCCCCTTTTAAGAGTTATTGCCCTTTGAAATTTTTTTAATAAAATCTTGTCAGCAAGATATCTCAAAAACTATTGGAGCTAGAGCCTTGAAAATTGGTGAATAGATTGGTGGTGATGAGTAGATGAACTGATTAACTTTTGACAAAATTCCGAAAAATACTTTGTGAGTTATGGCCCTTTGTCATTTTGGTAATTTGTGAAAAACTTTGTCATCGTTCTAGCGCCTACATTTCTTCACCAATTTCAATATAACTTCACACAAATGTTCCTTATAAATAAATCTCGAGCGAGTTCGACTTACAAGGTCATGACCTCAAGGTCAAGGTCACTGTGGCTATTTTTAGAAAAACTTTGTCATCGCTCTAGCGCCTACATTTCTTCACCAATTTCAATATAACTTCACACAAATGTTCCTTATAAAAAAATCTCGAGTGAGTTCGACTTCAAGGTCATGACCTCAAGGTCAAGGTCACTGTGGCTATTTTTAGAAAAACTTTGTCATCGCTCTAGCCCCTACATTTCTTCACCAATTTCAATATAACTTCACACAAATGTTTCTTATGACAATATCTCAGCGAGTTCGACTTTCAAGGTCATGACCTCATGGTCAAGGTCACTGTGGCTATTTTCAGAAAAACTTTGTCATCACTCTAGCGCCTACATTTCTTCACTGATTTCAATATAACTTCACACAAATGTGCCTTATGACAATATCTTGAGCGAGGTTGACTTTCAAGGTCATGACCTCAAGGTCAAGGTCACTGTGGCTATTTTTAGAAAAACTTTGTCATTGCTCTAGCGCCTACATTTCTTCACTGATTTCAATATAACTTCACACAAATTTTCCTTATGACAATATCTCGAATGTGTTCGACTTTCAGGGTCATGACCTCAAGGTCAAGGTCACTGTAGCTATTTTTAGAAAAATTTTGACATCGCTCTAGCGCCTACATTTCTTCACCGATTTCAATATAATTTCACACAAATGTTCCTTATGACAATATCTCTAGCGAGTTCCACTTTCAAGGTCAAGGTCACTGTGGCTATTTTTAGAAAAACTTTGTAAATGCTCTAGCGCTTACATTTCTTCACCGATTTCAATATAACTTCACACAAATGTTCCTTATGACAATATCTCAAGCCATTTCAAGGTCAAGGTCACAAGCGCTATTTTTAGAAAAACTTTTTCATCGCTCCAGCGCCTACATTACTTCACCGATTTTAATATAACTTCACACCAATGAGCCTTATGACAATACCTCGAAAGAGTTCGACTTTCAAGGTCAAGGTCACTGTGGCTATTTTTAGAAAAACTTTTTCATGCTCTAGCGCTTACATTTTTTCACCAATTTCAAAATCACTTCACACAAATGTTCCTTATGACAATATCTGTAGTGAGTTCCACTTTCAAGGTCAAGGTCACTGTGGCTATTTTTAGAAAAACTTTGTCATCGCCCTAGCGACTACATTTCTTCACCAATTTCAGTATAACTTCACACAAATGTTCCTTATGACAATATCTCGAACTATTTCGACTTTCAAGGTCAAGGTTACTGTGACTATTTTTAGAAAATCTTTGTCATCCCTCTAGTGCCTACATTTATTGATTGATGTTAATAGAACTTCACACAAATGTTTCTTATGGTAATATCTCAAGTTGCTTTGACTTTCAAGGTCATGACCTCAAGGTCAAGGTCACTATGGCTATTTTTAGAAAAAGTTTGTCATTGCTCTACTGCCTACATTTATGATTTTAATCTAACTTCACACAAAAGATGCTTATGATAATATCTTGAGCAAGATCTACTCCGCGGCCATGGCCTCAAGTCAAGGTCCCTATGACTATTTTTAGAGAAATATTGTCATCACTCTAGAACCTACATTTATGGATGGATTTTTAAACAAACTTTACACAAATGTTGCATATGACAATATCTCAAGCAAGTTGGACTTTTGCCATTTCAGTGTTTTCCACACACGAAGTTGTCTTGTGCGAGAGGGATTTGCATCGCATGCGATGCCATGTTTTTTTTAATAAAATTTTGTCAGCAGGTCCATATCTTGAGAACTATTAGAGCTTCTTTAATCATTCTTGGTACAAACTTGCATCCAGGCATTGCAACTTCAACGCAAGCATCCATATCTGACCTTGACCTATATTTCATGGTTCACTGACTTCGTGAATTATTGCAACCACCCTGACTTTCACCATTTCTCGAAAACTATTAAAGCTTTTTAAATTATAATTGGTACAAACTTGCATCTAGGAATTGCAACTGCAATGCAAGCATCCATATTTGACTTTTACCCATATTTCATGGTTCACTGACTCTGTGAATTATTGCGACCACCCTGACTTTCTATCTAATGTAAGAGTCCATTTCTCAAGATCTATTAGAGCTTCATTAGTTGTATTTGGTACAAGCTTGCATTTAGGAATTGAAACTTCAATGCAAGTATCCATTTCTGACCTTGACCTACATTTTATGGTTCACTGACTTTGTAAAATAGTGTGACAACCCTAACTTTCATCCTGATGTAAGAGTCTGTTTTTAAGAGTTTCATTGGTACATGCTTGCAACTAGGAGTGAAATTTTTATGCAGGCATCCATGTTTGACCTTGACCTAGATTTCATGGTTTGGTGACTTTGCGCCCCCACAGGCGCGACATAGCCTTCAGGGGAATTCTTGTTGTATATTTTTGAGTCTTTAACAATGTTTGTTGAATATTTTGCCATCTAAGGACAAGCAAAGGTTGGGGGCATTGTGTTTTACAAACACCATTTCTAGTTTAAACTTTGCTTGTGACCATATGTTGTTCATACTTCAATAGGGTTTTTCTGTAAATGGACTGAGAATGTAAATATTGGCAAACATGGTTATTAAACTCCTGTTATCTTTTCAGAATTCTGGAGATGATCGTGAAGTTGAGAACCAGCTGGTGATGTTGTTAGGTGTTGATGCCTTTGATTTCATCAAGATCATTAGACAGTACCGACAAATGAGTAAGTATTACTGTTTATTGGTGTGCACGCTCACAAGAAAAATATTAACCCTTCTCTTGCTGAATATTCAGTTTAGCCACATCCTTTTCTGACTTTGAACCAATCAGATTACTTTATTGTAATTTATTCGTACAAAGCCATAAACTTAATGTCAAACAGTGTAGATGCTGATCAGATGGCTTCTTCAGAAGCCATCTGATCTGGTTCTACACTGTTTCCAAAGATAGGGGTTGTCGTGAACTGCATGATAAGAGCTAAAACACTGACAGCACTGGCGGGTCAATTGTCTCTGTAGACTGGGAAAACAGTCCTGAACAGGGACTCTTTTGTTTAACCCTTACGTTCGTGCACTTTTAGCAAACGGTGTAGACCCTGAACAGATGAGGCTTTCTGGGCTTACAATGTTTTCCAAACACAAAAATCAGAACAGTTCTACAGGTAATTGGCTATGCACAACATTCTGACCTCATAACAGTAAGACTAGTGTGGTTATAAATATCTGTTATCCGGATTTAGTACAAATTAGTGACAGTCATGGGTCTACTTTCTTTGCAAAAATGACTTGAAGTAACAAGCAGACATCCAAAGCA
Organism: Lucinisca nassula; assembly: GCA_963580285.1. Taxonomy (NCBI): domain Eukaryota; kingdom Metazoa; phylum Mollusca; class Bivalvia; order Lucinida; family Lucinidae; genus Lucinisca; species Lucinisca nassula. The sequence goes on from OY757010.1 coordinate 170,881,877, forward strand.
GATGGCAGTTGTAGTGATTGGCATTTTATGGGTTCAACGCCAATACAAGCAATCAGGCAATAATAGTTGATATAATTTGTTGCTGTACAGTACTCGAATACCTTTGGGACCATGAAATTTTGTTCGAAATAGGGGTAATTTGAACTACCGAGGTTTGACCCATAAGACGCCAGTGACGACAATTATCGTCTGCTTTATAGTCTGCCAGTTAATTTAAAAGTCATTTTTGCAAACAGCGTGGACCCATATCAGTAGGAGCAGTCTGATCTGGATCCAAACTGTTTGCCTATATGAAAAATATTTCAAAAACTTTTGCAAGAATATTCAGCAGACAACATAAGCAGACGACATTATCAGATGTAGTTTTTCTCGGCATCTTAAGGGTTAATCATACTTTTAGGTCATGAAGCATAATGAGAATCTCTTAAATATTTTAACGATCTTTTATAAAATAAAAATATTGTATGTACCCATTAGAATCGCCTCATCGAGGCGATTCTAATGAGTACACACAACAACATACCATTTGCAGACCAAATCAGCAAAACCCCTCTAAACTATCCAAATAATGGATATCTGGAGGTATTTGATGAATTCTTTAGGGTTCTAGGGACTCCAAAATAAGTTCCAATTTCAAGATCAAATTAGCCATAGCAAAACGAGCCTTGTTCGAATTTTCAAAGTTTCACTGTGCAGAGGTCCCTCGTTATAACGACAGTAAATGTTCTCTAACAGTTTACCGCTATAGCGAATTTACCTCTAAAATCAATTCCAGTAAGGAGTATCATAATAGGCAATAAAGGACTGTTTCCCTTTAATAATTATACCCCCGCAAACGAAGTTTGAATGGGGTATATAGGAGTCAGCTTGTCGTCTGTCGTCGTCGTCGGTCCGTTACAAAAAACTTTAACATTGCTCATAACTTCCTTATTCTTTGACCGATTTCTTTAATATTCACACACCACACACCTTGCCACTAGTACTTAAGATTGATATACACAAACCTGACCTTGACCTTTACGTTGACCTTCCTCAAGGTCAAATACTTGTAAAAATTTGTCGTCGTCGTCGGTCCGTTACAAAAAACTTTAACATTGCTCATAACTTCCTTATTCTTTGACCGATTTCTTTAATATTCACACACCACACACCTTGCCACTAGTACTTAAGATTGATATACACAAACCTGACCTTGACCTTTACGTTGACCTTCCTCAAGGTCAAATACTTGTAAAAATTTGTCGGACAACGCATGCGGGGGTATAATTGGCGCCCGTTAGGCGGCAGCTCTAGTTACTATTATTTGTTTCTTGGCTTATTAATCCTTGTCCTGCTGAGCCCGGATATGTCTAATCTTTCAAACAATGTAGATCCTGATCAGATGGCTTCTTCAGAAGCCATCTGATCAGTATCTACATTGTTTGACATTCAGATTGTAAATTTGTTGCAATAATTTGCATCAAGTAATCTGATTGGTTGATAATCGGTAGTGGGTGCGTCAGATTAAAATATTTAGCAGAACAAGGGTTAAATAATTACAATACTCTTGAATACCCCCATGAATCATCTCATCCTGAGCTAAGGATTCGTTCCATCGAAATTGTCGCTATAACAAGTTTTGCCCTTGTATCGAATTTTGGTATAAAGAGGGTTGTCTGTATATGATATTTTCAGTTCTGTATTCCACACTACTGGCCCAGGCTCAGAATGAAGAGGAGAAGAATGAGATTGAGAAGAAAATGGAGAGTGAGCCTGAACTGAAGAAGATCTTGCACGCTCTTCAGGCCATAGATAAAGAGGATATTGTCACAGAGGAACGGACACGCAGACAACAGGACCGCCGTAGTCGTATAGCAGCTGATTTAGCTGCTATGGACACAGATGATAATCAGGTTAATCCTTATCTTGCTGAATATTCATTTAAGCCACACCCACTTCTGTCTATCAACCAATAAAATTAGTTGATGTAATTTATTGCTACAAATTCATAAACTGAATGCCAAACAGTGTAGATCCTGATCAGAAGCCATCTGATCTGGATCTACACTGTTTGCAAAGATAGGGGTTGTTGTGAACAGCAAGATAAGTGTTAATTGCTGTTACTTGAACCTTAACCCATTAATCACAAACTAACCTGTTAATGACAAATGGAGATGGTACAGTCTAATTGCAATGTTTTGTATTTGAGTTTAACGGCCCAGTCAACACTATTTAGGTCATTTTTGAGCCGGTCAGTTTACCTATCAACACTTTCCTGGGCAGGCTTATACGTAAGCGGTTAACCAGTACAGTGCACATTCTTTCGCCAGAAACTGACAACTGCCCTTCTTGAATCAGCGGAAGGGAGAGAATGACCGTAGAAACGATTTCATGATCAATCTCCACGAAAGAATGTTGCCGACCCCGGCGGGAGACGAACCCGCGCTAATTGCAATGTTAAGGTTAAGTTTATTAAGTTTAAGTGGTGCAAAAAATTGATGTTGTTTAAGCAAACAGTGTAAACTGATCCAAACAGTGTAAACTGATCAAATGCCACATTTTGCCGCTACCAGTTTGAGTCTGCACTGTGTGCCATTGTCCCTATTTTGCGGATACATGGCATATAAAGGTTAACGTGGAACTATATTTAGAGCTGAAAGATTTTGCTTTCATTTGAAGAGAGGTCAATAATGTTGAAAATAAGTCTGTATTCCACTGCTTAACCCATTTGGTACCAGAAACCCTGAAACGGGTTCCCTGATAAACAGTGCAGGCCCAGATCAGACGGGCGTCTGATCAGGGCCTCCGCTGTTTGCTAAAGGTTCAGTTATTTTCCAATAAAATTTTGATGAAAGCACAACCTGACACCCCTAAATTTTGAAATGGACTCTTGCTATATATAAGGAGGAAGATTCCATTTGGTACAAATAGGGTTAAATATGACACTGCTTGAAAACTCTCATATAACTGGTGTTTCCTTCACCTGATTCAAGAAGGGCAGTTGTTCGTTTCTGACGAAAGAATGTGCACTGTACTGATTAACCGCTTGCATGTAAGCCAACCCAGGAAAAGTGTGGATAAGTAAACTGACCGGCTCAAAAGTGACCTAAAACAGTGTTGACTGGGCCGTTAAACTATAATACAAACAAACAAACAAATATAAATGAGTGTTTTCTTGCCAAATAAAAAAGAAGACACATGATCAATGCAATTATAGCAAGTACCAATCATAGACTGTATTTACCGTGTGTATTCAGACAGATAGGTCTGAACAAATAGTGTAAACCCATATCAGATGCCACAGAATGTGGCATCACATCAAGGTCTACACTATTTGCCACGCATCCAGCTATCTTCACGCTACATCGAGTAGTAAAATGTCTCATCAAATTTTAGAACAAGTATTGTAATAAGTTGAGTTGTCCAAATATTTGGGGCTGATATGATAAGAGTTTAATTAAGTGATAACAACTACCTGCAACATTTTATTCCTCTATGGAAATGTTATCATCTACTGTGAACTCAGAAACCTTGGTGGTGTAATTGTACAGTGAACTCAGAAATCTTGGTGGTGTAATTGTACAGTGAACTCAGAAATCTTGGTGGTGTAATTGTACAGTGAACTCAGAAATCTTGGTGGTGTAATTGTACAGTGAACTCAGAAACCTTGGTGGTGTAATTGTACAGTGAACTCAGAAATCTTGGTGGTGTAATTGTACAGTGAACTCAGAAACCTTGGTGGTGTAATTGTACAGTGAACTCAGAAATCTTGGTGGTGTAATTGTACAGTGAACTCAGAAACCTTGGTGGTGTAATTGTACAGTGAACTCAGAAACCTTGGTGGTGTAATTGTACAGTGAACTCAGAAACCTTGGTGGTGTGATTGTACAGGGAACTCAGAAATCTTGGTGGTGTAATTGTACAGTGAACTCAGAAATCTTGGTGGTGTAATTTTAAGCTGCCCTCCTTATAAACCAGGGACATAGGTTTGATTTTGAGCTTCTCCACACATTTGAAACAGTTAAACCAAGGTCTGGTCTCCATATGACCTTAGTTGTTGGAGGGACTTAAAACTCAAACAGGCATGCACGGTACTCACACTGTATGATTCTATGGACAAATAAGAAAAGTAATATCAAAATTTTCATCCAGTGAAACATATTACATAGCTTCAGATAAGAAGGATTAACGAAGATAAATAATCTTAACCCTTATCCTGCTGAATACATTAATTAAGCAACACTCATTACCAACTATAAGCCAATCAGGTTACTTGATATATTCATTCAGTTCACAAACTGTATATCAAATAGCATAGATCCTGATCCTGATCTGGATTTACACTGTTTGCAAAGGTAGTGGTTGTCCGCTGAATAGCAGGATAAGGATTAATTAACCTTATGGTTTAATGGAGAAATTGAAAACAAATATCTCCAATTACTGTCCGTACTACTTATCTAGCGGCCCTCGCCCATGGGGGCTTGAAGAAATAGATGGGCTGCATGATGCTTCCAAGCAGAGCTGAAATCTGACCACACACGAGTACTGGTAAACCACTTAGAGGATCTAAGCCTGCCCAGGCAAAGCGGTGCGAGTCGGCCCGTCCATGCTTATAAACCCTATTGGTTTCATTGGGCGGCAGGGCTTGAGAAGTCATTTCATCTCAATGTCGGGAAAAAGTCCAACAACATTGGAAGCAACGTCTCCAAAATGACCTATACAGCGTTGACGGAGACGTTAAACCTCAAATCAAACAAAACAAAACAAATCAAAAAAATGTGTTAACCCTGATCAGAAGTACATTCTGTTGCATCGGATCGGTTTTTTACACTGTTTGCCCAACCAGATTCCAGTCCAGATTGCATAGATAACCCTTTTACCCAACACTCTGACCTCACAGGGATAAGATATAATGTGGCTATTTTCTATAAATAACCATTACCTGGATTTCCTACAAATTAGTGTTAGTCATGTGGACATAACAATGAAAAGCTACTGTGCTTAGTAACAGGGTCGATTGACAAAAAATTCTGCCCAGACATGTAGTTATAAGTGCAGATATTTGCAACTATAAAGTTATTATTCCCTAAGTCTCAAATTTCCCTTTTTTTACTGCAGGAGCTTGGCTATGTACAGATGTTAGACCTTGAGGATCTGTCATTCAGCCATGGTAGCCACCTGATGGCCAACAAAAAGTGTCAGCTGCCGGATGGGTCCTTTAGAAAACAGAAGAAGGGATATGAAGAGGTCCATGTCCCAGCTTTGAAACCACAGCCATTTGATGCTGATGAGGTATATCTTTGTAGAGCAGATAAAACAGCAAAGGGTGGTTGGAGCTTGCTTGCTCATTACAATAACAAACCCGTGTGATACAGTGCATTATTCACATCTCCAAAATGGCTACTTTTCTGACGAATTTCCCTGATATTTTTCTTATTTATACTGCAAATATAGGTTGTGGGTGCTCTTTAGAACAGCCTCTTCAAGGTGGTGCTAAGGAGTACCCATAACCAATGTCTTGGAGCAGAAATAAAAAAAAAATAAAGTATATCCCTGTAAACGCCAGTTTTCTCTATATAAATTTGGGTTTAGGGGGTGTTCTTTTCACTGATGTGTTCATGTGATGTTTGCTAAACAGGCTTTCCAAGTTATAAAATTTATCTCATACTTCACTCACTTAAGCACAAAATTTGCAATGCCCCTAATTGTTAATACACAAACAAATGTGGAAATTTTCTGGCACAGATCAGCATAAAATGTTGTTTTCCTGCGCAAAATTTTGAAATGCCAACAATTGTTGTGAAACAAACACTCACAAAAAATGAGTAGCTATTGTTTGTGAAGAATACTAACTACTGAAATGGAATCCTGGGGTCAGTTTTTCAAACTAACGACGTGGTTAGTAAATGAATCGTTAAAACTTTCACATGGCAAATACTCTAATATTTTGCTGAAAAAATGTGTGCAGCTTTGCAGCTTTTGCATCTGCAAAAGCTGCTCACATTTTTCAGCAAAAATACCAAAATTTTAGATATTGAACTTGCTAGAACACTTAACAATATGACCACTAATGAGCTTGCTAAGCTAACGATGCTTTGAACAACTGGGCCCAGATTTAGCTACATAGAATATAAATATCATACAGGTTTATATTCTCGGGTCAGTTCCATAAAGGTATTTCTAATTTGAATTCCTTTACTTATTATTTCTCTGGCACTTCCTGTGGCCCGAGAAATAGTTAAATACAGTTGTTCTGTTCTTCAAGACTAAGAATAATAAATAAATCAGAAGTGGAAGAAAAGAAAAATCCTGTAAAAGAACTTCAAAAATTGAATTGCTTTTAATTTTAGTTTGACAGATTTGAGGCATTTTGGGAGGACAACTGTTTAACCCTTCTCTTGCTGAATATTCAGTTTTGTCACACCCATCTCTGACTTTGAACCAATCAGATTACTTCATGTAATTTCTTCCCACAAATTCATAAATTGAATGTCAAACGGTGTAGATCCTGATCAGATGGCTTCCCATCTGATCTGGATCTACACTGTTTGCAAAGAAAAGGGTTGTCGTGAACAGCAGGATAAGAGTTAATTTTAATTTGCAGATTTGAGGCATTTTTGGAGAAAAAAGTGTTATATCTGAAACTTGATTATTTAATTTCAGTCACTGGTTCCCATTGAAAGACTACCCAAGTATGCTCAGCCAGCGTTTGAAGGTTTTAAGAGTCTCAACAGGATTCAGAGTAGGCTGTACAAAGCTGCCATGGACTCTGACCAGAACCTCTTACTCTGTGCACCAACTGTAAGTAGCTTGCTTACCGTATGTATTCGGACAGATATGCCTGAGGAAACATTGTAGACCCAGATGAGATGCCGCGTTCTGCAGCATGTCATCAGGGTCTATACTATTTGTCACTCTTTCAGCTGTTTTTAGACACACCGTTTGGTAGTAATTTGTATTTGATAAAATTTTCAAACAAGTAACATAATGATCCTAAGTATTGGGACAGACAGGCCTAAGCAAACAGTGCAGATCCAGATCAGACTGCTCCTTCAGGAGCAGTCTGATCAGGGTCTACACTGTTTGCCATTCTGTCTCCATATTTTGGACTACTTGCTGGATCGCAAAAATAAAAAACTTGTTAAAATCTTAGGAGAATCTCCACTGTGTCTGAAGTTTTAGAATTTTTACAGTATTGTATGGAATTGATGTGTCTGCATATTTAGGGTAGATAGGGTACACTATGAACACTATAGGACTGTTCAAAAGTGGTCTTAAGACCACTTTTGAATACTCCCAAAGGTGGTTTCTTACTAGATAACACTGTGTGCAGAATATACAAAGAACTAATAAAACTGAAACCTTCAAAATATGCTTTTAGAAGCATAATTAGTCTAAATTTTAGCTGGTCTTAATAGCAAAAATTCATTGCAGCTGTTATTGTGTTAACTTTTGTTTGCTGAATAGTCAATTTTCTATTTACAGGGTGCTGGTAAAACAAATGTTGCTTTGCTGACAATCTTAAGAGAAATAGGAAAACATGTTACAGCTGACGGTAAAATCAATGCCGATGAGTTCAAGATCATCTACATTGCCCCAATGAGGTCACTGGTGCAGGAAATGGTTGGAAACTTTTCAGCTGTAAGTTACTCTTAAGTGCATGTACCCAGGTCTCAATGATGCTTCTGTGCATGTTTTTTATGTCTACGTTAGAAGTGGGATTGGAACATACAGTTTTACCCGTGCCTGTACATTCTTCTATAGTATTGTTCGTGTCTCCAAAACTCTACTGTTTTCGAGATCATAGGTTGGAACTTGCATGAGAGCTATTATAAAGGTTTGGCACAGGGGCAGAAAAGTTTAGAGGACTCTGACCACACTATTAATGGAAGAGTTACATGCCCTTGATTCACATAAACATTTTGTTGGAAGTGGTATACATGTTAATGTGCACTGTTAAATATTTAAAAGCTGAAATTTGCTCAATTGCATCATATTCTCTGACTAGGAAACAAAAGAAGAAATTCTACTTTCACATTACTTGCTATGGCATTTTCAAGAAAGTGGCTGCATCATTAAATTTGAAGTGAAACTGTTCTATCATTGAAGGAGAAACGGTTTCAAGAATATTCATAATATAAATTACAAAATCTCGTATGCTAAATTTAGCCGTTTCACATATCATTCTGAGGTAAACTTAGCAGTTCTGGCCCTTTTTGCAAGACAAATACTTGAAAATGTTATCAAACAATCAGACATAGATATAATAAGATATGTAATGGAAAGTTGCATCATAGCTTCAGATAAGTAGGAGTAACAAGAATAATTAAGGGGGATGGTAACACCTGGCAGATTTTTCCACCATTTTTCAAAGTGATACAACTTTCGGGACTTCCTGACATTCCTGTTCACCTTTCTTTACACCCTGTCCCACAGAAAAAGGGGTTTATTCTTAAAGGAAAGAATTTGCTCCTCGGGAGCAAATTCTTTCCTTTAAGAGTTGACCCCTATTGACATGGGAGACAAAAATGCTTTTGGAGGAGTTGCCTCCCCTGAAGGTGTCCCCATTTCCCTTAAGGGATATAAATTTTCTCTTCAGAAGTAGGTGTTGTGTGTACTTATCAGCGTCACCTCGTCAAGGAGATTTCTAACAAGTACTCACAACACATTTCAACACACATTTCAAGGCAAAAAAAAAACATGTTTAATTGGAATAAATTATGTGTTTTAGTTTATGAAGAAATAAGCCAAAAAATCATTTATTTGTCCTTGTAACTCTACCTTATCTGGAGCTGTGGTATGTGATGTTTCAGAGACTGAAGTCCTATGGTTTGAAAGTGGAGGAGTTAACAGGTGATCATCAACTGACAAAGGAACAGATCAACGCTACACAGATTATTGTTTGTACACCAGAGAAATGGGACATCATAACCAGGAAAGGTGGAGAGAGAACATATACACAGCTCGTTAGACTTATGATCTTTGTAAGTGTTATCACCATAAATTTTGCACTTTGGTTAATATGAGAACGGAAACCTCTTTTGAACCGGACTTATTTTCTGCCATTTTTAATCCTCACAATAAATGTAACGGGGTCCAGCCCCTTTTTATACACTCGCTCAAAACCCGGTCAGGATTGTGCCTAAGCCGGAGCAGAGATGGAAACGGGTGACAGGTTCAAGTCACCCCCTGCCATCTCTAATCTGGCATTTGGTGGCCAGTGTAGGTCCAGCACCGTGTCTGAGAGCATGAAATAGTATGAAAATAAGTCTTGCAGCCGCACTGGATAGGACTTAGAGATTCGGGACGAATGTCATTAGACAGGGGGGAAATGTAGCAGGTCGACCATGTGGCTAGGTAGCTCAGTCGGTAGAGTGTTCGCACGGTATGCAAAAGGCCCTGGGTTCAAGTCATGTTCTTTTTCCACCCCTGTGACATGTTTTTAAGCCTCACAATACTGAACCCGGATCTTGTTTTTGAAAACAATATGGAAGCCAGCTGATCAGGATCTATACTGTTTTCCATTCTGCTACTGAATCCATGGCATAAATTGAAGATTGTATCAGCCTGGTGACGGTTGAGAAGGGAGACATGTATATTTGCCTCTCTGCTCATAGTGGGTATGGGCACGAATATGAAATTTTTCTCCCAGAGAGACAGAGTCACGTGAGAAGAGAATTTGATGCAATAGAATTCAAGCATCAAGCCTGGAAGTTGCTCTTGAAAGATAAATGAGTGGCATTTGGCCTTGGATGATATCTCAGTTTTTTCTTGAGATGGAGTGGTTCTTGATATGAAGTACATGTAGCCAAGTAATTATTTCTTCTAAAATATAAAAGTGAACCACAAAAGTGTGGACCCAGATAAGACTGCTCTAGCAGCCTGATCAGGGTCCACATTGTTTGCTTGTATGCCAAAATAGGTTGGAAAGCTTGCAAGAATATGCAGTAGATAACATAATCAGACAACATAAACAGACTACATTTTCAGATGTAGTTTTCCTTGCTGTTTTAATGGTAAAAGGTTATTTCAGATCCACAGTGTTTGCTAATATGCACAAAAAGGCTGGAAAGCTTTCTAGAATATGCAGCAGACGACATAAACTGACAACATTTTCAGATGCAGTTTTTCTTAAATGTAATTTTAATTTCAGGATGAAGTACATCTCCTCCATGATGATAGAGGACCAGTGTTAGAATCTCTTGTAGCAAGGTAATAAATTTCTCATTTCTTTAGTCTAGCTAGTTTACTCAGGTTGTTTCGCTGTGTAAGATCCAGCTTTCAAACTGCTGTTCAGTGGCTTAACCCCCCTCTGAGACCATGGAAATTTGAACATTGATATTTGTATTGTTTGAGATAGGAGTAGTTTGAGTCATGGAGAGTTACTGATATCGCTAAGTCTGGAGAACTAAGGGAAATAACTCCCAACCTTCTATATAATATGGGTATGTTGTGTGTACTCATTAGAATCGCCTCTCCGAGGCCATTCTAATGGGTACACACAACATACATTTTCATGATAAAATAAGTAAAAACACCTTACATTATCTCTAAATATTTGTTATCTGGAGCTATCAGAAGAATTTCTTATGGACTTACAAACGAGTTTGAGTCAGCCATAGCTGATGTAAAAGACTGCCTTGGAAAAGTGTGGTTAGGTGAACTGACCTGCTCAATATGGCCTAAGTGGTGTTAACAGAGCCATTAAACTCCAAGCCTAACTAAAACATGTGTTACCTTATCTGTCAGGTGAGAATTAAAACTACCAAGGGAAGTTAGTATGACAGTTTTCTCCCTTTAAAATATTAGCAATCTCGTGCAGAGTTATCTACTTACCTAAGAATTCGGACCCCTTAAGGACTTGCTGTAATTCTCCTGATTTTTTTGTCAAATTTTTTCATGATCCAGCAAGGCGTCTAAATGGTACAGACTGAATGGCAGACAGTGTAGACCCTGATCAGACTGCTTCTTCAGGAGCAGTCTGATCTGAGTCTGCACTGTTTGCAATGGTTTATCTTTACCAATACTTCGGATCATTCAGTAATACATGAAACCTTTACATTTCAGAACAATACGTAACATAGAAACTACACAAGAAGATGTAAGGTTAATTGGTCTTAGTGCCACCCTGCCCAACTACGAAGATGTGGCCACATTCTTGAGAGTTGAGCCCTCTGAAGGCCTCTTCTTCTTTGACAATAGTTTCCGACCAGTGCCATTAGAACAGCAGTTTATTGGTATAAACGAGAAAAAGCCAGTGAAACGGTTTCAGATCATGAATGAAATTGTGTATGAGAAAGTGCTGGAGCATGCAGGGAAAAATCAGGTCAGTTTACTTGAAAACCATCATTATATGAGCCACATCTTGAGAAAATTAACCCTTATCTTGCTGTTCACGACAACCCCTATCTTTGCAAACAGTGTAGATCCAGATCAGATGGCTTCTGAAGAAGCCATCTGATCAGGATCTACACTGTTTGACATTCAGTTTATGAATTTGTAGGAATAAATTACATGAAGTAATCTGATTGGTTCAAAGTCAGAGATGGGTGTGGCTTAAATGAATATTCAGCAAGAGAAGGGTTAAAAAGAGAAACGATCAGGAACTGAGACAGTCAGATCCCAAATTCTTCTCACAATATCAAGAGGGAAAGAAGTCGAAATATGGAGTGATGATAGTAAACAAAATGGACAACATGTAATTCGAGTCAGCAGCTCTTTTCCAAAACAGGTGGTGACTCAGAATATCAAAACCTAACTAAAAAAGAGCAATACAGTAGAACTTCGATGGCTCAAACACCGATGGCTCGTTTACCATGGATGAGTCGAACCCGTTCTTGAGCCCCTAGCGAAATCCTCTACATAAGAAACAGTGGGGGATAATTAAGGAGATTTTAGTCTTTTATCTTGCAAATGTATGCTGTGTGTACTCATTAGAATCGCCTCGATGAGGCAATTCCAATGAGTACACACAGCATACATATTCATTATTGAACACTGAAAAGATGTGTAAAAGTAGATGTGTAAAAGTATCTCGTTATGCCTCCTGACAGTAACCTCAGTGGCTCGAACTACCTCTGTCTCAAACAGATTTTTGAGGTCCCAAAGGTGTTCGAGCCATTGAAGTTCGACTGTATAGATAATGGGAGGAAATGAATCAGAATCACCAACATGACAAACAATAACCTGGAAGGACAAATGTAACTAAAATGAACAACCAAAAATTTCAAGACTGTTGCTAGTGTGTGTAGCTGTGTCTTACCTGGTAGCAAATGCCAAAAAATGTTTTCTTATGGTGGGGCTCACAGTAATGTTTCATTTTCAGACCAGTATCTGACACATTTCACATGGTATATACGCCATTATTGATATATTTTAGAATCCATCAAGTTATCAGGTCCATATAAGGTAAATCCTTTTGGCTTGGGGAAGCTAACAAATATCTACAACATTCGTTTCTTGGACTACTTATGATGAAAAAGCCCTTTATTACCTATTATTTTAATGCACTTGCGTATGTAACGCGACGTCTGATTGGATAACGTAAAAAAATTGCGACAGTATATTCTGCGATATACTGTCGGAAACCCGACGTCATCAAGTTACGTCGTTTTTCATTGGCTGCCATTTGGTTTTACGCAGCTCACGGCGCTTGCCGGCTTGTGCAAACTTGTACAATTTTTAACTTAACAATCGAATAAGTGCATTAGAATGGGGATAACTGTATTGAAAATTGTCATTTGGGGAGGTAAATCGTCGGTTTTACGGTCACAAATTACGTTTTACGGCTCCGCTAACGCGTCGCCGTAAAACCAAATTTCCGACCATAAAACCTCTGATTTACCTCCCCAAATGACAATTTTCAGTACAGTTATCCCCTAATTCAACTCCTTATTGAGATTCTTTATAGTGGCAAATTCTTTATAACGGCGAAATATTAGGGACAGATACTGTCATACTTTCTGGGGCCCTCTCTACATGCTGGTTTGTTATCAAAGCTCTCCATCTGTGTCTACAAATTCTTAGTTGCTTGAATATTTCCAGGTGTTGGTATTTGTGCACTCAAGGAAAGAAACCGGTAAAACAGCCAGAGCCATACGTGACATGTGCTTGGATAAGGACAGTCTTGGTATGTTCCTGAAGGAGGGGTCAATATCTACAGAGGTTCTCAGGAATGAAACGGAACATACAAAGGTTAGTTAAATTTGTGGAATCCAGGAAACACTAGAAAATGTTGTTTTTTTTGTGTTGATTGTTTATCAGTCAATGCAAAGTCATACGTATGCCGTTTTGGTGTGTGAATATTTTATGGCGTAAATGCATATGTTGTTTTGCTAAAAATTGAGAACAGATGAGGGCATGAACAGTATTTGTAAGAAAAAGAAATTGTATAAATACCAAGGTCAATAATTTTCAGCAATATGTATAGTAGCTGCAGATAAAATTGGCAGGGCTGGGAATTCACGTGTTGTCAAATTCGCTGCATCCATAAGAAAATTAGGTAGAGTGCCTTTCCCATGCTTTTTGTAAGTGAACCATGTTCCCGTATACACCATAGCCTTTTCAGTGTTACAGTTGAATTCACATAATCAGATGACTTGATTTACCTTAATCCAGAGGCAGGTGCAAACCACAGCTATCACGAAAACACGCCTATATAATTTTGACCCCCTTGAACCCCACTTCTATATAGTAAAACTGGGGTTTCCGGGGGTATACCTTATTTTTCTTATTTCTGCTCTAAAATATAGATTATGGGAACTCGTTAGAACCGCCTCGATGAGGCGGTTCTAACGAGTGCCCACAATCTATATTTTGAGCAGAAATAAGAAAAAAAAACACAATTTTTCAGCATAAAATTTTCATTTTTTCGGCGATAAAGATGGCAATGTATTTGTATAGGCGTGTTTGCGTAATGTCTGCCCTGCCAATCTTATCAGCTACTACTACTATAACCGCATCCTACTTGCACTCTAAGCTGAGAATTCAACTGCTTAATTGAGGTGAATAGATTTAGTATTAGAACTGTCTTTTGAATAGGAGCTGCTCTCAGAGGAAGGACTTGGTTCCCACCCTGTGTAAGCTTTTTCTTTCCCAAAATCGCTCCATAAGGGAAGGGAGACAATCCATTTGGGCAACAACAAACAGAATTCATAGCATCAGATAAGGTGAGATGTGTAAGCTTTTTCTTTCCCAAAATCGCTCCATAAGGGAAGGGAGACAATCCATTTGGGCAACAACAAACAGAATTCATAGCATCAGATAAGGTGAGTATTTGGTGATAATTAAAGGATAATTGTCCTAGTTTCACTCAGACTTCATCATAATGCTTTATGTTTGTTTTCAGAATCTGGAACTGAAGGACCTACTGCCATATGGCTTTGCCATTCATCATGCTGGAATGAACAAGTAAGTTGTCGTTTTGTGTAGAATATATACTTTATTAGGGCCCCGCACTGAAAGTGTGGGTACCCTATAGTAATCACTCTGTCCGTCCGTCTGTCTGTCTGTCCGTCTGTCCGTCCACAAATTTTTTTAACATCAACATTTTCCTACTTCTCTGATAGCGCTGCCGGGGCCCTAGTCAGTTTCACTGACAGCTCTAGTTCCAATGTATTTTAGAACTTGAAATATTCAAAACAAGTGAGCTACACTGAAATCTCACAGCTCAAACACTACTGGCTAGTTTACAGTGGCTGATATACGAGGGTAGGCTGAAAAGTTCAGAGCCTGACCAAGAAGCAGGCATCGAACAGCCATGAAATTTTGTATTCATTAAATCCAAACCTTTATTACTTGATTTGACTCAAATGAGATCAGGTTTACCTGCAATAACGTAGAAATTTTAGACTTTGAAAATTGATACTAGCACGTTTTGAGTAAATGGACAAAATCTGGCATCGTGGTGTCATCAAGTACCTCCATAAAAAGGGGTTAGCTCCTAAGGACATTCATGCTGATATGGTTGCGACATTAGGGGATGATGCTCCATCGTATGCAACCGTGAAAAGGTTGGCAGCAAATTTTAAGATGGGCAAGGACAGCCTTGAAGATGATGACCGCTGTGGACGACCCACAACAGCAACAACTGAGGAAACCATCAGCCAAGTGCACAGGGCCATGATGGAAGACAGGGGTTTAACTGTGAATCCCGTGAACGAGTAGAGAACATTCTACACAGTTAATTATGAATGTCGAAGGTTTCCGCCAGATGGGTGCCTCGGCTTTTGCCGCCTGACCAAAAGTTGACCAGACTGAACCTGTCACAAGCCAACTTGGCTATTTTTGAAGCAGACCAAGATGGTTTTCTTGACAGGATGAGTGTTGGGTTCATCACTTTGAGCCAGAGACCAAAAGACAATCCATGCAATGGAAGCACCCTGGCATTCCTCCAAAGAAGGCAAAGGTCGTCTCCTCTGCAGGGAAAGTGATGGCATCAGTGTTCTGGGATGCCAAGGGCATAATATTCATAGATTACCTTCAAAAGGGCAGAACAATTAATGGGGAGTATTATGCAGGTCTGCTAAAACAATTGAGATAAGCAATTAAGGCTAAACGACACGGAAAATTGACTAAAGGGGTCTTGTTCCATCAGGACAATGCGCCTGCTCATAAATCGGTTGTCGCAATGGCTGCTGTGCATGACTGTGGCTTCACACTTGTCGATCACCCTCCGTATTCACCTGATCTAGCTCCATCAGATTGTTTCCTGTTTCCAAACATGAAAAAGCACTTGGCTGGGCAGCATTATCTGTCAGACGAGGAGGTGATAGCTGCTGTGGAGGAGTTTTTCAGGGACCAAGATGAGACCTTCTATAACACTGGGATCCAAGGACTCCAGCAACGCTGGAGGAAGTGTGTGGACAGGAAGGGAGACTATGTTGAAAAATAAGGCACTTTCAGCATGGACAAACCATTGGATCTTGGTCAGGCTCAGAACTTTTCAGCCTACCCTCGTAGGTCCGAGGTTATAAAACGTTTTTCATGCTCAACTCACTTGAGTGTGAAATTTGTCTTGCTAATAAATTGTAAATTGTAGGCATTTTAAAATTTAAGAGCAGGACAAATAACATTCTGTGCTCATCTGAGCAGGAAAATTGCCTCAGGACTAGTTAGCTGCTCATATAAACGAGTATGTTTTAAAAGCAGCAAACATTTATCTCGGATAAGCTAAGATTCCCATTTGCATGACACATGTATTAACCTCTACCCCTCTCCAGGCTATTTCAGCAGATGACAGATTGTTAGTATCTTTCTTATTTTTTCCAGAAAATAGGATTTGACATGTCATGCAAATTGTCTCGGTAGTAGCCAATTTGCATGAAATGTCAAATCCTGTTTTCAAGGAAAATTAAGAAAAATGTTTCAAAGTGTCGTCTGCTGAAAAAATACCCAGCATGCAGTGCATTAAAAACAATGGACATGTGTATCTTGGTATATGGGCTGTGCCAAGCAAATACATGTGCAGAGCAAAGACTCAGATCAGCCAGCACACCCATGAAGTCTGATCAGAATTTTCACAAACAGCTATATGAATTGCCAATTGAATGACCACAAGTTCCTCTGGAAGAGTGTGTTTTGACCAAGTGTGTATACAGATTGTTTTCAGTCTTTCTTCTTGAGAAGATCCTTTTAAGAAGTACAGCAGCTGTTATGACAATCATTTTTGATGCCCTGTGCAAGCCCCCGCCCACAGGGGCTTGAAGAAATATATGGGCTGCATGATGCTTCCACGCAGAGCTGAATCCGGCCCGCACACTAGTACTGGTAAACCGCTTAGAGGATCTAAGCCTGTCCAGGACCCGCGGTGCGAGGCGGACCGTGCATGCTGATAAACTCTATTGGTTTCATTGGGCGACAGGGCTTGAGATGTCATTTCATCTCAATGTCGGGTAAAAGTCCCACAAAATTGGAAGCAACGTCTCCAAAATGACCTTAACAGTGTTGATAGGGACGTTAAGCCTCAAATCAAACAAATCAGTCTCTTCTAAGGAAGGGATCTTCTCAATAAGAAATGAATTTACTCCAGTCTCGTCTAAAGAAGGGGGCTTCTCAATAAGAAATGGATTTGCTCCAGATAATTGCTACCGTTTTAGCAATAATGAATTTCCTCCAGATAATTGCTACCATTTTAGCAATAATGAATTTCCTGCAGATAATTGCTACCATTTTAGCAATCTATAAACAGAGATACATTGAAAAAAAAAATGGCAATATCCTGTTACCTTTTCAAGACGAAATTCAAGTGCATTCAAAGGAGTTAATTGTTAATCAACGAATGCAAATTAGCTGAAAAAAATGCAAATTATGCTTTATTCTATTTTGAAATTCAGAAGATGAATGTCAAACAAAACTGGAGGGAGGGTGGGTTCGGTAGGAGGAAGCAAAATTTTACCAGGGAAGACAACATGATATTGCCCAAGAAACTCTCAGGCTTATCATATCGCTTTTCTTCCTTCAGGGTTGACAGAGTGTTGGTTGAAGATTTGTTTGCTGACAGACATCTTCAAGTTCTGGTGTCTACATCCACCCTAGCCTGGGGTGTGAATCTACCCGCCCATACAGTCATCATCAAAGGAACACAGATATACAGTCCTGAGAAAGGCAGATGGGTGGAACTTAGTGCACTTGATGTTCTGCAGGTAGGTAGTGGTAAAGCAGTGGTTTAGCCGGCCTCAGTGGCTCAGTCGGATGCACGTCTGACTGGTGATCAGGAGGACACGGGTTCGACTCCCGCCTGGGTGGGCAACATTCTTTTGTGGAGATTGATCATGAAATCTTTTCTACGGTCATTCTCTCCCTTCCGCTGATTCAAGAAGGGCATTTGTCAGTTTCTGGCGAAAGAATGTGCACTCTACTGGTTAACCGCTTACGTATAAGCCTGCCCAGGAAAGTGTTGATAGGTAAACTGACCGGCTCAAAAATGACCTAAATAGTGTTGACTGGGCCGTAAAACTCCAAAACAAACAAACATCAACCTTACCTGACTAGGCAATCAACAAAGACTCAGGCAAGTCTGGGCATAATATAAGCCTTGTAAATTTATTGTTTTAACTTGTACCCCATTTTGCAAGATGTTATAATTTATTGAAAGGCCACTGAAATTCAACTCAATTGTGTTTCCGTTGAATCCCTCATGCAAACACCCCTATATGATTCTGACTGCCTTGAACCCCTCTTTTGTGTTTCTGGAGCAAATTCTTTCGTTTAAGAGTTGACCACTGTTGACATGGGAGACAAAAATACTTTGCAGAAGTTGCCTCCCTCGAAGGTGTTCCAATTCCCCTTAAATGCTAGAAGCCTTAAACTTTGTGTACAATGCAGTGATAGTGTTTTATATTGTGTAAGAAACAGAGGAATTTCTCGGGTTATTACATCAGTTCTTACTTTTCTTTTCCACATCTCGTCCAGTGTTGAATTTGTCAAAGATTTCCCAGGAACATTGAAAGGCTAGACCCTCAAATTTGGTAGACTGTGCAATAACAGGTAATGACAAACAGGTATAATTTGTTTGTTTGATTTGAGGTTCAATGTCCCAGTCAACCCTATTTAGGTCATTTTGAACTGAAGTAGAACGTATCCAATAATAGTGACTTACATTGTATAAGCGACAATTGTATTTTCTTACCTTTTTTGTTCCTTTCTTGATTTGTTCTTCTTTCTCTCTATATGGACATAGGTTAAATATTTTTCCAATGATTATACCCCTGCAAACGAAGTTTGAAGGGGGTATATAGGAGTCAGCTTGTCGTCTGTCGTCGGTGTCTGTCGTCGGTCCGTTACAAAAAACTTTAACATTGCTCATAACTTCCTTATTCTTTGACCGATTTCTTTAATATTCACACACCACACACCTTGCCACTAGTACTTAAGATTGATATACACAAACCTGACCTTGACCTTTACGTTGACCTTCCTCAAGGTCAAATACTTGTAAAAATTTGTCGTCGGTCCGTTACAAAAAAGTTTAACATTGCTCATAACTTCCTTATTCTTTGACCGATTTCTTTAATATTCACACACCACACACCTTGCCACTAGTACTTAAGATTGATATACACAAACCTGACCTTGACCTTTACGTTGACCTTCCTCAAGGTCAAATACTTGTAAAAATTTGTCGGACAACGCATGCGGGGGTATAATTGGCGCCCGTTAGGCGGCAGCTCTAGTTTCTCATGAACTACTAAAGCTATTAGCTTTAAACTTGGCATTTAAGACAACGATGATTACTTATATGGTTGATGAAATGAAAAAAAAATGAATAAGTACTGCTTATCATTACGAAAACACGCCTATTCAAATATAGTGAAAATTTTACCATAAAAAAATGAAAATTTTCCAGTAAAAAATTTGAATGTATACCCCTGTAAACCCCAGTTTTACTATATAAAAGTGGGGGTGAAGGGGGTCAAAATTATATCTGCATGTTTTCATGATGGTAGATTCCCGCAGCAACTTAATGGTCAATAAAATAGGAAAAACAAAAGAGTTACAGACACTAAAGAATTACAAAGGGGAATAACTACTATATAACAGTATTGATCCCTTGACCCCTTTCAGTAGCAGCAACATCTCATCAATATCAACATTTATGATAAGATTTCTGATATTTTTAATCAAGATATGCAGGAAAAACCAATGTTGAAGTATAAAGGAGACTAACTATATAAGTATTGATCCTTGGTCCCTGACTTCCCTAGCAATAATATATGAGCCAGCGCATGACAAAACCTACAATAAGACATGTGCGCCCAATGAAGACTCAGATCAGCCTGTGCATCCGCGCAGTCTGATCAGAGTCTTCGTTGTGCGCTCTGAGGATAGCTAAGGGCCCAATGCTACTTCATGCAGCAACAAAAGTCTCTGGTTATACCATATGGATGCGCAGGCTGATCTGAGTTAGCTTCATGCAAGAATTCATGTGTTTAGGCTGCACATGTTCAGTTGGAGGTTGTTAGGGTCCTTTTCTCGTGTGCTGCCTTAGTTGGTCTTTCTTGGTTGGAGCCCAGTCAACACTGTGTAGGTCCTATCAGGCCGGTCAGTTTTCCTAATCACACTTTTCCTGGGCAAGTTTATACATAAGCAGATAACCAGTACTGTGTACATTTTGACAGAAAGTGATAACTGCCCTTAGTCAGTCAGTGGAAGGGAGAGAATGACCGTAGAAAAGATTTTTAGGTATCAAAACTCTTGACCTCCTCACCAGTCAGACATGCTTCTGACTGAGCTAGAGAGGCCAGGGCTGAGTTGGTCTGAAAAATTAATGTAAGCACTACTTTGATAAAGGTGTGCAAATTATTCTACCTGCACATTTCACAGAAGCATACTTGATAAAGAAATGACAGTGCTTTCCACCTACTGATTTCATCAATGATTTTAACGACACAGAAAACAGTTTCATTGAAACCTACATGTGACAGTTCAATGAATTACATATGGCAGCAAACATGAAGAAATGACATGTGACCAGCAGTCATTCATCTCAGACTGAAACAAAGGTTACACACACCTAATACCCATGGTGAAATCTTACCACAGACACTTTATAATGCTGTTCAGTTTCATAATAATGTAGTTATGTATATAGCACGGTTTAAAGATGGATTACAAAAATGTATAGATTTAATATATAAAAATCACCATTAATGGTCATTTTTGACAATCTGGATATAACTGTTGTTTTACTTAACCCTTGACCTGCTGATTATTTATATATGCCACACCCACTACTGATTATCAACCAATCAGATTACTTGATGTAAATTATTGCAACAATTTCATGAGCTGAATGACAAACAATGAAGATCCTGATCAGATGGCTTCTTCAGAAGCCATCTGATCTGGATCTTCATTGTTTGAAAGATAAGACATATCCGGGCTCAGTAGGACAATGGTTAACACAGTTTCTGCTTTGGACCCCAGTAATAGTGTAATTACATGGTTGGCGTGTACTCTATATTTCAGATGTTGGGAAGAGCTGGAAGACCCCAGTATGACACCAAGGGGGAGGGGATCATGTTGACCAATCACAGCGAGTTGCAGTACTACCTGTCCCTGATGAACCAGCAGTTGCCAATCGAGAGTCAGTTTATCAGTAAACTAGCAGATAATCTCAATGCTGAGGTTGTGCTGGGAACTGTGCAGAACGTCAGAGAAGCAGTTGATTGGCTTGGTAAGTACTATACCAATGTTCTCTTATCCTGCTGACCAATCACAGCGAGTTGCAGTACTATCTGTCCCTGATGAACCAGCAGTTGCCAATCGAGAGTCATTTTATTAGTAAGCTAGCAAATAATCTCAATGCCGAGGTTGTGCTGGGAACTGTGCAGAACGTTAGAGAAGCAGTTGATTGGCTCGGTAAATATATCAATGTTAAATATATACTGACCCAATCTTTTGATGCAACCTTTTGCAGATTTAAGTATTTATGATGGAAGTTCTCAATACCATATTTACTGTATGTTTTTGAACTGATAGGGCTGAGCAAATAGTGCAAACCTAGATGAGACGCCAGATTTTATGTGACGTCTTGTCAGTGTTAAAATACTTAGGGTAAGTCCTGTTATTAGTTTCACTCTCTTGTTATCCTACAGGAGTAACAGGGTAAACCTCTTATCACATGGCAAGTCTTTGAAATGGTGGCATGTTAACTAGGTCTAAATCCAATTTGTTCCTTAGAGAATTCAGGGGTGAGAAAGTTCAGGATTAATCCTGATTTCAGGATTGAGAGCTTTGGCATGATGCATATAAATTGTCATTTGTTCTTGTCCATTTGAAGTTTTAACATGTCTTAATTAAATGGTTAGCTACAACTAAGCATGGAGCAACTACACACCATTGATATTGGGAGGGTAAACCCGTTTATTTTTGATTTCAAGATAACATTAGGGATTCAGATAGCAGATTTTCAGGATTGAGATTTTAGGACTGTTCTCACCCCTGAGACTTCTTCTGATAACTCCAGAAAACAAGTATTTAGGGAGTTTTTATCATAAAAAATTATGTTGTATGTACTCAGTAGAATCACCTGGAGAGTGATAGCCATGATGAGGCGATTCTAATAAGAATGCACAAAATAGATTTATTTAACAGAAAAGCGCCTGAATAATCACCGAAATGTCCTTTGATGCTAACTAACCCTATCTCAAACATTCTTTTCATACATTTCAAGTGGGATGATTGCATCACTGGTGTGTCCATCTAATATAAGCTTGCAGTTGGGCAAGGCCTGCTTTTCTTGGAGCAGGTACAGGTTGAGGTGGAATGTTGTTACTTTATTTGTTTTTACACTTCCATTTATTTTCCTGTTTCTCCACAATTCCTAATTTCCATCTCTGTTATCTCTTCTATCTCTTTTCTCCCTTTCTCTGGGAAATGACACAAAATGACCCACAATGCTTGACATGTTGTTAAACCACAACACAATCATGGTCCCAAAAGTAACTGGCCCTTGGAAGTTTCATTGCATTATAATATAGTATAGGAAGTGATTTTAGCACTTCATCCCAAGGTTAGTTTCCATCATGTACAGGCACACCTCCATTGGCAATGAAAAAGAGGTATCTCGTTTGCCAAGTTCACGCTATGTATATATATACATATCTTTTTCAGGTTATACATATTTATACATCCGTATGCTGCGTTCCCCTACAATTTATGGTGTGAGCCATGACCAGCTGAAAGATGATCCACTGCTTCATCAGCGACGTAAAGATCTGATTCACACAGCCGCTTTTACGTTAGACAAACATAACCTGGTTAAATATGACAAGAAGACAGGAAACTTCCAGGTTTGTGCATATTTCCATAAGCTCTCTGGCTGCTAACCATGACTAGCAGACGACATTCTCTGGCTGCTAACCATGACTAGCAGACGACATTTTCAAATGTATTTTTC
Source organism: Lucinisca nassula (assembly GCA_963580285.1). Taxonomy (NCBI): domain Eukaryota; kingdom Metazoa; phylum Mollusca; class Bivalvia; order Lucinida; family Lucinidae; genus Lucinisca; species Lucinisca nassula. Next base: position 170,904,756 of record OY757010.1, read on the forward strand.
TTATTTTTCAGTTAGAATAAGGCTTGACTTTACATGTGAATCATCTGCCAAGCAGATGATTCACATGTAAAGTCAAGCCTTATTTACAATGAGAAATATTTTCAAAAATCAGATTGTCGTCTGCTCCAGGAATTTGAATTTGAATTTTTAGCATTTGAAGGGTTAACCTTTCAAGTCGACAGCCTCAGTGGCTCAGTTGGATGCACGTCTTGACTGGTAACCAGGATGTTGCAGGTTCGATCTGTGCCAGGTCTGCAACATTCTTTTGTGGAAATTGATCACAAAATCTTTTCAGCAATCATTCTCCTCCATCCGCTGATTCAAGAAGGTTGATTGTCAATTTCTGGCAAAAGAATGTTCACAGTACTGGTTAACCGTTTGATATGTATATGCCTGCCCAGGAAAAGTGTGGCTAGACTATCAACTGACTAAATGCCTAAATATGTTGTCTCTTGATCGTACAGCCATTTTAATGCATTTTAGTCAGTGAAAATTAATTTGATCAGTAGTTAAAAGATAAATTTTGATACAAGGTGGTTGAAACGTTGCATTAAAATTCAGCTGAAAGCCTCTATATTTAACAAATTCATGTGATTTACAGAAAATGCCTTTAATAGGTACCTAGGCTTCTGGCTGACATCAACAAAAACTGCAAACTTTTCATTAAAATCATGCTATATTTATACAAGCAATACATTCAACTATTACTTTTTAAAGTAAAATAATACGATTTGGCTGAAATAGTGGATATCTCTTGCAATGAAACTGTATCTTGCAAAAATTCAAAGACTCGTTCACGGCAGCATTTTTCAGATAAATAGCATCTTTTATAATGACTAATCTTGGTGGATCCAAGTTGTTAATCATGCTCAGTACTGAAAGGTTTTGTCCTTTCATTTCAGTGTTGGGCAAAAATCTCAGAAAATCGGAAGTGACATCTCCAAAATGAGCTTAACAATGTTGATGGGGATGTAAAACCTCAATACAAACAAACTGAAAGGGTTAATATTAACCCCAAAATAAGACTTAACCCTTGTCCTGCTGAGCCCGGATATGTCTTATCTTTCTTCAGAAGCCATCTGATCAGGATCTACATTGTTTGCCATTCAGATTGTGAATTTGTTGCAATAATTTGCATTAAGTAATCTGATTGGTTGATATTCGGTAGTGGGTGTGGCATATATGAATATTCAGCAGGACAAGGGTTACCATATCATGTGAATTGTCTGCACAGCAGCTGATCCACCTGTATTGTCAAGCCTTATTTCCTATGCAAAATCAGAAAGAAAAAAAAATATTTTGCAAATGCCATCTGCTAGTCTTGATCGGAATTCTAAGGGTTAATATTTACCCATTCAACCTTGAGTCTCTAAGTTACTCTTATAGCTTTTAGTTTGGTTTGCGCAGTATCCAAGTCAAATTTCATTCATAACCCAAACGGCAATGGCAGACCGTAAAAATTCTAAAAATTTGGACACCTTGAGGACTTAATGTAATTCTCCTAAAATCTTAACAATTTTGTTTCATGATCCAGCAAGGAGTCCAAAAGGTGCAAACAGAATGGCAAACTATGTAGACCTTAATCAGGAGCAGTCTGATCTGGGTCTGCACTGTTTATTTAGGCCTGTCTGTCCTGATACTTAGCTTAATTATGGTAATGTATTTCCAGATGATACATTTCTTTGTAAAAAGTTGGATCTACACTGTTTGCAAAAGTTTGTTGTGGTCTACAAAGCTGAAAAATGTTAATGCCAAACAAACTCATGAGTAAAGGGACCTTAAAAGTTTGGGGTTGGCAATCCTTCAAATACACATAGTATACCACGTTTTCCCCAAATATTTGGATACCTCAACTCCTTACCATACTTGTTCTAAAATTTGAAATACATATAGTGCAATATACTAACCCATGTTTTGTCTAAAAACAGCTGGATGAGTGGCAAACAAAGTAGGCTCTGACAAGACGCCGCATTCTGCATCAAGTCTCAGCTCTTAGTCCAAGGCCTTCTTTAGGCCTACACTACATGTTTGCTGCCAGGAAAGATTGTTGAAACTGCTACACTGTTCATCTTTGCAATAAGTAATTTAAATAGCTTTTACATGCCTGTCTTTTATGAGCAAACTTTTGCAAACAGAGTAGATCCTGATTAGATAGCTTTTTCAGAAGCCTTAGATGGCTTCTTCAGTAGCCATTTCATCTGGATCTACTTTGTTTGTAAAGGTAGGGGCTGTCGTGATTCAGTAGGAGAAGGGTGAAGGTTGCAAGCTTAGCTTTGCTAACATTGCTTTCATTTTAATATATGTGAAGATGTTTTAGAGTGATTTGTAATGTATTTACAGGTGACAGAACTGGGCCGTATTGCAAGTCATTTCTACCTGACCCATGAGACAATAGCTACCTATAATCAGCTGCTGAAACCTACACTGAGTGAGATAGAACTCTTCAGAGTTTTCTCACTTTCTTCAGAGTTCAAGTACATTGCTGTGAGAGAGGTGAGTGGCCATGAAGTAGTATGATATTATACCTTTAAGAGGCTTCTGTGTGGCAGTTTAGGGTGCTGACTTATTATTATTAAGCAACTCATTATTTTTACACCTCACCTGGACCTGGACAAATAGATTGAGCTGCTTGGTGCTTCCGCGCAGAGCTGAAACCAGCCAACTTTTGAGTACTGGTAAACCTCTTAAAAGATGTACCTGCCCAGGAAAAGTGATGCAAGTTAGACCGTCCCTTATACCCTAGCTGTTTGGGCGGTAGGGCTTGAGATAGCATTTCATCTCAATGTTTGGAAAAAGTCCAATAAAATCAGAGGCAACGTCTCAAGAATGTCCTAAATAGTGTTGACAGTGGAGTCAAACCTCAACACAATCAAACAAAATCACTTTTATTCAGCCCATAGTTTTAAAAATATCAGAAAGGGCTATCGGACGAGGCAAAGATGACCTGTATACACCACAAACTCTTTATAACACTGTTAATGGGGTCCAAAGCAGAAACCGTGTTGGTTAAGCAACCATGTTATTTCCAAACAAAAATGTATAGATTATATAGAAAAATGACCATTAAAGGTCATTTTTCGATATAATCTATATATTTTTGGGATCCATCTTGAAACTGTCTTATATCCAAAACTGTGTTATTAAGAACAGTGTTATAATGAGGTGGTGGTGTATTTAATATCTGGGCGTCCAGCTTATATTAGCTTACAGTTGGGGTAGGTCTCCTGTGCTTACAGCAGGCATTGACTGGAAATTCTTTAACAAGAAAATCAGGCCAATAGACAGTAGCATTGCAATTTTCAGTAAAGATGAATGAATAAGCCTGACTAAAATTTCCTAAGTGTTTACAAGGGGACTTTTGTTCCTGTCCCTTTGCTTTCCCTTAAAATGATCCCCTCCAAAGTAGGAGTGCACTCTCAAAGAATAGACTTTGCTCCTGAGTTTCAAAATTAGTTCTTTCCACTAAGACCAAAACCTTGTTGATGAAGGAGACAAAAGCATTGCTTCCCTTGAAAGTGCATTCATTCACCTTCAGGAGAATGTATACACCTGGCAGATTTTTTCCACCATTTGTCAAAAGGAGACAACTTTCAGGAATTCCTGTTTGCTCTTCTGTAAACTCAGCCCCACTGAAATAGGGGTCTATTCTTGAAGAAAAGAATTCCTCTGGAGCAAATTCTTTCCTTTAAAAGTAGACCCCTGATGGTCCCCAGTAGCCTAATGGGAAAGAGCACTGACTCATTTCTCACTTCTGTGGGTTCGAGCCTTCCTTGGGTCACATGTGAGACGCCAATTCTGCAACAAAGGTCAGGCGTTTTTTTCTCAGTTTACTCCGGAATTCACCCACATCATTAATAATCGACTCAAGATGTGAAATAATCTTTAAAGGGCCGTAAACACCCCCCCCCCCCCCCCCCCCCAAAAAAAAAAAAGAGTAGACCCTTATTGACATCGAGACAGAAATACTCTCGCAAAGTTGAAATACTCTCATATTCAGTTCATTCCCTTCAAGCAAGGCTTGAGTCTGTAATATTCTTTTCCAGGAAGAGAAGCTAGAGCTGTTGAAACTATTGGAGAGAGTTCCTATTCCAATTAAAGAAAGTATAGAGGAACCAAGTGCCAAAGTGAATGTACTCCTACAGTCGTACATTTCCCAGTTGAAGTTAGAAGGGTTTGCCCTGATGGCAGACATGGTGTATGTGACCCAGTCTGCTGGAAGGTTGATGAGGGCCATATTTGAGATAGTTCTTCACAGAGGATGGGCACAGCTGGCAGATAAGGCTCTGGCACTTTGTAAGATGGTGGATAAGAGAATGTAAGTACTTCTATTAACCCATTGCATGTGGGAAACCCCTAAAGGGGTACCTTGGCAAATAGTGTAGACCCAGACAGATGCTGCAGAACGCGGTGTCAGGTCAGGGCCTGCACTATTTGCTAAAAGAATTTTCCGTCAAAAATAGAATAAAAACGAAAACATAGGCCTGACACCCTTTATATGACAAATGGACTTGTCCAACATATACCAATGGAAGAGTCCACTAGTATACAATGGGTTAAGATTGGTGGGCCTACCTCAAAATGTCATGCCTCTAATTTAATATACCACCCTTCTAACAAGGTTTGCTTTAAACTCATTTTAACCCATTCAGTCCTGAATGGAATATTTTGCTTTCTATATAGCAGGAATCTATTTAGAAATTTTTGTTATGTTGAGAAATTTATTTACAGAAGTGCTGATCTTTTTGCAGACCCTGACCAGATGCTGCATTTTGCAGTGTCTGGTCTGGGTCTTGTTTGTTTAACTTAACCAGTGTCTTGTATAGGGGTTTTGAGCCAGTTAAAGAAAACAATTTGTTTGCAGATTGAATCCCCCCTCCCCTATTGCAAAAAGAGTAAAAATACCAGTAGTGTATGACTTTGATGTTAAAGTGGTTTCCGTTTGAAAAATGGAGGCATAATATTTCAGATGTATCTACTTGGACTAATATATGCTGGATATCAAAAGAATTATGTTTTGTTCTCGGGTTAAAAAGGTGGACACATGACCTTCATTATCACTGTAGAAAGAAATAAAATAATTTCAGTAGTTTTGTTACTAGAAAGTGTTTAGAAAATGTTGAAATGCATTGAAGTAAGCAGGAACATCATTAGTGCCTAATACTTTTGACATGAGACTGTATTATACAACAGATTAATCCTTATCTTGCTGTTCACGACAACTCCTATCTTTGCAAACAGTGTCGATCCAGATCAGATGGCTTCTGAAGAAGCCATCTGATCAGGATCTACACTGTTTGTAATTCAGTTTGTGAATTTGAACGACCTCATTATATCATGTAATCTGATTGGCTGAAAATCAAAAATGGATGTGGCTAAGTTATATATTCAGCAGGTTAAGAGTTAAAAAATTATATTGAATGCTAGTAGAGTACATGTAGCTATTACTCAGTAATTTATGAAAAATGTAATGATTTCTTATCTTGCTGAGACTGCAACTGGTGTTTTGCAGGTGGCAGTCAATGACACCACTCCGTCAGTTCAAGAAAATTCATGAAGAAGTGGTGAAGAAGATTGAGAAGAAAAATCTTCCATTTGAACGTCTGTATGACCTGAACCATAACGAGATCGGCGAACTGATCCGTATGCCAAAGCAGGGAAAGACAATTCACAAGTTTATTCACCAGTTTCCAAAGCTAGAGTTGTCTGTCCACATTCAGCCCATCACAAGGTCAACTTTGAGGGTGGAGTTGACTATAACGCCGGACTTTCAGTGGGAAGAAAAAATACATGGGAACTCGGAGGCATTCTGGATTCTGGTGGAAGATGTTGACAGCGAAGTGATCCTGCATCATGAATATTTCCTTCTCAAAGAGTAAGTACAGTAAAATTCCTATATTAAGACCTCGCCCCCCCCCCCCCCCCCCCATCGGGGCTTGAAGAAATAGATTGGGCTGCATGGTGCTTCTACGCAAAGCTGAATCTGACCACACACGAGTACTGTAAACCGCTTAGAAGGACTAAGCCTGCCCAGGCAAAGCGGTCCAATGCATATAAGCCTTCTGGTTTCATTGGGCGGCCGGACTTGAGATGTCATTTCATCTCGATGTTGGGTAAAAGTCCCACAAAATTGGAAGCAACATCTCCAAAATGACCTAACTGTGTTATAGCCAAACAAAAATGTATAGATTATATAGAAAATTGACCATTTATGGTCATATTTCTATATAATATATACATTTTTGGGATCCATCATGAAACATGTTTCCAAAACCATGTCATAACAAACAATGTTATAATGAGATTGTGGTCTATAATGTATTCATTCACTTCATAAAGTGCATGACATTGTAGATCCTGATCAGATGATTTCTGAAAAAGGCATGCCATCTGATTTGGCTCTACACTGTTTGAATCTGGTGTGTTCAGCAGAATAAGGGTTAACTTTACATTTGACAATGGCTTCAAACATATATACCCGTTGATATTATTAAAGGTTTTCATAATAACTTGTCCACAGTGGACAATAACAGTTTCTACAGACATGTAAATGAAAATGATAGATGGTACACTACATTTTAGTGGTACACTACCTTTTCCTATTCCTTCGGTTTTCAAGTTTATCAAGTTTTGCCAGGATAATTTTCATTAGGGCTGGCTATTTGGAGCTGAAAAGATAATCGATTATCAGTCCTGTCATTGCGATCGAAAATCGATTAGTAATCTCTAAGGTTTTTGTCATGATTTTACCTGTCTGACTTTCTGTCTGAGCATGACTCTTACCATATGTTGCACTTTACCATATGTGTATTTGAACAGACAGACCTGAGCAAACAGTGTAGACCCAGATGAGACGCCGCATAATGCGGCGTCTCATCAGGGTCTGCACTGTTTGCCACACATCCAGCTATTTTAGGCATGACTTTGGGTAGTAAATTGTACCCATCAAGTAATCGATTAAAAGCAAATCAGAAATGATGATCATTTTTGTGGAATTTATCGATTGATCAATCGATTATACGATTAATCGTGTCAGCCTTAATTTTCATTCTTCATGAATACACCGGCTAGGATGGAAAGACTGCTGATTGATTGCTCCTATCTCTTTTACAGAGGGCCCTTGTTATAACAACAGTATTTGTTTCCTTCATTTTTGCCATTGTAAAGAATCTGCCATTACAAACAATCCCGACAAGGAGTTGTAAAATTCATATCAAAGGCCTTATTTTCTCAGTTACTCCAAGCAACAAATGTTGTGGGCATTTGTTAGAATCGTTGACATTTGTTAGAATTGCCTTGCTGAGCGATTCTAACAAATGTACAAAACATTATTTTTTGACAGTAACATACAATATTCGTATATATCTCCATTAGCCCCTCCCATCTTGAGCTATGGGTCTGTTCCATTAAAATTTTTGTTGTAACAAGTTTTGTCATTATGTAATATGTCAGTATAAAGAGGGTAATCTGTACCTGGAAATTCTATATTTATCTTGCTGTTACCCACATCAGATAACAAATGCATAGATTTATCTTCAACACTGGAAGTGACATTCCAGTTCATTTTTTTTTTGACTTTTGCAATAGAATGCCAAGACCAATTTCCAGGTTTTGAAGAAAAAAGTAACTGGTGTAGTTTTACAATGCCCACACTATATTTCTGAAATGTGGTTAAGTCTCAGAAGTTACAACTGATTTTTTCATTACAGCAAATTTGCCCAGGATGACCATACAGTGAAATTCTTTGTGCCAGTGTTTGAACCCCTCCCACCCCAGTACTTTATCAGAGTCATCTCAGACAGATGGATAGGTGAGTTACGTTTTAATCTTTACCTGGGCTAATTCAGCAGAATGATGACAAGTTGTTGATATTTTTCTTCTTTTTTTCTGAAAATAGGACTTGACATATCATGCAAATTGTCTCCACAGGAGACAATTTGCATGAAATGTCAAATCCTGTTTTCTGGGGAAAATATTTCAAAATGTCATCTGCTGAGAAATATCCAGCATGCAGAGCATTAAAATAACAGATGATAAAGATGGTCCTTATAATAGTTGTAACCCCCAGGTACAAGGCTTAATTACTGGTGTTCTTAGTTCAGGGAGAAGATGTGTTCCTTCAAGTCCAGTATGTGATATATTACCATGTCAAGATCTGTTTGCTTTCGTTCACATGCAGGATGCCAAGTTCTGCAACAGAAGGTCAGGTGGTCTTTGTCCAGGCAGTCTGGGTTTTGCCAATCACTGATTAACACTTGGTTTAATATAAGCGGAATAATTTTAAAAGGGCCATTAAACCAAAATAAGAAAAATCTGTCCTTCATTTACTCAATATGAAAAATAAAAAAAAAATGTCTAACTTTGTTCAAAGCTTGTCACCAAGAATTTAAAATGCTTAACACCATTATTAGTTTAGATGTCCAACAAAACATAAGTAAGGGCTGGAGTGATTAGTTCTTTTAAAATACTGAATCTGTCTTTGTACATTTGGTTTTTTTTTTTTTTTCTCAGTTTCTAGAAAATAAAATGCCATTTCTACGAGTTTGAAAGGAAGTTTGAAATTAATATCATACTGTTTCCAGCCCTCTCATATTGGAACACAGAAATAAGTGTACTGCCTGTTGAGTCCACTGTAAAGCTGCTATTAGCTTGGAAAACAGAAGAGCCAAGCATCAGATAAAATTCCAAGCCTTTTTGGAGAAGTGAGAGGTGTTATTGCCATCTGCTAATGTTGGACAGACCATGATAAAGATTAATTGTACAAAGAGAAACAATTTCTGAAAATGTCAACAATTATTATAGAAAATTTATCTTCTTCTGTCAGATTGCCCTGTAGAAATAGATCGGCCTGCATGATGCTTCCATGTAGAGCTGAAACTGACCAAACATTCTAGTACTGGTCAACAGCTTGGAAGGTTGAAGCGTGCCCAGGCAAAGTGATGCAAGTTAGACTATCTCTTAAACCTAGCAGTTTCTTTGGGCAGTAGGACTTGAGGTGTCATTTCATCTCATTGCCAGGTTAAAGTCCCACAATATCAGATGCAATGTCTCCAAAATGACCTGTATAGTGTTGAAGAGGACACAAAACCTCAACACAAACAAAACTGTCAGATTTAATGATTTGTTTTGTTTGTTTGTTTGTTTGTATTGGAGTTTAACGACCCAGTCAACGCTATTTAGGACATTTTTGGGCCATCAGTTTACCTATCAACACTTTTCCAGGGCAGCCTTATACGTAAGCGGTTAACCAGTACAGTGCACATTCTTTTGCCAGAAACTGTCAACTGCCCTTCTTGAATCAGCGGAAGGGAGAGAATGACCATAGAAAAAATTTCATGATCAATCTCCACAAAAGAATGTTGCCGACCTAATGTTTTGTTTATTATTCACTACAATTGTGTTATTTCTAGGTGCCGAGACACAACTGCCAGTCTCATTCCGTCACCTGATTCTACCAGAGAAGTACCCACCACCCACAGAACTGTTGGATCTCCAGCCTTTGCCTGTATCAGCTCTCAGGAATCCTGGGTTTGAATCCCTCTACAGCGACAAGTTCCCATTCTTCAATCCTATTCAGACACAAGGTAATTACCGTAATGATCCTAAGTATTGAGACAGCTAGGCCAAAGCAAACAGTGGGGACCCAGATCAGACTGCTCCTGAAGGAGCAGTCTGATCAGGGTCTCCACTGTTTGTCATTCCGACTGCACCTTTTGGACTCCTTGGTGGGTAATGAAATAAATTTGTTTAAATTTTATGAGAATTATAGCAAGTCCTCATGTATCTAAATTTTTAGGACTTTTACGGTACTCATAGCTCCAGATTAAAAGCGTACTGAGGATAATTTGGAGATAATTTTTCTTATTTCTCCATCAAAACATACGTTTAGTTGTTGGAATCGCCTCATTGAGGTGATTTTTAGCAACTACCCATAACATTGTTTCTAACAAGAAATAGCCAGCCTCAGTAGCTCAGTCAGATGCACGTCTGACTGGTGATCAGGAAGCTGGTTCGATACCTACTGGGGTTGGCAACATTCTTTCGTGGAGATTGATCATGAAATCTTTTCTGCGATCATTCTCTCCCTTCCGCAGATTCAAGAAGGGCAATGGTCAGTTTCTGGCGAAAGAATGTACGCTGTACTGGTTAACTGCTTACATATAAGCCTTCCCAGGTAAAGTGTGAATAGGTAAACTATCCAGCTAAAAATGACCTAAATAGTGTTGACTGGGCCATTAAACTCCAAATCAAACAAAAATCTAACAAGAAATAAGGAAGATTATCCATTAATTACCTTCATTAATCCTCTTTATCTGGAGATAACGTTATTTACTGTCATTTATTGCTGAGATGAAAGATTTTTACACCCCAGATTTTAAAAATTGTTTCATATGATTTACACTATTTCTTAGCATTATACCTATACATGTGTAACTATACTTGTGGAACTCACTGGTGGGGTTGGATTAGTATTTTACCATGTGTCTTTAGTATTCAGCCACACAAAAATGATTTTAAAATGATATTACAGTGTAGAATACAGTCGAACTTCAATGGATAGAAAATCTTTGGGACCACAAAAATCTGTTTGAGACAGTTGTAGTTTGAGCCACTGAGGGCTACTGCCAGGAAGCCTTACAGGGATAATTATCGACTTGTTATCGGTGTTCTATGATATAAATGTATATTGTGTGTACTCATTAGAATCGCCTCATTGAGGCGATTCTAATGAGTACACAGCATACATTTGCAGGATAAAAGATATATGAGTACACAGCATACATTTGCAGAATAAAAGAAGAACATATTCTAAATTTCCCCTCACTACTTCTTTTGTAGAGAAATTCCTTTGGGACTCAAGAACGGGTTTGTCTCAGCCATAGTAAATGAGACATGGGTTTTCGAGCCAGGGAAGTTCTACTGAATGTATAATAATTTTCTCGTTATGATACCTGTATACATGTAACTCTACTTGTCAAAATCATTTATGGGGTTGGATTAGTATTTCACCAAGGGTGTGAAAACCAGAGGTTTTGTTGAGATATTGGAATATTTTTAAATGTTTATGATATAAACGTATTGCTTACATGCAGAGGTCGAAAGCTTATCCGGTTTCTATAGATGTAAACTATGCATCTTTTATGAAAATTTGAAAATGACAGTCTTTTTCCAATTTATACCAGAAATATTGTGGACATATATAGAATTGTCATTTTGATAAAAATTGTCAGCATTCTATTCCAATTTTAAGATGTAATTGACACAATATTTTCAAATCTGTGACTACCGTATTTTAATATTTAATGTGAGATTGGCGCGAAAAAAAATACAGTTTGTTTGTTTAACACACACCAATTTTGGGCCAAATGTCTCGGCAGAAAAAAGTTGGATAGGACAAACTATATCATTTTACAAATGGTCATCCGTCTGTCCTAATATGTGGTTTGGAAAAATATGCAAGAGCTTGCTAGTTATCCTAACCTATTGTCGATCTGACTTGTATTCTCTGAAGTCAAGTTGCCATTGCATTGGATTTTATGATGGCAAAGGCTTCGTCAGATCATTGGAAAATTTTTGGAAGTTAGGAGTTCTAGTGCATTATGCACACCCAATTTTGATCCCATATTTTTGTCCCCGCCATTCGAAGAATGGTGGAAAGGGCATATAGTGTTACCTCTGTCCACCCATCCATACGCGCACTTTTTCGAGATTGTATTAGCAATTTGCATTTGCAAGTTTTTCATCCGTGTCACAACAACGATGGGCCAGTTGTTCAAAGCATTGTTACCTTAACGAGCTCGTTAGCAGTCAAATTATTAACTGTTCCAGCAAGAACAATGTCTAAAATTTTGGTATTTATGCTGAAAAAATGTGAGCAGCTTTTGCATCCGCAAAAGCTGCTCACATTTTTTCAGCAAAAATATTAGCATATTTGCCATATTTAATGATCAATTTTTAACGATACGTTAATTTACTACGATGTCGTTAGTTTTGAACAACTGGCCCCAGGCGGGGGCATTTGTGTCCCTTGGACATGTTTTTAGTCCAGAAAAAAGTGCACATAAAACACTGCATAATACGGTAGATTGTTTGTATTTCAGTATTCAATGCCATATACAACAGTGACGACAATGTGTTTGTTGGGGCACCAACAGGGAGTGGGAAGACAATCTGTGCTGAGTTTGCTGTTCTCAGAATGTTCTCACAGAATGCTGAGGGGAGATGTGTCTTTGTTACCCCGCTGGAGCCTCTTGCTCAACAGGTACACAATACAAACTTTTTACGTTACATGAAATATAGATAAAAATAAGAAGCCACTCAATTTTCAATGTAAATCTCAGATCAAATTGTTGTTCATTAATTGATGCTGATACTCCTGATACTCTCAGATCATAATGGTAGGTGCAGGAAAAGAACAGATGCATCTAAAAAGTTATGGTATCTTTGTAACCTTCATTAAGCAGCCACCTTAGGAAATCTCCAAAGTTGGCTAGTTAAGGGAAGTGGTTGTTCAGGGAACTGTGTAAGATGACGTTTGAATTGATGTAGACAGACAAAAGCCAGTGATTACTGAAGACAGCTCTACATGGATATACAAAATGAAAAGAAAGATGATGGAGAGGCCCTCTCCATCATTTATATTTTTTTAGCTCACCTGTCACGTAGTGACGAGGTGAGCTTTTGGGATCACTTTTTGTCCGTCGTCCGTCGTGCGTGTGTGCGTCAGTGCGTGTGTGTGTGCGTAAACTTTTTCTTGAAATGACATCTCCTCCTAAACCACTGATTGGATTTTAAACCAAACTTCACAGGAATGATCCTTAGGTAGTCCCCTTTCAAAGTTGTTCAAATTGTTCCGGTCCATTGCACATCTAGGTCACAGGAGCTAAAAATAGAATTTTAAAATGAAAACTTTAAAAATCTTCTTCTCTGAAACCGCAAGGCCCAGGTCTTTGAAATTTGGTATGAAGCTTCATCTAGTGGACCTCTACCAAGATTGTTCAAATTATGGCCCTTGGGCCAGAAATGCCCCCGCCCTGGGGGCCTTTGGGTTTACATAGGCTTATTTAGGGAAAATCTTTAAAAATCTTCTTCTCTGAAACCACAAGGCCCAGGTCTTTGATATTTGGTGTGAAGCTTCACCTAGTGGACCTCTACCAAGTTTGTTAAAATTATAGCCCTAGGGCCAAAAATGCCCCCGCCCTGGGGGCCTGGCTTATACAGGGAAAATCTTTAAAAATCTTCTTCTTTGAAACAGAAAGGCCCAGGTCTTCGATATTTTGTGTGAAGCTTCATCTAGTGGACCTCTACCAAGGTTGTTCAAATTATTGCCCTTGGGCCAGAAATGCCCCCGCCCCGGGGGCCTTTGGGTTTACATAGGCTTACATAGGGAAAATCTTTAAAAATCTTCTTCTCTGAAACCATAAGGCCCAGGTCTTTGATATTTGGTGTGAAGCTTCACCTAGTGAACCTCTACCAAGATTGTTCAAATTATAGTGCTAGGGCCAAAAATGCCCCCGCCCTTGGGGCCTTTGGTTTTACATAGGCTTATACAGGGAAAATCTTTAAAAAACATTCTTCTCTGAAACCACAAGGCTCAGATCTTTGATATTTGGTGTTGAGCTTTATCTAGTGGACCTCTACCAAGATTGTTCAAATTATAGCCCTGGGGCCAAAAATGCCCCCGCCCCGAGGGCCTTTGGTTTTACATAGGCTTATACAGGGAAAATCTTTAAAAATTTTCTTCTCAGAAACCGAAAGGCCCAGGTTTTCGATATTTGGTATGAAGCTTCATCTAGTGGACCTCTACCAAGATTGTTCAAATTATGGCCCTTGGACCAGAAATGCCCCTGCTCAGGGGCCTTTGGGCTTACATAGGCTTATATAGGGAAAATCTTTAAAAATCTTCTTCTCTAGAACCACAAGGCCCAGGTCTTTGATATTTGGTGTGAAGCTTCACCTAGTGGACCTCTACCAAGATTGTTCAAATTATAGCCCTAGGCCCAAAAATGCCCCCGCCCCGGGGCCTTTGGTTTTACATAGGCTTATACAGGAAAAATCTTTAAAAATCTTCCCTGAAACTGCAAGGCTCAGATCTTTGATATTTGGGGTGAAGCTTCAGCTAGTGGATGTCTACCAAGATTGTTCAAATTATAGCTCCGGGGCTAAAAATGCCCCCGCCCCGGGGGCCTTTGGTTTTACATAGGCTTGTACAGGGAAAATCTTTAAAAATCTTCATCTCTGAAACCACAAGGCTCAGGTCTTTGATATTTGGTATGAAGCTTCACCTAGTATAGCCCTTGGGCCAAGAATGTACTAGAGACACTGATTCTCAGGTGAGCGACTCAGGGCCCTCTGGGCCCTCTTGTTTTTAGTTTCTTACATATTACATTTTATTTATGCATATCTTTCACAGTGTTAATATCCATGATAAATAAACACTCATATCCTTACATCCAGAATTTGGCTACTGAGTTATCTCTGGCTGTTAAATAGAGGGAATTTAGATTTTATAAAGTGGCTGCTGGTTTGAGGAGAGATGTGGCTGCTCATCAGAGGTTAAATATATAGTGAAATGCTTTAGGGGAATAATTGTGACGGATGAAGAGAGGTGGCTGTTAAACAGGTGGCCATTAGTGAAGGTTTTACAGTATTGGGAGAAAATCTTCTTGAAAGAATTTTCTGCTTTTGCAATTGAACTCATTTCCACGGAAGGGTACTCCTAGGTAAGTGCTTCACACGTTGTGAAGGGAGCACATGTGCTAAAAGGGAAGAATTTGCTCCATCTGGTAGCAAATCCTTCCTTTAAGACCAGCCTCCTATGAAAAGAGATGCAAATACTTTCAAAGCAAGTGATCTCCCTTGAGCAAGAGTGGCTTCATTTAGAAAAGGGGCACAGTCTCTTGGAGATTTTGACCATTTAAATGTATTTCTGGTGTCATTACAGATGTACACAGACTGGCATAACAAGTTTGGTCAGCAGTTGGGGAAGAAGGTTGTTTTACTGACAGGGGAGACAGGCACAGATCTTAAACTACTTGCAAAGGTAATTTTCAACCGAACATTAGGCAGAATTAACCCTTATCTTGCTGAATATTCATTTAAGCCACACCCATTTCTGTCTATCAACCAATCAGATTACTTGATGTAATTAATTGCTACAAATTCATAAACTGAATGCTAAACAGTGTAGATCCTGATCAGATGGCTTCTTCAGAAGCCATCTGATCTGGATCTACACTGTTTGAAAAGATAGAGGTTGTCGTGAACAGCAAGATAAGGGTTAATTACTCTGATTTTAAGGACACAAAGGGCAGCAGCTGTAATTTGTCTGAAATTTAACCCGAAAGATCCCAATCACAACAATTGTTGTCTGCTTTGTTGTTTGCTGGTTACTGTGAAAGTCTAGTTACTATAAACAGTATGGACCCAGATGCTCCTGATCAGGACCCACACTGTTTGCCTGTATACAAAAACATGTTTGAAAAGTTGGCAAGAAGATGAAGCAGACGGCTTAATCAGACGACATTTTCAGATGCAGTTTTTCTTGGTGTCTTAAGGGTTAAGTTAAATTTGGCTATCTTGAGGTGTGTAAGAAATGAAGTTCAAATGATTGACATGCATACGTTGTGGACCGATCAGGCTGCACCTTCTGTCTCAGCACTTGAATAACAGATGTATTTGGAATAACAGATGTATTTGAGAGAATCTCTGGCAGAATTCTATTGAATGTAGCGAGAGAGAGAGAGTGTTTTGCCAGAGGTAAACAGAGTAGAAATAGGGCCTAGGGTGAGGGTCCTGCTGACTAAGACAGGTGTTGCGAAGGAGAATTGGGTCATATTCAGGGGAGAAAACTCTTGAGTATCGTACAGCACCGGGATAGATTACAGTTGGGCAATACCTGCTTTTCTTAAAAGCAGGTAGGGTAGAGGGGAACTGTTTTTAGCTCACCTGCCACGTAGTGACAAGGTGAGCTTTTGTGATCACATTTCGTCCGTCATCTGTGCGTGCGTGCGTGCATGCGTAAACATTTTCTTGTCTGCACGATAGCATCTTCATTTATGATTTGATTTTAACCAGACTTGCACACAACTTGTACCACCATGAGATCTGGGTTCCTTTCTTGAACCAGCCATATCCAATCATGTGTTATGGAGTTACGGCCCCTGAAAGGGCAAAAATTGCCTATTTTGGTCTTGTCCGCACGATAGCATCTTCATTTATGATTTGATTTTAACCAGATTTGCACACAACTTGTACCACCATGAGATCTAGTTTCCTTTCTTGAACCAGCCATATCCCATCATGTGTGACGGAGTTACGGCCCCTGAAAGGACAGAAATTGCCTATTTTGGACTTGTCCGCACGATAGCATCTGAATTTATGATTTGATTTTAACCAGACTTGCACACAACTTGAACCACCATGAGATGTGGGTTCCTTTCTTGAACCAGCCATATCGCATCATGCGTTACGGAGTTACGGCCCCTGAAAGGGCAAAAATTGCCTATTTTGGTTTTGTCCGCACGATAGCATCTTCATTTATGATTTGATTTTAACCAGACTTGCACACAACTTGTACCACTATGAGATCTAGGTTCCTTTCTTGAACCAGCCATATCCCATCATGTGTTATGGAGTTACGGCCCCCGAAAGGGCAAAAATTGCCTATTTTGGTCTTGTCCGCATGATAGAATCTTCATTTATGATTTGATTTTAACCAGATTTGCACACAACTTGTACCACCATGAGATCTAGGTTCCTTTCTTGAACCAACCATATCCCATATCATGTGTTTCGGAGTTACGGCCCCTGAAAGGGCAAAAATTGCCTATTTTGATCTTGTCTGCATGATAGCTGTTTCATTTATGATTTGATTTTAACTAAACTTGCACACATTTTGTACCACCACAAAATATCTCGGTCAAGTTTGAATATGGGTCATGTGTCAAAAAGTAGGTCAGATCAGAAAAAAAACCTTGTGAAGACACTAGAGGCCACAGTTTTGGTCCGATCATCATCAAACTTGCCCAGAATGATCATCTTGACAATATCTCAGTCAAGTTCGAATATGGATGTTGTCGGGTCAAAATGTAGGTCAGTAGGTCAAATCATAGAAAAACCTTCTGAACACACTAGAGGCCACAATTTATGTCCAAACATCATCAAACTTGCTCAGAAGGATCATCTTGGTAATATCTTGGTCACGTTCGAATATGGGTCATGTCAGGTCAAAAAGTAGGACACTAGGTAAAATCATAGAAAAACCTTGTGAACACACTAGAGGCCACAGTTTTGGTCCAATCATCATCAAACTTGCCCAGAATGATCATCTTGACAATATCTTGGTCACGTTCGAATATGGGTCATGGCAGGTCAAAAAGTAGGTCAGTAGGTCAAATCAGAGAAAAACCTTGTGAACACACTAGAGGCCACAGTTTTGGTCCAATCATCATCAAACTTGCTCAGAACGACAGTCTTGACAATATCTCGGTCAAGTTCGAATATGGGTTATGTCAGGCAAAAAGTAGGTCAGTAGGTCAAATAATACAGAGCGTCAAGTTACCTATATTTACCTATATTTTCCTATATTTCAGGCCTTTACCTATAATAACCTATAAAATCCTATATTTTACCAAAATACCTATAAATACCTATAATTTGGAATTTTTGGTAAGCAAGGAATTCAAAGTTTCTAAAAAAATCTTTGGCAGTAGAAGTTTTCTATAATATTTGAGCTTAATAAGCTGTTTCCTTTTAGGAATTTGTATTCCTTTTTGGTGTAGTGACCCAGTCAGCCCAACTTTTGGAAAGCTTTAGCTAGTGGAAATTCTGCTATTTTTTTCTAATTTGAAATGTTCCATTTTGATATTGTTTTTACTATTGTTTCTTCATGAATATTAAACAAGTTTTGCGTTTTTTTATTTTTAGCAGGCGAGCTATTGTGATTAGTCACTGTCCGCCGTCCTTTAAATGACATCTCCTAAACCCTTGAATAGATTTTGACCAAACTTGACAAAAATCATCCTTGGGTGGTCTTCTCTCAAAGTTGTTCAACAAATTTCAGTCCATGCTGAATTCTCACAGGCCCTTATGAAATTAAATAAAAGTATTTCTGCCGTTATATTGTGACAGGATTCTGACATGAAACCTGTATGAAAAATTTTCAAATAGAATTTCCACAAAGAATTTTCACTTAAATTATGTCTTCGAGACCGGATTCAGGTGGGAATCAGTGTGGAAAAGCTTGTGAAATATTTAAATTAGCAGGAAAATTGATGCAGGAATCCTGTAGAAAAAACAGACAGGATCCCTGTATAAATTACTGACAGGATTCCTTCATGGTTCCTGCAGGATTCCTGAATGAATTATTGGCAGGATTTCTGCCTGAGCTAGTGACAGTATTACTGTCTGTATATGCCTGCAGGATGCCTGCTAATTTAAATATTTGGTCCAGTTTCATTAACATAACACAATCATCTTAACATACACTGTAAAAATTTTAAGTTTTTATTTTGTTTGATTTGAGGTTTAACGTCCCCGTCAACACTGTAAAGGTCATTTTTGAGACGTTGCTTCCAATTTTGTGGGACTTTTACCCGACATGAGTTTTTACCTATACACAATAAGGAAGGAATATTTTGTTTGATTTTAGGTTTAACGTCCCCGTCAACACTGTAAAGGTCATTTTGGAGACCTTGCTTCCAGTTTTGTGGGACTTTTACCCGATATTGAGATGAAATGACATCTCAAGCCCTGTTGCCCAATGAAACCAATAGGGTTTATTGGCATGGACGGTCCGCCTCGCACCGCGGTTCCTTGACAGGCTTAGATCCTCTAACGGTTTACCATACTAGTGTGCGGGCCGGATTCAGCTCTGCATGGAAGCATCATGCAGCCCATATATTTCTACAAGCCCCTGTGGGCGGGTGCAAGGAAGGAATATACTTGTGATGGAAAAGAACATACAAAAACCTTGCATGCTACAGTTACATGTAACTCTTGAATTTGAATCCTTGGATTTCCAAAGATTCATTGTGATCTAATAATTTCAGTCTGCAAACACATATATAAATATGTGGGTGGGGTGCAATCATTGCAGTTCGCAAACATAAAACTTTTGACACCCCACTAGTTAAGTATTTAATCAATTTAAAACACTGTTAATCTGAAATACTAAAATGAAACTCACAAGTGTCTTCCAAAATATAGTTGCAAATCCTTAGAACAGCTTTATACTTGTAAAGTTGTAAAGCAACACACAAAGCTAGCCATCATCCCTGATGCCTTTGAATGTGTTATAGGAGTGCTCCCGCCAAACTATTGTGTTTCAGGAAGTGGTTCTGCTCTGTTTTCATGCCAGACTTTTAAACAGAAATTTGGTTAACATTTTCATGCAGAATTTCTGTTAAGATGTGGCCATTTTCCTTGTGGAATCTGTAACCAAATTCCGTGGACAGTAAAAAAGGATTCCACCATGATTTCTGTTACTGTCAACAAAGACTCCATGTGAAATCATGCCTGAATTTTTTTCGGGTGGTTGCCACGGCAAACAAATAGGGGAAAATAAGAAAAAAACCTTTAAAAAATCTTCTTGTCTGAAACCAGAAGGCCCAGGTCTGTGATATTTGGTATGAAGCTCCATCAATCCAAGATTGTTCAAATGAAAGCCCTAGGGCCAAAACTGGCACTGCCCCAGGGCCCACTGGTTTTACGTAGGCTTATATAGGGAAAACCTGAGACCAGGCTCAGTTCTTTGATATTTGGTATGATGCTTTGTATAGTGGACCTTGACCAAGATTGTGCAAATTATAGCCCTGGGGCCAAAAATGGGCCCTCCACGGGGCCTACTTCTTACACTTTGGATCATGTGAGCAATCCAGGGCCACCAAAGCCCTCTTGTTTTGATTCTG
Organism: Lucinisca nassula; assembly: GCA_963580285.1. Taxonomy (NCBI): domain Eukaryota; kingdom Metazoa; phylum Mollusca; class Bivalvia; order Lucinida; family Lucinidae; genus Lucinisca; species Lucinisca nassula. Next base: position 170,924,663 of record OY757010.1, read on the forward strand.
CCTGAATTGTCAGATAGACACAGTTGGGTTTTGTCATCTCTTGTTCCAAGAAATAGATACCGTGGTTATCAGATGATATTTAAGTAGATCACTCAGTTCTGTATAAAACATACATTGAGGGCATTCATTAGAATCATCTACTAAGGACTGATTTTTATGGAGATTTATTAAAGATTTTTTCCTTAATTATTACCAGCTGACTACCTTATCTATTTCTATATGTTGTATTATTAATAAAAGAGAGAGCTGGTAGGTGGTGGTGGTGGAAAAAAGTACAAATCTGGCTTTTTTTTTCTTCAGTGTAGGCAGCCTATAATATCCTATATTTCTGGTCGCTAGATACCTATATTTCTGGACCTAACCTATATTTTTGACTCCAAATATCACTTGACGCCCTGATAATAGAAAAACCTTCTGAACATACTAGAAGCCACAGTTTAGGTCCGATCATCATCAAACATGCCCAGAATGATCATCTTGACAATATCTGAGTCAAGTTCGAATATGGGTGTTGTCCGGTCAAAAAGTAGGTCAGTAAGTAAAATCATAGAAAAACCTTCTGAACTCACTAGAGGTCACAGGTTTGGCCCAATCATCATCAAACTTGCTCAGAATGATCATCTTGACAATATCTGGGTCAAGTTCGAATATGGGTCATGTCAGGTCAAAAAGTAGGTCAGCAGGTCAAATAATAGAAAAACGTTTTGAACACTCTAAGAGGCCACAGTTTTAGTCAAATCATCATTAAACTTGCTCAGAATGATCATCTGGACAATATCTCTGTTAAGTTCAAATATGGGTCATGTCAAATCAAAAAGTAGATCAGTAGGTTATTTTGTCATAACTTTTGAACCGTTTGAGATAGAGCCTTCACATTTGGCATGTAGGTTCTTTGTGACAAGGGCTTCCCACTCACATAAAGGTTTGACCTATGACGTTGACCTGTGACCTACTTTATCATAACTTTTGAACCAAATGAGATAGAGCATTCATATATGGCATGTATGTTCCTTGTGACAAGGTTTTCTCAACCATTCAAAACTTTTGAGCCATGACCTTGACCTTTGACCTACTTTGTCATAACTTTTGAAGCATTTAAGATACAGCCTTCATATTTGGCATATAGGTTCCTTTATAGCAGTGAGTGTTTGAGTATAAGTCTCACCAACAGCTAAGGTCATACAGTGATGGGACCTCTGTTTAAAGACAAATCTGAAAGTCTGGAGAAGCCTGGGATTGATCCTGCTACCCCTGGTTTACAAGGCAAGTAGCATGGCCACTTCACCATGAAGGCTTCTAAACTTCATTGGAATGTTGTGTGGATGACCCTCTAGGAAAATAGCATAATGATTAACAAATGGTCACAAGAGCTAAAAATAGAAAAACATAGTAAATTTGCTTCAAATGTGAACTCCTTCTAAACCTTTGGGCCAATTGGATTTAAAACTTCACAGGAATGTTGCCTAGGTGACTCCCTACCAAAATAGTTAAAACTCATTCCACTCCAATGAATAAGATGGCTGCCAGAGCTAAAAATAAAAAAAAAATCTTCAAACAACAATTCCTTCTGTATGCTTGGGCCAATTTCATTCAAACTTTGAAGTAATGTTGCTTAGACGACCCTCTACCAAAAAGTCTAAAACAATCCCGCTCTGATGAACAAAATGGCCACTGGAGCTAAAAATAGAAAAATATTGTAAATTTGACTCAAATGTGAACCCCTCCTAAACCCTAAGGCCAATTTGATTCAAACTTCACAGGAATGTTGCCTAGGTTACTCCCTACCAAATAAGCTAAAATCACTCTGCTGATGAACAAGATGGCCACCATAGCTAAAAATAAAATGTACTCGAGACAGTGACACAGGTGAGGGAACCAGGGCCCTGTGGGCCCTCTTGTTATTTCTTCTCTTTCTTCACTTCCATTTATTTTCCTCTTTCATTCCTGCTTGTCTCTCTTGTCTCCTCTACTGTCTCTTTTCTCCCTTTCTCAGTGAGATGACACAAAATGACCCACAAGGGTTGCTGTGTAGTTAGCCCAACTTAACGAAAAAAAAAAAAAATATTTGTCCATCACCAAAAGGCAAATGGAAAAAGTTTGCTCAGAGCAGATGTTTTCCTTTATGATAAACCCCTTTCTCTGATAGTCTTAACCCTTATCCTGCTTCATTGTAATGCAGTTCAAGAATTAATGGAATACAATACAGTAGAACTTCGATGGCTCGAACACCGATGACTCGTTTACCATGGATGTGTCGAACCCATTCTTGAGCCCCTAGCGAAATCCTCCACATAATTAAGGAGATTTTAGTCTTTTATCTTCTTGCAAATGTATGCTGTGTGTACTCATTAGAATCGCCTCGATGAGGCGATTCTAATGAGTACACACAGCATACATATTCATTGTAGAACACTGAAAAGATGGCTAAAAGTATCTAGTTATGCCTCCTGACAGTAACCTCAGTGGCTCGAACTACCCCTTGTCTCGAACAGATTTTCGAGGCCCCAAAGGTGTTCGAGTTCGACTGAATATCAAGTAATTTGATAAGTTAGTAGTCAGAAAAGGTGTTGTCTAAATTAATTTATTCAGCAGGATAAGGATTAATGTTGGAAAAAACAAGCAAGAAACCAGAAAAGTTTTCTGTTTTGAAACATAGCTGAAAAAACACATCCATTCATCTTTGTACAGCTTAAGTTATGTGAATTTATAGATTTGCCAGCTCGTTGCAATATGGTAGTCCGTGAAGAATTTTTCTGGCTCAAGTAATTCTGCTTTATTTTCCAGGGTAACATTATCATCAGTACACCTGAGAAGTGGGATGTGTTGTCACGGCGATGGAAACAAAGAAAAAATGTACAGAATATCAACTTGTTTATAGTTGATGAACTACATCTCATTGGAGGAGAGGTTGGGGTAAGTTGTCATTCCTGAATATTGGTCATGGATGATAAATTCTGGGCCCAGTTATTCAAAGCATTGTTAGATTAACGAGCTCGTTAGTGGTGAAGTTGTTAACTGTTCTAGCAAGTACAATATCTAATACAGTCGACTCTTTATCTCAAACTCCAGAGGATTGGAATATTTGGTTAAGATAATAGTAGTTTGAGATAAAAGCAGTTGAAAACTAAGTAACATATGAGCCGCGCCAAGCGAATTTGTGTCTTCGAGCATTCCGTCATGACAAATTTTAACTGCGCATGCCCAGCCATTCAGAGGGGCCAGGGATATGGCTTTCTGTCTGAAGGTTCCTCTTGATTCACTGCTTGTATGAGCGAGCAGCGAAAGTTCTGGCGAGACTGCCCGGATGCGCAGGCTCGCCTGAACCTTTGCTGCTCGCATAGGCAATAAGTACCAAAATCGCTTGACGGGGCCCATATAGCAAAACTAACATAAAAGTGCACAAAATCTCATTTGACTTAAGCCATTGACCGGCCCCGATAGCTCAGTTGGTAGAGTGTCCACTCCGGGGAACGGGAGGTCACGGGTTCGAAAGTCGATACCAAAGTCGTTAGAAATGGAACTAGCTGCTCCTCGCTTGGCACTCAGATTCACGGGGTAGAGCTAGGACTGGTCGACCCAGTGGCAGGATAATGTGACTGGGTGTGGTATCATGTAATGTGTCTGGGACATGATACTTCAGTGAGGCAGCACTATAAAAGTGAGCATTGAGCTCCCTGTCGCAAGCAGACACCGTCGTGATATGACTGAAAAATTGTTGAAAGCGACGTTAAACCCGAATTCACACACACACACACACACACACACACACACACACACACACTTAAGCCATTGTTTGAGATATCAGAGTTTGAGATAACGAGTGTCTTCTGAATAGGGTTATTGTTGTTGAAAAAAATGTTAGTATATTTTACCATACTAATTGATCAACTTTTAACATTACATTAACAAACAACATAGTTTGTTATCAACACCTAGCCCCTGGTGTGCTGTATCAGGGTAATGTTTGATAATTTTGGAATACAAAAACTTCTTAACCTATTTTAAACAGAAAACCCCAAAATGGGAGGCTGGGAAACAGAGCCAGCCTCGAGGTTATAAAAAAAAAATTCATGCTCAACTCATTTGAGCATGAAATTTGAAATGCTCATTTTTTTTTCAAATACAAATAAATGAGGCAATTTGTCTGCTCAGATCAACAAAGAATGTTGTTTGTCTTGCTTATAAATTTTAAAATGCCAACAATTTATTAGCAGGACAAATGTCTTGCTCATGTGAGTTAAGAGTGGAATATGAACAAAGTTTTATAACCTCGGGACCCACCCCTGCCAATCGGGTTTGAAGTAATAGATTGGACTGCATGGTGAGATGTCATTTGATCTCAAATAAAAGTCCCACAAAATTGGTAGCAACATAAATTTCAGAAAATAACTCAACGTGGCCACCTAAATTTTTAAAAGGACTCCCATAGATGACAGAACATTTCGTTACATATAAAATGGGTTAAAATTTAACTAGCTACTGTATATCTGCTCTTGTGTTACGGGTAATAGAGCTACGACAGTTGATCAGATTTTAGGAAAACATGGATGATAAAAGAATATTGCATGGTTGTGAGGGGTCGATAGAAAAATCCATCCCGAGAGTCACTGTCTGGTATCGCTAGGTTGAAAGTTTTGATTATTAATCAGTACTTTATTAAATCTCCTTTACATGATTGTGAACAGGGTAGGCACCAGATAGACATGAGCTATCTCATTTCGTTTTTGTAAATACATTTTCTCAACCCTTATCCTGCTGAACATGACAGCCCATACCTTTGAAAACAGTATAGATCCCGATCAGATTCAGAAGCCATCTGATCAAGATCTCCACTGTTTATCATGCAGTTTGTGAATTGGAAAAATACATTATATCAAGTAATTTGATTGGTGGATAGTCAGAAATGGTTTGGCTAAATTAATTTATTCAGCAAGACAAGGGTTAAGGCTTGTTGTTAAACTGCAGAGACAAAAACATTGCTAGATTTTGTGTGAAAAATAATCTAATAGTACATGGAATCACAGAAAATATATATTTTGGGACTTAGAGTATGCTAGAAGCCTCCATGGTGTAGTGGTTATGCTACTCGCCTTGTAAACCAGGGGTTGCAGAGTCGATCCCAGGCTTCTCCAGACTTTCGGATGAGTCTTTAAACCGCGGTCGAGTCTCCGTATGACCTTAGCTGTTGGTGAGACATAAAACTCCAACACTCACTCACTCACTCACTCAGAGTATGCTTGACTCTCAAATGTTCAGTGTAAGAATATCTGTCTAACAACATGTAATGGTTTAAATAAACATAGCTGTACTCTTGTTTTAACATGATTTTGATTTACATTCAAATACATGCTATGCACGATGTTCATGACTCAAGCTTACTATTTACCCTATATAATACATGGATTTGGGCACCAAATGGTCAGAAAATAAGCCTGAGCAAACAGTGAAGACCCAGATCTACATTGTTTGTCACTCAGCAAATGTCTTTGTGGCCATTCTATGTAATGAAAAATTTATGTTGCTGTAAGGCTCATTAACACTTATCCTGCTGCATAATGAATTTAGCCACACCCATTTCTGACTCTGAACCAATCAGGTTACTTGTTATAATTAGTTCCTGCAAATTCACAAATTGAATGTCCAAACAGTGTAGATCCTGATCAGAGGGCTTCTTCAGAAGCCATCTGATCTGGATTTACATTGTTTGGAAAGGTAGGGATTGTGCCGTTATGGTGAACAACAGGATAAAGGTTAAAAGTGTCCAGATTTTCAGTGTAGATAAGGTAATTGCAGTATACCATTTACCCTAAATACTTGGACACCTTAACTTACCATACTTGTTCTAAACTGTGAACAAATTTAACTTACTTCCCAATGTTGTTTCTAAAAATAGCTTGATGAGTGGCAAACAGTGTTGACCCTGATGAGATGCCGCACTCTGCGGCATCTCATCTGGGTTTACACTATTTGTTCAGGCCTGTCTGTCAAATACATAGAGTAATAATAATTTCCGTAAATATGGTAACTGTTTATTTTCAGCCTGTCCTTGAAGTTATCTGTTCTAGGATGAGATACATTTCCTCTCAGCTAGAGCGTAACATCAGAATAGTTGCTCTCAGTTCCTCGTTATCAAATGCTAAGGATGTGTCCCAGTGGCTGGGAGCCAGCACTACAGGATTCTTCAATTTCCACCCAAATGTGAGGCCGGTACCCCTAGAGCTGCACATACAGGGCTACAATATCAGTCACAATATGTCAAGGATCATAGCCATGGCCAAACCCACGTACCAGGCTATTCTCAGACATGCCCCAAAGAAACCAGTTATTGTGTTTGTGCCCTCAAGGAAACAGACGAGATTGACAGCTATAGACATTCTTACATTCAGTGCAGCTGAGATCCAGGTTGAGACAGAGACACCCAGGAGCAGGTTTTTACATGTTGCTGAGGAGGATATAATGCCTTTCCTGGACAAAATATCAGATAAGGTAAGAAATATGAGCCGGGGTACAGCATTTCCTACAATTTACATGTGTGCCCAGTGAAGAATCAGATCAGCCTGCATATCCATATAGTCTGACTAGAGACTTCTCTTGCTGCTTGAAGAAGCACAGAGCCCTTAGCTATCTTTAGAGCGCACAACGAAGACTCTGATCAGACTGCACGGATGTGCAGGCTGATCTGAGTCTTCGTTGGGTGCACGTCTTATTGTAGGGTTTGTCGTGGGCTGGCTCATATAAAACCTGTTTGTTCAGTCACACCATGTAAAACAGGTGCTCATTATATGTGCAAACAGTGATTTTATCAGAGGCACATGCCTAGCTTTTCATTGGGCCAGATACCCAGCTCTTTATCTAAAGCTACTGAGCATTTTACTAGCATTAAATTCTAGAAAGTAATTTTCTTGCATTGTGCTGTTCTAGGTAGCTCAGTTGGACGCCCATCTGATGGCGAGTAGGAGGTCAAGGGTTCGATATATACCTGACCAACATTCTGTCGTGGATATTGATTGTGAAATCTTTTCTATGGTCATTCTCCCCCTTCTGCTGATTTTGGAAGGGCTGTTATCAGCTTCTGGTAAAAGAGTGTCTACTGTACTGGTTAACCATCTAAGTATAAGTCTGCCCAGGAAAAGTGTGGTTAGGTAGACCGACAGACTTGATATGACCTAAATAGTTTTCACTTGACCATCAAACTACAAGCAAAGAAATCATGGACATTGACCCATTCTGTACTGAAAAGAATATTGAAGTTAATTTCGAAAAGCAGGAGTGTCCAGAAGGGATATTTTTAGAAATATACTTAGAAAATGGCTTAACTGTTTGCAGTGAGTGAAGGCCCTGGTCACCATGGCATTTACATTATACTAATTTATTTTAGTTTGATTGCAATGAAAGCTTCAACCTTATTGAATCACTCTCGAACACTCATTTCAGGCAGTGACTTTTACACCACTGCTACCTGGGTGGAGTGGGGCAGTGTTATTACGTGTCCTGCCCAAGGACACATCCAGATACATGGCATTTGATATAGGCCTGCACTGTTTGCCAGTTAAGGCAGGCTAGCAGAAGTTAAAATACTAATTGGTTGTCTGTCATATCATTTTGAGCAATAATCGATCAGTTATTATTGAAGATCATAATTTTACCTTCTGGCCTACACTTGCTATAGGCTCTCGCTCATCGGGGCTTGGAGAAATAGATTGGGCCCCCACCCATAGGAGCTTGGAGAAATATATTGATCAGATGGCAATATGTCTGTATCTATGCTGTTTGCAACAGTAGAGCATATCACAGTTCAGCAGGACTAGGGTTAGTGTTGGTTTCATTACAGCAAATAACCTGGCAGCTGTTTTCTGACCTTTACTTATTGTCAGAGTGCTGGTCAGAAAGTAATTAAACTGATTCAATATCTATTTTCCATTCTGCTTCTGAATCCATGGTAAAAAAGAAATCAGGGAACACAAATGACTGAAAAACTGATGAGTGTAGCATATTGATTGAAATATTCAGTATAGGGAAGATTAACCCTTCTCTTGCTGAATATCAATTTTAGCCACACCCATCTCTGACTTTGAACCAATCAGATAACTTGATGTAATTAGGGCCCCGCACTGAAAGTGTGGGTGCCCTATAGTAATCACTCTGTCCGTCTGTCTGTCTGTCTGTCCGTCCACAAATTTCTGATAGCGCTGCCGGGGCCCTAGTCAGTTTCACTGACAGCTCTAGTTTATTCCTACAAATGCATAAACTGAATATCAAACAGTGTAGATCCTGAAACAGTGTAGATCCTGATCAGATGGCTTCTTCAGAAGCCATCTGATCTGGATCTACACTGTTTGCAAAGATAGGGGTTGTCGCAAACAGCAAGATAAGGGTTAATATACAAGAAAATGATTTCCATTTCTGTTTGGCAGACTCTGAAGGAGACGTTGAGTAATGGTGTTGCATACTTGCATGAAGGCTTGAATGATCTTGAACGGAAGATTGTGGAGCAGCTGTTTTCTTCTGGGGCAGTCCAGGTCCTAGTCGCTTCAAGGAGTTTATCCTGGGGGATGAATGTCTCTGCCCATCTTGTTGTCATCATGGACACACAGTACTATGATGGGAAAACACACTCGTAAGTTTGAAATCTATGGGCCCGTTGTTCAAAACATTGCTAGATTAACAGCCTTTTTAGTGATCAAAATGCCTGGCATTTTCTTGAAAAAAAAAAAAAGCGTGAGAAGCTTTTGCAAATTCAAAATTACTCACATTTTTCTTCAGCAAAAATATAAGCATATTTGCCATATTAAATGATCAAAGTTTAACGATATGTTAACTAAACACATGATCAGTTTTGACCAACTGGACCTATGCACTTATTGGCACAGATGCAGAAAAAATGAAAAATCAGAATACAACTACAATCTCTTTATAATATTGTTTCTGAGATCCAAGAATAGTGGGTTAGCTATTGAAATAAGTATGTTTTATTGAATCAAAACAAATTTTTAGATCATTCGTTTTGGCATACTTGCTGCTGAGTTGCCTTTGACGTTTATCTACCTCTCATACAGCATTAAAAACTTAGTGGCATCAAAAGTACTGACTTTGTCCCTGCCTTTCATACTGGTATTTTGTCAAATTATGCCAGTGACACAATTCAGCTTATTCAGCTTCGATGAAGCCAGCTGATCAGGATTTTATTGAAGTCAGTTTCTGGCAAAAGAATGTGCATTGATAAAGTCATTTGAACAGGATCTTTACTGTTTTCCATTCAGTTTCTAAATTTGAAATTATGCAACACAAATGGCTGAAAATCGGGGAGGAGTGTTGGATATTGAGATATTCAGCATAGTGAGGGTTAATAAATACTTTCCCCATTTCTTTTTACAGATATGAAGATTATCCGATTACTGATGTGCTACAAATGATTGGAAGAGCCAACAGACCATTAGTGGATAATGAAGGTATGTGTACCTGGGTGGCTGTAAATTCTTGGAAGCTGCCAGAGCACTAGACAGCTCACCTGAGCTGAAGGCTCATTGCTGAGCTTATGTAGTCAAACTTCAATGGCTCAAACACCTTTGGGACCATGAAAATCTCTTGAAAACGAGTAGTTTGAGTCACTGAGGGTTAGAAAGCGTAAAAAATTTTATACCCCGGCTCACAAAGTATACTATCAGCGTATATAATTTTCATCCTGCCATTCATTTATCTGTCCATCCATTTGTATGTCCATCCATCCATCAGCGCCTCATATAGTTTCGTATCTGCTCCATAACTCTGATTCCATTTGAGATATGTGCAAGAAACTTCACAGATATGTAGAGCACTATGAGACAAAGTGCAGAATGATGAACCGTACCTCTAATTTTCCTACTTTTGGAGTTGTTGCCTTTTGAACATTGGACGTAGCATTTCTATCATAGTTTCGTGTCCACTCCATTTCTTCAATACCATTTGATATATTTCCATGAAACTTCACAAATTTGTAGAGCACCATGAGACGACATTCAGAACATATGAACCGTAATGCTGATTTTCCTACTTTTGGAGTTATTGACCTTTGAACTTTGAATATAGCTGTTGCTAGCAGTTTCGTGTTGGCTCCATAACTCTGATACTATTTGTGGTATTTTCATGCAACTTCACAGGTATGTAAAGCATCATGTGATGATGTGCTGAACATATGAACCATAACTCTGATTTTTCAATTTTTGGTGTTATCGACCCTTGAGCATAGCCATTTCTATCATGTAGTCTGTTTGAAGCACAATTTTTCCTGAACCGACCAAACATGCATTGTTACATCACTAGGATGGGGGAAAACAGCCATTAGGCTTTGATGACCTTGACCTTATTTTCAAGGGCACATGCCCCAAAAAACAGTCAATTTTGGGACAAAGATGGCTTGTCTGCACCCAGTCTCATGAATACATCAATGAAATGTGGTCTAACGGTACAATATATCATTGCAATTGACCAAAGATTTCATTAGATTTTGAAGACCTTGACTTCATTTTAAAGGGCACAGGCCCACAAAAACTGAAAATGAGAATTGTAATTCTGGTTTACTTTCTTTTGGAACCATGGCTCCTTGAAGATTGAAAATAGTCATCTCAGTCATGTATTCTTGTCAACTTTATTAAGGGATGATTAGATTATGAAGACCTTGATTTTATTTTAAAAGGCATAGGCCCCCAAAAACTAAAAATGAGAATTGTAATTCTGGTTTACTTTCTTTTGGAGCCATGGCTCTCTGAACATTGAAAATAGTCATCTCAGTCATTCCTGTCAACGGGTAATGCAGCCTTACTTTGAATTCATTTTTGGCTGTGATATAGCACTTGCTTAATATAATTGTAGTGGTGGGGCATCATACAGTGCTTGCAGCTTATATTTATACCCCCACAAATGAAATTTGGTGGGTATATAGGAGTGAGCTTGTCTGTCGGTCGGTCGGTCTGTCGGTCGGTCGGTCTGTTGACTTGGTTTCCAGACGATAACTCAAAAAGCGCTTCACCGATTTTTATAATTTTTGGTACACTGATGTAACATCATAAAATACAGGTCAAGTTCGATTTCCACTACAATTCGTCAATTTTCGACATAGTTATGGCCCCTTTCAAGTGAAAAAATTGCAAAATGCCGCTGATGTACTATCAAGGCAGTTTTTGTGGGGGTATACATCACCTTTAGTGATAGCTCTAGTTTTGTTTTGTTTTGTATGCTACATACTATTTTTTCTCAGGTAATAATCATTAATGTACAGTGTTTGTGTATATCTCCTGCAGGTAAAGCTGTGATACTGTGCCAGAGTTCAAAGAAGGAATTCTTCAAGAAGTTTCTGTATGAGCCATTACCAGTTGAGGTAATTTATACTTGACCCTTATCTTACTGAATACATGTATTCATTTAAGCCACACCCATTTCTGTCTGTCAACCAATCAAATTACTTTATGTAATTTATTGCTACAAATTCATAAACTGAATGCCAAACAGTGTAGATTCTGATCAGATGGCTTCTGAAGAAGCCATCTGATCTGGATCTACACTGTTTGCAAAGATAGGGGTTGTTGTGAACAGCAAGATAAGGGTTAACTTACGTTAGTTTCACCTGTTAACAGCCAGCATTCCATGCAAAACACTTCCATTTGCTAATATTTTTGCTGAAAAAAATGTGGCTAGTTTTTTGCTGTTCTTTAAACAAGTAGCTTTTGCTGTGTTCTTTAACCCTTATCCTGCTGAATATTCAATTTAGCCACACCCATTTCTGACTTTGAACCAATCAGATTACTTGATGTAATTTATTCCGACACATTCACAAACTGAATATCGAACAGTGTAGATCCTGATCATATGGCTTCTTCAGAAGCCATCTGATCTGGATCTACACTGTTTGCAAAGATAGGGGTTGTCATGAACAGCAAGATAAGGGTTAAGCAAATAGTGTAGACCCAGATCAGAAAAAGCAGCATCTGATCTGGGTTGCCCGCTATCAGCCTAACAGGACATATGAGTCTTAGCTAGGTTTTATGGATGACCCTCTTTACACAATACTTAGAGGTCGCAACAACAAGATCTCCAGGGCTTTAAAATAACTGCACCTGGATTCCGTAAAAAATGCTTTTTGCATGCTCTAACTAGATAGTCACCAAAGCTCAGGTTTATTTAGTAACTTTAGGCAGATTGATAAACAGTCATCCGAGAAATGAGACAAAACTTGCATGAAGCTATGTGAGCAGTGAAATCTTGGATCAGCTTGTGAATTAGGCAAGTCCAGTCATAGTCTACACTTGTTGCTTTTTGGTCAACACACAGGCCATAGAAGGTTCATGTGAACAGTGAAGACGCTGACCAGACTGTGCAGTTGCAGAGGCTAATCTTAGTCTTTTGGTTGTGCAGGCCATTTTGTAGGTTCTTGTTGTATGCTTGCTCAACTACATCAAAATTCCTACATTATGACCACCTTTGAGACTGTTCAAAAGTGGTCTTAAGACCACTTTTGAACAGTCCCCAAGGTGGTCTCTTGCAGTGGACTCTGGATGCAGAAAACACAAAGAAATAAAAACCGAAACACTTTAAATATGTTTTAAAAGAAGAATTAGTCTTCACTTTAGCTCATAGAAGCCTCCATGGTGCAGTGGTTACGCTACTCGCCTTGTAAACCAGAAGTTGCAGGATCGACCCCAGGCGTCTCCAGACTTTCGGATGAGTCTTTTAACCGAGGTCCAGTCTCCCTATGACCTTAGCTGTTGGTGGGACGTAAAACTCAAACACTCACTCACTTTAGCTCGTTTACTTTCCGAAATTTCACTGTGTTTTTTTTACAGCGTTGCATCCCTTACAAGTTGTATTCATTCTGTATGTTCTGAACTTTTTTTTTTCAGAGTCATCTTGACCATTGTCTCCATGACCACTTCAGTGCCGAGATTGTCACCAAGACCGTTGAGAATAAACAAGACGCAGTCGACTATCTTACCTGGACATTTATCTATCGTAGAATGACACAAAACCCCAACTATTACAATCTCCAGGGAATGTCACATAGACATTTGTCAGACCATCTCTCTGAACTTGTGGAAAATACGATCTCAGATCTCGAAACATCTAAAGTAAGTTTTTCTAACTTGTATGCAAAGGACTTAATATGGAAAATATTAGATGATGATATGTCACCTTTCTCTAGGAGACATCCTGAATAAAATTTTACGCTGAATTTTGATAAAAAGTGAAAACAATGTTAGCCGATGCAATGCTGCAAGCAGTAAAATTAAAGTTACAAAGTTTGACATCAAGTATTTATGCTACAGTTAACAATAGTGGTGTGCCAATTGGTCAGATTAACCCATTTTGTACTGGAAACCCCAAAATGGGTAGTTGGCAAACAGTGCAGGCCCAGATAGATGCCACTGAATGCGGCTCTGATCAGGGCCTACACTGTTTGCGAAACATTCAGCCAGTTTCCAAATAGATTTTGAAGAAAACACAACGCATGTAGAAAGTACACCTGTGGTTGTGGTCATATTTCACCAAAAGAAAATAAAAAAGCTTCCCAGATTTAAATAGGTTATTTCTGAATTCAAAATAGCAAGAAGCATATCTGTTTATGTTCTCAGTTTGTAAGAGAAAAAAAAGCAGTAACATTTTGCAAAATTTAGAAGCAATAGCTTTTTGGACACAGAGTGTATTCATTTCTGTTATTGTCCTGCCAATGATCTTCATTCTTTGCATAGAAACAAGTTGTATTTTCAGAGCAACCCTCTGAAATTTCTGTAAGGATGATAAGAAAGTTTTATGAGGATAATGACACAGTTTTGCTGCCACTGGAATATATTAGTAAATTGAACAATTTCTGTTGCAGTGTATCAGTGTTGAAGATGAAATGGACGTCTCTCCTCTCAACCTGGGAATGATTGCCGCCTACTACTATATTAATTACACTACCATTGGTAAGGAAATATCCATGTTATGATTGATTGATTCATTGATTGGGTTTAAACAACATGTCGACCCTTGTGGGTCATTTTGTGTCGTCTCTCAGAGAAAGGGAGATAAGAGACAGAAGAGATTGTAGATAAGATGTAAATGAGGGACAGAGGACAAAAAGAAAATGAATGGAAATGTAGAAACAGAAGAAATAACAACACTCCGCCTCTACCCTTAACTGCTGCAAAGACAGCAGGTCTTGCCCAACTGTAAGCCCATACCAGTTGGACGCCCCAGTGATGCAAGATACACCTTTTCCTCACCCAACCACTAAGGCTGGCTAATCGGAGTAGAAATGATAATCGATTATCAGTCATATCATTGCGATCGATAATCGATTAGTAATCGCTAAGGTTTTTGTCATAATTTTACCTGTCTGAGCATGTCTCTTAACATATGTTGTACTTTACTATATGTATATTTGAACAGACAGGCCTGAGCAAACAGTGTAGACCCAGATGAGACGCCGCAGAATGCGGCGTCTCATCGGGGTCTGCACTGTTTGCCACTCATCCACTATTTTAGGCATAATTTTGGTTAGTAAATTGTACCCGTCAAGTAATCGATTACAAGCAAATCAGAAATGATAATCATTTTTTCTGGAATTTATCGATTGATTAATCGATTATACAATTAATCGTGTCAGCCTTACCAACCACTCCCTCCTTGTTAAGAGGCAACCTGTTTTTGCCATCTTCAAACAACAAAGGTGCATATCAGCCTATGCAGTCTGATCAGTGCTTTTGTGTTCTTTGCTTGGATAGTACACTGCCTCTGTATCTAAAGTTACAAAACTCTTTGCTAGTATGTATAGCTGTGCAGGCCTGTTTGTCTTACCTGGTCACAAGATAGGTTTTTTTCATAACGGGCTCATATCTGTCATATTAACCTTTAAGGCTAATTCAGAAGACGACAAATTGTCAATATTTTTTTTATTTTGCCTAGAAAACAGGACTTGACATCTCATGCAAATTGTCTCCATAGGAGACAATTTGCATGAGATGTCCCTAGAAAACAGCATGAGATGTCAAATCCTGTTTTCCGGAAAAATTAGGAAAATATTTCAAAATGACATCTGCTGCGAAAAAATACCCAACATGCAGAGCGTTAAAAAGACATTTTATACAATTTTGACTTGGTGGGCTCAGTTTGATGCACACCTGACTGAAGGGTGATTGGGAGTTTACAGGTGAGATCCCCAGCTTGTCCGGCAACATTCTTTTGATGAAATTGTTCTGTTCCTATATCCAAGATGACCACCATGTACAGAAAAATTGTGGTTAGATAAACTGACCAGCTTAACATGACCTAAATAGTGTTAACCACTAAACCATAACCAACTGGGCCCGTTTGTGCAAGTGTCATTAACTTAACCCTTTTTGTACCAAATGGAATCTCCCGCCTTATATATAGCAGGAGTCCATTCCAAAATTTAGGGGTGACAGGTTGTGATATCTGTAAAATTTAATTGGAAAAAAGCTGATCTTTTTGCAAATAGTGCAGGCCCTGATAAGAGGCTGCAGAATGCGGCATCTGATCAGGTCCAGCACTATTTGCCAGGGTACTTGGGGTTTCTGGTACAAAATGGGTTAAAAAGCTTGCAAGTGGTTGAAATGTTAAGGGCAATGAATGCACTTTCAGGGGAGGCAACTCCTGCAGAAGAATTTTTGTCTCCCATGTCAAAGGGGTCAACTCTTAAAGGAAAGAATTTGCTCCTGAGGAGCAAATTCTTTCCTTTAAGAGTAGACCCCTTTTTCAGCGGGACTGTCTTTATAGAAAAGTGAACAGGAAGTCCCAAAAGTTGTTTCCCTTACAAAAATGGCAGAAAAATTAGTCAGGTATATCCATTCCCTTTAAATTGTCTAGCAAGTACAATATCTAATACTCTGGTATTTTTGCTGGAAATATGTTACTTTTGCATTTGAAAAAGCTACACCACAACCTCGTTATAACACGGTTTTGGATATAACACGGTTTCAGGATGAATCCCAAAAATGTATAGATTATATAGAAAAATGATCCCAAAAATGTATAGATTATATAGAAAAATGACCATAAATGGTCATTTTTCTATATAATTTATACATTTTTGTTTGGATATAACACGGTTGTTTAACTAACACGGTTTCTGCTTTGGACCCCAATAATAGTGTTATAAAGAGGTTGAGGTGTACTAACATTTTTTCAACAAAAATGTTTATAGCATATTTAAATTAAAATTAAATGATCAAAGTTTTAACAATGGGTTAACTAAACCATTCTTAATTGTGAACAACTGGACCCTAATCTGAGCAATGACTACTTGAACACAAGCAGTCATTCTAATCTGTTTTAATCGGAGGCAAATCCATTAGAGATTTAAAGTTCAACGGAAACGGTAATTTTACCACCATATCTTTATTAATTATCCATGTAGCACAGATAAAAATAAGCAATTACAAAAAGTCGCGAGAATTCAAAAGGTTATATAGGGGAAGTTATAAGCCAATAAAGTTACGTGATTTACCGTTCTTTCGCACCTGTCCAAATTTAGATTTTCACGCATGCGCACTTGCGCGTGACGTCATTTGTAGACACATTTCGAAGTGACAGCTATGGCGGACAGTGCAAATCTTAGAGAGTTAGAGGAGAATGACGGTGATTCTGTTTTAGCTGGGTCAATCAGGCCGGTACAGCCGTATCAGTTTGAACCAAGAAGAGAATCTGCGCCCGATTACTCGGAAGATTCCGAATCGGACACATCTAGCGAGTCAGATTTGGAGGGCCAGCTGAGCGATAGGCTCGGCAACACAGACTGGTAAGTTAGCGAGAATAATAAACAAAAAAAATGCATGACGAGGAAAAAATAAGTTCGTCCACTTTACTACTGATTAGCCCAATATTAGTAAGGTTCCGTTTCGTATTTTGATAGCCGAAAATAACGTAAGGAAAGGAGGAAGTAAATAAAAAAATCGGGGCGGGGGGGGGGGGGGGCACTGGTTGAGACAGTGGGGGCTGACAACTGTTTTGTCATCTTTACAACCCGCAATAGGGCCAAATACTTTCAATAGAATGAGCCAGAAAGCCAAGATAATTCCTGCTCATTCATTGTTTATGAAAAGTGGAAAAATTTGCACCCCCACCCCTTGTTGAAGTGTGAAATTATTGGCTTGCTTTTGTTATTATAGTCTCTATATATACACACCAAAAATGCCACAGATAACCTACAATGTAACAGCAGAACATTGGACTTATCTTCTTCTGTCATCCCTGGCGACAAGTGTGTGTTGAACCCAAAGTGGGGTGATACCCGGGTGTATTTTAATCATTACTGCAACAAGTAACCGGCCGGCCTCTGCAGTTCAGTCAGGCGCGCATTCGACTTGTGTACAGAGGACCAAGATTCGAGACCTGTGAGTGTCAGCATAACTTTTCGTGGAGATTGATCATGAAATTACTTTAAAAACATTCTCTCCCTTCTGCTGATTCAACCAGGGTAGTTGTCAATTTTTGGCCAAAAAGTGCAATAAATTAGCCTGTCCAGGAAAAGCATGGATAGTTCATTGACATGCTCCACATAACCTAAATAGTGTTGGTTGAGTCATTAAACTAAAAATGAAAAAACAAAAGGTAAATATTTATGTGCTAGATTCAGCAAAAAAACTCCGGGATTAACCCATGTCCTGCTGAATATTCAGTGTAGCCACACCCATTTTACACTCATTTTTTACTTTGAGCCAATCAGGCTACTTGGATAAATTTATACCTACAAATTCATAAACTGAATGTCAGTGTAGATCCTGATCAGATGTCTTCTTCAGAAGCCATCTGATCTGGATCTACACTGTTTGCAAAGATGACTTGTATAATAAATTAAATTGTAATTTCTGGCAACACATGCTAATGGTCCTTGCCCACAGGGCTTGAAGACATAGATTGGGTTGCATGTTGCTTCTACACAGAACTGATCCACACAAGGACAGGGTAAACCCTTTCGGGTTCGAAGCAAGACTTGCACCACTTTTCCGTGGCAGGCTAAGAACCTCCCAGTAGTAATCATGTGCGATTGGTTCAGATCTGCGTGGAAGTAATATGCACCTAATCTATTTCTCCAAGCCCCAATACATGAGGGTAGTAGGCCAAAAGCAGAGTGCACGGAAAAAAAAAAACCTCAAGTTAGCATGTAACATTGGCGTCTGACCCTAAATTTGTATGCCATTTTATTTTTCAGGTGTGAATGTGGATTTTGTATTCCCATGCCATCTGTAGATGAGAGCACATGTTGCAGGGAGATTGGTCTCATTGACAACTTAGTAGAAGATCAAGACCTTCAGTGCATCACACAGCATCCTGGCTATGAAGGAAATTGTCTGAACCAGTATGTTATAGAGACATCCTTCTATGAATTCTTGGACAACTATGGTCATGTTGGTGATGATGAGCCAATTCATGAGTAAGTATGAGCCATTGAATGTGTTTACCAGCTAGGTGACTGTGTTTTACTCATCAACTCTCCTAGAAACTGTAAGCCGGTCTCAGTAGCTCAGTCGGATTTGTTTATGACTGAAGATCAGGAGGACATCGGTTTGATACCTGTGTGGTCAGCAACATTCTTTTGTGGAGGTTGATCATGAAATGATTTCAATAATCATTCTCTCTCCCTTATGCTGATTCAAGGACAGTTGTTAGTTTCCGTCAAAAAAGGTGCATAGTTCTGGTTAACCGCTGATGTGTAAGCCTGTCCATGAAAGGGTGGCTAGGTAAACTGACGGGTTAAAAAATGACCTAAATAGTGTTGACTGGGTATTAAAACCAGGAAACAAGCAAAATCCAACCAATTGGTTTTGGTAAGCAGCTGGTGAAACTGAGCACAAACAGAATGTATTCTATAGACCTGCATTGATGTCATACTGTAGCATGGCATTCTGGTACTCCCAACTATATAAGATCAAGGACAGGGGCAAGAAAAATAACAGCATTATATGTACAAATATTTTTTTTATTTTTATTCTTGGTATTTACAGACATGCCCTTTCCCCATTGGGTAGGCCTGGGTAGTTCATTGGTATCCTTCGTTATACTAAGAGCCAGCGCATGACAAAATTTACAAGAAGGCTTGAGTGACCAGCAAAGACTCCAGCCTGTACATTTTTGCAGGCTGATCAGTCTTCACTGATCGCATGTACCTACTATATTCTATGATCTATGCCCGGATATGAGCAAAAGGTCTTGTCACTGTGGATGGATGATAAGGTTGATTTACCAAATGTATACAGTCCAACCTGTATTAGCAAGCGCCTCAAAACATATTCGAAATTTGCTTTCTAATGACAGGTTCTAGCTTTATACAGGTAAAATTTATGCATTCTACTTTTCAGGTAACCAATGCTTGCTTGCTTATGACAGGCTGCTTGCTTAATAGAGGTGGCTGCTAAGACCTGTTTTACTGTACATGTTTGCTATCAAAAATAGCATATCTACATATAATATATACATACATCTATAGGAACAATCCAGCTTGTCTACAAAGATGGCACAAAGGAATGGCCAAGAGTGGTCTTTGTTCACAGGTTATGTCTGTTTGGAGGTTTACATTTTAGACAGAACAAGGCCATTAAGGTTTGACCCTTATCTTGCTGTTCTCGACAACCTCATTCGTTGGAAAAGTGTAGATCCAGATCAGAAGTCATCTGATCAGGATCCACACTGTTTGACATTCAGCTTAAAAATTATTAATTTCATCGAGTAATCTGATTTATTCAAAGTCAGAAATGGGTGTGGTTAAAATATTCAGCAAGATCAGGGTTACTAGCAGACTGTGGTTGTTAACCACTTTTAATTTATAAAATTATTTACTTCCAGAATGTACCGCCATGTTGCATACAGACGTTTTACGAGATGGGTGTGGCACAGACTTGGAAGAGGAATGCGGAAGGTGATACCAGCTTGTGCTGTGAACAAGATACGTCAGAGCTGGCCATCAGAGCAATACTGTGGTTTCAAATATCAAAGAGACTATTAGTGCAAAGAGGATAACAGTTTTTCTACATATAGTCATTCTTCCCCTTCCCCCAATTCAAGACAAAGCCTACAATGTGACCATGCAGCCAGCAGACTAAAATCAACCCACTCACCCATCCACTAAGACAAGACCTTTTGCTCATTTTGGTTTACATAGACTGTAGTATATAGTAGAACTTTACATGTGACCAGCAAAGACTCTGATCAGACTGCTAAGGCGCAGGCTGATCTCAGTCTTTGCTGGCCACCCAAGCTTCTTGTAGGTTTTTTCATGAACTGTTCACAGTCTAAGTGACTGTTCTGCTTCAGGATCAAGGTTACATCTAGTTATCATACACTCAAAGGCAAACAACCCAACAGTGTTGTCAGTGCTCTGATTTCAGTCCGTTGTATTAAACAGATCTTTAACAAATGACAGTGTTCCTTCTGTTTTGTTTTATTATGTTTCGTTTTTACAGCCCTTTCAAGATTTTTTCACTAATATTAGGCAGATTGCAGAACTTGGCATCTCAGGTGACAGGAGCCAAGTTCGTTAACCTCTACCCTGCTGTTGGCGACAAGCCAAGGTTGGGCGGTCAAAACCAGGGGCGGTTTTAACCGGTGGTTTTAACCGGTTAAAACCGTCCCGGTCAATACTCCCCAAGTGGTCAATACTGGTCAATTGAAATATTGAGTGGTCAATTGAATAATTTTAGTGTTAAAAAAATTACCTTCAGTAATAGCTTGATGATATGATACTTTCCATATTGCATATATATCAAAATTTCACACATTATGAATAAAGCCTGGTGTCAGTTTATAATACCCCTATTAGGGACATGTAATTGGTCAATTTAGCAATCAGATCTTTACCACATCCACTGCAGTGGCATGGGTTAGTCTGCTTTGACAGCAATTTACAGGTGTTGCTGATACTTTTAAATATTCAAAGACATCAAAATATTGTTTGGTTAATAGATAAATGACCTTTCATAAATCCTTCAAAATCCATGATACATTCTGCTTAGTATTAATATTCCTGTAAATCAAAATATGAACAATCAATCTAACCTATATAGGAAAAAAGAATAATTATAAAGATTGTTTGATTGAAAAGAACTGGCCTGTCTACAGTTCAGTGAGTCAATCGACCAGCCTTTTGACTTTTGATGAAATAAAAGATACCTCAAATAATTACTGTTATATTAATAAAAACTATTTTGTCTTGTTCAGTGATGAAAATATAGTCTAACACCATGTACATGATGTAGGGGGAAAGCTTTTAAGACCAGTTTAGTAAAAGGACAGAGGTATATACTCCAGTGATTTAATCGACCACCAATCAACCAGTAATGACCGGTTAAAACCGGTTTTAACACCGGTTTTAACCACCGGCCCGGTCAATACTCATATTGACCGGCTTTTTGCCAACCTTGCGACAAGCCCTATCTTTGCAAACAGTGTAGATCCAGATCAGATGGCTTCTGAATAAGCCATCTGATCAGTATCTACACTGTTTGACATTCAGTTTATGAATATGTAGAAATAAACTGTAGGGTTACTAGCAGGGTTACTAGGGTCAATTTATAAAAGTATCTACTTCCAGAATGTATCGCCATGTTGCATACGTAGAAATAAACTGCATCAAGTAATCTAATTGGTTCAAAGTCATAAGTGGGTGTGGCTTAATTGACTATTCAGCAGGTTAAAGGTTAAAAATACAGGTGACCTAATAAAAGAAGTCTTGAGCTCTTACCTATTACGGCATCAAGGCCAGAGATTTATTCAGCTGTATCTAGTCTACAATTTGTTTGATTTGAGGCTCAATGCCCCTGTTAACACTGTAAAGGTCATTGTGGAGACATAGTTCCCAATTTGTGGGACTTATAACCATCAGTGAGATGAAATGACATCTCCAGCCCTGCTGCCTAATGAAAAGAAACCAACAGTTTGTACACATGGGCAGTCACATACTTGAACCACTTCTCTTGGGCAGGCTTAGATCTGCTTTTATAGTGGTTTTCCAGAACTCCTTCTACAGCTCTGCACAGAGGCATTATGCAGCCCAACCTATTTATTCAAGCCCTGATGGGTTCGGGTCGGCAACATTCTTTGTAGAGTTTGATCCTGAAATCCTTTCTATGGTCATTCTCTCCCGCTGATTCAAGAAGGGCAGTTCTCAGTTTTGGAGAAAGAATGTGCACTGTACTGGTTAACTGCATATGGATATGCTCGCCCAAACAAAAGTGTGGATCTATAGGTGAATGGAACTGCAAAAATGACCTAAATAGTGTTGACTGGACCGTTAAACCTGAATGCAAACAAAAATGCCTGATGGGCGACCAGTCCATAATAACTGAGACGCTTAGGTCTATTTCACGGTGCCTTCCTCCATGACTCATGTCATTCAGCATTTTAAGTTTATTGTTGAATACTCTTGAAATGGCTGTGATCACACAAATCATGAAAACAAGTTTTAAATCATACAGAGAGGATAAGATGCAATGAAAAAGCCTCTTACTGCCAGTAAAGTCTGTTATCTTCTACTGGACAGAATATGTACCTACAGGACTGAAGGCATATTTTATTGTAAGATATCATTTTTGTTTCTAGGATTTACTGGACATAAGTCACACTGTGTGTTTGTGGTGCTGTACAAAAAATTTTGGTCCGGTAGTATAAATTAAAGATACTCTCATCATGCTCAACTGATTTGAGCATGAAATCTGTAATGCTCATAAACAAAGAAATCCAGAAAAACATTAGCCAAACAGGCCTCATACTGACCAAGCTTTTTAACCATTATTCTGCTGGACATGACCATCCCTAACTTTGCAAACAGTGTAGATCCAGATCAGATGGCTTCTGAAGAAGCCATCTGATCAGGATCTACACTTTTTTCATGCAGTTGTGAACTGAATGTATATATAATATGAACTAAACCGATTCGTTCACAGATACAAATGTTTTTAGGCAGCAGGATATGGGGGTAAAAATAGAAATCTGAAATCTGCAGATGCCCGAAAAATATGACACCTGGGGCCCAAAACACACAGAGTTCTGCAGGATCCAGTGATTATTGTGTGGCATTTTCAACATTTATGAGCAAGACAAAGTTTGTGATGCCCTCACCTTTCTACTTGACAATATTTATATTAGATTCGGTACTAAGTTATTTAGACAAATTGTGGGTATTCCGATGGGTACTAATTGCGCACCTCTTGTGGCTGATCTGTTCTTGTATTGTTATGAAAGAGACTTCATTTTGTCGCTTTCCATTGATAACCAATCTGAAATTATTGAAGCTTTTAGCTCTACTTCTAGATATTTAGATGATTTATTAAATATTGATAATACCTATTTTGATGGTTTGATCAGTCAGATTTACCCCCTAGAACTTCAGTTAAATAAAGCAAATTCTTCTGATACCGAGGCCCCGTTTTTGGATTTACATCTATCTATTGTAGATGGATTTGTTTCGTGCAAAATTTATGATAAACGCGATGACTTTGATTTTGAGATTGTAAATTTTCCTTTTTTGGATGGTGATGTTCCTCGTGCGCCATCCTATGGCGTTTATATTTCGCAATTAATTTGATTTGCTAGAGTGTGTAGTCATGTAACTGACTTCAACACTCGTAATAAATTATTAACGGCTAAACTCCTTAATCAGGGTTATCGGTACCATAAACTACGCAAAGCCTTTTCAAAATTTTATAGACGCCATTCTGATTTAATTTCAAAATTCAATATTGGACTTAAATCTCTTCTGCAACAAGGTCTATCGGAACCCGAATTTTATGGTGACTTAGTATTTAAATTCAGAAAAATATATAACCGCAATGACTTCAGTACCCAATTTCGTAAAATCATTCTTCGATATAAAAAGATTGGGTACAACATGGATATTATACGACAGACTGCATGCATGGTAGTTAACCCAATCACGGTTGGCAACTTTGCTTCCCTCTTTAATTGCACGCCGGTGGGTCAGGCCTCAGATTCTATGACGGCTCCAACGTAAAGGCTTATTGAGAATTAGAGAGATCTAATTCAAGGTAATGTTGGTTGGTGCCTGATGCTCTGTCTCTGGTCGGGCTCATCGGAGTCTAACTGTTGGTTTTCTTTTGCTCCAGCATTTCAGTGGTTTCTTGCTGTCGAGTCCTCACCGTTGTCTCACCTCTGTGGTTCTTTGATTTTTGTGTTCACGGAGATGTTGCACTGATGAGTTAGGAGGCCTTCATGCGGACTGAACAAATTATTTGTCTAAATCGCGACGGAAGTAAGGGCGAGGATTGTGGCCACGTAAAATCGATTTAAGCCCCCCAGTGGAAATCTTCCACTGACCGTTCCAAGGCGGCTCTTCTGTGGCGATTTATTTTATGTTGTTGTTTGTTACTTACTGTGTGTATCACTTGTGTCTTTTAGTTTCGGATGACCATATGGCCATTTTGTGGGAAAGTAACTGTCATTATGGCCTTCCTTTGTTTAGGTTTCCATTATGGTCTGGTCGCTTAATGTTTGTATTTCTTTCCCTTTGGTGTCTTTTATGGGTGGAGTAAGTTAATTGTATCAATTCCTGATCTTTGTTTTACTTCTACTTTTCATGCTCAAATTAGCTGAGCATTTAAGACCAACAGTGGCTTCCAAGCAATGCAGTTTCTCTTGTAGCCTGCTTGCCTACAAGTACACCTAGAACTGGGTTTCTGCATGGGCTTGGATATAGTGTCTGAAGAAAAGATTCTCACTGGTTAGGTTTGCAGATGATTTTTGCAAAAATATGTTCTGCTTCTTTGTCTTTCAACTACTCACTGACGTTCTCGAATTTAAATGTATAATCCATTCAGGTTAACACGCATATTCACAGTATCCAAATACCAATCACAATTTGAATGTAACTGACACATATCTCTAGTTTCCACTAAAGGCACTTCCGAATCGTGATCTGTGGGCAGTCACAACAGCCATTTTGTTCACATTCTCATAGTTGGATGACACTGGCTTTGGAGTGGCAGCAATAACAGGCTGTAAGTCCTCGAGACAGGCTTTATAGCTCTTGAGTGTTTGCCTCCTTGCAACGACTTCATTAATCAGCTGATTGACATAGTCTGAAATATAATGGATAAGATGGTATCAGTTTTTGTGAAGTCAGGTGTAAAATGTCCTCCTCCTATGGTCTAAACATACACAAGGCCTAGTGGGTCAGTGTTCTGACTCTTAGTCATTAGGTCTCTCGGTTTGAGCCTGGCTCGGGCCATGTGGAGGACGCCAAGTTCTGCAACAGAAGGTCAGGTGGTTTTTCTCCAGGTATTCTGGTTTTCGCCCACCTCTGATTAACCATTGGCTCGATATGAGTGATATAACCTATAAAGGAAAACCCGAAACAAAAAAATTAAACTTTCACTTAGATGCTAAAAATTAAGAAAATCTCACTCACCCTGCCTTAATTAAATCACAAATGTGAGGGGGCAAGTGAAATTTTACACCCCTGCAGTGGAGTAAACACGCTTGAAGACCCCTGACCAAAGATTGTACCACTAATAATAAAATTTTAAATTTTTTTTTGGTTTGGGTTTTACGGCCCTTTCAAGATTATTTCACTCATATCGAGCCGATCGTTAACCAGAGGTGGGCGAAAACCGGACTACCCGGAGAAAAACACACGTGGCCCAAGCGAGGCTCGAACCTACGGCGGTGAGAGACCTAATGACTAAGAGTCAGCGCTCTTATCCATTAGGCCACGGAGGCCTGTTAAAAAATTTTCAATTTATGATGTTCATAAATTCATAATGTTTTCGAGAGAAACAAAATGCAATGTATAAATTGATGATCTATAGCCCCTAAAAAGATATTTACACCAATAATGGGATCATCTTGAAAAGCAAGATAACCAATTTCAGGTAGCTATCATCCTGCAATCAAAATACTCCATAAAAATTACAGGAAGCTGACAACCTGCCAGGAAGATATCCAGGTTTGCTCTAAACAATTTCAGGCAGCTGTCACCCTGCATCTTGAAGTAGTTTTGGAGTAACAGTCTCTTCAATCCAAAAAAAAAAAAATGGGTGTACTTACTGTACGTAATTGGCACTTTTGTTTGTTTCGCCACAGCTCCACCTTTCTTGTACTTAGGCCTAGAAACCTGCCACTTGAGCTGACCATCTTTTGTTACATCTTGGGCTCGATTTGAGTTTTCATTGAAGTGAAGGCAAGCCAGTTTCAGCCTGTGTGAAGTAAGAAATAAGACTGTTATTAAAATTCAAGAGGTTCTATAACAATGATAACCATATAGTGGCTTATACTGTCAACTATCTTTAGGCTCATTATAACACGGTTCATTGTAACACGGTTCTCAGATGGATCCCAAAAATGTGTAGATTATATAGAAAAATGACCATGAATGGTAATTTTTCTATATAATCTATACATTTTTTGTTTGGATATAACATGGTTGTTTAACTAACACAGTTTCTGCTTTGGACCCCAACAAAAGTGTTATAAAGGGGTTGGGGTGTAATAGGAATCATTAAAATATATTGTAAATACGAAAATGTAAGTATGTGTACATGTATCCTTTTCTTTATATACTGGATATTCTCTAAATGAACATCTACACAAACAGGTCAGACCTAGTCACCTAGAGCACACTCAAGAAGTGTCTGATCAGTGTCTCTACAGATTGCATACAGTAACAGATTGTTTTACCGAAATTAAATAAAACAAATGGGAAATATTGACACGACGAATGGGGTTCTCTGCAAAAAAACCTGTTCTCTATCAGTATTTTACTATAGAAGAAAAGCCCCACCCATCGGGACTTGCAGAAATAGTACAATACTGATAGAGAACAGGATTTCTAGCACTTCCTTGCAGAGCTGAAACAGATCTGATAAACCCCTTATGGAATCCAAGCGTTCCCAGGCAAAGTGATGTGAGACGAACCACCCATGCCATGCTCTTAACACATGTTGGTATAATTGGACAACAGGTTTGAGAGTCATTTTCATCTCAAAACTGGGTAAAAGTACAACAAAATTGGAAACAATGTCTCCGAAATGGCCTATACAGTGTTAGTGGGATGTGAAACCTGAAACAAACTTGTGTCTGTTTTTTGCATTTTCTAATGTAAAGAATCATTGACCCTTTATCCTGCTGAATATCTGAATTTATTAAACCCACTAATTTCTGGCTATAAGCACTTGTTAAATTACATCATAAAGTGGTTCGCTCAAATTCACAAACTGAATGTCAGTGTAGATCCTGATTAAAATTGGCTTCTGACATGATGCCATCTGATCAGGATCTACACTCTTTGCAAAGGTAGGGATTGTCATGAACAGCGAGAATGAAGGTGAATGAAGCTATGTTGGACCCGTGCAGAGGTGTAAAATTTCCTCACAACTTGCTGTTTCATCTGGATGGTAAAAATAAAGAAAAGGGGAAGTCAGTTCTGAAAATCTCACTCGCCCTGCCTAAAAATTTTTCGCAAATGCCAGTGGACGTGTGGAATTTTAAATCCCTGGTCTGTGTCTGACTGATCATGGGGTCAGGGGACCAATCATGATCATGAAATCTTTTCTCATTCTACCCCTAACTCGAACCAAACACACAAGTACTTGACAGAGGTCCGTAACTGAATGTCAGACTGTAGATCCTGATCAGATGACCATCTGATGTGGATTTACAGTTTGCAAAGTTAGGGATAGGCGTGAAAAGTAAGAATAGGGTTAAATAAGTGTTGCCGGGGATGTTACGACTGGAATCAAACTAAACACATCTTATAAATTGAAAACCTTACCCTTTTCCGAGATGGCACATTTTCGACAGAACTCAGAACTTGGGAGCTGGAAGAGGATGTATCAGACTGTAGTCCTTCTGTTAGACTCTCGCAGACACTCCTCCGTGAAATGAGAATCACACAATCTCGAAGTTTTTGAGTTTTCCCATAGTTTGAAAGGCTCATTTGCACTTTTCGCGCGACCCATATTCACTCTCCACTCTTTATTTAATACCGGGTCCTCCGGGAACGTAAACAAACCGCGACCAGGTGCAGGGGTATTGCCACAACCCGGTGCAACACATCGCGTCGGCATTTTTGGAATTTATTTCAGATAACAAGATGTTTTTTATCACAATTTTCTCGAACAGTCAATGTAAAATACACGCTATTTCCACTTCCGTTCTACAATTGACGTCACAGGGTTCAGAGTCACGTGACTCGGATTATCACTTCCGGTTCGCAATTGCCCACAGGTGAACCGAATGTAAATTGTTAATAAATACATAATTCCGTAACAAGAAGTACGGCGAATAGCTTATTCGAGATGTATTTTATATGTATTCAATGATAAGTCATAGAAAAAATAGCGTTGCAGTTGAACTTTAAAGTGAGATTTTGAAAAAAAATAGCCTCTCTTTATGTGAAGAGAAATGCATCTGAAAGTATTGTCTGTTTATGTCATCTGCTGCATCTTCTTGCAAACTTTTCAAATGTGTTTTTGCATACAGGCAAAGAGTGTGAACCTTGATCAGACTGCTCATGGAGGAGCAGTCTGATCTAGATCCACACTGTTTGCAACATTGACTTCTAAAGTAACCAGTAGAAAACAAAGCAGACAACCATTGTTGTGATTGTCATTTTGAGCCAATTAAGGGTTCAGTATTCCTTATAAGTACAGTCCAGTTTTTTCCCCAGCTAGAACTCTCCAAAGTGTAGCGGCAGAGAGTTTTTTGTTTGTTTGAATTAGGTTTAACATCCCTGTCAACACAACTTAGGTCATTTTGGAGCCATTGCTTCCAATTTTGTGGGACTTTTACCCAACATTGAGATGAAATGACATCTCAAGCCCTGCCACCCAATGAAACCAAGAGAGTTTATATGCATGGATGGTCTGGCTCACATTACTTTGTCTGGGCAGGCTTAGACTTTCCAGACGGTTTACCAGTACTCATGTGTGGTTGGTTTCAGCTCTGCCTGGAAGAAACATGCAGCCCAGTCTATTTCTGCCAGCCCCAATGGGTTGGGGCCTTAGAGAGTTTAATCCTGGGCTTCTTCAGACTTTTGGATGAGTCTTTTCAATTGAGGTTCCATCCCAGATGAATTTAGTTCTTTGTGGGGGATATAAGCTTACCTCAGACTGCTGTTATCTATAACCAAAAATTACAGCCTTTGAGATAAAAAAGGTCAGCTATATCAACAGTCCAACACCAGTGGCATTATCAAAATGGACTCAAGTATGACAGGTGCTTGCTTAACTCTTATCATGCTGTTCACGACAACCCCTATCTTTGGAAACAGTGTAGATCCAGATCAGATGGCTTCTGAAGAAGCCATCTGATCAGGATCTACACTGTTTGACATATAGTTTATGGATTTGTAAGAATAAATTACATCAAGTCATCTAATTGGTTCAAAGTCAGAAATGGGTGTGGCTTAAATGAATATTCAGCAA
Source organism: Lucinisca nassula (assembly GCA_963580285.1). Taxonomy (NCBI): domain Eukaryota; kingdom Metazoa; phylum Mollusca; class Bivalvia; order Lucinida; family Lucinidae; genus Lucinisca; species Lucinisca nassula. The sequence goes on from OY757010.1 coordinate 170,954,065, forward strand.
GAGAAGGGTTAATACAGGTGAGCTTTAATGCAGTTGCCTTTGTCGGGAACTGAATATGAGGTGGCTTGCTTAATCCTTCTCTTGCTGAATATTAAGTTTAGCCACACCCATTTCTGACCTTGAACCAATCAGATTACTTCATGTAATTTATTCTTACAAATCCATTAAATTCATGTCAAACAGTGTAGATCCTGATCAGATGGCTTCTTCAGAAGCCATCTGATCTGGATCTACACTGTTTCCATAGATAGGAGTTGTTGTGAACAGCATGATAAGTGTTAACAGATGTAGACACAATCACAGGTTTTTACTTTACAGTGTAATCCCTATATTAAGACCACTTTTTGAACAGTCCAAAAGGTGGTCTCCCACTAGAGCATACTTGACATAGAAAACACAAAAAAATGTGAGTGAAACTTTCTATATTTGGCCCAGGAAAGTGTGAATAGGTAAACTGACCGGCTAAAAAATGACCTAAATAGTGTTGACTGAGCCATTAAACTCCTATACAAACAAACAAACAAACAATGTATTTGACATTTTCAGAGCTCTTCAGTATGTCCCTGAATGCCAAGACCAAAGTGAAAGGGTTGATAGAAATCATTTCCAATGCAGCTGAATATGAAGAGATTCCCATCAGACATCATGAAGATTCTGTGCTAAGACAGGTAACGGATTTGGCTTCAGATTTTAGAACCTTGGGGATTATTTTGTGTTGAAAAGTGAAGATTGATCAAGCTGTACACCCTACCTCTTTATAACCAGTTGTTGGGATTCAAAGCAGAAATTGTGTAAGTTAAACAACCATGTGGTATCTAAACAAAAATGTATAACTTATCTCTACATTTAAAAAAATACACCCGGACCTCGTTATAGCACGATTCGTTACAGCACAAATTCGGATATAACACGGTTTTGGTTTGGACCCAAAATTTTCCCCAACCAACATTTATAAATATTATCCAAGGATTGTATCAGGTTTTAAGCACAACAAATTTATTTTCCTCTCACTTTTGACTGCGGTAATACGGTAGCTAACACGGTTTATAACGGTACTTTTTGATATTTATTGCAGGCTTCCAGCAGGGTTGAATATACAGTATATAAACATGTTTAGCTTGACACGCATGATAAACATGAACTGCCATCGACACAATCAAAAGTGTTGGCTTAGTGAGATAAAGAGATTAAAGAATTCAGTTACGCAACCGGAAAAAAAATATTTATCACGCTCTGTTAAGGATCACTGCTCAGCAGTAACTTTAAACATCGATGCAAATGATGTGATCGGTCAACTACAATAAAACTCATTTTCTAGAGCCGCATGTAAAAGAAAGTCAAATTTATTCCAGCTTAAAAGCAAATGATAAAACATTTTCAAGATCAATTTTTGCTGTAAAAAAATCATTCAAAAACCATGTGCGCCATTAAAAATCATTTCAAATGACTAAAATATAAAGGGTAAGACATTTCAAGGGAAGTAATTCAAATTTCTTGTAAGCGTTGATCATTGTCCGGTTCCGAACCCTAACCCGGTAATTTCACCATTGAAATGTATTAACGGTACTGTAGTTCGGTACGGTTCCGGACGCTCAGCTACACCAAAGTAAGCCGGAAACCAGCTATCAAAATAGCGTCATACTCCCTGTCAAATCGGACGATTTCTGGATATAAAACATGGTTTATCAGCTGGTTTCGATTAAAGTGACTTGTTTGACTTGATGGGCCATGGTATTTACTGCAATTGATTAGTTCTGAACACATTTTAGTCGGGAAATATTGCATTAACCGGACCGCACATCATCTTGTTTGGGAAACTATTGATCACCATTGTGTCAATGGTTGATCTGTGACAAATACGGTCGGCGTTTATAACACGATTCGGTTAACTAACACGGTCCGTTGGTTGGACCCGGAGTTCCGTGTTATAACGAGGTTGAGGTGTATATAGATTGTATAGAAAATCGACCATTTTATGGTCACTTTGACATGAGACTGACCTCTGTGCAAAGAATAAATTAATCAATGTTATTGCCTAATAGGTCGGTGTTCATAAACTTCTAGTGAATTTTCGACATCTCGTGAATTGCGACCCATTTACGATCTCTATGTATGGAATAGCAATATTGACCTTTTCTTAAAACGGCGAAGATAAATATATGCATTCAGTCCGGCATGAAATTATGGTAATAGAGGTCTTCAGTCTCGCGTCAAATTGCATTAGCTACATGAATGTCTGTAATGAACAGTGTTATAAAGAGGTAGTGGTATACAATGTTAGTCATGATGTGGATCTTTTTGGCTACTACCATCTGTACTAAAATCATTTACTGATTTTGTGTCTGTAAACTGCCTGTATGTGATGTGTTACTTGAATTTATCTTTATTGGATCGGAATATCCTAATTTCAGAATACTTTTTCTTGAATACTTCTGCCCATGGAAGGCATCATGTAGTCTGATATTTGGGGATAGTTGTTGAAAGTCATGTTAGCTGAACAAACTCAATATTGGTCAAAATGTTCGCTGTTCTAGCATGTTTTTGTTTGTTTGATTTGAGGTTTAATGTCCCCATCAACAGTGTAAAGGTCATTTTGGAGACGTTGCTTCCAATTTTGTGGGACTTTTACCCGACATTGAGATGAAATGACATCTCAAGCCCTGTCGCCTAATGAAACCAATAGGGTTTATTAGCATGGACGGTCCACCTCACACCGCGGTTCCTGGACAGGCTTAGATCTTCTAAGCGGTTTACCAGTACTAGTGTGCGGGCCGGATTCAGCTCTGCCTAGAAGCATCATGCAGCCCATATATTTCTTCAAGCCCATATGGGCGGAGACGGTGTTATAGCATGTACAATACCTAATACAGCAAAACAATGAAAACACGAACACGGATAGCTCGTTTACCATGGCTAATTCGAACTTGTTCTGGAGTCCCTGGAGAATTCTTCCAATACCATAAGATAGCCATATATTTGGATATATTGGAATGTTTGCCTGATTTGATTGGTAAAAGGTATGTTTTGTGTACTCATTGGAATCGCCTCAATGAGGCGATTCCAATCAGTACACACAACATACCCTTATGTCATAGGAGGTCGTTAGGATATTAAAGTGCTCCACATACCTTTATGTTATAAGAGGTCGTTAGGATATTAAAGTGCTCCACATACTTTTATGTCAGAGGAGGTCATTAGGATATTAAAATGCTCCACATACCTTTATGTCATAGGAGGTCGTTAGGATATTAAAGTGCTCCACATACCTTTATGCCATAGGAGGTCGTTAGGATATTAAAGTGCTCCACAGACCTTTATGTCATAGGAGGTCATTAGGATATTAAAATGCTCCACATACCTTTATGTCATAGGAGGTCGTTAGGATATTAAAGTGCTCCACATAACTTTATGTCATAGGAGGTCGTTAGGATATTAAAGTGTTCCACATAACTTTATGTCATAGGAGATCGTTAGGATATTAAAGTGCTCCACATTATGCTTCATGACCTGAAACTATGATAAAACCTCAGTAATTCGAAATTCCCCTATTACACACAAATTTTCATGGTCCCAAAGATATTCGGGTTATTGAAGTTCGACTGTACCTAGATTGCCATTGAAGAATGGTGGAAAGTGCATATAGTGTTACCCTTGTCAATCCATCAGTTTGTCTCTGTCATCATCTGAAATAGCAATTTGGGTTTAAGTTTTCTGTGCATGGCACAACTACCAGTTGGGGGCATCTGTGTCCCTTAGACACATTCTTAGTTTACAAAGGTAAGCCCACCATTCTTGTTCATATGCTTCAAGGCATAGCTCCAGATAGAGGATCATTGAGAAGAATTGAGGGATAAAATTGCTTATTTTTACATTAAAATGTATTGTGGGTACTTGTTAGAATCGCTTCACTGACAAATTCCTGCAATATGTTTCTATCAGGAAATTCTGGCCATTCTCCTTTGAGTTATCTTCCCTTATCATATGCCTGAAAAATAGTTTATCTTTGTTACTTTCTCTTAATTATCTGGAGCTACCGTAAAGGTCCTGCAATTCCGACACCTTGAGGACTTTCTACAATTTTCCAAAGATTTTAACAAATTTATTTCATGATACTGCAAGGCTACCAAAAGGTGCAAATGGAATGGCAAACAATGTAGGCCTTAAGCTGTTCCTACAGGAGTAGTCTGATCTGGTTCTGCACAGTCCAATACTTGAAATACATGTATGTATATTTATCTTTCTTGCAGCTGGGTAGCAGATTACCAAACAAGCTGGCTAGTCCAAAGTATAATGATCCCCATGTAAAGACCAATCTCCTGTTACAAGCTCATCTCTCCAGGATGCAGCTGTCAGCAGAACTCCAGTCAGACACAGAAGAAATACTCAGCAAGGTAAGTAGATGTATGCTGTTTTGTTTCCTTTCTTTTCAGCTCACCTCAGCTGCAAGCTCATAAGTGAGCTTATAGTATGGCATGGGTCTGTCTGTCATCTGTCTTTCTGTCAACCTTTTCAAACAACTTCTCTGCCCATTGAAGTCAAATTTCATGTGGAGCATCCCTGGGATGGGGGAACTAAGGTCCAGGTCACATGACAAAGATGGCCAACATGCCCATATATGGTAAAAACCCTTCAAAAATCTTCTCCGGAACCAGTGTGCCGATTGGCATGGAACTTGGTATGTAGCATTGGGCTCGGGCTTATCATAGTTTGTTCAAATGAGGACCCTCAGATGACCTTGACCTATTTTATGCCAAGATCTTTGGTCACATAGACTTTTGTATGGGAAAAAGTCAAAACTGAGTATTTTTTGGAAACTATTGCAGCCTGTGATCTAAAAATTGATAGATTCATTAAGCCTGTGATCTGAAAGTTCGTAGATGCAGTAAGGTAAATCAGTGGGTGAAACTACAGGAGCATTCAAGGTCATTCAGATATGAAAATTTAAACTCATTTTTGACAGAAACCACTGGGCCATTTAAAACAAAATCGCATAGGAAAGCTTTTATGAACTGATTAATTTGAGTTTGGTCACATGACCAAGATGGCTGTCATGCCCATATATGTTAAAAACCCTTCAAAAATCTTCTCCGTAACCAGTAGGCCAGTTGTCATGAAACTTGGTATGTAGCATTGGGGACTTGGGCTCATCATAGTTTATTCAAATGATGACCCTTGGATGACCTTGACCTATTTAACACCAAGGTCAAATTTGGTCACATAGACTTTTGTATGGGAAAAAGTCAAAACTGAGTAGTAAGTGAATAAAACTACTGGAGTATTCAAGGTCAAGGTCATTCCTTGGCCCAAGGTCATTCAGATGTGAAAATTTAAACTTGTTTTCGACAGAAACCACTGGCCATTTATAACCAAATTGTATATGAAAGCTTTTAGGAACAAGGAAATGAAAATTGATTAATTTGAGTTTGGTCACATGACCAAGATGGCTGTCATGCCCATATAAGTTTAAAACCCTCCAAAAATCTGCCTCTCACGAACCAGCAGGCTAGTTGTCATGAAATATGGTATGCCGATTGGGGACTTGAGCCCCGAGAAAAAAATTTGTTCAAATGATGACCCTTGGATGACCGTGACCTAGTTTATGCCAAGGTCAAATTTGGTCACATAGACTTTTGTATGGAAAAAAGAAATTATTGGGAACTATTGCAGCGTGTGATCTGCTGAAAATTGGTTGAGTCAGTAAGCTAAATGAGTGGATGAACTACAGGAATATTCAAGGTCAAGGTCATTCCTTGACCTTGGTCCATTCAGATATGAAAATTAAAACTTTTTTTTTTCCACAGCAACCAAGGGGCCATTTATAACCAAATTGCACATAAAAGCTTTTAGGAACAAGGAAATGAAAATTAATTAATTTGTGTTTGGTCACATGACCAATATGGTCACCATGCCCATATAAGGTAAAACCCTTCAGAAATCTTCTTCTCCGGAACCAGTTGGCCCATTATCAGGTCACATGACCATGATGGCTACCATGGAAAAAGCCCTTTAAACATCTCGGAAATGAAATGGCTCCATAAACCCTCAGCACTTATGTGAGCAGCACAGGACCATTGGTCCTCTGATTTATATTAGGGTATGTTCCTACCTGTTCAGTAAACAGGAAATTTCTCTGATAAGTTCTGTTAATAATTAAAAAATCCCAGTATTAAGCAAGAGTTCTCAGAAAAAAAAAATGTATAAAAATGTATTTCTCTACAAAAAAAAAAAAATTGGGGTTACTAGTTAGAATTGTGCTCCTGCAATAACTTGCACCACTAAGTTTTTGACCTTTTGATATTACAAGATGGGCTTTACTTTGTTTACCTTATGTTTAGTGATGTAACATTGTCGCCCTGAACGTAGCAGCTTAAAATTTTATGACGACAGAACATCATTGTGAAACTGATGGCATTGTTAACAACCAAGGGGGGAAACCTACGTCACGATGACGTCACACAGAAAGACAATGGCAGCCGCCATCTTGAAAGTACCTCTCGCTTCGGTAAGTGTTTTTGTGTTAAACAGATGATATAAGCACAATCTTGACACAGCTTTTATCGCAGAGTACGGGCGAAATAACAATGTTTTGTCTGCAAAAAGAAATTTGTGCAGGCTTTCAGTAGTATGGATAAACACGTTGGATTTAGTTCATTTCAGCGATCCATTCGTCAACACTCTGGATATGAAAATCATTCATATGAAGCAGCGCAGTGTTTTCATTAATCCTCTCATAACGAGTACACGACTTTTTCAGACGAAAATACCATAGAAGTGTTTATAAGTATTAAAATTAAAATTTTTGAACTTTATAAGACGTTTTCAGTAAATGGTATCGTTAACACTCGATCAGAAATAAGATACGTACACACTCTGAAAACCAGCATATAGTTGTTTTTTTTTTTTTTGTTTTTTTTTTTGTTTGTTTGGTTTTACGGCCCTTTCAAGATTATTTCACTTATATTGAGCCGATCGCTAAAGAAGTGGGCGAAAACCGGAGTACCCGGAGAAAAACCACATGACCTTCCGTCGCAGAATTTGGCGTCTCACATATGACCCGAGCGAGGCTCGAACCACAGCGGTGAGAGACCTAATGATCAAGAGTCAGCGCTCTTAACCACTAGGCCACATATAGTTGTTTCTCGTGACAACCTGAAAAGCAGGGTAATAGGTATCTTTGACAATAGTGGTGGCCAGTTCTTACTGCATTTCATCCAAAGTTTTATTTATTTATTTATCTATTTATTTTGTTTTGTAAATATATCTATCTTTTTGATATGTTCCTTTTTTCTGTTTCAACTTCTAATTATTCAATTAGTTATTTATATGTCAGTATGATCCTAAGTACACATTATTTGACAAACAACCACCTGAAATAATACAATATTAAGCATGTAAGGAGAAGAACTCAATAAGTACTTGTGCTTTCGTTCTTATCCTATGATTTGTTTGTATTTACTTGTTTGTATAATTTATATTAATTCCGAAATAAATATGTTTAAACCAATAGTGGTGGCCAGATGAACAGCCGATCACAATTTCCGCTCTCTTGTCACTTAAGAAGACATTGCCCGGTCTAGAACATTGTCGCACTTGAACTATTAACAATGTTGCGCCGAGTTGCGAAAAAAATGACGATAAAACAAATGGTTCAGATTTAAAATATCTGTAAAAACAAGAGGCCCTTGGGCCACTATACTCACCATAGTTCAGTTGGGCTCTGCCCCATGGAAGACATGCATTTCATTAAGCTATTAAGACTAGAAAAATCTAAGTAGAGGCCCACCCAAGGACAATGCTGCGAAATTAGGTTTCTAGCTTTTCTTGTTCTTGTGAAAACGTTGACAAAATATTAATATTGGCCTAAGTTTTGGGAGAAGATTTAAAGAATAGACGAACAAATACGCTGAAGATGCTTATTGCCTTTTATACAATATAAGCCATCATTATTGCATTGCATACAAATGTTATAGAAAAGGGTAATCCCTTTGAAGCAAGGACTACAAGACAGAACTGAAAACTGTGGAGTGTACACGATTTTTTATGGACCAGACTAGCTAGTTTCTGCCAGTTAGGCCGCATCACTAACCCTCAAACATTTACGAACCCCTGCAGTGGCATCAATGATCCCAAATAACTCGAAAATAAATCCACACTTTGATGAAGAGCAGATAAACATTTTACGGACGCCAAATATTCCCATAACACCAGCTACGGTGAAATATATTACTTTCTAGAAAAATGTAATCCTTTTGAAGCAAGGGCAACAAGAAAATAAAAATAAAGCCACACTATGATAAAGATTGAAGTTTCAACATTTTATAGTTCCTAGGAAATTTTTGATGAAATTTAACTTAGACCTATGATAGAGAGAAAGAATTAAAGTAAAGATGAAATGGGATGTCAAGAAAAACACTGCCTCTTACACTATGTAAGTTATCATCCCAACTGCATATGAAAAATAGAAGTGAAGGCAATGATTAGGAATCGATACAATTAACCCACTGCTCCCATCAGAGACACCAAAGGGAAAGAAACACAAACATGAAACAACATACCCCAACGGAAACACCAACAGCGGAAAGCCAAAAGGGCCGTTACTTTCTCACAAGATGGCCAAAAGGCTATCCAAAATAAAATAATACAAGCGACACAAACACCCAAAGACCCCAAGCCTGCCCAGGAAAAGTGGTGCGAGTTGGACCGTACATGTGTATAAAATAGAAGTAAATGCAATGGTCAGGAATCCCTATTTGTTTCACTGAAGGCATTGCTTGAGATGTCATTTCATCTAAATGTTGGATAGAAGCCCCGAAAAGATTGGAATTAACGTATCGAAAATGACCTAAGTGCTGTTGGCGGGGCCGTTCAACCTCATTTTCAACCAAACAGGCATCATCATTTCATATGTTTATGCCGTTCGTTTTTTTTTGTGCGTATCGCGCGAAAATAGTAGACGTTTTTCTTTTATCTTTGTAGTTGAGACGTTATTTGTTTTGTTTTTGTCAATATATCAGCCGGTGCAAGACAAATGCTAAAATATGACATGTGCGACTAGTGAATACCTAGACCAGTCCATGCATCTGATCGGTGTAATATTTCGCTTTTGAAACAATAGTGATCTATTACACTACTCACACCTGCTCGTTGTACGGACGATTCTTAATCCTAACCAACCGCACAAGTCCAACAGCAGATCCTGAACAGCGTAACGAGAAAAAAATGTCATTGGGGCCTCGATAAGGATCGGTTTATACAACAAGTAGGTGTGGGAAGTGTTTTTAAAACTCAAGAATACACCGATCGGACTGTCTGGGTATGCAAGCTGATCTGGGTAGTCTATCGTCGCACATAAATTGCCTTAGTGTAGGTTTTTTCTTGCACCGGCTCATTATTTAAAATAAATATCGTTGAAACTACACAAAATGCCTACTTTTTGTGGGTGTTATGCCAAATACTGCATCGAGTGAGGTAAATGTCAAATTAACGTTACAAAAAGTGTTACACTTTTCATTAAAACTGTGCTACAGTGTACAATATTGTTTTTTGGTCGACAAAAGTTACTAAGCAATGGAGCTTTTTCAAAAAGAGTGCTTAAGTCCACCTGACCATCACTAAAGGTAGCTGTTATTTATAGAAAATAGCCGCCGTCTCACCTCTGTGGTTCTTTGATTTTTTGTGTTCACGGAGATGTTGCACTGATGAGTTAGGAGGCCTTCATGCGGACTGAACAAATTATTTGTCTAAATCGCGACGGAAGTGAGGGCGAGGATTGTGGCCACGTAAAATCGATTTAAGCCCCCCAGTGGAAATCATTCCACTGACCGTTCCAAGGCGGTTATTCTGTGGCGATTTATTTATGGTGTTGTTTGTTACTGACTGTGCGTATCACTTGTGTCTTTTTATTTTGGATGGCCATATGGCCATTTTGTGGGAAAGTAACTGTCCTTATGGCCTTCCTTTGTTTGGGTTTCCATTATGGTCTTGTCGCTTAATGTTTGTGTTTCTTTCCCTTTGGTGTCTTTGATGGGTGGAGTAAGTTAATTGTATCGATTCCTGATCTTTGTTTTACTTCTACTTTACTTATTCTTATAGCTGTGAGGACCAATAATATGGTTATCAATAGAATCTGGACTAAAATCGTGTGTTGGGTTTAGCAAACTGTGTAAGCCCTAACAAGACGCGACAGAGCGCGGCATCTGATCAAGGTCTACACTGTTTGCTTTTTGACACGGATGTAAGGAATAAACAAATGTTTACAGTCTAAGTCACCGTGTATTTTTCAAACCCACCCAAGAGACAGCTGACCCACCTGTTCTATTACTACTTTGATTAAAGTAAGTTTGTTTGTATTGGAGTTTAAGGGCCCAGTCAACAATATTTAGGTCATTTTTATCCCGGTCAGTTTACCTATCCACACTTTTTCTGTGCAGGCTTATACGTTAACCAGTACAGCGCACATTCTATCGCCGGAAACTGACAACTGCCCTTCTTGAATCAGCGGAAGGGAGAGACTAACCATAGAAAAGATTCCATGATCAATCTCCACGAAAGAATGTTGCCGACCCTGGCAGGTAACGAAGCCGCGTCCTCCTGATCACCAGTCAGACGCGCATCCAACTGAGCAACCGAGGCCGGCTTAAATAAAGTAAGATAATGCCTTTTTATAACGAGCAGATCATTGCAAGAAGTTTAGTTTTCAGCCACGACAGTATTTTTCCGCTCATGTAAGAGACCATTGGGGACCTCAAGAGATGTCTGCCTATTCTTCGTTAGCCTGTATGACTCTTTTTATTTTCAGAGATAAATGTAAACCTAATTCTGTTGTTTTATACCTCAACGCAAGTACGACAATGCTCCAGAGTGGGCTATATCTTCTTAAGTGACAAGGGAGCGGACAATACAACTGCCTGTTCATCTGGCCACCATTATTGTCCAAGATACTTGTAACCTTTAGAGAATTTGGCGCCTTTTACCCTGCTTTTCAGGTTGTCTCGAGAAACAACAATATGCTGATTTTCAGAGTGTGTACGTATCTCTTTTCAGATCGAGTGTTAACGATACCATTTACTGAAAACGTCTTATAAAGTTCAAAAATTTTAATTTTAATACAAATAAACACTTCTATGGTATTTTCTTCTGAAAAAGTCGTGTACTCGTTACTTGAGGATTAATGAAAACACTGCGCTGCTTCATATGAATGATTTTAATATCCGGAGTGTTGACGAATGGATCGCTGAAATTAACTAAATCCGACGTGTTCATCCATACTACTTAAAGCTTGCCTAAATTTCTTTTTGCTGACAAAACATTGTAATTTTGCCCGTACTCTGCGATAATAGCTATGTCAAGATTGTGCGTAAAATATATGTTAAACACAGAAATACTTACCGAAGCGAGAGTTCCTTTCAAGATGGCGACCGCCTTGAAGTAAAATTGTGACGTCATCGTGACGTAGGTTTCCCCCCTTGAACAACGTTCTGAACAAGCCGCCATGTGGGTTTGGCCAGGCATAACACCAACCCTCTTATGAAAGATGCTATGGCCAACCCTCTTATGAAAGGTTGGAGCTGTCATTGAGTCTTAAGATCCAACCCCCCATTGTGCAACCAAAGAGGAAAGCATAGACAACAACCATGATTGGGTTAAAGCTACGCATATTATCAATGTTACAACCTTTTCTTTTGTAACAGGTAATGATTTTTCTTCTAATTTCTCCAAGAGTTCTTTCATGTACACCTCAACCTCGTTATAACACGGAACTCCGGGTCGATCCAACCAACAGACCGTATTAGTTAACCGAATCGTGTTATAAACGCCGACTGTATTTGTCACAGATCAACCATTGACACAATGGTGATCAATTGTTTCCCAAACAAGATGATGTGCGGTCCGGTTAATGACCGTATTTCCCGACTAAAATGTGGTTAGAACTAATTAATGACAGTAAATACCATGGCCCATCAAGTCAAACAAGTCACTTTAATCGAAACCAGCTGATAAACCATGTTTTATATCAAGAAATCGTCCGATCTGACAGCGAGTATGACGCCATTTTGATAGCTGGTTCCCGGGTAACTTTGTTGTAAATGAGTGTCCGGAACCGTACCGAACTACAGTACTGTTAATACATTTCAATGGTGAAATTAGGGTTCGGAACCGGACAATGATCAACGCTTACAAGAAATTTGAATTACTTCCCTTGAAATGTCTTACCTTAATATTTTAGCCATTTGTAACTATTTTTAATGGCGCACATGGCCTTTGAATGATTTTCTTACCACAAAAATCGATCTTGAATATGTTTTATCATTTGCTTTTAAGATGGAATAAATTTGACTTTCTTTTACATGCATCTCTAGAAAATGAGTTTTATTGCAGTTGACCGATCACATCGTCTGCATCCATGTTTAAAATATCTGCTGAGCAGTGATCCTTAACAGAACATGATAAATATTTTTTTCCGGTTGCGTAACTGAATTCTTTAATCTCTTTATCTCACTTAGCCAACACTTTTGATTGTGCCGATGGCAGTTCATGTTTATCATGCGTGTCAAGCTAAACAAGTTTATATACTGTATATTCAACTCTGCTGGAGGCCTGCAATAAATATCAAAAAGTACCGTTATAAACCGTGTTAGCTCCTTTCCAGTGTTAGACGATATAGACATCACACTGAATGGTATAACAAAGCTACTGAAAGACCTCAACCCCAATAAATCTCCAGGACCCGACAATATTGGACCGAGAGTGCTGAAGGAATTAGCAGATGACATTGCACCATTGTTGCTTTTAATTTTCCGTAAGTCATTGGATACAGGAGAAGTACCGGAGGACTGGTGCATAGCGAGCGTCACACCTGCATTCAAGAAAGGACAGAGATACCAGGCGGAAAACTACAGGCCCATATCCCTTACCAGTGTCTGCTGTAAGATTATGGAACATGTCATCACCAGCCAAATCATGAACCATGGAGAAAACAACAACATACTATATCCACTGCAACATGGCTTCAGAAAGGGCAGATCCTGTGAGACCCAGCTGTTAGAGTTTATTGACGACTTGTCATCAAACCTACAGAATAACGAACAGACCGATGTGCTCATCATGGATTTTGCCAAGGCCTTCGATCGGGTATGTCACAGTCTCCTTGTTCACAAACTACAGCACTACGGCATACAGGGCAAAGTCAATCGTTGGATTAAGAACTGGCTCACCAACAGGAAGCAGTGCGTCGTTGTTGAGGGAGAAAAATCAGAGTTTGTCAACGTTGACTCAGGAGTCCCTCAAGGCTCTGTACTTGGTCCCAGCCTCTTCCTCTACTACATTAACGATCTGCCGGCACAGCTACACTCAACTGTACGCCTCTTCGCCGATGACACGATCGCCTACCTGGTAATAAAGACTCCAGCTGATGACAGCCTATTACAGGAGGATCTAGACACACTAGCTATGTGGGAAGAACAGTGGAGGATGAAGTTCCACCCAAATAAATGCACTAAGTTGACAGTGACCAACAAAAGGAACCCGATCAAGACAGACTACACACTTCATGGACAAGTATTAGCCAGTGTTCCATCGGCAAAATACCTTGGAGTCACAGTGACGGAGGACCTCAAGTGGGATACTCACATACAGAATATTTGTGACAAGGCCAACCGTACCATTGGGTTCCTGAGGCGAAACCTTAACATTGGAGCTGTGTCCATCAAACAGCAAGCCTACTTCACCCGACCCTTGGTAGAGTATGCCAGCACTGTATGGGACCCATACACACAGAGCAACATACAGAAGCTAGAGATGGTCCAGCGGCGGGCAGCCAGATATGTGATGAACAGGCAAAGAAACACCTCCAGTGTGAGCGACATGCTTCAGACCCTTAACTGGAGAAGCCTTGAGAACAGAAGGGATGCACGCCTCTGCATGATGTTCAAGATAGACAGAGGACTGGTTGCTATCCGAAAGGAACCCAGACTGCAGCCAGCAAAAAGAATATCAGCGAGGATAAAGCACCGCAGAGCATTCCAGCTAATCACCTGCAGAACAGACAAGAGGAAAATGTCCTTCTTTCCCAGAACAGTGAGGGAATGGAATGCCTTGTCTCCTGGAACGATGGACTCGGAAACACTTGAAGCTTTTAAAGCTTCAGTGTCAACCCTGGAGTACTAGCCCAACAGCCACTGTTTTAGATTTTAAATTGTAAATAGGACTTCTTTTAACCGTTGGGATACAGAAAGCCCTTAAACCTGGACAAACCTAGCCTTCACCATTCTCACGGTGATCGAACCCGGACATACATCAACATACTGGATTGACAACAAATACCTGACTGTGACCTTATCAGAAAGAATTGTTTCAAAGTGCTGCGTAACCTACTATCAAACTAGCATAATCTTCAGAAAGTTGAAGGAGGCTAGAAATCGGCAGAAGCAGAAGAAGAAGCTACCATGTTAGCTACCGTATTACCGCAGTCAAAAGTGAGAGGAAAATAAAGTTGTTGTCCTTAAAACCTGATACAATCCTTGGATAATATTTATAAATGTTGGTTGGAGAAAATTTGGGGTCCAAACCAAAACCGTGTTATATCCGAATTCGTGCTGTAACGAATCGTGCTATAACGAGGTCCGGGTGTATTTATAAAGTTGGTCTTGATAAGATTCTGGTTGCGATATTCCTTGCTGCATTAGTATTTTCAAGCCAATGTTATATTTATCAGTCAATTCAGAGTGTCAATGATTAACTTAGAAAATGCCTTACAGAGGTTTCAGTAGATGATAGTTCTTTGTTCTGCTCTGCCTCTTCTATTAATGATATAGAGGGCATTATAAATCATGACTTAAGGATTCTAGTAAGTTGGGCTGCCCAGTGGCTAATTAATTTTAATCCTCTCAAAACAGAAGCAGTTCTTTTCGCCCTAAGACATCCCAATTTTTTTCCTGAACTCGTTTTTAATGGTACAGCCGTACAATTCGTAACAGAATACAGTATAGCTCCAATATATTGCGTTCCGATATTTCGCGATGTCCAATCTATCGCGGTCTCGCCGTGGATCCCGTTTTTTTTTCCCCTTAAAAATTCATAATTAAAAAAAAAAAAATAAGAGTTTTAAGTTGTTAAAATTTATTTAAAACCAGGTTAAACCAGGTGCCAATTGTCAGTTCACAGATTATAACCAAATAATCCAATTAGCGTCAGTTAGAACAGGTATTGGCGAACAATTAATCTTAATCCCCAAACTTGTCATAACTGAGTAATCCACTCAATGCTCAATCAGACAACGATGTCCGCTACCATTTTCATGCACGCGATCGGTTAATGACGTCATCCGACTCCAGCACCCCCACACATTTCTAATGTCATTGTGTGTACCTCTGTCATAAAAATAATGTTTGAAACCGGTAAAAAATATTTTCTTGATAGCTAAACGGTTGTGAATAGAGGTGGATAGAAAACCAGCGCTTTGCAAAGCTCCCAAATTATCCCCAAAAGCTCCGTGTCAATAGCCAACAACAGCATTTGACTTTTCCCACCCAGCGTCTGCTATTTGGCGCCAAAACATAAACATTCACGAGATCGCAGAAAAGTCCGTTTTTAATATGCAAACATCTACCGTTAGATGTAGCTAATTGTCTGAGGAGCGATTAAATCGTTTTCACATTGATTGTGGATTAAATTTTATGATTGGAGAATAAACGCCAATTAGAGACAAAACTTGACCATATTTTCACACCTTATCGACACGCACCGCAGGGTGGCAATTATATGACAGGGATTAACAATAGTGTCATACTTGAACCTTAATAAATACACAGATGGTTTGTCTCTCAATTGACAGTGCAGCAACTATTGCGATTTACTTACTGGTCTAGTTTTACCATATTTAAGGACTCAAAAGACCGACGGTTGTAGACGATTTTTTTTTACACTTGCCCGAAATCATAACACAATAAAATGATAGTTTTGTTGTTGTATAGTTTTTCGGCCCGTGGTATCACCGCGACTTGTATTGGCATCTCGGGAGACTACCGCGACTTATATCGCGCTCCGACCACATCGCGGTTTTCGGGCTATGGACCCCGACTACCGCAATATATTGGAGCTATACTGTACAAACATTTAGGTCTCACCTTTAGTAATAATGGACAATGGCATAGTCATGTTGAAAATATTATCAGAATTGCGTCCAAAATCATTGGCATTATGAGAAAACGTAAGTTTACTTTTAGTCGCATAGTTCTGAACCAGATATATCTGTCATATCTGTTGCTTGTTATTGAATATTCATGTGTGACATGGGATGGCTGCATGTCTCAAATATTGATTCTTTACATAAATTACAGAACGAAGCAGAATGTATCATTACTGGCTTAACCGCATCAGTTTCACTAAATAATCTATACAGGGAATGTGGCTGGACATCACTCATAGAAAGAGGCAGCCAGCAAAAACTTATTTTCATGTATAAATCGGTTAACGAGCTAGTCCCATCATACATATCAGACTTAATTTCCCCGCTAGTTAGAGAAACAAACACTTATGCTCTACAAAACCAAAATGATATATGGTTCCCTTTTGCAGAACAGAGACCTCACACAAATCATGTATTCCATCTTCTATATCATCATGGAATTCCCTTGGCACTGATTTACGCAATTCACCGTCTCACATGTTTCAAATTTTAGTTAAAAAAGCAGCAAAATAATCCAAATTTTCCAACTTATTATAATGTAGGCAACAGATATCTTTCTGTTTTACATGCCAGAATTAGAAATAAATGCATTAACTTATTCCATGACCATTATATTAACCACTTAATACCTGACCCTAGTTGTAGTTGCTCCGATAACATTGAAGATGCAGATCATTACTTCTTTAGGTGTTCAAATTATAACAACGAAAGAATCACACTCTTTCAATCTATTAGATGTTGCTATCCACTAAATATTCATGTCCTTTTGTTCGGAAAGGAAAATCTAACAATAGAAGAAAATACTACTATCTTCAAAGCAGTACAGATATACATTAAAGATACAAGAAGATTCAGCCATTAAATCTGTCTTGCTGTTACACAGCCAGCCTGACACTAACTTATTATTGGCTTGAAGAAATATATGGGCTGCACGATGCTTCCACGCAGAGCTAAATCCGACCCGCACAGGAGTAAAGTGCTTAGAGGATCTAAGCCTGCCCAGGCAAAGCGGTTAGGGTCGGACCGTCCATGCTTATAAACCCTATTGGTTTCATTGGGTAACAGGGCTTGAGATGTCATTTCATCTCAACGTTGGGTAAAAGTCCCACAAAATTGGAAGCAACGTCTCTAACAATGACCTTTACAGTGTTGACGGGGACATTAAACCTCAAATCAAACAAACAAACTACCTTATTATTCTATTATATTATCATATCATTTCTTACTTTGCTAATTTACATTATTTCAACATCACCTTCATATTGTTCACCATATTGTTGTTTCATTTTTTAAACTTGCTTTCAATATCCTATTGCTTGCCATTATCTCCTGTGAATTGTTGTAAACATCTGTAGGGGGAGGGCCGTAACTAATGTTTGGAGAACTTGTAGCCCAACCCTTTTGCTTTGAAAGTTTCAATAAAATATGTTTATGCTGGAGGTTATAGCATTGATAACTTTTTTTAAGAAGCTTGGCTGTCAGGACTGTATTCTGACTGTTAAAGTGGCTGTCTGAGAAGATACTCTAGCTAAATGAATCAGTTGGAAGATGTTTACTCAACAAGATATAGAGGGATAGAGGGACATCGCCATCCAGACAAGGGAAATTCACAATGTCAAAATCAGTTGTTCTGTTTGTCCTAATTTCATATAAGCCTGCTGGGAAAATTGTGGTTAGGTAAACTGACCAGCTTGCCATAACCTTAGCAGTTTTGTCTGCACAGTTAAATTCCAAACCCTTATCAGTTTTGCATCAATTATGGCTGATGTAGCCAAAGAGTATGTCATGTAGCAGTGCAAATGAAAAGGAGATAATCTTACTCCATCTTGTTTCAATTTCAGGCAATCCGGTTAATCCAGGCTTGTGTTGATGTATTGAGCAGTAATGGTTGGTTGAGCCCTGCTCTGGCTGCCATGGAGTTGGCCCAGATGACCACCCAGGCAATGTGGGCCAAGGATTCCTATCTGAAACAAGTGCCACACTTCAGTCAGGAAACTATTAAAAGATGTCAAGAAAAGGTAAGTGAAAAATCAAAATCTCAAGTACTGATGGCTTGTTTAACAGTTTTTTTTTTAACTCATTCTGGAGTTCCTATGTAAATTATCCCATATTCCTGGATATCAATAAGTTAGGATAATTTAGGGAGATTTCTCTTATTTTAATATGCCCCCGCCATTCAAGAATGGTGGAAGGGGCATATAGCGTTGCCCCTGTCTGTCGTCCATTCGTTCGTCCGGGCGAACATGTCAGGTTAGGGGCTAGTGTCTGGATTGGAAAACAATAGAAAATGATTGAAAATAATAGATTTATTCCGTAAATAAAAGGTTTAGGAGGTTAGCCCCTAAACCAAACAAAAGAAAATAACAAAAGAAATAGCCCTTAAATCAACATTTTGGAACTTCCGTCCATTTGTCCGTCCGAAACTTAAACGCAGTCAATAACGTTCTTATTTCCAGATGGATTTTGCAATTACTTTGTAGAAAGGTTAACCATCATGAGACGATGTGTCACATGCAAGTACCTCCAAGGTCAAGGTGATACTTTGAGGTCAAAGGTAAAAAAAAGGGTCCGAAACTTAAACTCAGTCAATAACTTCCTTATTTCTGGATGGATTTTGAAATTACTTTGTAGAAATGTTCACCATCATGAGATGATGTGTCACGTGCAAAACCCAGGTCCGTACCTCCAAGTTCAAGGTAATACTTTGAGGTCAAATGTGAAAAAGGGTCCGAAACTTAAACGCAGCCAATAACTTTCTTATTTCTGGGTGGATTTTGAAATTACTTTGTAGAAATGTTAACCATCAAGAGACGATGTGTCACATGCAAAACCAAGGTCTGTACCTCCAAGGTCAAGGTCATACTTAGAAGTCAAAGGTAAAAAAGTGTCCGAAACTTAAACGCACTGTCATTAACATTCTTATTTCTGGATGGATTTTGAAATTACTTGGCAGAAATGTTGGCCATCATGAGACAATCTGCCTCAAACAAAACCAAGGCCTTACCTCAAAGGTCAAGGTCATAAATAGGGATCAAATGTTAAAAAAGGGTCCAAAACTTAAACACCGTCAATAACTTTCTATTGATTGATACGAACATAGACATATTTTCAGGCAGGGGCATCTGTGTCCTATGGACGCATTTCTAGTCTTCAAAATGTATGTTGTGTGTACTCATTAGAATCGCCTCAATGAGGCGATTCTAATGAGTACACACAATATATCTTGGTTTATTGAAGATCAAGAATATCCCTATATCATCCTGACCAGTGGGCGTGCACTGTTTCAATATGGTGACCTTAAACTGTTTGTTTGCTTCCCTTGTGGCTTCCCTGTCTATCAGAAGTTTAATTCTGCTAGTTCTGCTTGAGAAACTGGCAAATTGTTCTGTGGAAGGTAGTTAATACCCATTTAGACAGCTGTAGACAAACTATTTTCTACGAGGCCAAACCTTGTTTCCCTTTAGCATGCGCAAAGGATTCAGTACCCAAAGAAACACCTCCCAGACTATTGCAAGCGCTCATGGGCGCTTGGGCGAGAGCTTGCATTCAGGAGGCAAACAGGCGAGTGCTCCTCAGGCGCACGTGTTGTTGATTAACTCTCAGGTGCTATGATTAACCCTCAGTGGTTCAAGCTATCTGGTCTCGAACAAATTTTCATGGTCCCAAAGATGTTCGAGCCATTGAAGTTTGACTGTGAGAGATGTTCCTAAATTATCAGGAAAGTTGTCATAACTTCCTAATAATGCATTTATTTGTACAAAATTTTCACCAAAGATACATTGATTTGTTTTGTATCTTTGGTGAACATTTTATTCAAATAAATATATCATTTAAAAAAGTATGACAACCTTTCTGATACCTCTCAAACATGCCTCGTATTTAATTGTCTCTTCAGTGGTCAGTTGTCTTTGGACCATGTCATGAGAAAACCTGCTTCAATTTGTTTGGCTTTGTATGAACTACCAGTTGTTTTTGATCAGCTGTTTCACTTTTCTTGTCTAGTAGTGGTGAACCCTACAGCATTGACCTTTTCATCCTAAGTTTGTCAGACTTTATTAGCTCACCTGTCACGTAGTGACAAGGTGGGCTTTTGTGATCACTTTTTGTCCGTCGTGCGTGCGTCCGTCCGTCCGTGCGTGCGTGCATCCGTAAACAATTTCAAATAAGTATATCTCTAATACCCCATGGTCAATCTTGATCAAATTTCATGGGAAGCATCATCAGGTAGGGGGAAAGGCTGCATAAGGTTTTTGGGCTGATCAGATTGGAATTCTGGTTGCCATGGCAACATATAGCTCCCATAGACTATCAATGGGAAAAAATTAAAATCTCTTCTTCTCTGAAACCACAGGGCCCAGAGCTTAGATATTAAGCATGTATTAACGGCCAGTGGTCACCTACATAATTCCTGCCAATCATGCCCCTGGGGTCCAAATTGACCACACCCCGGGGCCCCTTCGCTCCCATAGACTCATAATGGAACAAAAAGCTTCAAAAATCTTCTTCTCAAAAACCACAGGGCCAAGAGCTTAGATATTTAGCATGTAGCAACAGCAAGTGGTCACCTATATAATTCCTGCCAATCATGCCCCTTGGGTCAAAATGGGCCACGCCCCGGGGCCCTTTAGCTCCTATAGACTCATAATGGAAAAAAGCTTCAAAAATCTTCTTCTCTGAAACCACAGGGCCCAGAGCTGAGATATTTGGCATGTAGCAACGGCAAGTGGTCACCTACATAATTCCTGCCAATCATGCCCCTGGGGTCCAAATTGGCCACACCCCGGGGCCCCTTAGCTCCCATAGACTCATAATGGAAAAAAAGCTTAAAAAATCTTCTTCTCTGAAACCACAGGGCCCAGAGCTTAGATATTTAAAATGTAGCAACGGCCAGTGGTCACCTACATAATTCCTGCCAATCATGCCCCTGGGTTCCAAATGGGCCACGCCCCGGGGCCCCTTTGCTCCCATAGACTCATAATGGAACAAAAAGCTTCAAAAATCTTCTTCTCGGAAACCACAGGGCCCAGAGCTTAGATATTTAGCATGTAGCAACGGCAAGTGGTCACCTACATAATTCCTGCCAATCATGCCCCTGGGGTCCAAACAGGCAACGCCCCGGGGCCCTTTAGCTCCTATAGACTCATAGTGGAAAAAAGCTTCAAAAATCTTCTTCTCTGAAACCACAGGGCCCAGAGCTTAGATATTTAGCATGTAGCAATGGCAAGTGGTCACCTACATAATTCCTGCCAATCATGCCCGTGGGGTCCAAATGGGCCACGCCCCGGGGCCCCTTAGCTCCAATAGACTCATAATGGAAAAAAGATTAAAAAATCTTCTTCTCAGAAATCACAGGGCCCAGAGCTTAGATATTTAGCATGTAGCAACAGCACGTGGTCACCTATATAATTCCTGCCAATCATGCCCCTGGGGTCAAAACGGGCCACCCCCCGGGGCCCTTTAGCTCCTATAGACTCATAATGGAAAAAAGCTTCAAAAATCTTCTTCTCTGAAACCACAGGGCCCAGAGCTGAGATATTTGGCATGTAGCAACGGCAAGTGGTCACCTACATAATTCCTGCCAATCATGCCCCTCGGGTCCAAATTGGCCACACCCCGGGGCCCCTTAGCTCCCATAGACTCATAATGGAAAAAAAGCTTAAAAAATCTTCTTCTCTGAAACCACAGGGCCCAGAGCTTAGATATTTAAAATGTAGCAACGGCCAGTGGTCACCTACATAATTCCTGCCAATCATGCCCCTGGGTTCCAAATGGGCCACGCCCCGGGGCCCCTTTGCTCCCATAGACTCATAATGGAACAAAAAGCTTCAAAAATCTTCTTCTCGGAAACCACAGGGCCCAGAGCTTAGATATTTAGCATGTAGCAACGGCAAGTGGTCACCTACATAATTCCTGCCAATCATGCCCCTGGGGTCCAAACAGGCAACGCCCCGGGGCCCTTTAGCTCCTATAGACTCATAGTGGAAAAAAGCTTCAAAAATCTTCTTCTCTGAAACCACAGGGCCCAGAGCTTAGATATTTAGCATGTAGCAATGGCAAGTGGTCACCTACATAATTCCTGCCAATCATGCCCGTGGGGTCCAAATGGGCCACGCCCCGGGGCCCCTTAGCTCCAATAGACTCATAATGGAAAAAAGATTAAAAAATCTTCTTCTCAGAAATCACAGGGCCCAGAGCTTAGATATTTAGCATGTAGCAACAGCAAGTGGTCACCTATATAATTCCTGCCAATCATGCCCCTGGGGTCAAAACGGGCCACCCCCCGGGGCCCTTTAGCTCCTATAGACTCATAATGGAAAAAAGCTTCAAAAATCTTCTTCTCTGAAACCACAGGGCCCAGAGCTGAGATATTTGGCATGTAGCAACGGCAAGTGGTCACCTACATAATTCCTGCCAATCATGCCCCTGGGTTCCAAATGGGCCACGCCCCGGGGCCCCTTTGCTCCCATAGACTCATAATGGAACAAAAAGCTTCAAAAATCTTCTTCTCGGAAACCACAGGGCCCAGAGCTTAGATATTTAGCATGTAGCAACGGCAAGTGGTCACCTACATAATTCCTGCCAATCATGCCCCTGGGGTCCAAACAGGCAACGCCCCGGGGCCCTTTAGCTCCTATAGACTCATAGTGGAAAAAAGCTTCAAAAATCTTCTTCTCTGAAACCACAGGGCCCAGAGCTTAGATATTTAGCATGTAGCAATGGCAAGTGGTCACCTACATAATTCCTGCCAATCATGCCCGTGGGGTCCAAATGGGCCACGCCCCGGGGCCCCTTAGCTCCAATAGACTCATAATGGAAAAAAGATTAAAAAATCTTCTTCTCAGAAATCACAGGGCCCAGAGCTTAGATATTTAGCATGTAGCAACAGCACGTGGTCACCTATATAATTCCTGCCAATCATGCCCCTGGGGTCAAAACGGGCCACCCCCCGGGGCCCTTTAGCTCCTATAGACTCATAATGGAAAAAAGCTTCAAAAATCTTCTTCTCTGAAACCACAGGGCCCAGAGCTGAGATATTTGGCATGTAGCAACGGCAAGTGGTCACCTACATAATTCCTGCCAATCATGCCCCTGGGGTCCAAATTGGCCACACCCCGGGGCCCCTTAGCTCCCATAGACTCATAATGGAAAAAAAGCTTAAAAAATCTTCTTCTCTGAAACCACAGGGCCCAGAGCTTAGATATTTAAAATGTAGCAACGGCCAGTGGTCACCTACATAATTCCTGCCAATCATGCCCCTGGGTTCCAAATGGGCCACGCCCCGGGGCCCCTTTGCTCCCATAGACTCATAATGGAACAAAAAGCTTCAAAAATCTTCTTCTCGGAAACCACAGGGCCCAGAGCTTAGATATTTAGCATGTAGCAATGGCAAGTGGTCACCTACATAATTCCTGCCAATCATGCCCCTGGGGTCCAAACAGGCAACGCCCCGGGGCCCTTTAGCTCCTATAGACTCATAGTGGAAAAAAGCTTCAAAAATCTTCTTCTCTGAAACCACAGGGCCCAGAGCTTAGATATTTAGCATGTAGCAATGGCAAGTGGTCACCTACATAATTCCTGCCAATCATGCCCGTGGGGTCCAAATGGGCCACGCCCCGGGGCCCCTTAGCTCCAATAGACTCATAATGGAAAAAAGATTAAAAAATCTTCTTCTCAGAAATCACAGGGCCCAGAGCTTAGATATTTAGCATGTAGCAACAGCAAGTGGTCACCTATATAATTCCTGCCAATCATGCCCCTGGGGTCAAAACGGGCCACCCCCCGGGGCCCTTTAGCTCCTATAGACTCATAATGGAAAAAAGCTTCAAAAATCTTCTTCTCTGAAACCACAGGGCCCAGAGCTGAGATATTTGGCATGTAGCAACGGCAAGTGGTCACCTACATAATTCCTGCCAATCATGCCCCTGAGTTCCAAATGGGCCACGCCCTGGGGCCCCTTTGCTCCCATAGACTCATAATGGAACAAAAAGCTTCAAAAATCTTCTTCTCGGAAACCACAGGGCCCAGAGCTTAGATATTTAGCATGTAGCAACGGCAAGTGGTCACCTACATAATTCCTGCCAATCATGCCCCTGGGGTCCAAACAGGCAACGCCCCGGGGCCCTTTAGCTCCTATAGACTCATAATGGAAAAAAGCTTCAAAAATCTTCTTCTCTGAAACCACAGGGCCCAGAGCTTAGATATTTAGCATGTAGCAATCGCAAGTGGTAACCTACATAATTCCTGCCAATCATGCCCGTGGGGTCCAAATGGGCCACGCCCCGGGGCCCCTTAGCTCCAATAGACTCATAATGGAAAAAAGATTAAAAAATCTTCTTCTCAGAAATCACAGGGCCCAGAGCTTAGATAATTAGCATGTAGCAACAGCAGGTGGTCACCTATATAATTCCTGCCAATCATGCCCCTGGGGTCAAAACGGGCCACCCCCCGGGGCCCTTTAGCTCCTATAGACTCATTATGGAAAAAAGCTTCAAAAATCTTCTTCTCTGAAACCACAGGGCCCAGAGCTGAGATATTTGGCATGTAGCAACGGCAAGTGGTCACCTACTTAATTCCTGCCAATCATGCCCCTGGGGTCCAAATTGGTCACACCCCGGGGCCCCTTAGCTCCCATAGACTCATAATGGATAAAAAGCTTAAAAAATCTTCTTCTTTGAAACCACAGGCCCCAGAGCTTAGATATTTAGAATGTAGCAATGGCCATTGGTCACCTACATAATTCCTGCCAATCATGCCCCTGGGTTCCAAATGGGCCACGCCCTGGGGCCCCTTTGCTCCCATAGACTCATAATGGAATAAAAAGCTTCAAAAATCTTCTTCTCGGAAACCACAGGGCCCAGAGCTTAGATATTTAGCATATATTAACGGCCAGTTGTCACCTACATAATTCCTGCCAATCATGCCCCTGGGGTCCAAATTGGCCACACCCCGGGGCCCCTTCGCTCCCATAGACTCATAATGGAACAGAAAGCTTCAAAAATCTTCTTCTCAGAAACCACAGGGCCCAGAGCTTAGATATTTAGCATGTAGCAACAGCAAGTGGTCACCTATATAATTCCTGCCAATCATGCCCCTGGGGTCAAAACGGACCACGCACCGGGCCCTTTAGCTCCTATAGACTCATAATGGAAAAAAGCTTCAAAAATCTTCTTCTCTGAAACCACAGGGCCCAGAGCTTAGATATTTAGCATGAAGCAATGGCAAGTGGTCACCTACATAAATCCTGCCAATCATGCCCGTGGGGTCCAAATGGGCCACGCCCCGGGGCCCCTTAGCTCCCATAGCTCATTATGGAAAAAAGCTTAAAAAATCTTCTTCTCTGAAACCACAGGGCCCAGAGTTTAGATATTTAGCATGTAGCACTTCAAGTGGTCACCTACATAATTCATGCCAATCATGCCCCTGGGGTCCAAATGGGCCATGCGCCGGGGGCCCCTTAGCTCCCATAGACGCGTAATGGAAAAAAGCTTCAAAAATCTTCTTCTCTGAAACACAGGGCCCAGAGTTTAGATATTGAGCATGTAGCAACGGCAATTGGTCACTTACATAATTCCTGCCAATCATGCCCCTGGGTTCCGAATGGGCCACGTGCCGGGGCCCCTTAGCTCCCACAGACTCGTAATGGAAAAAAGCTTAAAAAATCTTCTACACTGAAACCACAGGGCCTAGAGTTTAGATATTTAGCATGTAGCAACGGCAAGTGGTCACCTACATAATTCCTGCCAATCATGCCCCTGGGGTCCAAATGGGAAACGCCCCGGGGCCCCTTAGCTCCCATAGACTCAGAATGGAAAAAAGATTAAAAAATCTTCTTCTCTGAAACCACAGGGCCCAGAGCTTAGATAATTAGCATGTAGCAACGGCAAGTGGTCACCTACATTATTCCTGCCAATCATGCCCCTGGGTTCCAAACCGGCCACGCCCCGGGGCCCTTTAGCTCCTATAGACTCATAATGGAAAAAAGCTTCAAAAATCTTCTTCTCTGAAATCACAGCGCCCAGAGCTTAGATATATAGTACGTAGCAACGGCAAGTGGTCACCTATATAATTCCTGCCAATCATGCCCCTAGGGTCCAAAAGGGCCAGGCCCCGGGGCCCCTTAGCTCCTATAGACTCATAATGGAAAAAAAAGCTTCAAAAATCTTCTTCTCTGAAACCACAGGTCCCAGAGCTTAGATATTTAGCATGTAGCAATTGCAAGTGGTCACCTACATAAATCCTGCCAATCATGCACGTGGGGTCCAAATGGGCCACGCCCCGGGGCCCCTTAGCTCCCATAGACTCATAATGGAAAAAAGATTAAAAAATCTTCTTCTTTGAAACCACATGGCCCAGAGCTTAGATATTTGGCATGTAGCGACGGCAAGTGGTCACCTACATAATTCCTGCCAATCATGCACCTGGGGTCCCAAACAGGTGAGCGATATAGGGCCATTGGGCCCTCTTGTGTGTTATTAGTGGTACCTGTTTTAATTTTTTTTTAACTGAAAATTTTTCACAATGAAAAATGTCTCATTTTACTGACAGTTGTGACATAATTGCAAGTTTCCTAGTGTGAAGTGAGCTGGATTTTATTTGCTTGTATATCGTTAAAATAGTCTCATATAACAAAAAATATGGGATTTACACAATGAAAAAATCCTTTAATGTGAGTTGGCTCGCATGTTTAAACCAAAATGCGAGGGGTCATGAGAAAACCTGTCTTCAGGGTTTGTAACAAGGTGAGACACAAACTGGGCGGCACAGCTACATAAACTACCATACAAATCCTAAAAATTCAGGACACTTTCAGGACTTGCTTTAATTCTCCTGAATTTTTTAAAAATTTGTTTTATGATCCAGCAAGGATTCCAAAAGGTGCAGACAGAATGGCAAACAGCGTGTCTACACTGTTTGCTCAGGCCTATTTGTCCCAATACTTTGGATCATTACTGTAGTAAGAGTCTTGACATTTCAGAAACAGAAACTAGGATGTATTGCACTATCCAAATAGTGAACACTAAGGTGCTGATCAGACTGTGCAGATGCGCAGGCTGATCTGCACCTTTGTTGTTCCGAAATGCCAAATACAGTAGAATTTTGATGGCTCGAACACCGATGGCTCGTTTACCATAGCTGAGTCGAACCCGTTCTTGAGGCCCTAGGGGATTCCTCTGAGGAAGAAGTAGTGTGGGATAATTAAGGAGAACTTCGACATTTATCTTGCAAATATATGCTGTGTGTACTCATTAGAATCACCTCGAGGCATACACAGCATACATTTTTAGCTCGGCTGTTTTTGAAGAAAATGACAGGTATTGTCATAGCTCTGGTGTCATCTGCATCGTTGTGCAAAAACTTGGACATTTTGTAATATCTCTGTCATTACTGAATATATTTACTTGAAACCCGGACTAGTTGTTCATTATGAAAAATGGGTGCAGCCGAGCGTTGGCACTCGCATGCGGTGCTCTTGTTATTATATAATACCGAAAAGATGTCTCAAAATTAGCCCCGTTATGCCTCCTGGCAGTAACCCTCTGTGGCTCCATCTACCCCTGTCTTGAATAGATTTTCGTTGTCCCAAAGCCATTATTTGGCAGCGCATATTATTTCAAGGTTACAGTCCACCACTTATTGCCAGGGTTATGCCTATATTATTTTGAAGTTATGGTTTGCCATCTATTACCGACCATGAAAATTTGTTGGAGACAGATAGTTTGAGCCATTGAGTGTTATTATTAGTGCCAGGTAAAATATATATGGAGCACACATTGGTCCTTGGTTACATTCCACAAACTCAAACATGTACAACAGTCAATATATATATGCGCCATCTTACTAATTGCCACGGGTGTATAATGCCCCACTTGCAGAGCTCTTGTTTCAACATGTGCCTCATGTGATGTATTTTTTCCGCAGAATATTGAGACAGTATTTGACGTTATGGAAATGGAGGATGAGGACCGAAACAGCTTGTTACAGCTGACTGAGTCACAGATGGCTGATGTTGCCAGGTTCTGTAACAGATATCCCAACATAGAGATGACCTATGAAATACAGGACAAAGATACATTACACAGGTAGGAACTTGATGATCTGTATGAGCTCTCAAAAGAATCATGACCTTATGGTATCATCTGACTTGTCAAAAATAGCTACAATGCACATGTACATTGGCTTATTTGTTTAATACCCTTGTCTTAAAAATAATGTACATGATTTATTTAAGTTTGTTGCTTTTGGGAAAATCTAGATTAAAGGAATCACACATGGTTTTTCAAGCATTAACCCATATCTTGCTGAATATTCAGTTTAGCCACACCCATTTCTGACTTTGAACCAATCAGATTACTTCATGTAATTTATTCTTACAAATCCATAAACTTCATGTCAAACAGTGTAGATCCTGATCAGATGGCTTCTTCAGAAGCCATCTGATCTGGATCTACACTGTTTGCAAAGATATGGGTTGTCGTGAACAGCAAGATGAGGGTTAACATTTACCAGGTCCCAAAGAAGCTGTTTGAACACAATGTCGTTAGGCGGAGTGTTCAAATATTTTCCTAGGATCCTGCAAATGTTATTACATTGAAATAACCATGGATGATTATTATTCTTGCATGACTGCAAATGATGAAAACATCCGAAAATCCATATAAACTCTTCAAATGTGAACATAAATACAATATGGTTGCCAGTTCAGAACATTGTTAGCTCACCTGTCACGTAGTGACAAGGTGAGCTTTTGTGATCACATTTTGTCCGTCGTCTGTGCGTGTGTGCGTGCGTAAACAATTTCTTGTCCACACGATAGCAGCTTCATTTGTGATTTGATTTTAACCAGACTTTTAATATCAAATATAACTACCCATCACTACAATTATAGCCTTTTCACCAGACGCAGGTCTGGGACAGTCTGACACAAAAAAAATCTAGCCAGAAATGCCACCGGCATGTCCCTTTTCCCGTGACCTCCCCAGCGTCGAGTCCTGATTGGTCGCTGATGTCACATGACCTATCAGACCAATAGGCAGACGATACAGGTCACGTGACCGCGATTTTCGCGCCGAGAAGGTCATTATTTTTTCAGACTTGCTTGGGATAGGATCGTCAAACTACATTCCATGGAAGAATGAATAAACGGATAAGTGTTTTATTCTTTTTTGATTTTGCACTTACCTTGAGTTTCCACAACGTACTTAGGCTTTTTAAGCTTACTGTTTATTCCGAAATTCTTAGAGACTTTATTTCGCGTGTTTCTGCCGACATTACATGTGTAGTGGTTGTCCGCCATTTTGAATTTTCACTTGGAAGTTTTGTTTATCATGTGATCAACCGTTTTTGGTTTTTGATAAGCACCACACTTCTTTTCATGTTATGTGCCAGGGTATACGCTCGTATTATTCCAGGTAATGTTTTAATAGAAGTCGGCGTTGTGGAAACTTAAATTGCCAGAAAAGAGGACGGTTTTTGTGCGTGTTCCTTCCACTTCCGGTATCGGAAGACGTTGTATCGCTGAATAAAAATTCTCAGCATTAATTTAGTTTTGAACATGTGCAAGACCCGTCTTCGTTTAGCACTTATAAATCCCACGATGCAGATGGATAATATTCAGGTCCCTTTGTGGCCTTTCTATAGTATCTTCTAAACAGAATCCATCCAATTCGTGTGGGTCACCTTTGCCGAATCAAGATGAGCCAGTCTATGTCCCCTCCTCCCATTTGGGCCTGGGTTGACTAGGATAGGTTCGTCGACCGCCCCGTAGAGACCCTGCTCATAATTGCGGGGACTCCGGGGTGCGGGGAACCTATGCCCAAAAATTTTTTCCGAATCCATGTTACATACGAATGTTGGTACGGTTCCGATCCCGGTTTTTATCGGGTAACCTTTCCGGACCTTCGGTACTTAGTTTACCTTGGTCATATGCTTCTTTCCTCTTATTATGATAAATTTTTGTTATCATAATCATTAAATTGGATTGTTTTCCCTTGTAAAACATACAGACTTGGGCATCGTTTATTGGAATACCGTGACTATTGCAAGTGAATCCGGGACGTTTCGGTACAGAGTCGTTTCGGCCTGGGTCGTTTTCGACCCGAATTTGCACCTGGATCGATTCGGCCTATTTCGGTGGGTCGGTTCGGCCTTGGGTCGATTCGGCCTTGATCGTTTTAGGCACGGCTCCTTGAATGCTCAATTTTGATTCGGCAATTTCGCATGTTCAGTGCACGATACACAATAAAGGGCCTAACACTGGGGAAGTTTAATTGAGCCTCGAGTGTTTTGCCCCTAGAGCTGAATCTGGGCCTAGTGAATTATCCTCTGGGGATATATCAATACTCAGAGGTTGGTTTTTTTTTTTTTTTTTTCGTCCTTACTAATTAGCGATTATGAGAAGGACATATTTAGAGCCTCATCACCTATTGATTCTAAAACTATAAGCGGATCATGTCTTCCCAACGTTTTCAGAATCAAGCTTCAAGACCGGGGGCACTCGTGCGAAAAGAACTTGGAACATTGGTTCTAACAACAAAAAACATCAATTTTTTGTTCTTATGAAATTCCAAAATTCGACCCAGATTCAGTCTCTGTATATATGACGTCAGGGAAATTGGCATTACTTCCTGTTTCGACGCTCTAACATTGGAGCTTCTTACCAGGACTATTATTAAGTGGGTTCTCATTATGACTGGTATTCTTATTCTACCCACTTTGCCTTCAAACAAGAGCATTCCGACCATATAGCTGCTATTCTAATGCTTTTGTTTATTTCCCGGTCATTTTTTCACATGCCATGGCTGTCTACCACCATGTTGCATGTTTGGCGCAACTCTGCTCTTGATAACTGGTTCAGTTTTTACTGAGCATAGTAAATGAAAACTTAGAGCCTCAGCGCCTCTTGATTCTAAAACTATAAGCGGACCATGTCTTCCCAACGTTTTCAGAATCAAGCTTCAAGACCGTGGGCACTCGTCTTTTTTGAAGTCTTCGGAGAGCGTATCAAGTACAGGTACTGCAACCAAGAGACGCTCTTCGACTACTTCCGATGACTTTTAAGTGCTTATCACCCTCGACTAGAAGATCTCAATCAGTCCTCGTCTACTAATAGATCATTCTCAGATCAGGGTACACGGTCCTTTCGTTCCAGAGGTCGGACTGGAACGAAATCTCCCAATAGAGGAAGACACAAGTCTAACAAATGACTTTCTTCCTTCCCCTCCTCTTCATCTTCTCCCAGTAGGAGCCGAGCTTTTTCAGTTCTATCAAGCCTTGGCTTCTTTTATTAAATATATTTTGAGTTTTATGAGTTTTGAGAAAGGGTTACTGGATTGAGTTCGTTAGGAATCCTTTCTCTTTCTCACATGCAAATACTATTTCTGGTAAATAGTATCAAGAAAAGAAATCTTTTTATTGGAAGAGGAAGGGTTCTTCTCCAAAAGAAAGCCGTGTAAGTAGAAAAATTTCTCCTTTCCCCAGGCTTCTACAGGCGGATCTTTCTGGTCGAGAAGAAAATGGGAAAATCGACTCATCATCGACTTCTCACACTTAACACAGATGATGCAAGTCGATCATTTCAAAATGGAAACTTCGTCCTCGATTAGTCAGGTCAATTCTCCCAAATTCGGGGACGATTTCCGTAGTTTTAAAGGACGCTTACCTTCACATCTCCATCCATAGGTCATTACGCAAATTCCTTCGTTTCACCTTGGATGGAATTTTGTGTATCAGTCCGTTGCCTTTCCTTTGTTGGATTTGTCAACGGATCAATGAAAAGAAAAGAAGAAAATGGGAAAATCGACTCATCATCGACTTCTCACACTTAACAAGATGATGCGAGTCGATCGTGTCAAAATGGAAACTTCGTCCTCGATTAGTCAGGTCAAATTTCCCAAATTCGGGGACGATTTCCGTAGTTTTAAAGGTCGCTAGCCTTCACATCTCCATCCATAGGTCATTACGCAAATACCTTTGTTTCACCTTGGATGGAATTTTTGTGTATCAGTCCGTTGCCTTTCCTTTGTTGGATTTGTCAACGGATCAATGTTTTCCCTGTTCGCCAACTTAATGGAAATTAATTAAGCAGCTCTCATCATAGAATTAGGCCCCAATCTCGTGTAGTGTTCCGATGATTGGTTTTGTCATCATTTTTACAGATACTGTTTATCATACCTTGTCCTAACGTGTACAGGTTATTGTGAATTTAGATTTCATACACTTTATCGAGAAGTTGAAATTGACTCTAGCCTCAAAGATACTTCTCCAAAAATTTTTCACGCCCCGAAAAACTTTCGATTTATGTCGGGGGTTTGTTTCCCCTTTTTAGAACTTAGTAATTGGATCCAGTTTCCCTGGACAATCTCATCTTAGACCTTTCCAGTTTTTTTTTTGGCTAATATTATCACTGGAAATACCATACGGTCTATAGGAGCAATAAATTCCATTATCAAGATTGCTCTCTACGATTTATGAATCCCTCAGTATCTAATGGGGTCTCCTCTTTTAGAGACTATCCCCTATTTGTTTTTTCGCATGCCAGCCTTTCAGGTTGTTTTCCCACTTCGAACCTCAGGGATTAGTTGTTCAGGGAACGTGGGGCCTATATTAGGCGGGGCTATATATATATATATAAGTGTGTGTATGCGTATATGTATGTATATATGTATATGTGTATAAACATTCTGAAACTTCAGACAAATTTCCTTGGTTTATCAGTTCTTCATAGCTCCAAACTGAGGAACAGCTTCATTATTGTTACTCCAGACAAATGAATAGTGTAGTTTTTCTACTTATCAGGGAGTGACTCATTACTCTTCCCTGTTGGCTTTTACATGGAAGATTATAACTTGGTGTCTTCAGGAAGGTATGTCTATCCTTGTCGGACACCTCCAGGGCAGATTGTCATTGGGATCGCCCCTATAGACCAGTTCACCATCCGTTCTCTACAGGGCGTTTTCTCAAATGGAGAGAAACTTTATTGGGCCTTTTTTAATCAAATGTCCAAACAACTCGGTTCTCCAATCAACTTCCTTTGCGTTTTAAGTTTCAGATCACCTGGAACGTGCAGTTGATTTAAAATCTCTAGATTGGGGTAATCTTTTACATATGCGTTTACACCATTCAACTGAATTCCTCTAGTTCTAGGTATAAATTCAAGCGTCCAAAAGCCGAGCCATTCTGATTACGCCTCCTATGGCCTCAGAGATCTTGGTTTTTTTTAGTCATTCTGAGCCTAGTCTCAAGACTTGCAACCCGTCTTCCAGTAGCTCCAGATCAAATATCTAAAAGGTGTGGGTTAAGCATTCCATTTCAATCCAGAAATGCTTTACTTACACATCCAGATGTTGTCAGGAATCAAACCAGAGGTAGACACTTTTCTGGTTTCTCTGTCGAGTGTATCTTCATATATAGAAAGATCTCCACTCTCAAGTTTTACTCTGGAAGATGGAAGATATTTTCTAGTTGGTGTAGAAAAAGGGAAATAAATCCAGACAATTCCTCTAGGGAGGTTTTTTACTGGATTTCTTTTTCTGTCTGTTCTCTACCCTTCAATTTCTATTTCATCTAAGAGAAGGGTACAGATCAGTAATCTCGAACATGTTAAAATTTTAGTCGGCTTCACACTTTTTCATTAAACCCTACCATCACCAGCTTATTAAAGGGTTTTTTTTTTCACTATGCCGACAGGTTTCCAGGACTTTGAATCCAAATGGAATCTTGCATGAGTGTTGTTGTGTTTTCTAAACCACCTTACGATCCGGTGAATTCAGCTTCTTTTATTCATTTGATAGTCAAGCTGTATTTCATTTGACATTTGCTTCAGTTCGTAGAAGTTATAGTCATGCTTTGCCAATTACAGAGGGTTGTTTTCAGGTATGAGAAGAACAATGACTTCTTTTTCTCTTCTCATTCAACCTGTTTTTGTTTCAGGCTATATATAAATAACCTTGTCTGAAACTATTATTTGTCCTGTCATTTCCAGGATTCGTGGATCGTAGGCTAATGTGAATTTTTTGTACACATTAGAATGTTTAAAACGTTTGGAGATTATCATGAGAATTTTTTCTTTTCAATCAAGGGGTTTTGGATATATTTCTAACCATCCTTGATTGCAAAGTTGATTTGTAAAGTGATAAAGCTTCTACCAGTATATGCTAATTTCACTTCTGCCCTATTATCATTCAGAATACAGTATGAGGTTAGAACCTTCTACATTTTGGGCATATTGGAACTCCGTTTTTTCTTCAGAATGTTTTTTCTTACTGCGTAATGGATGTTCCAACGCTACTTTTCATCCCTTCACCTAAGGTGCTTGGTTCCCATTCGTAGTGGTACTCATTCCTTGGGTAGTTTAGTAGCTTCTCAATCTATTATGAGCAGCACTTATTTTGGGATTTTATTTTCCTTGGTTGTTTGTTAGCCTGTTTGAATAGGTATGAACCTTCTATTTTGACTCCGGTTCCTGTCCATTTATCTTCTCCACTTGTGAATTTTGGATTTGGATCCCTTGCAGTCATGGTGGATACTCTCTTACATTACCATCATTGAATGGTTTTAAAAGGGGTATAAACAACCAAGGTTGGAGGAGTTAGGTAGGTGTAACTTTATTTTTCATCCAACCCTCCACTTGCTTTGAATTCAGGCTATAATTGTAGTGATGGGTAGTTATATTTGATATTAAAATGATATTTTTAATGTAAAATTAATTTTAATTAATAATATACCTACCCATCACTACAATGGTATGTCCCGCCTCCCAGCCCCGCCTGAAATATTTGTTTTCCTGAAAGAAATAATGACCTTCTCGGCGCGAAAATCGCGGTCACGTGACCTGTATCGTCTGCCTATTGGTCTGATAGGTCATGTGACATCAGCGACCAATCAGGACTCGACGCTGGGGAGGTCACGGGAAAAGGGACATGCCGGTGGCATTTCTGGCTAGATTTTTTTGTGTCAGACTGTCCCAGACCTGCGTCTGGTGAAAAGGCTATAATTGTAGTGATGGGTAGGTATATTATTAATTAAAATTAATTTTACATTAAAAATATCATTTCACACAACTTGTACCACCATGAGATCTGGGTTCCTTTCTTGAACCAGCCATATCCCATCATGTGTTATGGAGTTTCGGCCCCTGAAAGGGCAAAAATTGCCTATTTTGGTCTTGTCTGCACGATAGCATCTTCATTTATGATTTTATTTTAACCAGACTTGCACACAACTTGTACCACCATGAGATCTGGGTTCCTTTCTTGAACCAGCCATATCCCATCATGTGTTATGGAGTTTCGGCCCCTGAAAGGGCAAAAATTGCCTATTTTGGTCTTGTCCGCACGATAGCATCTTCATTTATGATTTGATTTTAACCAGACTTGCACACAACTTGTACCACCATGAGATCTAGCTTCCTTTCTTGAACCAGCCATATCGCATCATGTCTTACGGAGTTACAGCCCCTGAAAGGGCAAAAATTGCCTATTTTGGTCTTGTCCGCACGATAGCATCTTCATTTATGATTTGATTTTAACCAGACTTGCACACAACTTGTACCACCATGAGATCTGGGTTCCTTTCTTGAACCAGCCATATCACATCATGTGTTACTGAGTTACGTCCCCAGAAAGGGCAAAAATTGCCTATTTTGGTCTTGTCCTCACGATAGCATCTTCATTTATGATTTGATTTGAACCAGACTTGCACACAACTTGTACCACCATGAGATCTGGGTTCCTTTCTTGAACCAGCCATATCCCATCATGTGTTATGGAGTTACGGCCCCTGAAAGGGCAAAAATTGCCTATTTTGGTCTTGTCCGCATGATAGAATCTTCATTTATGATTTGATTTTAACCAGACTTGCACACAACTTGTACCACCATAAGATCTAGGTCCCTTTCTTGAACCAGCCATATCCCATCATGTATTACGGAGTTACGGCCCCTGAAAAGGCAAACATAGCCTATTTTGGTCTCGTCCGCAATATAGCATCTTCATTTATGACTTGATTTTAATTAGACTTGCACACAACTTGTACCACCATGAGTTCTGGGTTCCTTTCTTGAACCAGCCATATCCCATCATGTGTTTCGGAGTTACGGCCCCTGAAAGGGCAAAAATTGCCTATTTTGGTCTTGTCTGCATGATAGCTGGTTCATTTATGATTTGATTTTAACTAAACTTGCACACATTTTGTACCACCACAAAATATCTCGGTCAAGTTTGAATATGGGTCATGTCGGGTCAAAAAGTAGGTCAGTAGGTCAAATCAGAAAAAAAAACTTGTGAAGACACTAGAGGCCACATTTTTGGTCCAATCATCATCAAACTTGCCCAAAATGATCATCTTGACAATTTCTCAGTCAAGTTTGAATATGGGTGTTGTCGGGTCAAAAAGTAGGTCAGTAGGTCAAATCATAGAAAAACCTTCTGAACACACTAGAGGCCACAATTTATGTCCAATCATCATCAAACTGGCTCAGAATGATCATCTTGATAATATCTTGGTCACTTTCGAATATGGGTCATGTTGGCTCAAAAAGTAGGGCACTAGGTCAAATCATAGAAAAACCTTGTGAACACACTAGAGGCCACAGTTTTGGTCCAATCATCATCAAACTTGCCCAGAATGATCATCTTGACAATATCTGAGTCAAGTTCGAATATTGGTCATGTCGGTTCAAAAAGTAGGCCAATAGTTCAAATCAGATAAAAACCTTGTGAACACACTAGAGGCCACAGTTTTGGTTGATCATCATCAAACTTGCTCAGAATGATCATCTTGATAATATCTTGGTCACTTTCGAATATTGGTCATGGCAGGTCAAAAAGTAGGTCAGTAGATCAAATCAGAGGAAAACCTTGTGAACACACTAGAGGCCACAGTTTTGGTCCAATCATCATCAAACTTGCTAAGAATGATAGTCTTGACAAAATTTCGGTCAAGTTTGAATATGGGTTCTGTCAGGTCAAAAAGTAGGTCAGTAGGTCAAATCATAGAAAAACCTTCTGAACACACTAGAGGCCACAGTTTAGGTCTGATCATCATCAAACTTGCCCAGAATGATCATCTTGACAATATCTGAGTCAAGTTCGAATATGGGTCATGTCGGTCCAAAAAGTAGGCAGTAGATAAAATCATAGAAAAACCCTCTGAACACACCTAGAGGCCACAGTTTTGGTTCGATCATCATCAAACTTGCTCAAAATCATCATTTGACAATATCTCAGTTAATTTCGAATATGGGTCATATCTGGTCAGTAAGTAGGTCAGTAGGTCAGAATGTTGAAAAACCTTGTGGACACACTAGAGACCCCAGTTTTGGTCCGATCATCATCAAACTTGCTCAGAATGATCATCTTGACAATATCTGGGTCAAGTTCGAATATGGGTCATGTCGGGTCAAAAAGTAGGTCGGCAGGTCAAATCATAGAAAAACATTTTGAACACTCTAAGAGCCACAGTTTTAGTCAAATCATCACAAAACTTGCTCAGAATGATCATCTGGACAATATCTCAGTTAAGTTCGAATATGGGTCATGTCATATCAAAAAGTAGATCAGTAGGTTATTTTGTCATAACTTTTGAACCGTTTGAGATAGAGCCTTCATATTTGGCATGTAGGTTCCTTGTGACAAGGGCTTCCCACTCAGATAAAGGTTTGACCTATGCCGTTGACCTGTGACCTACTTTATCATAACTTTTGAACCATATGAGATAGAGCCTTCATATTTGGCATGTATGTTCCTTGTAACAAGGTTTTCTCAACCATTCAAAACTTTTGAGCCATGACCTTGACCTTTGACCTACTTTGTCATAGCTTTTGAAGCATTTAAGATACAGCCTTCATATTTGGCATATAGGTTCCTTAAAAGGAGTGAGTGTTTGAGTTTAAGTCTCACCAACAGCTAAGGTCATACAGTGATGGGATATCTGTTTAAAGACCAATCTGAAAGTCTGGAGAAGCCTGGGATTGATCCTGCTACCCCTGGTTTACAATGCAAGTAGCATGGCCACTTCACCATGAAGGCTTCTAAACTTCATTGGAATGTTGTGTAGCATAACGATTAACAAATGGTCACAAGAGCTAAACATAGAAAAACATTGTAAATTTGCTTCAAATGCGAACTCCTTCTAAACCTATGGGCCAACTGGATTTAAAACTTCACAGGAATGTTGCCTAGGTGACTCCCTACCAAAATATTTAAAACTCATTCCACTCCAATGAACAAGATGGCTGCCAGAGCTAAAAATAAGAAAAAAATCTTCAAACAACAATTTCTTCTGTACGCTTGGGCCAATTTCATTCAAACTTCGAAGTAATGTTGCTTAGATGACCCTCTACCAAAAAGGCTAAAACAATCCAGCGCTGATGAACAAAATGGCCACCGGAGCTAAAAATAGAAAAATATTGTAAATTTGACTCAAATATGAACCCCTTCTAAACCCTAAGGCCAATTGGATTCAAACTTCACAGGAATGTTGCCTAGGTTACTCCCTACCAAATAAGCTAAAATCACTCTGCTGATAAACAAGATGGCCACCATAGCTAAAAATAGAATGTACTCAAGACAGTGACACACAGGTGAGCGAACCAGGGCCCTATGGGCCCTCTTGTTTTAAAACAGTTGATGTCATCATAAAATTTCAAAATGCTACATTCAGGGCAACAACGTTATGTTGCGTACCGTAACATAAACAAAGCAAGGCCCATCTTGTGATACCAAAAGTTCCAAACCCATGTTCAAACAGTATGTGAATGCCATGATTTGTACACAGGTGTTGTTGCTGGTCAGTTCAAGAATAGCTTCGAATAGCTATGTTCATAGGATTTTGTGCAAGAATTACATACAGTAAAACTTCGATGGCTCGAACACCGATGGCTCGTTTACCATGGCTGAGTCGAACCCGTTCTTTAGTCCCGAGGGAATTTTTCCACATAAGAAAAAGGGAGGGTAATTAAGAAATTTGTTTCCTATACTCTTGTAAATGTATGCTGTGTGTACTCATTAGAATCGCCTCTTTGAGGCGATTCTAATGAGTACACACAGCATACATTTTTGTTATAGAACACCGAAAAGATGTTCCAAAATTAAGGCTGTTATGCTTCATGGCAGTATCCCTTAGTGGCTCAAACTACCCCCTGGCTCGAACAGATTTTCATGGTCCCAAAGGTGTTCGAGCCATTGAAGTTCTACTGTAGTTTTATCACTATATTTTAATGGAATCTATCACCAGTCCTGTGGAAATTTAGGAGTGTCAAGTTGAGTTATTTTGAAAAATTCACTTAGAAAGTTGCTGAACTTTTGGCAAATAATGAAGGTCCTGATCAAATGCCTCATTCTGTAGCATCTGATCTTGGCCATCACTGTTTGCTAATGCCCCATTGTGATTTCCCATCTAGAGTAGGTAAAGAGAAAAAAAAAAGATTCGGCTGGAGACTTCTTGGCACCAGGAAATATACATACAGGTCCCTGGCCAGTTGGGCTTCTTGACTGAATTGACTAGTCAGAGTAGTAATAATCCCCTTAGAAGGACTGATGCTGTCCAGGAATTCGTGATTTGCTAAACTAACCAGTTTAGCATGGTCTTTTTGTTGTTGACTGACCCATTCAACTCCAAAACCAAACAGACAAATGACAAACAAAACTTTAGCTGCATTAGCTGAAGGGGAAACTATAGAATACAGAAACTGTTTCATTTCTAATAGCCATGAAAGTTAAGCTGTGAAGCTGGGATTTTAATTTATTTGTGGTCTTGTATTTTCAGTGGTTCCACAGTTAATGTGATGGTGACATTAGAGAGAGAAGATGAGATTACAGGACCTGTGATTGCCCCTTTCTTCCCACAGGTAAGGTTTGGCCCATCATGGAAAATCCTGTTTATTGCTGTAAAAATATATATATGGTCCTATATTAAGACCACCTTTGGGACTGTTCAAAAGTGGTCTCCCAGACCACTTTTGAACAGTCCCAAAGATGGTCTTTTACTGGAGGACACTGGGTGTAGAAATCACAAAGAAAGAAAAACTAAATTCTTTAAATGGGCCCCGTCTAGCGATTTTGGTACTTATCGCCTATGCTCATACAAGCAGTGAATCAAGAGGAACCTTCAGACAGAAAGCCATATCCCTGGCCCCTCTGAATGGCTGGGCATGCGCAGTTAAAATTTGTCATGACGGAATGCTCGAAGACAAATTCGCTTGGCGGGGCTCAAATTATGTGTTTGAAAGAAGAACTGGTCTTTACTTTACCTGGTCTTGATAGCAGAATTTCACTGTGCATGTACTTGAATGTTTAAAAAACCTGTATTTCTAATCTTATATTGTTGTATCATGTCTATGTTGTATTTCGGCCCCCGCCCATAGGGGCTTGAAGAAATACATGGGCTGCATGATGCTTCCACTCAGAGCTGAATCCGGCCCGCACACTAGAGGAACTGCGGTGCTATGCTAATAAACCCTATTGGTTTCATTGGGCGACAGGGCTTGAGATGTCATTTCATCTCAATGTCGGGTACAAATTTGGAAGCAACGTCTCCAAAATGACCTTTACAGTGTTGACGGGGACGTTAAACCTCAAATCAAACAAACAAACTATGTTGTATTTTCAAACATACATTTAAACGAAATTTGGAAACCAAGTTTAAACAACTTTATCATATGAAGTTGCGTCTGAAAATTAGATTCGATATCCAACTATTGGATTAAATATACAAATTAGTTAGATGCATTACACGTACAACATCCTTAACGACGTTGTGTTTGCTAATGGCGGAATAATGACAATTTTGTAAAACAATCTTGAATAAAATTCATTTTAAATGTCATATGATAAATAGAATCTTGCATTCTTGCTCATGTAGTCTTGAATTTATTAAACTCTTTGAGGAAAAGGCATAAAATGCTCTGCTAAGCCTCGCATTTTATTCCTTTTCCTCAACTTGTTTCATAAATTCAATAATACATGAACACTCGTGTAAGATCCTCAATATATGGGTACTTAAATACTTAAAATAAAGAGTATGTTGTCCGTTGTTTAATACATAACATCTTTTACTCTGTAGAAATTATCCTGCTGTAACGAAAAATATTTGCATGTTTGACTTGCTCATAAGTAGTATATTTTGCTCCAAGTCTGGAGATACGAGGGTAGGCTGAAAAGTTCTGAGCCTGACCAAGAAGCAGGCATCGAAGAGCCATAAAATTTTGTATTCATTAAATCAAAACCTTTATTACTTGATTTGACTCAAATGAGTTCCAAGTTTACCTGCAATAAGGTAGAAATTCTAGACTTTGAAAATTGATACTAGCATGTTTTTGAGAAAATGGACAAAATCTGTCATCGTGGTGTCATCAAGTACCTCCATAAAATGGGGTTAGCTCCTGAGTACATTCGTGCCGATATGGTTGCTACATTAGGGGATGATGCTCCTTTGTATGCAACCGTGAAAAGGTGGGCAGCAAATTTTAAGATGGGCAAGGACAGCCTTGAAGATGATGACAGGTGGGGACGACCCACAACGGCAACAACTGAGGAAACCATCAGCCAAGTGCACAGGGCGGTGATGGATGACAGGCGTTTAACTGTGAATCAGTTAGCTAACACTGTTGGCATCTCCTGTGAATGAGTAGAGAACATTCTACACAGTGAATTAGGAATGTCAAAGGTTTCTGCCAGATTGGTGCCACGGCTTTTGACGCCTGACCAAAAGTTGATCAGACTGAACCTGTCACAAGCCAACTTGGCTATTTTTGAAGCAGACCAAGATGGTTTTCTTGACCGTTTTGTCACTCAGGATGATTGTTGGGTTCATCTCTTTGAGCCAGAGACCAAAAGACAATCCATGCAATGGAAGCACCCTGGCTCACCCCCTCAAAAGAAGGCAAAGGTCGTCTCCTCTGCAGGGAAGGTGATGACATCAGTGTCTGGGATGCCAAGGGCATAATATTCATAGGTTACCTTCAAAAGGGCAGAACAATTAATTGGGAGTATTATGCAGATCTGCTAAAACAATTGCGAAAACCAATTAAGGCTAAATGACACAGAAAATTGACAAAAGGGGTCTTGTTCCATCAGGACAATGCGCCTGCTCATAAATCGGTTGTCGCAATGGCTGCTGTGCATGACTGTCGCTTCACACTTGTCGATCACCCTCCGTATTCACCTACGCCCCCGCCTTTAGGGGCTTGAAGAAATATATGGGCTGCATGATGCTTCCACGCAGAGCTGAATCTGGCCGGCACACTAGTACTGGTAAACCGCTTAGAGGATCTAAGCCTGCCCAGGAACCACGGTGCCAGGCGGACCATCCATGCTTATAAACCCTATTGGTTTCATTGGGCGACAGGGCTTGAGATGTCATTTCATCTTAATGTCGGGTAGAAGTCTCCCAAAATTGGAAGCAATGTCTCAAAAATGACCTTTACATTGTTGACGGGGACGTTAAACTTCAAATCAATCAATCAATCTGTATTCACCTGATCTAGCTCCATCAGATTATTTTCTGTTTCCAAACATGAAAAAGCACTTGGCTGGGCAGCATTATCGGTCAGACGAGGAGGTGATAGCTGCTGTGGAGGAGTTTTTCAGGGACCAAGATGAGAATTTCTATACCACTGGGATCCAAGGACTCCAGCATCGCTGGAGGAAGTGTGTGGACAGGAAGGGAGACTATGTTAAAAAATAAGGCACTTTCAGCATGGACAAACCATTGGATCTTGGTCAGGCTGAGAACTTTTCAGCCTACCCTCGTATATACCGTAATGATCCTAAGTATTGGGACAGATAGGCCTAAGCAAACAGTGCAGACCCAGATCAGACTGCTCCTGTCTGATCAGGGTCTTCACTTTTGCCATTCCATCTGTACTTTTTGCTGGATCGTGAAACAAATTTGTTAAAATTAAAGGAGAATTACAGTATTTCCCCCAAGGTGTCCGGATTTTTCCCGGTACAAAACCTTTGAGCCAGCTTATGAGAAAAGATTACTTACTGTATAGGTGACCAGGAAAGGCTCAGGCAATCCTGCACATAAGCATAGTCTGGCCAAAGCCATTGCTGATTGTAGATAGAATAGAATAGAATAGGATTTATTCCACAAGGGGCCCTAACCGGGCATAAGTCATATATACAAACATACAACACATGTATCAATAAATATTGCACAACATATGCAAACATGAATACCACTGGTCGTTGAGCCTCAAACCCCGAACAAATGGAATCAGTCCTACACAGACAGCTCCCCTTTCACTATATAAAACCGAATCTGTCCGTACAAAACTGACCCTCCTGACACCAAACACTTCAAGTCCCATTGATAAACAGGCGCTGCGAGTAACCAATCTTGTAAATGTCCGGGGCTCAAATACCGGTGATGAGTACCTGAAATAAAACATATATATGTACATAAATGCTTTTAGTGACCTACTAATTGTTTGAAAGTGACTTTATTGGTTACTAGACTGTTGTTTCCTAACTTCAAAACAAGCAAATATGTGACTTGAAAGTTTTTGTATGATATCAATATCCTCATTTGCCATTAACCACATGAATTTGCTTTCTTCATTTAAATCTTTAAAGTTTTTGCATTCTTTTTCAATATATGAAAACAATTTATGTCGCTCAGTTGAATACTTTTGGCATTTAACTAAGAAATGGAGTTCATCCTCTGTTTCGTTTTTGGAGAAGACTTTGAGGTAGCTTCATGCAAGAAGCCATGCATCTACAGTCGAACTTCGATGGCTCGAACCGCTTTGGGACCATGAAAATGTATTCGAGACAGCGGTAGTTCGAGCCATTGAAGGTTACTGCCGAGAGGCATACCGAGATACTTTTGAACCTCTTTCGGTGTTATATAATGAAAATGTTTGCTGTGTGTACTTATTAGAATCACCTCACCGAGGAGATTCTAATGAGTACACACAGCATACATTTGCAAGATTAAAAGACCAAACTCTCCTTGTCATCCCCCACCATTTCTTATCTTGAAGATTTCCCTAGGGGCTCAAGTACGATTCGACCTAGCCATGGTAAACGAGCCATCGGCGTTCGAGCCATCGAAGTTCAACTGTATTATGTTGACAAATTCATGTAATGAACACCCCTCTAAACCCCACTTTATACAGAGAAAACTGGGGTTTACAGGGTATACATTATTTGTCTTATTTCTGTTCCAAGACATACGTTGTGGGTACTCGTTAGAAATGCCTCA
Source organism: Lucinisca nassula (assembly GCA_963580285.1). Taxonomy (NCBI): domain Eukaryota; kingdom Metazoa; phylum Mollusca; class Bivalvia; order Lucinida; family Lucinidae; genus Lucinisca; species Lucinisca nassula. Next base: position 170,998,457 of record OY757010.1, read on the forward strand.
AGGTGCCGGTTCTAACGAGCACTCGCAACCTATGGAGTAAAAATAAGGAAAATGTCACAAGTTTTTGTCAGAAAAATAATCGTTTTAGAGACATGAAAGAATGCTCTTTTTCACAAGGAAGTGTTATCATAATGGCAAGCCCTGTCAGTTATCTGTGCATGCTCTTTTGAAGAACATGAATCTATGACTGCTAAAGGTCATTTTCTAATGAACTGGCTCAGATAAGTTTTTGGGGGGGGGGGGGGGGGGGGGCAGGGTTTGTTTTTACGGCCCTTTCAAGAGTATTTCACTTATTATCAGCCGATCGTTAATCAGAGGTGAGCAAAAAGGGAGTACCCGGAGAAAAACCACCTGATCATCTCAAATAAGTTTACAGATCAGGCTATTACATGTTCAAATCAAATTACATTTTCCCTGACAATATTTTTCTTTCAGAAACGTGAGGAAGGTTGGTGGGTTGTTATTGGTGACACAAAGACCAACTCCCTCCTGTCCATCAAACGTCTCACCCTGCAGCAGAAAGCCAAGGTGAAGTTAGACTTCGTGGCTCCGTCACCTGGCCACTACAACTACACAATCTTCTTCATGAGTGACGCGTACATGGGTTGTGATCAGGAATACAAGTTTGGACTGGACGTGAAAGAAGGGGACAGTGATAGTAGTGAATCTGACAGTGATTAAATTAACAAAGAATAGCTCCAGATAGGGCCTTTTTTCATCTGGAAAGTACTTACATTTTTCTCATTTCTGCAAAAAAAGCAGAAATAAGAAAAATAATATGTGGACAACCACTCTGATCTGGGGCTATGAACAAAACAGATTGAAGCTACAAACTATTAGGAATACTGAGAATAGTTTAGGAATACACATGATCAACTACATGACATTACGTTGATACCCAGTTTTGGTGTTGTGCCATGTGGCAGCCATGAAACATGTTCTCTTACATCGTCATCGTCTTGAATTTGGTCTGTCAACATCATTTAGCCTATTCTGAATTTCTGAGGTTTCAAACTACCTAGGATTTACAAATGTTTCAGACTGACAATATTTTTGATACAGAAATACAGCCCTTAAAAATGACAGTATTGATCTATTATTATTACATATCTATAAATATTGAATAATTAGAAAGGCGCTAAAATATTTGAGGCACAATCATGCTGATATGACTCAACATTGTCACACTCAATATTGCACCTTTTCTTGGATATCTTCAAATTTTACCCTTAGGTAAGGCTGACAGGATTAATCACATAATTGATTAATCGATCAATAAACTCCACAAAAATGATTATCATTTCTGATTTGCTTTTAATCGATTACTTGATATGTACAATTTACTACCAAAAGTTATTCCTAAAATAGCTGGATGAGTGGCAAACAGTGCAGACCCTGATGAGACGCCGCATCCGCGGAGTCTCATCTGGGTCTACACTATTTGCTCAGGCCTGTCTGTTCAAATATACATATGGTAAAGTACAACATATGGTAAGAGTCATGCTCAGACAGAAAGCCAGACAGGTAAAATTATGACAAAAACCTTAGTGATTACTAATCGATTATCGATCGCAATGACAGGACTGATAATCGATTATCTTTTCAGCTCCGATTAGCCAGCCCTACCCTTAGGTGACATCTTACGGCAATGATGTCATGCCAAAAAATGTGATTCTGATAAAATGTATGTTTTGAGGCTAAAACTACTGTTAATATGCAAAATATTTATACAGTAGAACTTCGATGGCTCGAACACTGATGGCTCGTTTACCATGGATGTGTCGAACCCATTCTTGAGCCCCTAGCGAAATCCTCTACATAAGAAATAGTGGGGGATAATTAAGGAGATTTTAGTCTTTTATCTTGCAAATGTATGCTGTGTGTACTCATTAGAGTCGCCTCAAAGAGGCGATTCTAATGAGTACACACAGCATACATTTTCAATATAGAACGTCGAAAAGTATCTCGTTATGCCTCCTGGTAGTAACCCTCAGTGGCTCGAACTACCTCTGTCTCGAACAGATTTTCGTGGTCCAAAAGGTGTTCGAGCCATTGAAGTTTGACTGTAACAATATAATAAACGGTTTTTGTACTTATATTGGTGATTATTGTCTGAATGACACCAGCTTTTTCCCTTCAATATCCAGCTCAGGGGGTCATTTGTTCAAAGTTAACGCCGTTAGTTAATGTATCGAGACAATAATCCACAGTTTCAGTACAATAACCATATACTATACAAGGAGTAGCAGTATATGTTGCTCTGCATGAGCAAAAAGATTTTTTTTAATTCTGGCCACTGATTGTGTTAGCATTTGCAAAGAAGCAAACAGGAACTCACTCACATTTTAACTCCTTGTTAAAATGGCAGAAAAATCTCCTGTTTTATTCACTTACATTTTCTAGCCCTGGTGGCTTAGTTTGACGTGTTTCTGACTTGTGTGGCAGTATACTTTCATTGATATGGATCATAAAGAATTTTCTACAGTTATTATATCCCTACCTTTGATACTGACAGTTGACAGTGTATAATACTGGCAGAACAGGTTACAGGTTTAGGTGTAAGCCTGCCAAGGAAATATTTGGGTTGGTTAACCAAGCCAGTCCGATATGATCTTAATATTATTGACTGGGCCTTTAAACCACAAAACCAACAAAAATGCATTCATGTGAGGTATAGCTTCAGATCCTGATAAGGAGGAATAACGAAGATAAAGGATAATTTTCCTTACTGTTAGAAACGTGTGTTGTGGGTGTTTGTTAGAATGGTTTCATCAACGCAATTCTAACAAACACCCACAACATGTTTTTGTGTAGTACCCCTCCTTATCTGGAGCTATGCAAAAGTTATCAGAGCCAATCTCATTCAGTTATACACAAAAACCTCTTTATATTATAATGTTATTAATCAAACAATTTCGTATTGGCCCAGTTACAGGTCCGTGGTCTGCTGTATTGGCACGAGGCCAAAGGCCGAGGCCAATACAGCTGACCTAGGACCTGTAACTTGGCCAATACGAAATTACTTGATTAATGACAATTTTATTAATTGACGCAATTAAAAACACGATTTATGATTTTTGAATATTGGTTGACCTGGTGTAATACAGGATAATCAGTTAATAAAACACTATTAATGCAGGGGTCCAAAACAGAAACCGTGTTTATGGTTAAACAACTGTTATATCCAGACAAAAATGTATAGATTACATAGAAAAATGACCATTTGTGGTCATTTTTCTATATAATCTATACATTTTTGGGATCCATCTTGTAACCATGTTGTAGCCAAAACAAAGTTATAACGAACTGTGTTATAATGAGATTGTGGTATACCTGTATGTGTTTTGTTGATGGAAATGCAAGTTGTCTAAAACTTTGGGGCATAAATCCTTTTGTTTTCCAAGGACCTGTCTCAAGCGAGTCTGTAAAGGAAAATTTGTCTTATGCTATGCATCCATTGAAGACTAACCAACCTATGTATCCTAGCAGTCTGATCAGTCTCTGTTGTGTGCTTTAATTATGTCTCACACTGGAAGACACTCACTTTTAACAACATAAAGGTGCATGTTACACCACAACTCTTTATAAACACCATTCATTAATGGAGTCCATACCAGAAACCGTGTTAGTTAAACAACTGTGTTTGTTTTGTTTGCATTGGGAGTTTAACAGCCCACTCAATAGTTAGGTCATTTTTGAGCTGGTCAGTTTACCTATCCACACTTTTCCTGGGCAGGCTTATATATAAATTCAGAAAAATATATAACCGCAATGACTTCAGCACCCAATTCCATAAAATCATTCTTCGATATAAAAAGATTGGGTACAACATAAATGTTATACGACAGACTGCATGCATGGTAGTTAACCCAATCACGGTTGACAACTTTGCTTCCCTCTTTAATTGCACGCCGGTGGGTCAGGCCTCAGATTCTATGACGGTTCCAACGTAAAGGCTTATTGAGAATTAGAGAGATCTAATTCAAGGTAATGTTGGTTGGTGCCTGATGCTCTGTCTCTGGTCGGGCCCATTGGAGTCTAACTGTTGGTTTTCTTTTGCTCCAGCATTTCAGTGGTTTCTTGCTGTCGAGTCCTCACCTCTGTGGTTGTTTGATTATTTGTGTTCACGGCGATGTTGCACTGATGAGTTAGGAGGCCTTCATGCGGACTGAACGAATTATTTGTCTAAATCGCGACGGAAGTAAGGGCGAGGATTGTGGCCACATAAAATCGATTTAAGCCCCCCAGCGGAATTTGTTTCCGCTGACCGTTCCAAGGCGGTTCTTCTGTCCCGGTTTATTTTTGTTATAGTTTGTCTTTGGGTGTTTGTGTCGCTGATGTTATTTTATTTTGGATAGCCTATTGGCCATTTTGTGGGAAAGTAACTGTCCTTTTGGCTTTCCACTGTTGGTGTTTCCATTAGGGTCTGTTGTTTCATGTTTGTGTGTGTTTCCCTTTGGTGTCTCTGATGGGAGCTGTGGGTTGATTGTATCGATTCCTGATCATTGCCTCCACTTCTGTTATACGTAAGCGGTTAACCAATACAGTGCACATTCTTTCGCCAGAAACTGACAAATGCCCTTCTTGAATCAGCGGAAGGGAGAGAATGATCATAGAAAAGAATTCATGATCAATCTCTACGAAAGAATGTTGCCGACCCCAGCAGGTATTGAACCCACGTCCTCCTGATCACCAGTCAGACCCGCATCCGACTGAGCTACCGAGGCCAGCTAAACAACTGTGTTATATCCAAACAAAAATATACTGAGTGACCCGGATATTGGGTAAATGAAAGTAGATGAAATCTGGTGTATCTGAACAATGTCAGCAATAACTTCTGTTTGAAATCGAGAAACTGATGTTCATATTCGTTGAACAAGTGTAAGAACAATATTGGTATGTCATTCGTTACGCTAATAACATATCAGCACTCTTTATCTTTAAATTGCCTAAGAATACCCAATAGAAACCAAGGACATTTACGGAACCAGAAATTCGGTTCAGCAATTTCCGTAATTTTTTGGCATAAACTGGCTGGACCGGTTTGGATTCTTCAGTTTCTTGGGTCCTGGTATATAAATATGCAGCCTGATCTGAGCCTTTGCTGAATGTGTGTGCTATCTCATACCTTTGGCTGTGTCTTAACCCTTGTCCTGCTGAGCCCGGATATGCCATGCCTTTCAAACAATGTAGATCCAGATCAGATGGCTTCTGAAGAAGCCATCTGATCAGGATCTACAATGTTTGTCATTCAGATTGAGAATTTGTTGCAATAATTTGAATCAAGTAATCGGATTGGCTAATAATGAGTAGTGGGTGTGGCTTATATAAATATTCAGCAGAACAAGGGTTAAGTTATAGAATCTGAATGACTGCAACAAAGATGAAGAAAACTAGACCCTTTTCAAGTGACTTATCCCGTATTAAAAGAAGGAACTTTTCTGATTTTTGCAGCTACAGTAGAACTTCGATGGCTCGAACACCGATGGCTTGTTTACCATGGATGCGTCGAACCCATTCTTGAGCCCCTAGCGAAATCCTCTACATAAGAAATAGTGGGGGATAATTAAGGAGATTTTATTCTTTTATCTTGCAAATGTATGCTGTGTGTACTCATTAGAATCGCCTCAATGAGGTGATTCTAATGAGTACACACAGCATACATTTTCATTATAGAACACCGAAAAGATGTCGAAAAGTATCTTGCTATGCCTCCTGACAATAACCTCAGTGGCTCGAACAGCCCCTGTCTCGAACAGATTTTCGAGGCCCCAAAGGTGTTCGAGCCATTGAAGTTCGACTGTATATGAAGTGTGAGATGTATATTTATGAACGTCATGAATCATTGTATTAATTCATTTGTCATGAATTGAAATTAAAAAAAAATGAAATATTGTCTGCTATTATGCTCAAATCCCAGTTATTTCTAGACACTGGAATGTATACATGTACAATAAAAATCCTAAAATTCGGACACCTTGAGGACTTGCTGTAATTCTAAAATTTTAACAAATTTGTTTCATTCTCCCGCAAGGAGTCCAAAAGGTGTGGACAGAACAGCAGAAAGTATAGACCCTGATCAAACTGCTCCTTACGGTACGTATGCAAACTGGAGATCATGATCCAGCAAGGAGTCCAAAAGGTGTGGACAGAACAGCACAAAGTATAGACCCTGATCAAACTGCTCCTTACGGTACGTATGCAAACTGGAGATCATGATCCAGCAAGGAGTCCAAAAGGTGTGGACAGAACAGCACAAAGTATAGACCCTGATCAAACTGCTCCTTACGGTACGTATGCAAACTGGAGATCATGATCCAGCAAGGAGTCCAAAAGGTGTGGACAGAACAGCACAAAGTATAGACCCTGATCAAACTGCTCCTTACGGTACGTATGCAAACTGGAGATCATGATCCAGCAAGGAGTCCAAAAGGTGTGGACAGAACAGCAGAAAGTATAGACCCTGATCAAACTGCTCCTTACGGTACGTATGCAAACTGGAGATCATGATCCAGCAAGGAGTCCAAAAGGTGTGGACAGAACAGCACAAAGTATAGACCCTGATCAAACTGCTCCTTATGGTACGTATGCAAACTAGAGATCATGATCCAGCAAGGAGTCCAAAAGGTGTGGGCAGAACAGCACAAAGTATAGACCCTGATCAAACTGCTCCTTACGGTACCTATGGAAACTGGAGATCCAGATGAGCCTCCTCGTCACGATTTACTTTGTTTTCTGTGGTGTCAATGATTTTACCCTAATGGTCCTAAGTATTAGGACAGATAGGCATAAGCAAACAGTGCAGACCAAGATCAGACTGCTCCTGATCAGGGTCTACCCTATTTGCCATTCCATCTATGTCTTTTGGACGCCATGCTGGATCAGGAAACAAATTTGTTAAATTAGGAGAATTGCAATTGATCAGGCCTACTTCATAAAACTGGAAAACCCTTTTAGCGTGTGCCACCATGTGATAATCTTTAGGACAAACATTGTAACTAAAGCATTTTCTACAAATCAGACAGTACAGGCCCAGATCAGATGCCACAAGGCCCAAATATTGCAATGATGAACATGTTTTGTGGGGATTTCGTGCTATACACACTAGACTTCCAGAAATTGATCCCTATTACAGCAAGTCCTCAAGGTGTCTGAATTTTAGGACTTTTACGGTAAACCTATTTACAAGAATGGATGTGCACAACTTCCAAGATGTAAGAGTTTACTTCTAAAACTCAAGGATGAAAGGCTTAAACCATGTCCTGCTGAATATATCAAGCCACACCCATTTCCTGCTATCAGCCAATCAAAGCTCCGTTCTCAGCCCACTGCTTTTCATCATTGTGCTTGAAGCCTTGTCATGTGAGTTCCGCTCTGGAGTCCCCTGGGAGGACCTGTATGCTGATGACCTTGTCACAATAGCTGAATCCCTTGAGGAATGTGTCAGGAGGCTCTTAACTTGGAAAGAAGTAATGGAGGCGAAAGGGCTGAGAGTGAATGCAGGAAAGACAAAGATCATGATCAGACAGATCTGTGGTCCAGACCTCCTGCAGAGTGCAGGCCAGTTCCCATGCACTGTATGTCCCACTGGAGTGGGCAGCAACAGTAACTTTTGTAATGGCTGCAAGTTCTGGGTGTGCAAGAAATGCAGTGGGTTCAAGCGCTTGATAGAGGACCATGATTACAGGAGTTGCTACCAGTTCTGTCTTCCCGCCACCTCTCGTTCAAGACAAGTGGCCATGTGTAAAGTTCTTGTGTGCGAAGCGCAATGCAATATGCCTGTGAGACATGGCCATTGACAAAGCCGAATCTCCAACGTCTTCAGGGGAATGACAGGGCAATGATCAGACAGATCTGCAATGTCAAGCCACAGGACACTGTCACCATCAGGTCCAGTGAGCTATTTGAGCGTCTTGGCATTGAGGACCTGGACCTCATCCTGAAAGAGAGAAGGCTCTGCTGGTATGGACATGTGGAACGCTCCAACGGTGCAGTCAAGACAGCCTGTGACATACAGGTAGGTGGAAAGAGGAGGCCTGGAAGGCCCAAGATGACGGAAGCAGCTGACGGAAAGAGATTGCAGAGAATGGAAGCTCTCTGCTATCTATCCTCATGCTAGACAAGCCTGGAGATCTGGTCTAAGATCTGTCATTCGTGCAGCAAGCCAGCTACCTGGAAGGGGGCCCACTTATGTGTATGTTGCCCCTGTACCTGCAAGTTAATCAAAAATCCGATGATGATGATGATGATTGGGATGATGATGATGAATACTTGATATATTCATTCGATTGACAAACTGCATGACAAACATTGTAGATAGTATGAGCTAAAAGATAAAGATGACCACAATGTGATAGGGTATTGGTTTGTTCAGAGAGCAGTCATGGTTTGGCCACTGGTAATGAAATGTGGAGCCCAATTCCTTTTTTGCTGCATTTAACAGTCCCAGATTCGTTTTTCTTTGGATGAGCCTCTAACTGAGGTCCCATCTCCATATCTGAGATTCTCTCAAAGTTTTGGGATTGTGTAGTTATAACGTCAACAGCAGGAAATGAAAATTTAATTGATGACATAAACTGCAGCGGCTGACTCCAACTTTTCTGTTAGCTAGTACATTTTGTGTATTATCAGTATTATAGTGTATCTACTGCCTTGTTATACACAGCAATTCCAAAAGAGCATTTCAGCCACATATAATCAGAATGCCATGGATGCCATTGAGTAATGCGCCACTAATCTAGTTTTCAAGCATCCATAGGGGGTGGTTGGGTGAGGCAAAGGTGATGTGTATCTTGAGTCACTGGGGTGTCCAACAAATACAGGCTTACAGTTGGGCAAGGTCTGCTGTTTTTACAGCAGGTAAGGATAGAGGGAATGTTGATATTTCTTCTGTTTCTACATTTCTGTTCATTTTTCTCTTTCTCTCCTCTCTCTCACTTTCATCTCCTCTACTATCTTTTCTGCCTTTCTCCCTTTCTCTGGGAGATGACACAAAATGACTCACAAGGGTTGAAGTGTCGTTAAACTCCAAGAATCAATCGATCAAGCAACCATAACTATCAATCAGATTTTTATGCCCCCAACTTCAAAGAAGATGGGTCATATTGGTTCTGTCTTGTCCGTCTGTCCGTTACGCTTTCACCCTGTAGGAAACTCAAGAATGGTTTGAGCTAGGATTGCGAAATTTCATATATGGAATGTGAATGAAAAATAAGCGGACACGTATTTTTTTTTTTCGCCGGACTTGTCTTTGCAGAGTTACGCCCCTTTTCGGACTTATGCATTGTGGCTATGGGGAAACCTTGTGAGCAAGATATCTGGAGAACCACTTGAACTAGGCTCTTGATATTTAGTAAACAGTTTGGGTCTAGGGTGTAGATGACCTGATTAACTTATGACGAAATCCCGAAAATATTTAACGAAGTAACTCCCCTTTCCGACTTATGCATTGCGGCTTTGGGGAAACCTTGTGAACAAAATATCTGAAGAAACGCTTGAGCTAGGCTCATGATATTTAGTAGAGAGTTTGGGTCTTATGTGTAGATGACCTGATTAACTTTTGATGAAATTCCAAAATATTTAATGGAGTAAAGCCCCTTTTCGGACTTCTGCATTGTGGCAATGGGGAAACCTTGTGAGCAACTTATCTGGAGAACTGCTTCAGCTAGGCTCATGATATTGAGTAGACAGTTTGAGTGTAAGGTATAGATAACCTGACTAACTTTTGATGAAATTCCGAAAATGTTTAATGGAGTTACGCTCTTTTTCAGACTTACCCATTGTGGCTATGGGGAAACCTTGTTGTTATGTGTCTGTTAGTGGCAAGCATATGGTTGGGGCATAGTGTTTCGCAAACACATTTTCTAGTTTCTGTTCTTAAAATGCCAAAACTTGAAAAAAAATCCGAAAAAAAAAAAATACAACAAAAAAAAGAGCCAAGGTCCCCATCTCTATGTGACCTGGTTTTTGGAGAGATAAAGACTGTGCTGGACCATGTCAATACCTACAAGAAGCAGTCCTGGTCTCATTTGTTCAAAGCATTGTTAGCTTAACAAGCTTGTTAGTTGTCAGGGGCCAGTTGTTCAAAACTAACGATGTCGTTAGTTAACATATTGTTAAAACTTTGATCATTTATTATGGCAAATATGCTAATCTTTTTGCAGAAAAAATGTGAGCAGCTTTTGCAAACGCAAAAGCTGCTCACTTTTTTTCAGCAAAAATTTCAAATATCAAACCTGCTAGAACAGTTAACAATATGACCACTGACGAGCTCGTTATGGTAACGATGGTTTGAACAACTGGCCCCAGAACGTTAACTCTTCTGGTAAGCAGAATACCTAAATCGGGTATTTTTGTTGCTGAAAAAGAATGTGAGCAGCAAAAGCTACATGACGAATAAAGGCTGACATAATGTTTATTTGATATGCAAAATCAAATTAAATATAGTGATACACCTGTGGACACAAAACTGTTCAAACTCCTGTGAAGCACCTTTCAATTAATCGCTTTGTATCAAGTTAGTTTGACAAGCAAATGTCCTTCTTCAAAGTATACTAAAACAGGATCAAGAAATATACATTGATTGGTATCATTGTGGAAAGCACTTTTTCAGTTTTTAGGTCTGATTGACATTTGAGATGTGTTCTGATTGGACAGTGCACAAGTCTACAATGAAATGTACAACACTTTGTTTTGAATGTATTCCTGGCTTGCAGTTGACTGACAAGATGTAAGGAAATATTGAATGAACTCAAAAGGGCCCATAACAGTCCCAAACCACACATCTCAATATGCTTCCTTTACTGTTTTATACATCTGTAAAAAGTTCATTAACATATGCCCTATAACAATGGAGAAACCGGTCAAAAAAATCATTTTTCACATCCATTACGGGCAGATAACTCAAGATGAAGGATGGTCAGAGTGGTGGTCCATTGCCACAATATGCTTCCTTTATTCATCTATATATACAATGTACCTGTGAAGTTTCATCCATATATTCCATTTAGTAAAGGAATGAGTCCAAAACCAATTTAATGGAAACTGTTAACGGCCACAACTCTTTCAAATATTAACAAATTTTGCCCATTTACAATCCCAAACCACACATCCCAAATACCAATGCATTTGAAGAAAATCAGTGAAAAATACTTGAGTTTTCGACTGGAAACACCCCAAAACCACTAATGGAAATTGTTAATGGTTGTAACTCGGTCAAATGTTAACAAATTTTGCCCAGTTACAATCCCAAACCACACATTCCCAATACCAAACTGGCCTCCGTGGCCTAGTGGATAAGAGCGCTGACTCTTAATCATTAGGTCTCTCACCGCTGTGGGTTCGAGCCCGACTCGGGGTCATGTGAGATGCCAAGTTCCGCAACGGAAGGTCAGGTGGTTTTTCTCCGGGAACTCTGGTTTTTCGCTCAACTCCGATTAACGATCGGCTCGATATGAGTGAAATAATCTTCAAAGGGCCGTAAAAACCAAAAGCAAAAAAAAAAACATTCCCAATACCAATGTATATCCAAAATTTGAAGAAAATCTGTGAAAAAATACTCAAGTTATCGATCGAAAATGCCCATAAACCACTGGAAACTGGAAAGGGCCAGAACTTTGTCAAAAAAATAAAAAATGAGTTCCTTTAAGAGCAATGAAAACATTCATAAGAAAGAAGATGGGTCATCCTAAGTAGTTTCGGCTAATAAAGCCTGATCAGTGACCCTGTAATGATCCAGCAAAGAAAGCCAGAGGAAACATACTGCAATTATGCGAATTTCAAATAGGCAGTCAATTCAAAGACTGATATAAATCAAAATGGGGTGCAAATAATTAAAAACCTGTCTAGAATATGAGTCTAAACCAAAAATTTATTTCTGATTTCTCAGAATATTCACGCTGATCTCAAAGGACCAAAAGTAAAATATTAACTGCACTATGGTTGATGTACGGGGAGACATTTTACGGCCGCCACACGGCACAACACCAGCTGCAGTGAAGGCAAATAAAAATCAAAAATGAGTTCCTTTAAGAGCAATGAAAACATTCATAAGAAAGAAGATGGGTCATACTACGCAGTTTCGGTTAATAAAGCCTCATCATTGACCCTGTAATGATCCGGCAAAGAAAGCCAGAGGAAACATACTGCAATTATGCGAATTTCGAATAGGCAGTCGATTCAAAGACTGATATAAATCAAAATGGGGTCCAAATAATTAAAAAAGTTGACAGATTTTGCCATTAACAATTCCAAACCACTTATTGCCATTATAAATGTGTATGCAAAATTTGAAAAAAAAAACCTGTGGAAAAATTATCAGGACAGACATATGGATGGACAGACACCGGAAGGTATATCATAATACCCCACCACTATTGTGTGGTGGGTCAAAAAAAAACTACTGGTACATTAAGGACCTTGATTTTCATTGCCCTTTCATTTTTAATTTGTGTGTAGTTTAACTTTATTGGTCAGTGGTAGTCACATGGACATTAGCAGTATAGCTCTACTTGTATACATAACTTTGGAAATAAAAAAAGATCCAGAAATTTTATTCAACAAGAAATTTTATTCAACAAGAAATTTTATTATCAAGAAGAGACATCTGCTACTATCACCGAAACAGTACAATGCATCTGTGACTCATCAGGAAAAATGGTACCTGGAATGGCCAACTCTCAAACCAAACAAGATATAGGCGTCATCAGAAATGACTTTTGTTGTGCCTGCATTAAAGACACATTTTTTGATTGCATAACACCCTAATGACCAGTTATTGAAGAAATCAGTTTTGAGATAAGATACATTTGGGGCAGTCTGACTGTCATACAGGTAGGGGACCAAGAGAGGGTAACCAAATACCTAGAGGCAATTCACATCTATTTATTTACTTGTTTGATAACTATGTCCTGGTTTTGATATTAATGGAATGTATTCTGTTTTTTTTTTTTTTGTTATTGTTTTTGTCTTTTTTTTTTAATTTTATTTTTAGTCACCATTATTGGTATTCATTACTAAAACATGCCTATCGAAATATCTTGGTTAAATTTTACGACCAAAAATGATAAAAGTCCTGATATCTTTAATATTTCGGCTCAAACATATATTGTGGGTACTTGTTAAAACCGCCTCGGGGAGGCGCTTCTAATGAGAACCCACAATTTGTGTTCAAAACATATATTGTGGGTATCTGTCAGAACCGCATCGGTAAGGTGGTTCTAACGAGAACCCGTAATTGTTTGGTTAACCAGTACAGTGCACATTCTTTCGCCATTGGTTTTATTGGGCGACAGGGCTTGAGATGTCATTTCATCTCAGTGTCGGGTAAAAGTCCCAAAAAAAGTGAAAGTAACATCTCCAAAATGACCTATACAGTGTTGTCCGGGATGTTAAACCTCAAATCAAACGAACAAACACAATCTTGAATTAATCAATTCATTAAGTTTACTTCTTTTCAGATTTGAGTCAATGAAACAATGTCTGTGAGTGTTTTCCTTTACTTTAAAAAAAAAATAAAAATAAAAATAAAAAAGAAGTAATTTGAAACAACATTTTGTTGGAAACAATTTCAGAAAAAATATACCATCACACAAGTTCCCCTTATAGATCCCCCTTTTCAACATAATTCTCAGAGAGTCTCTGCTCATAATCACCTCATAATCACTTAGATAAGATAAGCCTTTGATGTGCACTATGATCCGAAGGACTTGATTATTGGCGATTATGTAACAGGCCACCCCTTTTATATAGAGAAAAAAATGTGTCTTTAAGCATGGTGCGATACAGGAGTCCAGTTTCCCAGCCATTCGTCAACATTTGCGACCACCCTAACTTTCACACTGATGTAAGTGTCCATTTCTCAAGAAATTTAAGAGATACTTGGTACAAGCTTGCATCAAGGAATAGCAAACCTCAAGGCAAGCATTCATATCTGACCTTGACCTACATTTCATGGTTCAATGGCTTTGTGAATTATTGCGACCACCCTAACTTTCACCCTAATGTAAGAGGCCATTTCTCAAGAACTATAACAGCTTCATTAACCCTTGATCTGCTTAGTCCGGATATGCCTTATTTTCCAAACAATGAAGATCCAGATCAGATGGTTTCTGATGAAGCCATCTGATCAGGATCATCATTGTTTGCCGTTCAGATTGTGAATTTGTTGCAATAATTTGCATCAAGTAATCTGATTGGTTGATAATCAGTAGTGGGTGTGACATATTTAAATATTCAGCAGGACAAGGGTTAATGATACTTGGTACAAACTTGCAGCATCCATATCTCACCTTTACCTACATTTCATGGTTCACTGATTTGTGAATTATTGCGACCACCCTAACTTTCACCTTAAAGTAAGAATCCATGTATGCAGGCATAAATGTCTTACCTTTTATGAATTTATATAGACCAAACCAACTAATTTGCATAAAAAGACACATGCCAAGAAAAAAAAATATCAAAATAGTTTGCTTTTATTAAAGGGTACACTTGTCTAAAGCACAGAATGAAATGAAGCAACTTCTATCTTCCAAAACTTTTGTCCTGAAAATTGGTTCAGCATTTGCCAAGATAGTTTAGATTGGGTGTCCCTGCCCATCTGAGCTTGGAGAAATAGACTGGGCTGCATCACACACAGCTGAAACCAGCCCATCACGTTAACACATCCGTGAAATAAACATCCCTCTAAAACCCATTTTATATAGAGAAAACTGGGGTTTACAGGGGTAAACCTCATTTTTCTTATTTCTGCTCCTAGACATTGGTTGTGGGTACAACCTATGTCTAGGAGCAGAAATAAGAAAAATACCAGTACTCAAGTTGGGTCGGTTTCAGCTCTGCACGGAAACACCATGCAGCCCAATCAATTTCTCCAAGCCCCGATGGGCGGGGGCGTAGCAGCACCCAGCAGCACCCAAAACCTATGTTTGGAGAATATATAAGAAAAATATCACACTTTTTATCAGAAAAATGACCGTTTCATTGGTATGAAAGAATGCACTATATCACACGGATATGTTATCGTAATGCGAACTTAAGTAAGCCTGCCCATCATAAGTGGTGCGAGTCACACCATTCCTTAAACCCTAGCAGTTTCTTTGGTTTGTTTGAGTTGAGGTTTTATGTCCCCGTCAACACTATTAAGGTCATTTTGGAGACATTGCTTCTGATTTTGTGGGACTTTTACCCGACATTGAGATGAAATGACATCTCAAGCCCTACCGCCCATAGAAACCGCTAGGGTTTAAGGAGCGGTCCGACTTGCAACACTTTTCCTGGGCAGGCTTAGACCTAAGCTGTTTGCCAGTACTCAAGTTTGGTCGGTTTCAGCTCTGCGCAGAAGCACCGTGCAGCCCAATCTATTTCTCCAAGCCCTGATGGGCGGGGGCGCAGCAGCAGTTTCCTTGGGCGGTAGGGCTTGAGATATGTCATTTCATCTCATTGTCGGGTAAAAGTCCAACAAATGCAGAAGCAATGTCTCCAAAATGACCTAAATAGTGTTGATGGGGATGTAAAACCTCGACACAAAAACAAAAGTTCGGATTGCATTTTATATAAATTATGCAAATTACCTATATTTAACCCATTGTATGTGTGAAACCCCTAAATGGGTACCTGGGCAAACAGTGCAGGCCCAGATCAGAGGCCGCATAATGCAGCGTCTGATCAGGGCCTGCACTATTTGCTAACAGAATTTTCCGTCAAAAATAGAATAAAAACAAAAAATAGGGCTGACACCCCTTATATGACAAATGGACTTGTCCAACATATAGCAATGGAAGAGTCCACTAGCATACAATGGGTTAAAATTGGACTATCTTAACTTATACTAAACAAATTTAGAAAAAAAAAATATATTTCTGAAAACTAGTGACAGACTGACACTGAAACTATCAAGTAAACTACCGTATTCGCCCTAATTACCGCACTGTGCCCCTAGTTTTTTTCAAACTTGTGGTGAAAAATCTACCTATTAGCGCACACTTGATACAAAAACAATAGCTTCCAAGATGATACATACTGATATTAAATGGGACGGAAAAGGATACTTAAGCATTGCCTTCACTGTTGAAGAATTAGAAGCCTCCGTGGTCGAGTGGTTACGCTACTCGCCTTGTAAACCAGGGGTCGCAGGTTCGATCCCGGGCTTCTCCAGACTTTCGGATGAGTCTTTAAACCGAGGTCCCGTCTCCGTATGACCTTAGCTGTTGGTGGGACGTAAAACTGAAACACTCACTCACTGTTGAAGAAATAACGGTAAGTTTTTTATAAATTTACTGTGAGAGCTTCAAGGAGAGATTACTGTAAAGTGTGCGCATATGCATTTCCTTTTCAAAAATAGCTTTGGTGTGCACTTATAGGAGCATGTGCGGTAATTAGGGCGAATACGGTAATTCAAAATTTTGCACATGCTTTTTCAGGCAAATTGGACGGTTCAATTTCTTATCACAGCGTAAATTCAGTCAAGTGTCTTGCATTCAATACAAAATAATAAACGATATCTGAATTATGTCTATATCTTGTCTGGTTCAAAAGTGAGCACTTTCTGACACTCATAAGGGCATTTTTTCCAGATGGGTCACATATACAGATATCTGCAACATTATAATATTTAACCTTCAATCAGAACATTCAATTTATATCTAAAATATCACAGATTAATGTCAAGTACATGCTATCAAATGCTAAAATTAACACAAAAAAATGATATCAACAAATTAAATAATATCAAGGACACATTACAAACTTTTATCGTATAATATCTAAAACTGACAAGAAATTTTGATCAGTAGCTCATAATATTCGGCCAAGGCATAATAAAAACTACAAAAATGTTGTACCTGCTGAACCCATTTTACTGAAGGAAATGTCCTGGCCTGTCCATCTTGAAGTTAGAGCTCTTTTTAGGAAAATGGCTGAACTTATTTACAGACAGTGCATGCCCTGACCAGACACCGCATTCTAGTGTCTGATCTGGGCCTGCAATTATGGCAGTGCTCCTTTTTGTCAACTTCCGTATAAAATGGGCTACTCTTAAATATATCTACTACACCCAAATTCTTTTAGAAGCCTCCATGGTGTAGTGGTTATGCTACTCGCCTTGTAAACCAGGGGTCGCAGGATCAATCCTGGGCTTCTCCAGACTTTCGGATGAGTCTTTAAACAGAGGTCCCGTCTCCGTATGACCTTAGCTGTTGGTGAGACGTAAAGCTCAAACACTCACTCATACCCAAATTCTAACATTACAAATATGAGCATAGTTCATAGTGTCCATCAAAGACACGTATCAGCCTGCATTACATTATGCATGTGTAATATACCGTAATGATCCTAAGTATTGGGACAGACAGGCCTGAGCAAACAGTGCAGTCTGATCAGGGTCTACACTAGGGCTGGCTAATCGGAGCTGAAAAGATAATCAATTATCAGTCCTGTCATTTCGATCGATAATCGATTAGTAATCGCTTAGATTTTTGTCATTATTTTACCTGTCTGGCTTTCTTTCTGAGCATGACTCTTACCATATGTTGCACTTGACCATATGTATATTTGAACAGACAGGCCTGAGCAAACAGTGTAGACCCAGATGAGACGCCGCTAAATGCGGCATCTCATCAGGGTCTGCACTGTTTGCCACTCATCCAGCTATTTTAGGCATAACTTTGGGTAGTAAAATGTACCTATCAAGTAATCGATTAAAAGCAAATCAGAAATGATAATCATTTTTGTGGAATCTATCGATTGATTAATCGATTATACGATTTATTGTGGCAGCCTTAGTCTACACTGTTTGCCATTCCATTTGCACTTTCTGGACTCATAAACAAAACTGTTAAAATTTCAGGAGAATCACAGCAAGTCTTCAAGGTGTCCGAATTTTTAGGATTTTTACATTTGCAATTACCGTAATGATCCTAAGTATTGGGACAGACAGGCCTAAGCAAACAGTGCAGTCCCAGATCAGACTGCTCCTAAAGAGCAGTCTGATCAGACTCTACACTGTTTGCCATTCACCTAGGGTTTTTGACATGAAATTGTGACCCATTTTTGATGGGATTTTACCCGACATTGAGATGAAATGACATCTCAAGCCCTGCCGCCCAATGAAACCAACAGGGTTTATAACCATGGACGTTCCGACTTGCACCGCACTGCGTGGGCAGGCTTAGATACTCTTAGCTGTTTACCAGTACTCGTGTGGGGGTCGGTTTCAGCTCTGCGTGGAAACATCATGCAGCCCATCTATTTCTTCATGCCCCGATGGGCGGGGGCCAAAATGTGAATTTTAATTCTGGTTTACTTTCATTTGGAGCCATGGCTCTTTGAACATTAAAAGTCATGTATTCCTGTCAACTTTATTAAGGGAAATAGTAATACATCCTTACTTTGAATTCCTTTTTCACTGTGATATGGCACTTGCTTGATGTAATTGTAGTGGCAGGACATCATGCAATGCTTGCAGTTTTATTCAAAATTGTCTAATCTCACCATCACCCCTCTTGAGGACCACAGACCGATAAGTGCATAATGCTGGAATGTGTAGGCTTAGCAATATTTACTGCATGTATTCAGACAGATAGGCTCAAGTAAACAGTGTATACCCAGATGAGACACAACAGAATGTGGCATCTCATCAGGGTCTACACTGTTTGCCACTCATCCAGCCAGTTTTGGCACAACATCAGGTTGAACACTGTACTTGTTCTTTTAGAACAATTAAGTGTGGTAAGGAGTTGAGGTAAAGAATATTTAAGGTAGATATGGTACATGGTTTGTACTATATTCTGAGTTTGGCTGTGTCTCAGCTCTGATGATAAAAATGGACAAGATGTGCATCACTGTCCTTAACCCATATATTCACCATATTTGCATTATTTGCTGGCTCCCAGCTTGCACATTGCCAATATTGGAAAAACAGGTAACCAGACCCCCCTGACCTTTTAAGGTCAGTGGGGTCTGGTTACCTGTTTTTCCAACACTGATAACCTTCAGACTAGGAACCAGCAGATAATGCAAATAAGGTGAATGTCTAGCAGCCCTTTTTTTGGACATTGGCAAACAGTGTAGCCCCAGATCAGACGCCGCAGAATGCGGCATCTGATCTGAGTCTACACTGTTTGCATAAAGACCATTCATTTTTTTGTAAAATTTGCCACTAACAAAACAAACCTGACACCCCTGGAATTGGAAATGGACCACTCCAAACTTACAAGGAGGAAGATTCCATTGTCATATATGGGTTAAATTCAAGTCCTAATCTTA
Organism: Lucinisca nassula; assembly: GCA_963580285.1. NCBI lineage: Eukaryota > Metazoa > Mollusca > Bivalvia > Lucinida > Lucinidae > Lucinisca > Lucinisca nassula. The sequence continues at coordinate 171,017,720 of OY757010.1, forward strand.
ATTATGGACAAGATGTGCATCACTGTTTATTTACCCTTCAAGTGATAATCAAGACTAGCAGCAGCAGTTTCGAACTTTTTGTTTTCAGATTTTAGAGACAATAAGATTTTACATAATGGGCAGACGATTCACATGATAAGTCAAGCCTTTCTTTTCTCTTACACACATGCTATGACAAAATCAGAGTATGTTATCCTCATTGTAACATTTATCTAACCCTTATGCATATGTACAGATAAAACTATACCTGTACCTCTCTGCACTCAGAATGACCAATTTACACAATACATGTACATGTACTGAAATTTAACCCTTATCTTGCTGTTCACGACAACCCCTATCTTTGGAAACAGTGTAGATCCAGATCAGATGGCTTCTGACCTCTGATCAGGATCTACACTGTTTGGCATTCAGTTTATGAATTTGTAGCCATTAATTACATCAAGTAATTTGATTGGTTTATAGACAGAAATGGGTGTGGCTTAAATGAATATTTAGCAAGAGAAGGGTTAACATATCTGAAATAAAACCAAATAAAGCCATAAAACGCCCACAAGTACTGCTACATATAAATTGACATTTGAAGTAACTCTGCTACATAAATTCCTGGAGCAGATTACAATCAGATTTTTTAAAATATTTTTCAGTTTTTTTTTTGGTTTTTTTTTTTTTGTTTGTTTGATTTGAGTTTTAACGTCCCCGTCAACACTATTTAGGTCATTTTGGAGACGTTGCTTCCAATTTTGTGGGACTTTTACCCGACATTTACATGAAATGAAATCTTAATCCCTGCCGCCCAATGAAACCAATAGAGTTTATATGCAATTTTTCACATTAAATGTTTTATTAGGCTTCACATTGCATGTGAATTGCTCATAGACGCCCGGGCGTTTATTAGAATCATTACCTTTCCTGAAGAAGACCGGCCCCGATAGCTCAGTTGGTAGAGTGTCAGCTCCGGGTAACGGGAGGTCACGGGTTCGATCCCGGACCACGGGTTCAATCCCGGACCAAGACATACCAAAGTCGTTAAGAATGGTACTAGCTGCTCCTCGCTTGGCACTCAGATTTACAGGGTAGAGCTAGGACTGGTCGACCCAGTGTCAGGATAATGTGGCTGGGTGTGGTATCATGTAATGATACTTCAGTGAGGCACATGATACTTCAGTGAGGCAGCACTATAAAAGTGAGCATTGAGCTCCCTGTCGAAACCAGACACCGTCGTGATATGATTGAAAATTGTTGAAAGCGACGTTAAACCCAAATTCACACACACACACCTTTCCTGAAGAGGAGGATGGGCGTTTATTAGAGGCTACAGAAACCTGCAACTCGCATACGATGGTCCAAAATACTCAGTTTCTTTCTTATTGTCGCCATCTTGTTTCTCAGAAAATGACTGGTGATACAACAGCTGTGTCTTAGAATAGTAGTTACCTTCCCTTTTTTCAATAAAGTGAATACCATTAACATTTTTCTCATTTTGTGTCAAAGATGGCAAAATACTTAAAACCTGAAGTCATTTTTGTTATTTGTTTAATTTCCGACCCTGTCACAATGTCACAAAAAAAGTTTCTATCAGAATCAACATCCGAGTTAAGGCCCTTAAGCAAACAGTGTAGACCCTGATTAATTATTACCATTTATTTGAACCACATGGGAAAAAAGGCTTTGTGTGTTCTACTATCAAGCAACAAATTTGGAAACTTTCAGCATAACTTAAGGTAAGATGTTGTTGTTGTTTTTTTTGTTGTTTTTTTTCCATTTATTTTCCAGTGGGCATTTATTAGAGCCTGGTATTTTTCTGAGAATTGCCCAAAAAATTGCTATTTTAACATTCAAATCGGGTGGTGGGCATTTATTAGAGCATGGGCTTCTATTAGAGATTTTACGGTAATATGTCTGCCCAGCATATGATTCACATGTAATGTCAAGCCTTATTTTAACTTAAAAACTAGAATACTGTCGATGGCGCACCATCGCAAATCCCCACGTTTTCTACAGAGGGGCCAAGTACCGAAAACCCCTCACCCTGGGCCCTAATTTGACTCCATGGTCAAAATATTACCTGTATTATATTCTACTTATCATGCCCTTCAATTTCATATGCCACATGACTATGTTCCAAAAAACTTAAATTTTGACCCTTTGACCCCTCTCCCAGGGCCCCAATCTGACCCCAGGGTCAAAATTTTACTTGTAGTTTATTCTACCCATTATCCCCTTCGCATAGATATGCAACATGACTATGTTCTGAAAAACTTTAATTTTGACCCCCGACCCCCCAGAGTCCGACCCCCAGGGCGTGACCTAGGGGTCACAGCCAAAATCCTGTTCAATATGTTTTACTTTTTTCATAACTAAGTACATGTGCAAAGTTTGGCATCAAAATCTTCAAAATTGACTTTGTAATTGAATTTTATTGATATTTGACCTTTTGACCCCTCCCCAAGGCCCCTGGGGGCGGGGACAAAAAAAAATGTGCTCTTGCGCAAGCCATTCATGTAAGCAACTCGCATACCAAATTTGGTTGAATTCCGGCTAACGGTTTAGGAGGAGATAGCCGGACAGACAGACGGACAGACGGACGGAGGCGATAACAATATCCCCACTTTTTTTTTAAAACGTGGGGATAATAAGAAAAATAACTTGTAACTTGTAAAACTTGTAAACTTGTAACATATGAAATGTGTTAAAATTTTCATCCCTGAATCCATGACATGTCACATTAAATGTATATTGTATAGATATGTAACCCTTAAGAGACAAAGCAATGTTGTTCATTATTTAGTTCCCTGAAATATCTGTTTCTTGGTGATTTTGTATTGCAATAATCCTGTTATGTTGTACATTTACTGGATCAAGAAATGACATTTACCAGATAGTTTCGCATGTCTGTTCCAAACTTATGTTGTGGGTGCACATTTGAATATCCTAACTAATTAGTATCTGCTATCTGTACTGTTTACTAGAGATAAAAAAATACATGGTATTCATATACCCATTTACCCTTGTAAACCATGTGCACTATGCAGAACTGAAGCAAAGTGTCTCAGATATTTTTTTTTTACTTCTTTTCAACATAATATCTCGTTCAAATTCTCAGCTCTGCCTAGCAGATGACGTGCAGGAAATATCAAGCCATAGTTTCTCTGAAAACAAAAATAGATAAAAGAATGTTGTCTGCTTGGCATTGTAAGTGTCGATCTTTGGCTTTCTCTATAAAATCAACAAAAAGAATCAGTTAACAAAATCACATGTTGGCAGTTTCTTCAGTTTTAACCTCCTCTTAACTGCATTAAACTCTAACAGGAGCATATAATTTCACTCACGGGGCTATCAGCTAGGGTTGATGTTAAGCCTATGAAAGTAGTATCTCATTGGCTGTTGCTTCCCAGCAGAGATTGTCATTTATCTGTTTATGCAGCCAAAAAAAAAATGAAGGCTGTGTCAAGAAAATTTTCAACATGAACATGCATTTTCCATGTATCTCTATTTTCTCAACTTTGGCTTTCATAAAAATGCTACACAAGAAACTTGAAAATAACATTACACAAGACTGCAAAAGTAAATGTGTTCATTTTTATAGTGCATTCTGACTTGTTGATTTTGTTACCGTCTACATGTATAACATCGCTTTTCCCTGATGTGGCCTAAGTTCTGCAGTAAACCATTAAAATTTGTTTACACTAGCCACAGGAGCTCTTGAAAAATGCTAAAAAAATAAATGATGCTGACAGGTTGCTGATAACCTTGGAGTTTCCTCTCAGAGCAGGAACCAATGGTTAGTGGACTTACCATCACATAAGCTCTACAGAAGATTGTATAGAGAGCTGATAGCCCCGTGAGTGAAATTATATGCTCCTGACTCTAACTAGCACTTCTGTTCATTTTGAGCTTTATGAGTGACTATCTTGATCACTGTATTCCAACAAAATGTGTCACTGGAGGTGCTTTCACCATTAATGTCTCATACTTGTCCAAAAAATATTTCAATCGCCCCATGTATGTGTCCTCATGATATGGTAAACCATTTTCTTTCAAGAATTTGGAGACAACTGGTTTGATCTTCAGGCACATATTATCTGATAACTTTGGGAAAAGGTGGTGCTCAACATGACAGCTGACAACGGAGTGACCAAAGGCATATGACAAGAGTAGATTTTTTGGAAGGTTGAGAACACCAGAGGCCATTTGGTATATTCGTACTGGCTTGCTTTTCAGAGAATACATTGGCAATCCAATGTGTTGAAATATATTGACATGGAGATAAGGAATAGAAAATAATCCACGACCCACATATAGACACAGAAAAGCTCCTCCTAAAGAAAAGTTGGATACTTTCATCAATATGAAAATAGCTGTGGCAAATCCCGATCCAGCAACAATACAGTATGATATTAACTGTTGTAAAGCTCTTTTCTGTAACAGACCAGCTACTGACACTACTGGATGCAAACATGGCATGATCCAAGGGGTCACAAACATGTACAAGTATCTTGGCACAAATGGTGCTTTCCATGTGCTGGAGTCACCAATTCCAATAATGTTTGTATACGGATGGTGTTCTTTGATGTGGATATCAAATGCCAGCTCCCCGGAAAATTGACCGCAAAATTCACTAAAAAAGCGAGTCAACGGCCGTATTTTTCTTCTGTCATCAGATAAACCTCCATGTGCAGCAAGATGTCCCATTTTAACAGTAAATACACAGTGCATCCAGCCAACAATAAATGTCCCTACTGCTAACAGAATCCATGAATCTGACCGCATCATTATTAGACTTGCAAAGAAAGCAGCCAGGAACACCAAGAGGATACTCCAGTCAACACCATACAGTTCCCACCATGTGCTTTCATTCAAAATATTATCAATTTTGTCCTTCAGGTGGGAAAATTTTGGAATTTTGTCTAGCCTTACTCGCAAAAACACCTCCTCCTCGCTTTTCTTTTCAGACAAGAACTTATCCATCTTTGATGACTGTTTGGTGGTGTTTGGGTTGTTATTGTCCTTTTGACAGTTGTCACATGTCCTTTTGACAATTGTCACATGACCTTGCTTAGGGAGTCTTCATTGTTCATAGCCAAGCGTAAAATCTCATTTTCACCAACGTGGCGTGCTGAATCTTCTACTGAGCATGTAAAACATTACCAAAATAAATCAATTCATAGTTACAAAGGTTAATGCATTTAAAAGAAAGGCAGTATATGATTTTTCGCATGTATTACAACAATAAATAAGGTGTCCCACAGATGATTATCTCCCTTTGAAAAGTGCCCCCAAACAAAAGAAAAATGGAGTCGTGTATGTCAGTTGAACGCGAATTAGACAAAGTTTTGATTAAATTTACTGGTCTGCACGATCATTCCACAAGCACCCTTGAAGATTTCATTGCATCTATTGAAAACATTCGCAGGGAGCTTGCTGAAGGTACAGCAATACTTTTCTGACTGGAGCGCTTACTATCTTCTCATACGGAGTCGGTCATATTTGGCCATTACCTCAGTTGGGTGGGTGGCTAAATTTAGAATTTAGCACACACAAAAAAAAAATCATCTCTGGATGAGTCCTTAAAACTGTTTATGTCACCACTCCCGGTTTTCGACGATCAAAGTTTTACCACTCATGATGTAGCGGATAAAAGGAAAAGAATTTACATTACTGTGGTGCGCTAAAATATGCAGATACACTCTTTATAGGGTTCGCCGGTCATCCGGGTACTTTCGTTTGTCACGTGATAGCAACGAGCACGCGGGTGAAAACAAACGCCATTTTGAATAAGCAAATAGTATAAATAAAACCAAAGTCACTAGCATATTTCTTATAATTTTGATAAAACATGCCAAAAATCTGTAGTGCAGGTGGTTGTACAAATCATCATTTACAACTGGATAAAAAGCTATCGTTCTATCAGTTCCCAAATGGAGAAAAACATCCAGAGAGACGGTCTCGGTGGATGAGGGCCTGCAGTCGCCAGAACGCTGATGGTTCAGACTGGATTCCTTCATCAAAATATGTTTACATGTGCAGTGAACATTTTATAACAGTTAATTGATTCACAATACATAATTGCTTTGTTGACAATGAACTGAAATTGTCCTTTCTATTGGTAAAATTGTCTGTTGATTTCTCTCTAGCAACACGAATTCGGCACGAACTAGTGCTCGTATTTCTCCCTTTCAACAACATTTCTGCACTTACCGAGGCGATCCTTTGGGACATCACCACAGGTGTTGGATGGGTGACTAAATTTAGAAATTGATTGTAATTAACTTTAAAGTGTAGAAAAAACCCTCCTTACTTAAACCAAGATCAAATGAGCAGTCTGATCTGGGTCCACACTGTTTGCAGAAATGACTTAAAGCTACCGGCAGTCAACGATTTTTTTACAGGCAAACAGTGTGGACTCAGATCAGACAGCTCCTCTGGGCAATCTGATCTGGGTTCACACTATTTGCAGAAATGACATATGACATGCAAACAGTATGGACCCAGATCAGATGAGCAGTCTGATCTGGGTCCACACTGTTTGCAGTGTTATTTTGACAATAAACAGAATGTCAAACATACCTTGACACTTGGATAGAGTATATTTCCCCGAGTCCATATGACACCTCCGAATACACAACACTTGACACTAGTCCGTAGACATCGGTTATCAGGCAGCTGTTATTTCACTAAATGGAAATTTCCCGCCTCGTTATTCTTTACTTTTAATCATTTTTACTTACAGTAACATGCACTTACAGTAACATGCATTTTCAGGTTAAAAAAAACGATTTTATTCAATGTAATTGATAGCGATCTAAAGGGAAATTGCCGGTCGCTCTGTTATTGTTTTCACCTCCAAAATGGCGGCCTATCGGTTGCTACGGGAAGTGACGTCACGCCGGCGAACCCTATACCAGTTACAACCAGTCATTGTAACGGTTCATGCCGCTTTGCTTTGCTACCGGACGCCATATTTGATCACCTGGCATGTCAAAATGTCATGACGTCAGCACTCAGTTTTCGACGATGGACAATTAGCATCATCATAAATATGGCAAAGCATGTATAAATAACTATTTTTATCAGTCCATACAAAAAATCAGTTAAAATACCCACCCGATAATGCTGTTCTGCAAAAACCCCACTCATTTGGAACACCGCTGAATTTATCATTTTGCGTACAATGGCTTGGTATGTGTTTTTGGACAGAATCCAATTACTGAAACAATTACAGGCAATTAAAAAAGGGGTTCGTAGAAATACCGGAACACATCAAAACACCGGAACACATTGGTAATTACCGGAACACACTTAAATTTTTTATATTTCTGTTATTAGAAATGTTATTTTTTACCTATTTGCATTGTTTTATTGTGTATGGTGTTGTTGAAAACATTTCTGATATAAAAAGCATAAATAATTTTATCGTAGTTCAGTGTTTTATCAAATGTGTTCGGTCCTGTGGGTCTAAATATAAACAAGTAATTATACTGATCAGTTTATGTTTAGATTTGCTCTCTCTGATATAACTCATTGATGACCAAAAGAATACAGTTTGACAATTCTTCTAGCCACAAAAAAGCTTGACATTTCCAGCATAGTGTTGCCATTGGGAAGAAAAACATGACATGTCAAAAACCTTAACTCGTAAAAATTTCATTTTTTTATATCAGATTTTTTACCAAGTTTGCTAAGTGGCAACTATGTCTGTGTCATTGTATTGTTTTTTATCCCCACGCTTTTAAAAAAAGCGTTCGGGAATATTGTGAACACATCCGTCCGTCTGTCCGTCCGTCATGCTATCTCCTCCTTCACCACTGGCTGGAATGCAACCATATTTGCTACATGACTTCCTTTCATGGTGAGGGCGTGCGAGAGGGATGTTATAGTTGGCTCCGCCCAAAGGGGCCATCTCAAGTGGTCAAAAGGTCACGCCTGCTATGTGGTAAAAGCGTGGGGATTTGCGATGGCTTGCCATCGACTCAGGGTTCGCACTAGCGGTCGCCAAAGTCGCCAAATGCGAAAAGAAAATATATCTGGCGCAAATCTGTGTCATTTGGCGAAAACTAGTGGCGAAAAAAAAAACTATAAAAAAGAAAGTCCCATCCCGGTTATTGCGGACTTAAGCCGTTTACTGACACGTGTATTTCACACCTTTTCTTCCACTCACTCGACAATTAACACCTTTGACTATTGATCATATTAGCGAAATTGGAAGTTGTATTATTATCGACACGCGCCAACAATTTAACTCCGCCTCCTTATTATAAAAAGATGCGGCTAGGTCGAATTCCAACCAGTGGGTGAAGAATATCATTTCTGTTCCATGACGTAATTGAATACCCGGTGTTAAATCTAGTCATCCGTCAAGGATGATCAACGAAGAAACAGGTGACAAAGACGGATGGTGTAAAATGTAGAAGTTAACTGCTGCTCAACAAGTGTAACGGAAATTATCACCAACGCTTGGGCAGGTGTCCATAATTGGTTCATCAATACAAATCAGCTCTTGTTTGACCTCAAGTTAAGTTCTTTTGTTATGCCTGCATTACATAAATTTGGGCTTGAATATTCAGAAATATGAGCGGGCTAATTCAGAATGTATAAATAAATGTTGTCCTTTTCTTTCTATCTATCTATTGTTGCTGGGATCGGTCATTCCTTATTTTGTTTGTTTAAAAATGGCGTGCAATAATTAGTTTGGTAGCCTTTTTTCTCTACCATTCCATCTCTAAGTTTACTTTTTTGCGATAAAAACTTGATTGTTTTATGAAAACCCAACTATCGGAAAGTCATTTATCAAATGTCTAATCGAACACACTCTTTATGCCTGTTTAGGTTGTTTCCCTTTGAATATAATGTGATCATGTGATCAACCAAAATGGCAGCCTCCATGACCTAACTCCGCTTATTTGTTGGAGCAAAAACAAAAACATTTAAGCAAGGTTTTGTTGCATTTTAGGGAGAGAAGGTGATGCCACTGGAAGTCGGATAACTCAAGCTATCTAAATTATTTTGGTCTATGGATTTTGCTAAGCTATCTGTCGGCAAGACAGCATAGATGACTGGTTTGAAGTGTGGCCGTGTTGGTTTGGTTGAAAAACCTGGGGTCTTTAGGCGCATCTACTCTTGGATAATGCACCATTACACACATCCATAAAGGCCACAAAAGGACAGTCTGTGCATTTAAGCCATAACCCATTAAGTACCAAGGAAAATTGTAGAGCAGATGACAATCTTTTTCATTTTGCGAAGAAGTTTCTACAACTGGCTCAGGTTTTAAGATTTTGGCACAAAAAAAATTAGATTGGCGAAAGTGATGGCGAAAGAAAAAAAAATCCTAGCGCGAACCCTGCGACTGCTAGCTCTAGTTTTTATTATTATTATAATTCTGGCCCAGTCAACAGCTTAGATCATTCCGGTCCATAGTGCATCATTTCAAAATTCATCAATTCATTGTAATTATGTTATATAACTCTCTCTCTCTAAAACAACATAGGTATATAAAAACGCAATGTATATTCAAAGCACCCCACCCTCTGGGCTTGGGGAGACCGATCGTGCTGCATGGTGCTCCCGCGCTGAGCTGTAACTGTTTGCATTCGAGTAATGATAAACGACTTAGAATTACTAAGCCTTTCCAGTCAGTGTTGCCAATGGGACTGCCAAATTTGGTTTCAATGGGTGACGAGAAACATCTCCAATATAACCTGAGTGGTGTTGACAGGATTATTCCTTTTGCCGCCGTCGTCCGTTCTGGTTCTGCACTATTTGATTAGACTTGCCTGGCGGGACCGGCAACATTCTTTCGTGGATATTGACCATGAAATATATTCTACTATCATTCTCTCCCTTCCGCTGATTCAAGAAGGGAAGCTTTTTTCTTACTGTAAGGATTGACGGGAGTTTTTTTTTTTCTACTCAAAAACATAGATTGCGGGTACAGGTTAGAAACCCCTCAAGGGAGGCGGCTCTAACGAATACGCACAATCTGTTTGTATCAGAAATATGAAAATTGTCAGATTTTTTAATCTGAAATTTTTCATTCTTTTTTGATTCACTAAATTTAAAAAGGCATGCTTTTTTTCTCAAAGATCTTATTATATATATATTTTTTTTTTTTTTTTTACTATTGTCTGATCTGATTTTTGGTTTATCGATTAGTTTATACATCACAGAATTCAGTTTTAATCTTAAGACCTAAAATCTCAAGCGAATTAAGAAACTAGGACCACCTAAAAAATCAAGCGAAAGTATAAAACAGGATTTGGACAGGCACGGACATATAACGAAAAGAGCGGACATCATGCAGTCTGACCTTTACGATTAACGGAAGCTTGTTTATTGACGCGTGCAGTTACTTTTGCATTATACACTAATCCCCATGTAGCAAACGGGTAACTGGCGGAGCTTAAGGAGATTATATGGTTTGTTAATCGTAACTATGTTGATTAGATCACTGATGTTATTTCTTGAGTACATCGACTCAATCAATGTCAGAAAGGCGCTAAAAAAAAACAAACAAAAAAACACACACACACACAAGTTTTCTTCCACAGAATAAGATGGCATACTTTTTACTTGTTTTATTTCTGCGCATAACATAAATTACGGGGACTCTATAGAAACACCTCGACGTACTCTATCGATACCCACAATCTTTATTTTTGAGAAGAAATAAGCAAAATAATGTTTACCCTTAAACACCCAGTTTTACATGTACTATATAAAAGTGGGGTTTCAGGGAGGGGGGGGGGACAAACTTATATAGGCGGGTTCTCGTGATGACATTGTTCATTCTGATCATTGATATTCCACCCTTGATATTCCCTTTCGGGGTTTAATGCAAACAAAAACTATAATTTGAGCCCCCGCCCATCGGGGCTTGGGGGCGTAGGCATAGGTGCGGGTCGGGCCGTCTTTGTATATAAAACTTCGGTTTCATTGGCCGGTAGGGCTTGAGAATACATTTCATGTGAATGTAGGTAAAAATCACCCAGAATTGAAAGAAACGTCTCCAAAATTACACATAAAGTGTTCTGAATCAGTGTCGATGGGACGGAAATCCTACAATAAAAAAAATGAAAAACTATAACTTATTACCACCGTAACGGTTATTCTAGGTTTAAATAACATTTTTTGACGTTTAATGTATTTCTTATAACTTTCTTATGCCTAACGCATCATGACAAAAATATACCGGATCACATCGCCATAAATTATTTGATGCGTAACTGGGCTAGGGTTTATAAAGTATGTTTTTGTGTCACATTTGTTCAATATAAGGCATATAAAATGTATATTATAGTATATTCCTCTAAAATACATTTATTAAGCCAAATAAAAAGCTTTTTTTGCGTGTGTTCCGGTAATTACCAGTGTGTTCCGGTGTTTTGGTGTGTTCCGGTATTTCTACGAACCGTTAAAAAAGTGTAATTAATCTGATAATATTTACAGGCTTGATGTATATTTTCGGTTATTCTTTATGACAGAAAGATGGAATTTCCTTTAGTTTGATATAAGAAACCCATTGAAGTCACAAATCACGCGAAAATCTCGAAGCCGCTAATATCATCGAAAACCGAGTGTAGTCGAAAACTTGGTGGACAACCATACAATCCAAACATCCTAAAACGCATACTTATGAGTCTCAATCTTATACTGTGCGGGCTTTGAACTCCTCTGCAGTCTTGGCATTCACTGCAGAAGATGGAAGACTATTTCACTGAGGAATAGTTCTGGGGAAGAAAGAGTTTTTCAGGGCGTCACTATAGGAATGGTACGTTACGATACTGTGAGTTACATGTATTTGCTCTTGATGCCCTTGTCCGGGTTGACACCGTTGCAGGGGTCAAATACCTATCCTTACTAATTGATACTGTACCAGAATGTATCTTGTAGAAGAAGGTTAAGGAGGACTGCTCACGACGGGTCGCCAGGGATGGCCACTCTAGCTCATCAAGCATGTCACCGACGCTACTTCTATTTCGTCATCGTCTGCAGGTCCATCGAGCAGCTGTCCTCTGCACCTTCTACGCCTGCTGAATCTGAGTTTAACATATGGATGCCAAATGGGTGATGCATATTCAAGCTGAGGGCGAACCAATGTTTTATATGCAACATCCTTTGTCTGCCGAGGTGCAACAGCCAAATTATGTCTAAGGAATCCTAGGGTCCTAGTTTCTTTAGATGTTATTTCAGAGATAATGTTGACCCCAATCGAGATCGTTAGTGATGGTGATACCAAGATATTTGGAGGAATGAACTTGCTCCAAAGTTTGCTGGTGTAGTGTCTAATCATACTTAATTTGCTTGTCCTGAAGGTGTCGTGACACCCTCATTGAATGGCATTTGGCTACATTGAACTTCATCTGCCAATCTGCTTCCCATTGTGCAAGTGGATCCAGGTCATCTTGTAAAATGTGACAGTCAGAAAGAGACAAACGGACAGATAACCTGATATTATCAGGGAGATCAGTGATGAATACCAAAAAAAGGACCGGTCCAAGGACAGAACCTTGTGGGACACCAGATAGAACAGGGACTGGATCAGACGTTTGGCCATCAAGTACAACTTGTTGAGAGCGCCCAGAGAGCCATGAGCTGATCCAATTATGTATGGATCCTCTTATCCTATAGTAGTCCAATTTGTACAATAGCCATCTGTGAGGTACCATAACAAAGGCCTTGGCGAAATCCATGATGATCAAGTCAGTCTGTTTGTGGCCACGATTTATGGCCCCATCCAGATTACTCATAATGTCATGGAAGAATTGAACTACCCGGGAGTTGAGTTTCGCAAGACCTTTGACTTCGGAAACCACGTTGACAGTCAGCAAGAATGCTCTTAAAGACTAATGCTGCTGACTAATATATGCTCCAGGGTTTTGCAACAGATGCATGTTAGCCACACTGGTCTATAATTTGCTGCATCGTATTTTTCACCTTTTTTATAGACCGAGGTAACGTTTGCTTGTCGCCAATCATCTGGTACAGTGCCCTGGGCAAGCGATTCATTGAAAATAAAGGCCAGCACAGGAGAGATTTCAGCACTACATTCCTTAAGCACCCTGGCATTCAGGACATCTGGCCCAGATGCCTTATGTATTTTGAGCTTACCCAACAGTTTAGCAACCCCATTGGGGTCAGCTGTTATGTCCCCCATACCAGGGAACGGACTATTACCTTTAGATGGTAGCTCACCGTCAGTTTCTCGCGTAAATGCAGATTGAAACTGTTTGTTGCATATGTTAGCCTTATCACGCGAGTCTGTTTTCAGAATTCCGTTTTCCCTTAGCGAAGTGATCCCAAATGCGTCCTTTTTTAGGGATTTTACAAATGACCAAAACTTTTTAACCTTACTATTCTTCTGGGAGCTATCGGGATCTATGTTGTCATCTTCCAAGGTAAATATGCTGGAAACATGCTTCCAATATGCATCTCTAATTACCTTTTGTACATGTGCTCTGAACCTTTTGTAATGGTTCTTAATGTCAGGGCTGCTAGACTTGCGAGCACGAAAATACATCCTATTACGTCTTCTAATGAGGTGTTTGATCCTGTTATCGATCCATGGTGCACTATACTTGGTTTTGGTCATTTTTGTTGGAATAAACCATTCCATTGCCATGATTAATTCGGACTTAAATCTGACCCACATGTCATTGACAGACATGCCTGAGAGGTCAGAGGAAAGGAACGAATCCTTAAAATCCCGCCATATGGTCTCGCAGACCATCCATATCCGCATGTTTGTATAAATATATTTTACGCGGGGCTTGTCTGATTTGTTTAGCTTTTATATCGTATTCTACAAGGACTATGTCGTGATCAGCCTTGCCGATCGGGGGCATCCCCTTAACTCGACTAACAGGGGATGGAGAATTCGTGAATAATAAATCAAGGGGTTTATCTTGACGGGTGGGTATGTTTACTACTAGGGTCAGGCAGTGATCTTTTATTATGTCCAAAAGTTATTGCTGCGTCTGCTTTTTAGACACCCCATGGGATACCTTCATGTTGCTCCATTCTGTATCTCCACAATTGAAGTCTCCTCCAACCAAAATTTGAGCATTTGCATTTGACATTATCCTAGACAAGGATGAATTGAACGCCTCAAGATATTCTGGATCAATCTTATCTGGTGGGCGGTAAAAGGAACCAAGGTACAGAGTCCTACATCCAAAAATGTTCAATTTACACCAAACTAATTCACAGTTGGTGTCCAACTCTGGAGATTCAGTGCAGAGTAGGTCTCACTTAAAAGCTACAAAGACACCACCATGTGCATCCCCAACTCTGTCTTTCCGGATTGCGTCAAATGATTCTTGGAAAATTTCCGAGATTTTTATCACTGGGGTTAACCATGACTCATTCCCCAAAATGATGTTTGGTTTTGCTGAGTCGATAATTGTTTGAATTTCAGCCTTTTTATTCTTTATTGACTGACAATTCATAATCAATATTCTAAGGGGATGGTTCAGGACCGCCTTTTTGGTCTTTGGTTTAGCTTCTTTAGACTGCTTCACGATGGGCGAAGAAGCTGCAGTGGGTGGGCCAATATTGTCTGGTGGACATTTTGCCCCCGCCCATAGGGGCTTGAAGAAATATATGGGCTGCATGATGCATCCTTGCAGAGCTGAATCCAGCCCGCACACTAGTACTGGTAAACCACTTAGAGGATCTAAGCCTGTCCAGGAACCGCGGTGCGAGGCGGACCGCCCATGCGAATAAACCCTATTGGTTTCACTGGGCCACAGGGCTTGAGATGTCATTTCATCTCAATGTCAGGTAAAAGTCCCACAAAATTGGAAGCAGTGTCTCCAAAATGACCTTTACAGTGTTGACGGGGACGTTAAACCCCAAATCAAACAAACAAAAATTTTGTGGACGACCCGGTACATGCTACATTGGTGGCAGCAGTGGGATAGAAACAGTGCCGCTGGTTTGTTACATAGACTCCACCCTCGGGGTTAGCCTTATGAGGCATGTTCGGGACGAAGTCAAGAAGTGAGGGGGAGAAATTTAACGGTTATGGATAAATACCACTTCTACAGACTTGCTGTAGGAGATGGCTATTTTCAGTGACGCCGGTAGAGTGGTTGGCTTATTCGCGAAGTTAAGCAACGGATATCATGGTTTATAGTACCTGGATGGGTGACCGCGTTGCTTAAGTTTGTGGACGACCCGGTACACGCTACACTTGTAAATAGTTTTAATCTGCTGGTGGGTGTGTCACAAAGCTCTTTTTTGGGGGATGTGGATTGAAAACTTTTTGTGCCACACCCCGAACCTGTTATCATGGTCAAAATTGACCGAGAACAGTATCGGGAGAAAGAAAGAAAGGAGCAAATTTGTTTGTTGGCTTGTGAATCAAGAATGTTTTGATTTTTACACCATTTTAGGCAGTCCGAACCATCCATCTCTGATGCTAGTGGTTATAAGCTGCAACATAACGCTTTATAGATAAACAACAACAACAGAAAAAGCGGGTTTTTTAGCTCACCAGAGCCCAAGGCTCCCGGGGAGCTTATAGGATAGGTAGTTGTCCGTCGGCCTCTGCTGCGTCTGCGTCGTCGTGTGACATCAACACTTTTAAACGACATCTCCTCTGAAGTCGCCAGTCCCATTGGGCCCAAATTTCATCTGTAGCATCCTTGGGTCGGGGGATTGAAAGTTTGTGTTTTTTATGAAATTCGGCTCATTAGTTTGGTTGCTATGGCAACTTAGAGTTTCCATAGACTTATCATGGGGAAAATTGAAAAATGGCATTTACTGCCAAGCCGCTGCAGATATTTTGACAAAACTTTCATAGAAATATTCGTTAGGCAATCTACTATCTGCCATATGATTTTAGGCCTACTGCTCATTTGCATTGGTTGCCATGGAAACCAAAATGAAAAAATAGAAAAAAAAAATACTTAAAAAATCATCTCCTCTGAAACCTTATGCTCTATGAGGCTGAGAGTTTATGGAAATATTCACCAGATTTGCCTTTACAGGTTTTGTGTTTTGTATGAAATTCGGCTCTTTAGTTTAGTTGCTATGGCAACTTAGATTTTCCATAGACTTATAACGGGGAAAATTGAAAAATGGCATTTGCTGCTAAGGTATTGGAGATATTTTGACAAAACTTTTATAGAAATGTTCCTTGAGTAAATGTCTCTCAGCCATATGCTTTAATGCCAACATGGGGGTCCCCTAGGTTAAGCCGGGGCCATGCCCCGCCCCCTCCACTTCATAAAAGGCCATATAACTTGGAAACCATCCAGATCCCGACCCCAAAACCATATATATTCTTGTTCCTTATGATAAGATGCATTCAGTGACACCAACCTGGGGGTCCCCTGGTACGTGCCGGGGTCATGCCCCACCCCCTCCATTCCATAAAAGGCCCAATATCTTGGAAACCTTACAGACCCCCAACCCTAAACCATATATATTCTTGTATCTTATGAAGAGACTCATTCATTGACACCAATTTGGGGGTCTTCCTGTGTGCGCCGGGACCTTGCCCCACCCCTCCACTTCACAAAAGGCTATCAGCCTCGATAGCGCAGTGGTTAACGCTTGTGCTTGTCAGCCTCGATAGCGCAGTGGTTAACGCGTTCGACTCATGATCGAGAGGTTGTGTGTTCGAATCCGGCACCCGGTATCGAGGTGTGTCCTTGGGCAAGACACGTAATGACACTGCCTCACTCCACCCAGGTGTAAATGGGTAGCAGTGGTGTAATAGTCGCTGCCTTTCTCTCGCGCGCGTGAAAACACCCGGAATGAGCGTTCGAGAGCGATTAAATAAGCTTGAAGCTTCCATCGCAATCGAACTAAAATAAATTAGTATAAACTAAAAGGCTATCTATCTCAGAAACCATTCAGATCCCCGCCTCAAAACCATATATATTCTTGTTTCTTATGATAAGACGCATTCAGTGACACCAACCTGGGGGTCCCCCGGGTTGTGCCCGGGTCATGCCCTACCCCCTCCATTTCATAAAAGGCCCAATATCTTGGAAACCTTACAGATCCCCACCCCTTAACCCTATATATTCTTGTATCTTATGAAGAGACTCATTCATTGACACCATTTTGGGGGTCTTCCTGTGTGCGCCGGGGCCTTGTCCCACCCCTCCACTTGTTCATTATGAAAATATACATTCACTGACACCAACTTGGGGGTCTCCCGGGGTGCGCCTGGGCCTTGCCCCACCCCTTCTTCTTCAAAAGGCCATATATCTCAGAAACCATTTAGATCCCCACTCCAAAACCATATATAGTCTTGTTCCTTATGATAAGACGCATTCAGTGACACCAACCTGGGGGTCCCCCGGGTTGTGCCGGGGTCGTGCCCTACCCCCTCCATTTCATAAAAGGCCCAATATCTTGGAAACTTACATATCCCCACCCCTTAACCCTATATATTCTTGTATCTTATGAAGAGACTCATTCATTGACACCAATTTGTGGGTCTTCCTGTGTGCGCCGGGGCCTTGCCCCACCCCTCCACTTCACAAAAGGCCATCTATCTCAGAAACCATTCAGATCCCCGCCCAAAAACCATATATATTCTTGTTTCTTATGATATGACGTATTCATTGACACTAACTTGGGGGTCCCCCAGGATGTGCTAGAGTTATGCCCCACCCTTCATTTCATTAAAGACCCAATATCTTGGAAACCTTACAGATCCACACCTCTAACCATATATATTGTTGTTCCTTATGATAAGACACATTCATTGACGTCAACCTGGAGGTCTCCCGGGTCAAGCCAGGGACTTTCCCCACCCCACCACTTCACAAACAGCTATATATCTCAGAAACTGTTCAGAGCCCCACCCCTAAATCATATATAAACAGCTATATATCTCAGAAACTGTTCAGAGCCCCACCCCTAAATCATATATAATTATCTTCATTGTGATAAGACACATTCAAATAACACTAACTTGGGAGTCATCCGGACTGAATGGGTCATGCCCCAGTGCTTTACTTCATTAAAAGCCATATATCTCAGAAATCATTCAGATCCCCACCCATAAACTATAATATTCTTGTTCCTTATGATAAGACTCATTCAGTCACACCAACCTGGGGGTCACTTTGTGCTAGGGCAATGCACCCCGCCCCTCCACTTTAAAAGGCCATATATTTCAGAAACCATTCAAATCCCCACCCCATAATCATATATGTTCTTGTTCCTTATCAATAGCACACCCACTTGGGGTCTCAGGGGCCATCTTCCCTCTCCACGTCATAGAAGGGCCTCATATATCAGAAACCATTCAGATTCCCACCCATAAACCATATATATATATATATATTCTTGGTCCTTATAGGGACAACAATCTTGGGCTTTCCTGGGATCAACAGGACATGCCCCAACCCCTCCACTGCTTAAGAGGCCTTATAACTCTGGTATACAGGTCCCCACTGCTACACCATATATATTCTTATTCCTTACGATCAGACGCATTTAGTGATTCCAACCAGGCCCCGAGGTTATAAAACATTTTTCGTGCTCAACTCACTTGAGCATGAAATTTGTCATGTTCACAAATTTTGTATTTGTTGGCATTTTAAAATTTGTGAGCAGGATAAGTAACATTCTCTGCTATCTGAGAAAGAAAAATCGCCCAACTTCTTAGTATTTTAATTTTTATGAGCACCACAAGTTTCATGCTCAGTTGTGTTGAGCATGAAAAAAGTTTTATAACCTCCAGGGCTCCGGGGCCAGGGCTCCATTGGGTCCATGCCCTACACCCTCTTCTTAATAAAAGGCCTAACGTTTTAGATACTGAGTCCAGATGGATGCTCATTTGGATATAGGGGTTCATTTGGGAGAATTTATAATTGGTAGATTAAAATGATATCATGTTAAAATACATGAGTGTCATTGGGCAGTGCCCACCTGAGCTCTGGTGAACATAGTGGCCCATGGGCCTCTTGTTTTGTTTGTTGTTTTTTTTATTTTCTGTCGCAGCTAAAAAAAGAGAAAAAAAAGGTTTGAATAGCCAGAGAATACTCAGAATCAGAATTATTACTGGTGACATGTCAATTGACATTCATACACTTGGGCAATGTTTTAGGGTGCAAAGCATGTGAAAATCCTTAGTGCTAAACCCCTTAATTATTGCCTTGAAAACTTTGTGAAGATTAAGGTTTGGTCAAAACTACATGTGAAATCACACTTTTTGACGACTTCGAGATGCCTTCACATTACCATGGCAACAATGATTTAGCCTAAAAAAGATTCCATTTGCCCAAAGTTCATTATACTAAGCCAAATTGGTTTACACAAACGATGCAGTCTGGTAACATTGCGCACATAAAGATTTGATCGCCGCATATAACTTTTTCCCAGCCGTCGCACAAAATCTGCAATCAAAAACATTGCAACACTTCCCTATCAAGTATATGCAATGAATTTGTCTCTGAAATTTTCAGCAGGCAGGGCAAGAATACTTTGAACAGGGATACTCCCTTGAAATCGAACTGCCAATTTTGTTGCCCAACATTGTGCATGTCAGGTATTTTGAGCTATTTAAACACAAGGGTGGGCACAAATAAGTTGTCAATTAGATCTTTTTCAATGTTGTGATATGCAGAAAGTTTGAATACAAAACCATTGTGCCTTTGGTTAGTTTTAAACCAAATCTTGACTTTGGCAATCCTCGGACTTTTTGTTTTATGAGAAAATTGAAAAATGCTGCGAAACTGGCACATATGCACGTGTAAGCCCATCTTTTGCGGGCTAAGTTAAACTTAATGCAGATCCACTCATAATAGTGAAACTGATTATGAGGGATACAGTTACTGAAATTCAAACTGCAAGGTGCGCAAAATAAGTGTTTTCCATGCCGGTGGCATTTACGGGTAAATACCAGCAACTACTGGAAAATTGAACTTAGCACCCTGGAATTAGTTTGTGACCCCATTACGTCACCATTTTTTTGTGCTCCTCTGCTAGGTACAGTAAGTAATTCTTAGGTTCTTTTGGAGCGCTTTGGTGCAGTGGTAGTGCATCAGATTTGGGATCGTGAAATTGCGGGTTCTACCGTCATGCTGATGAAAGTGTTGTGTCCTTGAGCAAGACACTTCATCCACATTGCTTAAAAAGAAAAAAAATGTACTGGTTATAATTACCCCCGGGAAGTCCTGCTCGTAATGCTCAGATGCGAGCCAGTAGCAGTAATAGGAGAAAGAAAAAATTTTTAAAAAAATCGGTTTTCGGTATTTATTTTCTGTATTTGAATAGATGACCAGTTCAAAGTTTAAACAGCAAACTGATCAGTATGAAGTCTTGACTTTTAAAAAATGCTAAAACAGAAAGTTTACTTTTTCAACATCAAAGACAGTAAATAACAACTTGGAAACATAATTTGTATTTGACATCAGATTTAATCCTTATATGGGGCAACTATACAAGGAATCAAGTCAATTCACCAACAAGACAACTCACCGACACGGTTTTTGGAGACAATTCACCGACACAATTGAAGATAGTCCACTCATCTCACTCACTTATCAAAAAGTGTCGGTGAATTGTCTTAATTGTGTCGGTGAATTGTCTCCAAAACCCATGTCGATGAGTTGTCATGTCGGTGAATTGTCTGGTCCCCTATGCAATGAGGACACAGGAACACTAAATGACGCCTTACGGCTGAGATATCAGTGCAATATTTGACATGCACCCAGTGTTAACATGTGTACCCGTTCCTGAACCCGTCACACTGTACAGTTAGAACCAACAGAATTTCGGAAACGATTAATTTCTTTGTCTTGGCCTAATTTTATTTGACAGGTCATGTGACCTTAACCCTGAAATGCTAAACAATACAGACAACAGATCGTTGTGGCACATCAGATTGAAAAATAATTTGTATTAATATTTTTCCAGATGACGAATATGGGAATAGTGAAAATGACTTTCTTGAAAAGAAAAATAAAATATGGATGTTAACTCATTTGTATGAAAGCCATTCTTGACAAAACTTTGAGAATGAGAAAAACTTAAAAAATCTTCTTCTCTGAAACCGTGAGGCCCAGAGCTCACATATTTAGTATTGTGGGGAAGAAATGAAAACTGCTTCTTTCCCAGGTTCAAGTGTATTTTCTTTCTTCCATTTTTGAACTGAAACTACGTAGTTACAATACAAGCAATGCAAGGAAACGGTAGTGGCGTAATCCAAGATGTTGCCTTGTGAATTTTTACATTCAGACTAGCACTACGTGTCATTGTTGTATTAAATTCATGACATATATGTAGCAATGTTTACTGATCCCCAATATAAATGCTGCCAATTAAGCCCTTGGAGACCAAACTGACCAGACCCTAGGGGTTCATTTGTTTATATAGAGCTAGATAGCTTAAGAACCTTCAAAAAAGTTCTCTGAAACCATGAGGCCCAGAGGTATGATATCTGCAATGTTTAGTGGTTTCCTACATAAATCCTGCCAAACATGCCCTACCCACTGGCTCATAATAATGGATCCAGGTCTCATCTTCAGTCACCAGACGTGAAAGAAATGACCTGAACCACTTCAACAATGTGCTGCATACTGATGCTCTGGTTGCCATTTGCTCATTGCTAAGGGATTTGCGGGCCTAATGGGCTGTTAGCTTGTGCATACCCAAGCGATCTTGTAAAATTGTTGAAACGCTACTATGTGAAATGTGTAATGCATTCACTGTTTCTTCCACCTTAATTCGCATGTCAGCGAACATCAGATCCCGTACTTTGTTATACATTTCTTCATCGGTGGCATCTGATTGGTTTCCAGGCCTGGTTTTGTCTTCTAAAGAGTTTCTACCAAGTTTGAATTCCCGAACCCAGAATTTAACTTGGACATTACGATGGTGCAGAAGACCCATAAACATTGGTCTGCTCCCAATGTATTTCCTGACATGTTTTCCGTTTCAAATACAAGTACTGAATTACTACATGGTACTCAACTTTTGATGAAAAGCTTGATTTCACATCGCTAGCCATGTTTGACGTTCAATATCTTATGAGTGATAAGGGTGCAATTATGCCCTCATGTGTAAAACATGTATTGAAACAAGGCATAAAAATCTTGGTTGTCTCGGTCAATTGCAAATAGGATAAGCTGGTTACTTAATGACTTGCCCTCGTACACTTGTTGAAGTGAAACCATTCTTGTGTCATGGAGACAAGTCACAGATAAACCAAGGACTAGTTTTAATTGACAAATTTTTGTCTTATCAGGGCCTGAAAATGGAGAGGTCCAAACAACGCAGTCACTTATACTGTCACAGACGGTTCGACGGGTCAGAGAAGCCACGTCAAGAATGGGATCTGAACATAAAGACCTTCATAGCGCCGTCTCTAAAGTTGGGAAAGCCATAGACAGGGTAAATATATGAGCCCCGCCAAGCGAATTTGTGTCTGCGAGCATTCCGTCATGACAAATTTTAACTGCACATGCCAAGGCATTCAGAGGGGCCAGGGATATGGCTTTCTGTCTGAAGGTTCCTCTTGATTCACTGCTTGTATGAGCGAGCAGCGAAGGTTCTGGCGAGACTGCGCGGATGCGCAGGCTCGCCTGAACCTTCGCTGCTCGCATAGGCGATAAGTACCAAAATCGCTTGATGGGGCCCATATGGTCATAGCTTTAGAGTATAATAAAGGGGAATGGGAACACCTAGCTGATTTGTCTGCCCTTTTTCAAAGGGAGACAGCTTTCAGAACTTACTGTTTGCTTTTCTGTAAGCTCGGTCCCATGGAAAAAGGGGTCAACTCTTAAAGGAAAGAATTTGCTCCTCAGGAGCAAATTCTTTCCTTTAAGATTGGGTCAACTCTTAAAGGAAAGAATTTGCTCCTCAGAAGCAAATTCTTTCCTTTAAGAGGGGGTCCACTCTTAAAGGAAAGAATTTGCTCCTCAAGAGTTGACCCCTATTGACATGGGAGACAAAAATACTTTGAAAGGAGTTGCCTCCCTTGAAGGTGTATCTGTTCCTCTTAATGGATAATTTTCTTTATTTCTCTTCAGAAATCTGTGCTGTGGGTACTTGTTAGAAATGGCTCAATAAGTACAGTACCCACAACAGAAGTTTTTATTAAGAAATAAGAAAAAATTATCCACAGTGAAACTTGTATGGTTAGAACTCCCATAGCTCATTTACCAATGCTGATTTACCCTTGTCCTGCTGAATAAATTAATTTTAACACCCATTTGTGACTGTCAACCAATCAGAATACTTCATATACTGTAAGCATTCAAAATTACAAACTGAATGACAAACAGTAGAGATCCTGACCATCTGATCTGGATCTATACTGTTTGAAAAGGAAGGGGTTATC
Organism: Lucinisca nassula; assembly: GCA_963580285.1. NCBI lineage: Eukaryota > Metazoa > Mollusca > Bivalvia > Lucinida > Lucinidae > Lucinisca > Lucinisca nassula. Next base: position 171,041,031 of record OY757010.1, read on the forward strand.
ACATTGAACAGGGTAAGGGTTAACCCATAATATGCCAATCACGACAATTGTCGTCTGCTTTGCCGTCTGCTGGTTATCTTAGAAGTAATTTTTGCAAACAGTGTGACCCAGATCAGACTGCTCCTGTAGGAGCAGTCTGATCTGGGCCCACGCTGTTTGCCTGTATGCATATATATTTTTAAAAAGTTTGAAAACAAATCAGCAGACGAAATTTTCAGAATGATGTAGCTTTTCTCACCGTCTTAAGGGTTAAAACTCTTTCTTGAAAGTCTTCCCATAGTTTCAGGGAACAAATATTTCAGGTATTTCTTCTTATTTCAGCTTGAAAATGTATGTTGTGTGTACTCATTAGAATTGCCTCGATGAGGCAGTTCTAATGAGAAACACAACATAACTTTATTTCATAAATCCCAAAGATACTTATCTTAATTATTTCCATTAATCAGTTCATTATGATTAACCCTTGTCCTGCTGAATATTTAAATATGTCACACCCACTACTGATTATCAGCCAATCAGATTACTTGATGCAAATTATTGCAACAAATTCATAAACTGGATGGCAAACAATGAAGATCCTGATCAGATTGCTTCTTCAGAAGCAATCTGATCTGGATCTTTTTTGTTTCAAAGAAAAGGCGTATCCGGGCTCAGCAGGACACAGGTTAACCCTCATATCTTTTTGGAAATTTGGATTCTCAGGCATAGTTCTAGCCAATGAGGGTTAATTTGTTTGTTTGTTTGATTTGAAGTTTAATGCCCCTGTCAACACTGTAAAGGTCATTTTGAAGACGTTGCTTCCAATTTTGTGGGACTTTTACCCGACACTGAGATGAAATGACATCTCAAGCCCTGCCGCCCAATGAAACCAATAGCGTTTATTAGCATGGATGGGCCAACTCGTACCGCATTGCCTGAGTATCTAAGCCTGCCCAGGCAATGCAGTGCGAGTCGGCCCGTCCATGCTTATTAACGCTATTGGTTTCATTGGGCGGCAGGGCTTGAGATGTCATTTCATCTCAGTGTCGGGTAAAAGTCCCACAAAATTGGAAGCAACGTCTCCAAAATGAAATAACATTTACAGTGTTGACGGGGACATTAAACTTCAAATCAAACAAACAAACAAATGATTAACCTTCGTTGGCTAGAACTATGCCTGATAGTCCCAATTTCCAAAAAGATAGTTCAACCATTGAAATTTAAGACTCAGAGAATGGAGTTTCTATCCCCTACATAATCAGGTTCTTTGTACCAGAAAAAAATATTTCTTGCACACCAGATCCAGAAATCCAGGATTTTACCCTGGGATAGATAGTTTTATCCTGGATGCCTTAGGTGGCATTGCATCTGACAATGTGTAACAGCAATGACATCACAAAAAAAAAATTGTTATTCCTGCTGTATGAAACATGTAACTTGAGGCTAAAACAATGTACAGTGATGCAGCCTATTTATAGCTATATACTGTAAAAGTCCAAAAGGTGCAGATGGAATGGCAAACGGTGCAGACCCTGATCAGACTGCTCCTGTTCAGGAGCAGTCTGATCTGGTTCTGCACTGTTTGCTTAGGCCTATCTGTCCCAATACCTAGGATCATTACAGTACTAAAAGTGTTATTGCTCTGATATTGTTGAATATTGCCCCTTGTCAGGATATTGAAGTTAGGACACATTCATGCTCATGTCGTTCGATATCCCAACACGGGGCAATATTCACCAAAATCAGTGAAATAACCATATACATGTAGTATTACATTTTTGGTAGTGATTTACTGAGATTTCTCAGTGATTTTTAATCTATAATTCACCCAAGAGAATTATTTCAATTCAAAAGTTTTGACATTGCCGACATCGTTTGGTTGACATTTGGCAGAAAATCTGATAAAATCATGGAAATCAGACTTCAATTTTTACATCCATTTGAAGTTTTTGAGGAAGACCTGAACACAAAGATTAAGTATGATTTTCTTGATAATACAGTTCTACTTTCATGACATTGTTGTATCTGTATTTCAAGCACAGGATGATTTTTGCATTGAAATGAAAACAAGATGGCGACTGATTTTCAAACCAAACCATGCCACCTGAAATCATGCCCTGACTGGAACTATTTTGGTTGGAAATCAGAACACCTGAATTTGAAAATTCAAAGGTAAAACAAAATGAAAATGTAATAAACAGTTTATTTTGTTGTTTTGATTGAGTACAGAGAAATAATTCATTCCTGTCCTACGGCTTTCGCTATTGCGCACTTGTTCTTTACTCGGAAGCCTTAGAACACTTAATTATTTCTCCATAATTGACCTAAAATATATCATTGCACTAACTTTTAAGAGTCCTTGATAGATGTGTTACAGAGTATGTTTTCATGATTCCTCTTAATTTCAGAATTTTACCTCAGACTTTAGTTCTGTTTCAACAGAGGATATTTTCTATGGAGAAGAGAGGGAGGCATTGTTAAACCAGATTGTATGTGAACATTTTCTACGACAGGGGAAGCTTGACATTGCTGAGTCACTCAGTGAGGTAAAATTTGCTACATCTTCTTTGTCCTCTCATAAATATGCAGTTATTAGCATTAAGGGGAATGGATTCACTTTCAGGGGAGGCAACTCCTGCTAAAGTGTTTTTGTCTCCCATGTCAATAGAGGTCAACTCTTAAAGGAAAGAATTTGCTCCTGAGGAGCAAATTCTATCCTTCAAGAGTAGACCCCCTTTTCCATGTGACAGAGTTTATAGAAAAGCGAACACCTAAACTTGTCTCCCTTTGAAAAATGGCGGGAAAATCTTCCAGGTGTACCCATTCACCTTAACATAGGTGAATGAATGCGCATTTGAGAGGTCTCTTTCAATATTATTAGCTCAGCAAAGCTCCAGGTAAGCTTATGCAGTGGCGTGTTGTCTGTCGTCTGTTGTCCGTCAGTCCATTGTTAACTTTTCTCATTTTTGACATCTCCTCCTGAACCGGAAATCAGATTAAGCTGATACCTGGTAGTCATGGGAGGCATCCTGGTGACACAGAGGTCAGATTTACTAAAATGGTTCCATTTAGATTTCCAAGATGGCCACCATGGTGGCCATCTTGAAATTCTTCAAAAGACATCTCCCGAACCAAAGGTGGAATTGAGCTGAAACTTGATGGGAGGGTTTGGGATAACATGGAGATTCAGATTGTTAAAATCGTTTCGTACCAATATTTAAGATGGCCACCATGGCAGCCGTCTTGAAATTCTTCAAACGACATCTCCTCCCAAACCAACGAGCTGAAACTTGATGGGAGGCATCGGGGTGACATGGGGATTCACATTTGCTATAATCATTCCATTCCGATATCCAAGATGGCAGCCATTGAATTCTTCAAACAACAATATCATCTCCCGAACCAAAGGTCCAGTTGAGCTGAAACTTGACGGGAGGCATCAGGGTGACATGGATATTTAGATTTGCTAAAATTGTTTTGTTCCGATATCCAAGATGGCCACCAGGGCTGCCATCTTGAAATTCTTCAAACGATGTCTCGTCCCAAACTAGAGGTCTGAAAGGCCCCCGCTCATTGGGGCTTGAAGAAATAAATGGGCTGCATGGGCCTTCCATGCAGAGCTGAATCTGGCCTGCACATGAGTACTGGTAAACCGCTTAGAGGATCTAAGCTTGCCCAGTCAGTGCGGTGCGAATCGGACCGCCCATGCTTATAAACCTTTTGGATTCATTGGGCGACAGGGCTTGAGATGTCATTTCATCTCAATATTGGGTAAAAGTCCCACAAAATTGGAAGCGACGTCTCCAAAATGACCTACATAGTGTTGACGGGGACGTTAAACATAAAATCAAACACAACAAAACCAGAGGTCTGATCTAGCTGAAACTTGATGGGAGGCAACGGGGCGACATGAAGATACAGATTTGCTAAAATTATTCCATTCCTAGATGGCCGCCATGGTGGCCATCTTGAAATACTTCAAATAACAGCTCCTCCCGAACCAGAGGTTGGATCAAGTTGAACTTCATGGCAGGCATCGGGGAGATTTGCTAAAATTGTTCTGTTCCGATATCCTAGATGGCCACTATGGCAGCCGTCCTGAAAATCTGCAAATGACATCTCTTCCCGAACCAGGGTTTGGATTGAGCTGAAACTTGATGGGAAGCATTGGGGCGACATAGAGATTCAGATTTGCTAAAATTGTTCTGATGGCTGGGCACGAAGGCTATCTTAAAATTCTTCAGAAGACATCTCCTCCCTCCATATGGCTGCCACATTAGCCATCTTGAAAATCTTCAAACCACATCTGCTACCGAATGTTGCATTGAGTTGAAATTGGTGGGAGGCATTTGGATGACATGGAGATTCAGAATTGCTAAAATTGTTGCATTCTGATATCCCAGATGACATTCATCTTCAATTCTTCAAAGCACCTGTAATCCTGTATAGTCATTGCATATTAGATTTACAGGGCGGGGCAGCTCAGGTGTTGTCAGTATACAGTAGAACTTCGATGGTTCGAACACGGATGGCTCGTTTACCATGGCTGAATCGAACCCGTTCTTGAGTCCCCAGGGAATTTCTGTACATAAGAAATAGGCAGGGTAAAAATTAGAATATTTTTGTCTTTTATCTTTCAAATGTATGCTGTGTGTACTCATTAGAATCGCCTCGATGAGGCGATTCTAATGAGTACACACAGCATACATTTTTATTATAGAACACCGAAAAGATGTCTAAAAGTATCTCGTTATGCCTCCAGACAGTAACCCTCAATGGCTCGAACTACCCCTGTCTCGAACAGATTTCCGAGGTCCCAAAGGTGTTCGAGCCATTGAAGTTCGACTGTATATGTCAATCTCTCTGAGTCCACAAGAGGATTAGGTATTTTGGCCTTTTGGAAGCCGCCATATACACCATAGCTTTGTTTGTGTTGCAGTTGTATTCACTTGATGGGTTGATTTGGTTTACTTTTTTGATAACAGAATATGCCAAAGGCAGGTTCAAATGATAGCTCTGGCCTGCCAAACTATACGCTTTAACTGTGCATCAACATCATCTCTTCCTGAATCCTAAATCATCAGACAAAGCTGTGAAGAAACGTAATCATAAGCATCAAGATAACATGCAGATTCAGAATTGCTAAAGGCAATATGATCTGATAGACAAAATGGCCACCAAGGCACAATGTAATATATGATCAGCCCCATCCAGGTGAGCGATTCTGGCCCACTTTCATCACGAAAACACACCTATATAATTTTGACCCCCTTGAACCCCACTTTTATATAGTAAAATTGGGGTTTACAGGGGTAAACCTTATTTTTCTTATTTCTGCTCAAAAATACAGATTTAGGGTACTCGTTAGAACTGCCTCGATGAGGCGGTTCTAACGAGTGCCCACAATCTATATTTTGAGCAGAAATAAGAAAAATATCACAATTTTTCATCTTAAAGTTTTCATTTTTTCGGCGATCAAGTTGACAATGTATTTGTATAGGCGTGTTTGCGTAAATTTGGCCTCTAGTTTTCTCCTCTCCCACCTGCCTGTCAAAAGGGATTATCTCTTAACTATATTTCTGTTGAAGCAGAATATGCACTACCTTTTGCAGTGTAGGTAACAATAAGATGGCTTCTGAAAAAGACATCTGGGGCCAGTTGTTCAAAATTAACGACATCATTAGTTAACGTATCGTTAAAACTTTGATCATTAAATATGGCAAATATGCTAAAAATATCGAAATTTTTGATATTGCACTTGCTAGAAGAGTTACCAATATGACCACTAACAAGCTCGTTAAGCTAATGATGCTTTGAACAACTGGTCCCTGATCAGTATCTACACTGTTAGATATTAAGTCGTGAATTTGTAGGAATTAATTACAGAAAGTATTCTGATTGGTTGAAAGACAGAAATCGATGTGTCTGGATTAATTTATTCAGTTGGACAAGGGTTAATTTTTACAGCCCTTTCAAGATTATATCACTTATTTGGAGCTGATCATTAATCAGAGGTGAGCAAAAACAGAGTACCCAGAAAAAATTACATACGGTGAATTCTTTCATATCGCAAAAGTAGTTATTTTTCTTATGAAAAGCTGTGATATTTTGCTTAGTTATACTCAAAGCACAGGTTGTGGGTGCTCGTTAGAAACGATTTTTGAAGCAGTTCTAAAGAGTACCCACAGCCTATGTCTTGGGGCAGAAAAATAGTGTATACCACAAGAATCCAAAGTTTCCTCTGTGTAAAGAAGTGTTTACAGGGGTGTTCTGCCATGATGTTTAAACAGTTGAAAATGAATTACATGTATTTCTATTGTTACTCTCTCTCTCTCTCTTTTTAAACAGAGCAGCTGTCATTTACTGATTAAAGAATATGGGTTGCACTAGGCTAGCTATGAAGGTCGAGGCCAGCCCAGTAATATGTTGTGAAGTCAACTGACTGGCTGAACTGTTGACATAGCTGTTCAGCCATAAAACAACAAACAAATAGAAGCTTACTATCAGGAAATTTTGCCACCATAGAAAAATGGTGTGAACAGATCTCGCCGTACTTGGAAGTTGTCCATCTGTATTTGAACAATTAATTCTTTTACATAAAACATATTTTGTTTATTCTATAACAGGAAGCTGGTCTCAATCTGGACCCCTCAGAAGTAGAGCCATTTCTAGAAATACACAGAATACTTGGAGCTCTCAAACAAAAGAATCTTCAGCCAGCACTCAGGTTTGTATGCTTATCATTTGAGTTTGTTCGTTTTGGAGTTTAATGACCCAGTCAACACTGTTAAGGTCATATTGAACAGGTCCGTTTACCCATCCACACTTTTCCTGGGCAGGCTTATATGTAAACCGTTTTCCATTGCAGTGCACATTCTTTCGCCAGAAACTGGCAGCTGCCCTTCTTGAATCAGCGGAAGGGAGAATGACAGTTGAAATAATTTCATGATTAATCTCCATGAAAGAATGTTGCCGACCCCTGCAGGTATCAAACTGGCAACCTCCTGATCATCAGTCAGACGTGCATCAGACTGAACCACCAAAGCTGGTTTATCATTTGAGTTGCGCATAGCCCCAGATATTGAGAAACAAGGATAAATAACACTTATCCTGCTGCATAAATTAATTTGTTTCTGGCAAAAGAATGTACACTGTACTGATTAACTGATTACGGATAAGCTTGCCAAGGCAAAGTGTGGATAGGTAAACTGACCGGCTCAAAACTGACCTAAATAGTGTTGATTGGGTCGTTAAACCCCAATACAAACAAAAAAAAGCATAAATTAATTTTGCCACACTCATTGCTAACAATCAACCAATCAAATTACTTGGTTTAATGTTTTGTTTGTATTGGAGTTTAACGGCCCAGTCAACACTATTTTAGGTCATTTTTAGCCAGTCAGTTCTGTTATCCACACATTTCCTGGACAACCAGTATAGTACACATTCTTTCGCCAGAAACTAACAACTGCTCTTCTTGAATCAGTGGTAGGGAGAGATTGATCATGATCAATCTCGACGAAAGAATGTTGCAGACACCGGCACATGGTTTAATGTATTTGTTCAGTTCACAAACCACATGATACACCGTTTGCAAAGAAGCCATCTGATCAGGACCTACACTGTTTGCAAAAGTAGGGGTTGTTGTGATCAGCGGGATAATGGCTAAGGGATTATTCTACTTATTTCTTGTAAGATACATATGTTGTTGGCTCTCATTAGAATCACCTCACTGAGGGGATTCTAACAAGTACCAACTACATACAGTCAAACTTCGATGTCTTGAACCTCTTTAGCCCTTCCCTTGCTGAATATTCAGTTTAGCCACACCCATTTCTGACTTTTAACCAATCAAATTACTTGATGTAATTTATTGCTATAAATTCATAAACTGAATGCCAAACAGTGTAGATCCTGATCAGGTGGCTTCTTCAGAAGCCACCTGATCTGGATCTACACTGTTTGAAAAGATAGGGGTTGTCGTGAACAGCATGATAAGAGTTAGGACCATGAAAATGTGTTCAAGGCAGTTGTAGTTTGAGCCACAGAGGGTTACTATTTGTGCCTTACCAGGAGACATGTTGGAGATAATTGTGGGGTATCTTTTCAGTTTTCTATGTTATAAATGTACGCATTAGATGACGTCACCACACTGCCCTTAAATCCTAGTAGGAGCACTGACATGTTTATACAATACACTGCTATTATATATGGTAAGTTCATTCTTTCAGCTGGGCTTTAGCAAACAGAGAGGCTTTGGAAGAGAGAAACAGTTCCCTAGAGTTTAAACTTCACCGACTACATTTTATTGATCTCCTGAAACTCGGACCAGAGAAACAACATGAAACTCTCAATTATGGCAAACAGTTTGCAAGATTTGCCTATCAGCATACTAGAGGTAAGTTCTTTTATCCTTCCACTGCTGAGTTTATGAAGTAGAATTTTTTGGCTTTGAATTGAGATATAGAGAATACCAGGTTCGTGTCTTTTGATATTAAGTTTATCAGGCAAGGCTTCGAGAACGCTTGTAGAATCGCGAGGCTTGCCGAGCGATTCTACATGCGTTCTCAAAGCCGAGCCTGATAAACTTGATATCAAATGACACGAATCTGGTATTCTATTTATCAGTAAACTCTTTAAATTGGCAATTTACGATCACTTTCCGATTGTCCTTAGTGCGTCCCAAATGATTCTGGTGCATAATATAATCGATCAGTATATTTACTATCAACTGACCGTTATTTTTCTTTTGATAAATTTTAATGAAATTTTGTTCCGATTGTTCGAGTAATAATAACATTTTGGCCATTTTTTCCGGTTGTCCATTTCATTCAAAAAGTGCAATGTCACGTTGACGTGATGAAGCTCACTTGTCCTGAGATAGCATATCTTTATCAGCTCAATGTGTTACAATGCACTATATATAGGGGATAACTTATAAACATCAATTCTTGTAAAGGAGCAGTCTCTATAAGGCTGTTTTTATGGCCACAATCGATTTCCTTTAAACTTTGTAGCTTCAAATTGGTACATATTGACTGTCTAATGGTGAATTTTTAGACTCTTTGGTCCACTGGTTTTTGCTGTATACACTATTAAAGTGGGTGGGGTAATGTCACCCCATCAAGGGTATACCAACAAAAATGCTATTATTTTTGTTCAAAGTGCATGACTGGAAGCGATGTTTGCCATATGCTTACTACCCTTTTAGGCATAACAGCCGGTGATAACAGTCTTATAAATATCAAACAAGAGAAGAGTTTATACGCGCTTGTAAGTGGTACCCAAATATCAGTAATTTTTATTCCCCAACTTTACGAAAAACCACAACACCTTTACAGTTTTCAACTTATTTCAAAGATCTTTCATAAATAAAATGTTGATGTAATAGTCATTCTAGGTATATGTCAGAATTATTGTTAGTTCATAAAACTTAGAGTTACCTGCCCTTGAAATTGGATTTTTTAAATCGGAGCGCATTTATCCGTTTGTAGTACTCACAACTTCATTTGAAAGTGAATAAACCGATTCCATGCAAATATTATTAAATAGATGTGGACAAGGAAGTCAATTGATTTAATAGTGCATGCTTGTATTTCCTTTATTTGGTTATTTATGAACTCTTAATTTCCAGGTGCAAATGGAACATTTGTCAACTGTAAAACATTTTTGACCACCAAAGCAGGCTTTGCTCATGTTGTGGAACCTTATTTTAGACTGATACTGTGCTTAAATAAAAGCCTGTATGGTCTCACGACATTTGTTAATTTACTGATCTTCCTCTGAATCCCTAGATGTACTCCATGTGTCAACAGCAGCATCATAAACAAAGTCAATATGTTCCCGGCTTTTTTGCTTCACTATTTTCTGTTTTGTTCCGTTAAAATCCCAAATACCAGAGAACAGAAGCCACATGTGCGCAACATCCCATGGTACGAGCTCCACTTCTGCACCCACAATACCATCCAGTGATTGGGTTCAGTCCTTGTGTATATTCAACCCACATGTTATATGTTTTATTAGACGTGTGGCGAGAACGTATCTGTGCTTTGAGAACACCATCTTCTTCTTCGTGTGCCATTATCTCATATGATCCATTGTCGTCAAAATGTTCATCTGTGTAGGATTTGGCTTGTTTCAGCTGGTAAATACCCAGTTTCAAATCCCTGAGTTCATCCTCAGTCATCTCTGGGAAATTCTCAAGTTTCTCATCATCGATCTTTTTCCAAATAACCTGTTTTTTATCCCAGCCATTTTTTGTCGCGCCTCCTATTAGCATGGCGCGATATAGGCGCCCGGTTTTCCGTCCGTTCGTTCGTCCGTTCGTCAAGGCGTCAACATTTGCGACCACCCTAGCGTTCACCCTAATGGTCAAGTTTATTTCTCAAGAACTATGAGAGCTTCATTAATGATACTTGGTACAAACTTGTATCTGGGGTTGACAACTTACATGCAAGCATCCATATTTGACCTTGACCTACATTTCATGGTTCACTGACTTTGTAAAATATTGCGACCACCCTAGCGTTCACCCTTATGGCAGGTTATTTCTCAAGAACTATAAGAGCTTCATTAATGATATGTGGTACAAACTTGTATCTGGGGATGGCAACTTGAATGCAAGCATCCATATTTGACCTTGAACTACATTTCATGGTTCACTGACTTTGTAAAATATTGCGACCACCCTAGCGTTCACCCTAATGGTCAAGTTTATTTCTCAAGAACTATAAGAGCTTTATTAATGATACTTGGTACAAACTTGTATCTGGGGATGGTAACTTAAATGCAAGCATCTATATTTAACCTTGACCTATATATCATGGTTCACTGACTTTGTAAAATATTGCGACCACCCTAGCGTTCAGCCTAATGGTCAAGTTTATTTCTCAAGATGAATAAGAGCTTCTTTAATGATATTTGGTGCAAACTTGAATCTAGGGATGGCATTAATGATACTTAGTACAAGCTTGCATTTGAGAATGGGATCTTTTGAGCAAGCATTTATGTTTGACCTTGACCTATATATCATGGTTCGATGACTTTGCGCCCCGACAGGCGCGACATAGCCTTCGGCGGAATTCTTGTTACAACCTTATCCTGCAGCTTATTTGGAGTTTTTGCTAGGGCCATCATTCTTCTAGCAATTACTTTGCCTGAATCTTTGCTTGTTACCAACGGTAGTCTAAATGCATTGCACAATGAGCAAACAATCCTTACATAGTCGACAACATATGGTATTTGACTATTGGGCATTGTGTTGCTAAGGGCTTTCCACTTTTTAATTCTCCCATTAGCTGATTCGACAACCCATCTCACCTTTGTAACTAGCCTTGACTGATTCGCCTCTTCAGTCATATGTTGCTTTTGAGATTTGTTTAGAAAGTGAGGCATATGAAAATTGATTCCAAAATCCTTTAGTATATCTATAGCATCCCTGAAGCCGCGGTCTACAACGAGAACATCATCTTCTTCAAACCAGTCAGTAATATTTTCTGCATTAGTCTTTAACACGTGTTCGGTAATCTTAGCATCTGTGTTTTTCCCATCTGCAAGATATGGTCCCACCACAGTCAAAATGTAACCATCAGTGGCCACAAGCATCATAAGTCTCAGCAAAGGCTGTCCTTTATGTACGGAATGAGATCTTCTCTGAAATGAGTAGTTTCCACTCTTCTCAATATATATGTACGTTCCATCAGCCACTGCGATTGCAACATCAGAATTTGAATCCCCAAATAGGACATTTGCAAAAGTTGATGTATGATTCAGGGATGTTAGAGAAATACTAAAGGGTTATGAAATCAATTCTCATATGCTTCACTTCCTAACCAAATCTCTGAAGGAATATACGACTGAAGAGGCGAATGATTCAAGGCTAGGTACAAAGTGAGATAGGTTGTCGAATCAGCTAATGGGAGAATTACAAAGTGGAAGGCCTTAGCAACGAAATATCCAATAGTAAAATACCATATGTTGGCGACTATGTAAGAATTTTTTGCTCGTTTTGCAATGTGTTTAGACCACAAGGACTGAACCCAATCACTGGATGGAACTGTTGGAATCGGTTTATTCACTTCCAAATGAAGTTGTGAGTACTACAAACGGATAAATGCACTCTGGTTAAAAAAAAAGGTAAAATCAATTTCAGGGGCAGGTAACTCTTTAAGTTTTATGAACTAACAATGATTCTGACATATACCTAGAATGACTATTACATCAACATTATATTTATGAAAGATCTTTGAAATAAGTTGAAAAATGTAAAGGTGTTGTGGTTTTTCGTAAAGTTGGGGAATAAAAATTACTAATATTTGGGTACAACTTACAAGCGCGTATAAACTCTTCTCTTGTTTGATATTTATAAGACTGTTATCACCGGCTGTTATGCCTAAAAGGGTAGTAAGCATACGGCAAACATCGCCTCCAGTCATGCACTTTGAACAAAAATTATAGCATTTTTGTTGGTATACCCTTGATGGGGTGACATTACCCCACCCACTTTAATAGTGTATACAGCAAAAACCAGTGGACCAAAGATTCTAAAAATTCACCATTAGACAGCCAATATGTACCAATTTGAAGCTACAAAGTTTAAAGGAAATCGGTTGTGGCCATGAAAATAGCCTTATAGAGACTGCTCCTTTGCAGTTTAAGTGAACATAACTCCAGATAAGGCACTTTTTTTTTTATCTAAAAATTACTCATATTTTTCTTACTTTTGCATGAAAACATGTGGTGGGTATTCTGTAGAAGCGCCTCATTGAGACCTTCATTCAGAATATGCAATGTATGAATAACATGCTATATGGATTAAAGGATATTTTTTCCTGTTTATCCATGCACAGGGCGTTGACATTCCATCAGAAACCCAAGGAGAGCCCTCACATTGCCCTAAATCCATTTCTGCTATATAAGCAAGAGAAGCTTGCGAAGGACCTTCGTGAAGCTTGCTTATTATAGGAAAAGTGGATTTAGGGCACTTTGAGGACTCCTAGGTTTTCTGATGAAATGTCAATGTCCAGTGCTCCATGATAGCGAATGATGTGAATACTTGTAGAATCACCTTAATGAGACAATTCTTAAAACTGCCCACAGCATGTTTCCAGCAAGAAATCAAGAAAATTCCTAAATTAGCCTCATTGTTTCTTATCTATGTAGTAGAACTGATATTTAAAAGTTCATGGGACTGGCTTATTTTGCTTCACTTATAAATACTTAGTTAATTTGTGTGCATTTGGTATGATAGGAACTTTGAAACCTCTTAAGGGAATGGGAACACCTGGCAGATTTTTCTGCCATTTTTCAAAGAGAGACAACTTTTGCTACTTCCTGTTCGCTTTTCTATAAGCCCTGTTCCGCTGGAAAAGGGATCTACTCTTAGAGGAAAGAATTTGCTCCTCAGGAGCAAATTCTTTCCTTTAAGAGTTGACCCCTGTTGACATGGGAGACAAAAATACTTTTGCAGGAGTTACCTCCCCTGAAGATGTATCCATTCCCCTTAAAAGTGTTGAGTATTTTGAATTATCAGATTTTGAATTAGATATTCTACCTTTTTTTCAGAGTTACAGGTTCTGATGGGTAGTTTGTTATTCCTGAAGCAGGGTATAGAGCACTCCCCGTATTCCTACTTGTTTGATCCTATATATTGGGAAGAGATCTGTGATATTTTTGTAAGAGATTCCTGTGCACTGATGGGAATGTCAGTTGAAAGTCCACTGAGTGTCAGGTAGGTGAAGCAGAGTTGTTTCCCTTTTACAGCTGTATGTTGATAAATTACGTGTTTGCTTAAGATCAATGTGGATTGTGATTGAAATACAAGATACATGTTTTATACACAGTAGTTACATCGGTGTTGTTTTCCAATAGATTTAGATTTATAAGATTTTTTCTTAGCTTGAGACAGTTTAACCATTATCCTGCCAAACATGACAACCAGTACCTTTGCAAAAAGTGTAGTTCCTGATCAGGTCAGAAGCCATCTGATCAGGAACCACACTTTTTGCCATAAAGTGAACACATACATTGGATCAATAAATTTGATAGGTTGGTAGTCTGAAATGGGTGTAGCTAAATATATTTTTCAGGAGGACAAGGATTAACTCTTATCCTGCTGTTCACGACAACCCCTATCTTTGCAAACAGTGTAGATCCAGATCAGATGCTTCTGAAGAAGCCATCTGATCAGGATCTACACTGTTTGGCATTCAGTTTATGAATTTGTAGCAATAAATTACATCAAGTAATTTGATTGGTTGATAGACAGAAATGGGTGTGGTTTAAATGAATATTCAGCAAGAGAAGAGTTAATGGGAGTGGATATTATTCACATTATTGGTTAGAGGGGAGAAATCTTTCTTCACTGCCTGTTGCTTTCCTATAAACTGAGCCCCTTCTCAAAAGCAAATTATTTGCTTTAAGTCTTATCTTGCTGAAAATTCATTTAAGCCACACCCATTTCTGTCTATCAACCAATCAAATTACTTCGTGTAATTTATTGCTACAAATACATAAACTGAATGCCAAACAGTGTAGATCCTGATCAGATGGCTTCTTCTTCAGAAGCCATCTGATCTGGATCTACACTGTTTGCAAAGATAGGGGTTGTTGTGAACAGCAAGATAAGGGTTAAGGCCTAGACTGGTCTGGACAAGGGAGATAAATAATTTTTACACAGTTGCTTCATCTTAAAGAAGGGTATTCATTCCCCTTAAGCTCCTCACTTTGTCTTAACTGTGTAGATTAGGAGGTTGCAGGGTTTGATAACTGCAGGGGTCAGTTACATTCTTTTTTGGAGATTGATCATGTAATCTTTACTACAGTCATTCTCCCCCTTCTGCTAATTCAAGAAGGGCAGTTGTCAGTTTCTGGCCAGGAAGTGTTGTTAGGTAACTTGACTGGCTTGATTTGACCTTGATAGTGTTGACTGGCCTGTTATCCCCAAACAGACAACTGTTTAGAGGCACATTTTATTATTGTTTTTTTTTTTTTCTTAATGAAAGTGCTGTTTTTGATACTATGTTTTTTTTCTCATTTTCAGTATTTTGGCTGGTTGCAAAGCTCTACCACCTTTGTTAAATATACGTCAGGTTATGCAACAAAAACAGGTGTCAAATGTCTGGTCAAATAAAGAAGAATTACCGGTGAGTTTCACTTTCATCTTATTCTATAATAACCCAAAGGATGCCAGTTACAACAATTTTCGTCTGCTTTGTTACCAGTTGCTTACTTTAACTCTTATCTTGCTGTTCACGACAATTCCTATCTTTGGAAACAGTGTAGATCCAGATCAGATGGCTTCTGAAGAAGCCATCTGATCAGGATCTACACTGTTTGACATTCAGTTTATGAATTAGTAGGAATAAGTTACATCAAGGTAATCTGATTGGTTCAAAGTCGGAGATGGGTGTGGCTAAAATGAATATTCAGCAAGAGAAGGGTTAAAAGTCATTGTTGTAAACAGTGTGGACCCAGATCAGACTGTTCCTAGATGATCTGGGTCACATGCAAACGTTTGCAAGATGCAGCAGACGACATAAACACATTTTAGATGCTGTATCTCTTGCCATCCTATGGTATGAAAGGCAGGCATGACAAAACCTGTAAGCTGGCATGTGTAGTCGACTTGATCAGTCTTGCCTTAACATACAAGCTTTTAACCCTTCAACTCCTTAACCCTTATCTTGCTGAAATTTCATTTAAGCCACACCCATTTCTGTGTATGAACCAATCAAATTTTTTGATGTAATTTATTGCTACAAATTCATAAACTGAATGCCAAACCATGTAGAGCCTGATCAGATGGCTTCTTTAGAAACCATCTGATCTGGATCTACACTGTTTCCAAAGATAGGAATTGTCGTGAACAGCATGATAAGGGTTAAAATCTTAGAGCAGACAACAATCTGATTTTTATCCCCACGCTTTTCGAAGAAAAAGTGGGGATATTGTAATTGTCTCCGTTGTCCATACGTCCGTCCGTCCGTCTGTCTTACCGGACAACTCCTCCCACACTTTTACAGCTAGAAACTTAAAACTTTGGGAACTAATAGGTCTTTGGTCTGAGGAGTGCATGACACTTTCGGAATTTTGATCCTACCCCTAGGGGCCAGGCCAGGGGGTGGGGTGCCCCGGGGGTAAAAAATCAAAGTTTTCAGAACCTGGTCGTGTGACATATCAAATCGAACGGCATAATGAGTAGAATACGTAACAATCAAAATTTGACCCCTAGGGTCAGGTTTGAGGTCACCAGAGGTCAAAAACTTGGATTTTCACCCCCATAACCCCCTTTTTAACAATTACCGGATAACTCCTCCTACGCCGTTTCAGATAGAAACATGAAACTTTCAGAACTGATAGGTCTTTGGTCTGAGGAGTGCATGACATTTTCGGAATTTAGATCCTACCCCTAGGGGCCAGGCCAGGGGGTGGGGTGCCCCAGGGGTAAAAAATCAAAGTTTTCAGAACCTGGTCGTGTGACATATCAAATCGAATGGCATAATGAGTAGAATACATAACAATCAAAATTTGACCCCTAGGGTCAGGTTTGAGGTCACCGGAGGTCAAAAACTTGGATTTTCACCCCCATAACCCCCTTTTTAACGATTACCGGATAACTCCTCCGACGCCGTTTCAGATAGAAACATGAAACTTTGGGAACTGATAGGTCTTTGGTCTGAGGTGTGCATGACACTTTCCGAATTTTGATCTTAAGATTGGGTGGGAGTTGCAATTGAGAACTTATATAGTGGCGTATCTTTAAAAAAGCGTGGGGATATGCGATGGCGTGCCATCGACTGCGCTATTCTAGTTTTTTTTTTTTTTTTGGAAATATTTTTCTCAGTAAATAAGGCTTGACATTACATGTGAATTGTCTGCTGGGCAGATGATCCAAATGTAATGGCAAACCTTATTTTCTGAAAAGAAGAAAACAGACACTTTGAAAATGCTGTCTGACAGTCTTTATTAGCAGTAGATAGGTTAATTGCCTCTGGGTGTCCAAAGAGCAATAAGTGAAGACTGGCCAGACTTGGTAGATGCAAAGACTGATCTGAGTATTTCCGAGTTGCACAGGTCAGCTTGTAATTTGTTCCTTTGAGTAATAAGGGGAAAAAGGTCCATTATTACCTGTCCATTATTACCTGTTATACTACTCATAGTTGTGATTTTTTAAAGCGGAAAATTCTTTTTAACAGCATAATGCTATGGAATAAATACTGCTGTTATAAAGAGGGAAACAGCTGTATTCATTGCTATAGTCATTTGTGTTACAGTGGTATTGCATGGAATTTTATGGATCTTTGACATATTTCAGGTGGAGATAGATCTCGGTTCTGAACACAGATACCATTCTATATTTGCTTGTCCAATCTTGAGACAGCAGAGTACAGAACATAACCCTCCTGTACGACTAATCTGTGGTCATGTGATCTCAAGGGATGCCTTACATAAACTGGCCACAAGCAACAAGTAAGTAATCACTTAGCTGTAGCACCCTCTGAGAGTCTGAAGTGGGCTATTCCGACTTCGACTTTAGACATGTCCATTCTTTTAAATAGGGGTCTTTGTTTGAATAGAGGTTTTACATCCTTGTCAACACTGTGATATCTTTGTAAGAGATACCTGTGCACTGATGGGATTGTCAGTTGGAAGTCCACTGAGTGTCAGTTAGGTGAAGCAGTGTTGATTCCCTTTTACAGCTGTTTGTTGATAAATTACGAAAGAATGTTGCCGACCCTGGCAGGTATGAAACCCACATCCTCTGCATGGAAGCATCATGCAGCCCATATATTTCTTCAAGCCCCAATGGGCGGGGTCTGTAGATCTGTAGATGTGAAAGGCTTAAAGTAAATTGATACGCCTTCATATTTTTAACCAAGCCTCAAAGGGAGACAGCATTTTCATAAATTGATGTTTGCTTTTCTGTAGACCTAGCCCCTCCTAGTAAAGGGTTGCCTTTTAAAAAGCAAACTACTTTCTTTAACCCTTAAGATTCCAGTCACAACCATTTTCGTTTGCTTTGTTGTCTGTTACTTACTTTTAAAGTCATTGTGGCAAACAGTGTAGACCCAGATGAAGAGCTGTCTTATCAAGGTCTGGCAAATTGTAAACTTAGATCAGACTGCTCCCTCTATGAGAAGTCTAAGAGTTCACACTATTTCCCTACAGTAACACTCTGATCATGGACCACACTGTTTGCCTATATCAGGGCTGGAAAATTCTTCAAAATTCCACTCATCCACCATGGCTAAGGGCATGTAGATTTTGGTAAATTTCATAGGAACAAGACAAAAAAAATTTCTTATCCTCCAAAATCACCTCATTGAGGCAATTCTAAGAATCACCCATAACATATGCTTTTATGGAGAGTCTTGCGATAAAGGTAATGATCCCAAAATTTTCTGTCATACTCCTTAAGCTATTTGCCGTGGATATATAGGCATGGAGTGTCCAACTAATAGTGCTTTAGAATTGGAGAAGGCCTGCTGTCTTTACCACAGGTAAGGGTAGAGTTGGGATGTTTTTATTTCTATTTAGCCTGTCAATTTTTCTTCTTCATTCTCTCATATCCCTCTCTGGTTCAGTACCATTACACCCCCTCCACTATCTCCAACCCCATTGCACTTTTTATATGCACTAAAATATGGGCCCCGTCAAGTGATTTTGGTACTTATCGCCTATGCGTGCAGCGAAGGTTCAGGCAGTGAATCAAGAGGAACCTTCAGACAGAAAGCCATATCCCTGGCCCCTCTGAATGGCTGGGCATGCGCAGTTAAAATTTGTCATGACGGAATGCTCAAAGACACAAATTCGCTCAGCGGGGCTCATATGATTAAACTAAATCCACACTCTCCTTTTTCAAGGTGACAGCACAAAATGACCCACAAGGGTTTGACATGGCATTAACCCTTTTTGTACGAGACGGAATCTTCCTTACATAGGGCAGGAGTCCATTTCAGAATTTAGGGCTGTCAGGTTGTGTTTCCATCAAAATTTATTTGGAATATGACTGAACTTTTAGCAAACAGTGGAGGCACTTATCAGACGCCGCATACTGCGGCGTCTGATCTGGGCCTGCACTGTTTGCCAGGGTACCCGTTTGGGGGTTTCTGGTACAAAATGGGTTAATCTAAAAAACAACAGCTATATTTCTACATGTATTTCAGAGTGAAGTGTCCCTACTGCCCAGTGGAACAGAATCCTGACGATGCTAAAATTGTTGTCTTCTGAGCCCTACATGACACAGGTCTATGATGGGAGACAATGCAAACTTCTTCTTCTTTGTGATAAAAGGAAGAATTGAAAAATAAATTCAGAGAGCTGCTCCAAGTGGTGTGTTGGAAGACCGGGACTTTCTTGACAGGGCTGAAACTATTTGAACCAACAGTGAGCAGGGAGCACATACAAAAAAAAAGGATATTTGTTGCACTGGCAAGCACTAAAGGTTCTGATGAGACTGCACATTTTGCAGTCTCATCAGGGGCCAGTTGTTCAAAACTAATGACGTCATTAGTTAACGTATCGTTAAAACTTTGATCATTAAATATGGCAAATATGCTGAAATTTTTGCTGAAAAAATGTGAGCAGCTTTTGCAGATGCAAAAGCTGTTCACATTTTTAAGCAAAAATACCAAAATTTACGATATTGTACTTGCTAGAAGAGTTAACAATATGACCACTAACAAGCTCATTAAGCTAAAGATGCTTTGAACAACTGGCCCAAGAACTTTCACTGCTTGCTCATATTAATATGGGCCAAGACAAAATGCTGAAAAAATAGCCAAAGATATGACCACACAAGTCACTGCCCGTGCATTTTGAAGGAGCCATTATAAAACCACGCTACTGTCCTTTTTGAGCTCACTTGTTCCTCTACCTCTGCCGATTTTGGATGGGAAACGCCGAAAAGTAGAGTGGCAAACAGTGCAGGTCAAGATCAGACACTGCATTCTGCAGCATCCAATCAAGGCTTTCTCTGGATGTTAAAAATTCTGCAATTTTCTACATTTCCATAAATAACACAGTCTGACCCCACAACCAAAAAATTGAAAATGGACATTTTGAGTAAATAAATTGGAACAGTTCATTGAAGATAAAACAGGTTATGTTATCTTAAAAGCCCCCGCCCATAGGGGCTTGAAGAAATATATGGGCTGCATGATGCTTCCACACAGAGCTGAATCCGGCCCGCACACTAGTACTGGTAAACCGCTTAGAGGATCTAAGCCTGTCTAGGAACTGCGGTGCGAGGCGGACCGTCCATGCTAATAAACCCTATTGGTTTCATTTGGCGACAGGGCTTGAGATGTAATTTCATCTCAATGTCGGGTAAAAATCCCACAAAATTGGAAGCAACGTCTCCAAAATGACCTTTACAGTGTTGACGGGGACGTTAAACATCAAATCAAACAAACAAATGTTATCTTAATGGACAGCATTGAGTGTCATCTGACTAACAGTGAACAGCAGTATCAGAAAAAGGTTTTTGGGGTGTTTCCATCGGGATGATGAGATTTGATGGAAGCATTTAAATGTGATCAGTTTTGATGCTAAGATTGTTTTGGAATGCATCCCAAACTAACTATTGACTGCATAGTAGTAAGCAAAAATAATGCCAACAAGTAACAGTAACAGGTATTACTGAGGGTGACTTTGTATGCAAGAACAATGACCTAACACTTGTTAATGTTGCAGATAAAAAAATCTGGGCCTAGCTGTTCAAGGCCTCATTAACATTATCAACTCATTAGTGGTCAAAATGTGGAATAGTCTAGCAAGCACAAAATCAAGTAGCAGTATTTTTGTTGAAAAAAATGTGAGTAGCTTTTGCAAGGCAAAAGCTACTCACATTTTTATCAGCAGAAATATATATATGCAAAATTCCGCTATTAAAACCACCTAAAATTAAGACTAAATCTGCTTTTAGAAGCTTATTTAGTAGGTTGCAGTTATTCTTTCTTTGTCTTTTCTGCAAACACTGTCCTCTGGTCAGAGACCACCTTTAGGACTGTTCAAAAGTGGTCTTAAAGACCACTTTTGAACAGACTGTTCAAAATGTTCAAAAGTGGTCTTAAAGACCACTTTTGAACAGACTGTTCAAAAGTGGTCTTAAAGACCACTTTTGAACAGTCCCAAAGGTGGTCTTAATATAAGAATTTTACTGTATATTTTCCCACCATATAGCAAAACCTTGTGATGCTGGAAGCCAAACTGTAAACTTGTTTCTTTTGTCTGTCTACACAAAAATCCAATGTTATTTCACCATTGAAGCAACTGATTTTGCTGTTCAGTGACTTGTTGCAAGCCTGATCCTTTATGGGCATGTCTCAATTTGCTGGTAGAGAAAATGGTTTTAGCTCTATGGTCTGATAAGTAACTGGCGTCAAATATGAAAGGAAGTTCCTGTTATGGGGAAAAATCAAACAACGTTTGACTTCCAGAAAAGTCTGTAGTGCAGAAAGACATTTTTTGTACATCAGAAGCTCCAGTTTGTTTGTGTTGAGGTTTTACATCCTCGTCACCACTGTTTAGATCATTTTAGAGATGTTACTTCTGATTTTATGGGACTTTTACCGGACAAAGAAACCACTCGGGGGTTTAAGGAACAGTCCGACTCCACCACCTTTCCAGGCTTAAACCTAAGTGGTTTTTCCAGTACTTCAGTTCAGTCTGTTTTAGCTCTTTCTGGAAGCACCATGCAGCCCATCCTATTTCTCCAATCCCCGATGGACGGGGCCGCAAGAAGCTCTTGTATATTTTCAGACATCTGGTGAATCACTTCTGGTTGGGAAAACCCATGTTTGTTGGGCAATTTCCTATGTCTGAAACGTGTATGTGTAATAGGGACCTATCTTTGTCAGTTTAGAACTAACACTTAGTTAGCATTGTATCATCTTTGTCTAAAAGATTTCTGAGAAGATCTGTCTTTGTCAGTGGAAATTTTAGACATCAGGGTCCAGTAGTTCAGAGCTGCAGCAGCTTAATAGTCACAATATTAAATGGTCTGCAGCTACAGTATTTAAAACACAAATTTTTGCTGAAAAAATGTGTGTAGCTAACATACATTTTTTCAGCAAAAATATTTGCATACTTGGCATATTAAATGATGAAAGTTTTAATAATGTTAAGGGGAATGGATACACCTTCATTGGAAGCAACTCCTGCAAAAGTATTTTTTTCTCCCATGTCAATAGGGGTCAACTCTTAAAGGAAAGAATTTGCTCCTGAGGAGCAAATTCTTTCCTTTAAGAGTAGACCCCTTTTTAAGTGGGACAGGGCTTATAGAAAAGCGAACAGGAAGTTCTGAAAGTTGTCTCCCTTTGAAAAATGGCAGAAAAATCTGCCAGGTGTGTCCATTCCCCTTAACTATTAATGATATTTGTTAATTTTTGACAACTGGGCCTTAATTGTGTTGGATCATATGAGTCCATAGAGGGAACACCAGTGAAAATTTCAGAAACCGAGTTAACGTGCAGTCATCTTGGTTCATTGAAGATAGTCATTCCAGTGATTTAAGAAGGGCAGTTGTCAGATTCTGGCAAAACTGGTTAATAGCTAATAGGAAGAGAGTGGTAAGGTAAACTTGTCAACTCGACTTGACCTTAATAGTACTGACTGGGCCATAAATTTCCAAACTAACCAACCAATGAGGATAGACTTGTAACTGTCAGAAATATCAGAAATCAGTTTGTATTGACTCACCTTCGTTTGATTTGCAAAGATCTATGTTTTTGGAGCCAGAGCATGACAAATCCAACACAACCTGTGCGACCAGCAAAGATGCACATAAGCCTGCACACCCACACAGCATGTCAAGAGTTTCTACTATAAATATCCTAAAAGTTTGAATACCTTCATAACTTGTTGTAATTCTCCGATAAAAATTTAATTTGTTTCAAGACCCAGCAAGGATTCCAAATGGTGCAGATGGAATAGCAAACAGTGTAGACCCAGATCAGCCATGTTAACACTTTCTGTACCAAATGGACTCTTCCTCTTTGTATATAGCAGCAGTCCACTTCAAAATTGAGGGGTGTCAGGTTGTGTATTTGGAATATGGCTGATCTGTTAGCAAACAGTTGAGGCCCTGATCTGGGCCTGCACTGTTTGCCAGGATACCTGTTTTGGGGTTTCTGGTACTAAATGGGTTAATGACCCATCAGTGTTCAAGTCATTGACATTTTACTGCTGTAATTAAATGGTTAAGGAGATAAAATTAGAGATAAAAATAGGATAAATGAGCCTTTGATAGATTTTTATTAGCTTAATGTTCCTGCATTATAATTCCATTTTGTTATTTTTATAGCCCCGCTTTGAAAAAGTGGGGGCTAAATTGGATTGGCCTTGTCCTTCTGTGATTCGGTAATTCTGTTATTCATGATAACTCAAAAATCGTTTGAGGTATTTTCATGAAACTTCACACAATGTGAAGCACTATGAGACGATGTGCAGAGCGCATGAACCATAACTCTGGATTGCCTACTTTTGGAGTTATTGCCCTTTGAACATTGAAAAATGGGAACCGTAATTCCATTATTCATGATAACTCAAAAACCGTTTTAGGTATTTTCATGAAACTTCACACAATGTAAAGCACTATGAGACGATGTGCAGAGCGCATGAACCATAACTCTTGATTGCCTACTTTTGGAGTTAATGCCCTTTGAACATTGAAAAATGGGAACTGTAATTCCGTTATTCATGATAACACAAAAACCGTTTGAGGTATTTTCATGAAACTTCACACAATGTAAAGCACTATGAGACGATGTGCAGAGCGCATGAACCATAACTCTGGATTGCCTACTTTTGGAGTTATTGCCCTTTGAACATTGAAAAATGGCAACCGTAATTCCGTTATTCATGATAACTCAAAAACCGTTTGAGGTATTTTCATGAAACTTCACACAATGTAAAGCACTATGAGACGATGTGCAGAGCACATGAACCATAACTCTGGATTGCCTACTTTTGGAGTTATTGCCCTTTGAACATTGAAAAATTGGAACCGTAATTCCGTTATTCATGATAACTCAAAAACCGTTTGAGGTATTTTCATGAAACTTCACACAATGTAAAGCACTATGAGACGATGTGCAGAGTGCATGAACCATAACTCTGGATTGACCTGAAATCTGAACAGTGGCTTTTCCCTAGCACAGATGTGTTACAAATTTGCAGTTGCAATGGTATCCTGTAATGAATTTGGTTTATTAGATAATTCTACAATGCCAATTTCAATCCTTTTTACCACCTTAATTAGCGGCTGAAAGCTGAAAACATTTTTTTTCTTGTATTTTTTTTTTCTGACATTGCTATAGTGGGGCTATAGTCAGATCCTCTGACAGTTCTAGTTTAGTTTTAAAGGCACAGCATGCCATATATCATACGTCTTCTGCTATCCTGAAGTTTATCTTATTTCACCATGATTAATGAGTTTCAGAATCAAATGAAGACAACACAGCTAATCCTGTGGGATGTATTTCTACCATAATGTTAGGACTTAGTTTGGCAAAGCTTGTTGTGATTGCAACAGGTTGGGCTTCTATTTATCCACTTTCATTTCCATTTTCCTCATTCAGTCCCTCTCTCTCTGATCATGTCTACGGTTACCATTCTCTCTTTCATTGGAACGAAATGACCCTCAGGTGTGGAGATATGTTTAACCCATTTTGTACCGGAAACCCCAAAACAGGTACCCTGGCAAACAGTGCAGGCCCAGATCAGATGCTGCAGAATGCAGCATCTGATCAGGGCCTACACTGTCTGCATAAAGTTCAGCCATTTTCCAAATAAAATTTGAAAAAATACACAACCTAACACCCCTAAATTTTGAAATGGACTCTGCGGTATATATGGTGGAAAATTCCATTTGGTACAAAATGGGTTAAAACTACAGAGGATCCTTGTTATAACAAGAGCATTCATTTCTTATAAGCTGGCTGTTGTTAAGAATTTACTGCAATAAAGATTCCTAGTAAGGTGCACATATTATTATACCCCCGGCATACGGAGTATGCCATGGGGGTATGTAGTTTTCGTCTTTTCTCTGTGTGTGTGTGTGTGTGTGTGTGTCTGTTAACATTTTCGTGTCCGCTCCATAACTTTTAAACTGCTGGACATATTTTCATGAAACTTCACATAAATGTTAAACACCATGAGACGACGTGCAGAACACATAATCCGTAACTCTTGCTTTCCTACTTTTAGAGTTATTGCCCTTTGAATATTGAAAATGGCCATTTTTACCATACACTTGTGTCCGCTCTGTAACTTTAAAACTGTTTGAGATAATTTCATGAAACCTCAAACAAATGTAAAGCAAGATAATAGGATAGGCAGAACACAAGAACCATAACTCTTGTTTGCATACATTATAAATTATTTCCCTTTGAACATAGTAAATTATGTGTCTGTTAACATCTTCGTGTCCGCTCCATAACTTTGAAACGGTATGACATATTTTAATGAAACTTCACACAAATGTTAAACACCATGCAACAACGTGCAGAACACATGAACCATAACTCTTGCTTTTCTACATTCAGACTTATTGCCTTTTGAATATTGAAAATGGCCATTTTTACCATACACTTGTGTCCGCTGCATAAATTTAAAACCGTTTGAGATGTTTCTTTGGCTCATGTTTTACTGATGGCTGTAGCCGGGGGTATTAGTGAGCATATGCTCACTTGATTGTCTAGTTATTACAAAAAGTAATAAATTACATTTTTCCCAAATATCTTGAGGGGAATGGGAACACCTGGCAGATTTGTCTGCCATTTTTCAAAGGGAAACAACTTTGGAACTTCCTGTTCACTTTTCTATAAGCTCTTTCCCACGGAAAAAGGGGTCAACTCTTAAAGGAATTTGCTTAGGAGCAAATTCTTTCCTTTAAGAGTTTAGCCCTATTGACATGGGAGACAAAAATACTTTCGAAAGAGTTGCCTCTTCTTAAGGTGTTCCCATTCCCCTTTAACAAATGTTATGAACATTTGTAAAATATCCACATCATTTTTTCTTGGAGATTCAGTACTGAGTGAATGATCTTGCACTCCATTAATCTGCTTCACTTTGAGCTAAGGAATCGCAGTAAAATTCCGCTATTAAGGCCACCTAAAATTAAGACTAATTCTGCTTTATAAAGCTTATTTAGCAGGTTTCTGTTACTCTTTCTTTTTTTTTCTGTAAGTAATGTCCTCTGGTCAAGGGCCACCTTTGAGACTGTTCAAAAGTGGTCTTAAAGACCACTTTTGAACAGTCCCAAAAGTGGTCTTATAGACCAAAGACAGCTTTTGAACAGTCCCAAAGGTGGTCTTAATATGGGAATTTTACTGTACTTCCATTTAAATTGTCTTTATAAAGAAGTTTGAGTTCATATTTAACATCAGTATAAAAATGATTGACTGAATAAAACATGACATTAAACTGAATTATTTTCCTGATGTCAAAACTGAATTCAAATTGGTATGGACATAATCTAGAAGTAGTTCTAAATAGATCTGCCTATTTTTCAACTATTTGCACTATCAGAATTTGTGATCATTATATGCTGCAGGTACGTCAGAACAGTTTATTCATTGTGGACAAGTTTAAATGAAAGAAAACACAGTACCATCGTTATTTCCCTAATATTTTGCTATCATAAAGAGAATCCCAAAAAGGAGTATTGTTATTTGTAATAGTAGGCATTTTTCTACTCCAAGAAAGAAATGATGTGGACATTAGTCAGAATCACCTAATAGTGATTCTAACAAATATCCAGATTTGTTTTAGGGATAATTATTAAATACAATATTCTGGAATATCTCCATTAATGTTTAGGATTTATTCCGCTCATCCGTGAAATGAACACCCCCTAAAACCCACTTTATATAGAGAAAATTTGGGTTTATTGGGGGTATACATTATTTTTTCTTATTTCTTCTCCAAGACATAGGTTGTGGGTACTCATTAGAAAGAGGCGGTTCTAAAGAGCACCCACAACCTATTTTTGCAGTAGAAATAAGAAAAAAATCACGCATTTTCATCAGAAAAGTAGCCAGTTTGGAGAAATGAAAAAATGCACCATCTCACATAGGTTTGTTATCATAATGTGAAATAGTCATTATGGTATAACAAGGTGTTTCATGATTTGAATATGGGCATGAAGAGGGTTAACATACAGATTAGGAAAACAAAAACCAGTGTCAAATATTCTTAAGTACATGTAGTATTTATTATTGTAGAGCTCAAGATATGTTGTACATATTGTTCAAATGTGCCTGGTGTACATTGTACATTTAAATTAAAATGATTCTAAAGTATTTGGTACTCTTTTTCTCATTTGTAATGCCCATCTCAACCACATTATTGTAAAATTTGAACTAAACAAAGAAGACCTACATCGACCAGGCTTGTGAGTGTCCTGGTGACTTCATTAGGTAGATTTACCTGTTTGTACTGAATGGAATCATCCACCTTATATACAGCAGGAGTCCATTTCGAAATTTAGGGATACATACCAGGCTGATTTGATTTTAGAAACTGATTCAAAAATGGCTGAACTTTTGCAATCACTGAAGGCTCTGATCCCAAGCTTGTACTGTTTGCCGTTTACCGTTTTGGGGTTTTCGGTATTAAGGCTAAAGGCTTTTTCATACACTGGGCAAATATCATTCTTCTCTGCTATATAAACACTTACCCTGTATTTTACATAGCTGAAACAGTTCAGATCAATCATCTTCATCAATGAAGGTGTGTTGATCATGTAAAGTTTTTTTAACCCTTTCCCAAATGCCATCTTTTTGACTCATCCATATTGAAAGCATCTGTAGACAACAAATTGGTTGTGTGGGAACGGGTTAAGCATCAGGTGTGTAGCCAGAACTAAAAATATTATTACGCATAAACAGAAAAACTATATGTAAAACATCTTTCTCCGAGATGATGGGGGCTGATCTTTAAGGAAGGAATTTGCTCCCAAATAACAGCCCATGCATAATATGTAATAGAGAACACTATTATTTAGGTGCTTTCTCTTTATTAGGGCCCCGCACTGAAAGTGTGGGTGCCCTATAGTAATCACTCTGTCCGTCCGTCTGTCTGTCTGTCCGTCTGTCCGTCCACAAATTTCTGATAGCGCTGCCGGGGCCCTAGTCAGTTTCACTGACAGCTCTAGTTGTAAATATTTTACACTACGCACATGCTTAATATGTGTAAGGGGCACCTATGAGCATCATGGGAGATAAACAACTTTATGACAGGCCAATGACATCATGTCAAGGTGTATGAATGTTATCCTGGTATATGAATGTCATTTGACGTGTCACCAGTAACAATTCTGAAGGTGACAGCTGTATATTTTTTTGGCTGCACACTTTTGTTGATGAAAAATTTGAGTGTCATTTTTTGCCAAATCGAACCTTCATTAATATTACATGGCATGATCTAAAAATTAAGTATAATAAGAGCTGTCATTAGACAGGAAAGCTCTTATGGAAAAGTGTCATGGGCATGGGTGGGAGCTATTGCTGAATAATCCTTTGGATTATATCATCATACCAAATATGAACCAAATCCATCATTAGAATTTTCGTCACAAATGACATTTTGTCAAAGTACAAAGAAACCACAATCCACATGTAGCATATCGAATACTGGTAAACCCCACTTCATACAGAAATAGGGTGGAGCTAAGCAGTTGTCACAAATCTACCGCACTGCATTCCCACTTCTGATTTGTCCTACATATTTAATCAAAGCACTGTTGGGTGATAGAGAATTACTAAAATACTGGGCTAGTTCCTCCCCACTTGGCAAATCCCTCCCAGTGAATGATCTATTAACAGATCATGGTTGCTATTCATGTAGGAGAGCCAAGAACTACAACCCATAGTGTAAGAAAGTCCGTGCCCTCCTGAAAGAGCACAACATACCCGATAAGATCCAGGCCCCCAAGTACAGATCCAAATGGGATCTCAAACACAACACACCCTCCTGTTACCTCCATCAGGTCCTGGGGAGGAAAGAAGAAAATACAAAAGAATACATGAAAAATAAAAGCCTCTCTTATGTTCGCACCAGCCATGCCGGGAAAACTCTAATCTACACAGATGGCAGTAAGGACCCCTCAACAGGAAAAACCGGCGCCGCATTCGTTGTCCCAGAGAGAAATCTTCACGTACCGATTAAAACAAACCAACACCTCTCAGTATTCACAACTGAACTGATTGCCATTCACTGGGCCATCACAGTTAAGACACCCAAAGCCACAGTACTCACGGACAGCCTTAGCGCTATCCAGGCCCTACAGTCAGGAAAATCCAAAACACGACCTGACCAAATTGACTCAATCCTGTCTAAACTAGATAAGGCAAAAAGAGAAGGGCACGACATTGAAATCGACTGGATCCCATCCCACGTCGGCATCCCCGGTAATGAGGCGGCCGACGAAACAGCCAGATTATCACTAGATATAGGTATTAAAGGTTATACTCTCCCTTCAAAACGGGAGATCTATACAATCATAGACACCGCCATAACGAGAAAATGGCAAGCTCTATGGGATAGAAACCCAACCAACAACGGGAGGCATTACCAACTCCTCCAGCCCACAGTAGGTAAATCTGCCCACCAATTTAGCAACAACAGAAAATTAGACGTGGTGCTCTCCCGTTTGAGATAACCATAACGGCCTAAATGCCAACCTCACTCAACTAGGAAACACAACGGGTCTATGCAGAAAATGCGATAACTATGAACTAGAAACAACACAGCACATCTTGTTCGAATGTGTAACAAACGCGGTCAGTCTGAAAGCCCCAAGACACCACAAGACACTCCAAGACACCCCAAGACACCAAAATGTATTGTTTATTTATTTCCTAAAGAGTTTTAGAAGGCTTTTCAATACCGAAAACTATTTAAAATTAATATTAAACAAAATTGAGACGCTGTTTGCGACCTAAAACAGTCACATAAAGCACTGTATATACTCTGGTAACTGTCACGGAATGCAATTCGGAAATGTAATAAACACCCCAAGACACTTACTTATATATTGTCTTTATTGTTAATTGTCATACCATCTACGACATAATAACATGAAATGATGAAAAGTTATATAGATAAAATGGTATTATCTGTTCTATAGTTTTGAGTTTGTGATTTATCAAATAGTTATTTTGCCTCAAAGTTCAAAACCAAAACCTTGTATCTTAGGGTACATTTTATCATTTTTTTTGTTCGTAATTAGTAAAAAAAATAATGTCAAGTAACCTATCCATCCATTTCTTCCGATCTAAAGATGAAAGGTGCCGAATACAAGTATATAGTTTAATTATCTCATTAATGCCCGTCAGTTACTAATACCCGCTGATACCTATGCATGCAAACGGCCACTTGTTTACTGATTACGTTATTGTTCGATTAATCCTTTTCGTCTGATAATACTTTTCACACCTAATGAATAGTCTCAAGTGTGTCTCTGCAAAGATGATACGGCAAAATGTCGGCGACTGATAGAATAATTAATCTTTGATGTTATTTCTAATGTTTTATTTATTTCTACTTTATTATTACAGACTTATTGAAAACTTTACCTAAAAAATAAATTCGTAAAAAAAAAAATAGAATATCAATTTTCTGAAGAAAAAAATGCGATATTTTTGTATATTTCTACTCCAAACATCGATTGTGGGCACTCATTAGGACACCAAGAGGGTTCTAACGAGTAACCACAACTTATGTGTTAGAGGGGGCCTTCATGTGGACTGAACAAATCATTGCCTTCACTTCTATAAAAATAATGTATAACCCTGTAAAATAGAAGTAAAGGCTATGGTCGGGAATCGGTACAATTACCCAACATTAAAAACCCCAGTTTCATTATATGAAATCAATCAAACAGACAAATCGAAATAATTTCCATCATGTCTTTACATCTATATAAACTGCTAACACAGTAGCGAGGACAAAGATCAGGCCGTTCTAATTGTTATAGGTTATAGTCAATGACAAAATAATAAATTAAGGTATCATCTGTGTTTTAATAATCACCAATACTATAACGTCACTAATTAATGAACTCTGGTGAAGTTACAGCAAAGGTAATAAATATACTACTGGGCTTGATGAATTAATTAATTTGGCATATAATTTAAAGAAATGATACAAAAACAACGAGTTCATTCACTCATGTTGACAGCTGATTATTTCTCAACTCATTAGCGCAATTTCGGTTGATATTTAAAGACTACCATAAAATTATGCTCATCATTGTCACTTACAAGATGCCTATGACTATTGCATTGTACGGTGACAGTTACGTCTTCAGACTGAAGAATTTCTGCAAAAGTGATCTACGTGTTCCTGCCAACGTATGCTGGTATGACAGAAGTGGTCTCCGCTCTGACTTCATCAACAGACAGGGTAACATCGACGGGACAGCAATGAAGAACTGCGAAAGTTTGAAGGAGCTGAAACCAGATGTAGTCTTTATCAATGTTGGCGGAAACGATTTATCGACGAGATCAGATCCTAGAGAAGTTTACGGGCGCATCATGGCTCTTGTCAACGAACTGCAACAGGCCATTATAAAGCCATGTACCAAATAAATCAATCGCGGCATAGGTTCACAATCGATCTTTCAAATCTATTAAAATTAATAGATTATGCAGTCTCTTCATAATGCAGTACAATGGAAAGGCCTATGACTTGTCAACTGGCCTGTGATCGGGCTCTTAGAAGAACCGATCTTCCCTAAAAAAATCATTAGATTTTATTTGTAGTTTAACGTCCCCGTCAACACTATATAGACCATTTGAGACATTGATTATGGTTTTATTGTTCTAGATTAAAAATTTTAAACTGAGTACTCTTTAGAACACCCTGCCTGCAATCCATGTGTTTGAGTAGAAATATCTCCCAAGGCCTAGAACCGCCTCTGCCTCTACATTCCTTGTGTTTGAGCAGGAAAAAATACATATACATTACTTATTTATATAAAATGTGTCATATACTGTTATTATTTTAATAATAACTAGAACTATAAAATAACAAAAACTAATGTATAATGAAAACACGCCTAATCAAATATATTGATTTTTTCCACACAACAAAAATGCTGGTATATGGCTGCCAATTAAATGTTTGACCATTTCTTTGGAAGCAAGTCCTAGTCACACCTCCACGAGTCGCAAATTGTTTGACAACCATGAACAGATCATCCATTACATTTGCGCGGTGCAAGCTGGAAACTAAGGATAAAATTTTATCCTTAGGCTAACGTGACGGGGCGATAATGAGCAGTTAAAAACAATGTTGAAAACCGGGGATACTATTTCCAATGTTGAAAAATTGGGGATAGCATTTAAGTGTTATTCATTCTTAGACAAAACCTTATATCTGTACATACAGATATCTGGTATTCTAAACATGGCCGAATGCAAATCTTTTTGCGAAAATTGCTTTTATTATATCATAATATATGTAGAAAAATAATAAATGAGTATCAATAAAGGTATTTTAGGGTATAATAATAATAATAAATGTGTAATAAAAAAGGTGTCTTGGGGTGTCCTGTGGTGTCTTGGGGTGTCTTGTGGTGTCTTGGGGCTTTCAGACCGAACAAACGCCCATGCACGAGAAGAGTTAAAATCTGAAATGTTCAAATTAGGATATGAATCGGTACACCTACAAGATCTCCTCGCTCCCCCCGAAAAACACTGCTCGGCCATAGCCGAGGTAGTTAAGAAATTCCTTAAAGACACAAATTACTGGGAAGTAATATAAGAAAAACAGCTTTTGTTACCCACACACCGCGCTTAGGCAACCTTCACCTACCGTCAATCTGCACTTGGACCTGAGACGGGGGCGTCAAAGCGAGACACTGTGGTTGCGGCTCATTTGCTTTGCACTTATGGGTGCCCCGCCGAGGCTACCCCCCGTCAAAGGACAAACCAATGACCCTCCCATACCTTCAACATCATAACAGACCACGGGCAAGGGTGCATCATAAGGAAATCCCATAGCCCGAAAACTCCCACGGACATGCTTGAACCTGCGGCGACAAGCCGATTCGGGACACTGTGGTTGCGGCTCATGTGCTTTGCACTTATGAGTGTTCCGATGAGGTATCATGCCGCGGCAGGACAGGCAGCCCCCATGGGAAGGTAATTCTTCAAAATAACCGCGTCACCCGTTAACTTGGTTTTGAACAAGTTACCCTAAGAGCCGGACCGTGCCTTTGAGGGGGGACCCCCCTCACAAGCCCGGCCCGCCCTGTGCACAGAATGGGAAGCCAAAATATGTGACGGATGGCGGGGTCATATTAGCACAAGCACAATATGCACTAATGACTTTTGTTTGTATTACAGGTACAGGTGGGACCCCGGGGGACAAGAAACTGGACACAACTACACTGATCCGAGCGCACATATGGGGTCCCAAAGCACTAATCCGACTTTTCTATTTCAGGAACGAGAGGAGGCTCGACGGAGCCCGTCAGGACAACATCCTGAGGGCACCTGGAAGAAAGCCCGTACTGGGCTCCCCCTAGGTACCAACAGAATGAAGTCCCCGGTAGTAGGCAAAGCGAAGGCATAAATACTGCTAGAACAGAGCATACAAACGGGGACAGGTCACACGCTAAATATCTTTATAGGCAGGGCAACGGCAATATCCACCATTTGCTAGGTATTTGGAAATAGGAAGTCCCTTAAACATGCCTTTAAGAAGATCATTCAAAAATAAAAATTAGCGGGATTGCAAAACGGCTGATTAGCCTCATCACTGCCTTTCCCAAACAAACACATACCTCCAAACACATCACGAAGACACACCTGTCCAATTTTGAACCCCACTTGCATAGGCAGGTCTCCGTGATGAAAGCACGGGTACTAGGACTTTTTGCAATAGCCGGAATTGGCTGGTCTATTAGTCACCCATCCTGGCTCACTTTAAATGCCTGTTCAAAATTCAAAAATTTCATGCGTTATCACACTTTAACAAGCATCGTGACCGAAGGCGTTTTCTTTGCCATGTCAGGGGTGGAGGCAGAGAATAATGGAAGCCAGAATTGATAATGTATGTTAGCTTTTTTCCTCGGCCAGACATTCGAAAACAGGGCTGTGCTCTGACACATTTGGCAGTCGAAATTGGCAACACGTCATCACATACTTGAGCCCGTCTTTGGTCTGATTCCTGCACTCAAAATTCTAAAATCGCTATAGAACTGTGTTTCTTAGGACAAACGCTGTACCTTGGGTGCGATTTGTGCCTTCCTCCGATCAAGAGTTCAGTATATTCCCATTGGTCAGCTGACACCTGTCGAATTGACAAGTGCCAGCACATTGGAGGCCCTGGGAAGAGCAGTTCATAAACTAATCCCGTTTAGCGAGATGGGGGTAGCCCCTATGTGCTTTTAGCGCCCGGTTACCTTACAAAATCTATCAAGTCAAGTCAAAGTGATAGAGAATATCAAGTGAGTGTCTTTTGATATCAAGTTTATCAGGCAAGGCTTCGAGTACGCTTTTAGAATTGCAAGGCTTGCAATTATCAGCCGAGCCTGATAAACTCGATATCAAATGATACAAATCTGGTATTCTATTTATCAGTTTATCCCCTTGTACACTCTTAAATTAGCAATTTACGATCAGTTATCGATGGTCCTCAGTGCGTCCTAGCATTCTGGCGGTTGATATATTTAATATCAGCTGACAATATCCTTCCTATGATATTTTTGTTGTTGTTGTTGTTTTTCAAGTACATGTAATTTTCCATTTTTCCCAGTATCAATAAAATTTTTTGTCATTCTTCCAGTAGTCCGGTTCATTCATAAAAGTGCAATGTTATGTTGACCTGATAAAGCTTCCTTGTCCTGAGATAGCACATTTTTATCAGGTTAATATGCTACGATGCAATTAATACAAGAGGTAACTGATAAAATTGTCTATGAGTGTTGGCTGGGAAAATGGTACTGAACAGGAACAGGTTATTTCGTGCACCCTTTAAATTCTTCTACTTTGTGTCTGATCTGGATCTACACTGTTTGCAAGTTCTACAGTCTTCTTTACACAGCACTCTGACATCACCACAACTAGTACAGTATGGTTATAAATGAGCCCAGCCAAGCGAATTTGTGTCTTCGAGCATTCCGTCATGACAAATTTTAACTGCGCATGCCCAGCCATTCAGAGGGGCCAGGGATATGGCTTTCTGTCTGAAGGTTCCTCTTGATTCACTGCTTGTATGAGCGAGCAGCGAAGGTTCTGGCGAGACTGCGCGGATGGGCAGACTCGCCTGAACCTTCCCTGCTGGCATAGGCGATAAGTACCAAAAACTGCGCATGCCCAGCCATTCAGAGGGGCCAGGGATATGGCTTTCTGTCTGAAGGTTCCTCTTGATTCACTGTTTGTATGAGCGAGCAGCAAAGGTTCTGGCGAGACTGCGCGGATGCGCAGGCTCGCCTGGAGCGAGCAGCGAAGGTTCTGGCGAGACTGCGCGGATGCGCAGGCTCGCCTGAACCTTCGCTGCTCGCATAGGCGATAAGTACCAAAATCGCTTGACGGGGCCCAAATAACAGAAGCAATGTAAAGCTTACGCACTTAGTAACTATGGATCAATTGACATACAATCCCCCCAAAAATTGTTTTCAACATAATTTCATCACCTGTTTCAAAGTTTCAGCCAATTGGACTATGCCATCGGTCTGCCCACATTTAACCCTTAAGACACAGAGAAAACCTATATCTGAAAATGTTTTCTGCTTATGTCGTCAGCTGAATTTTTTTGCAAACTTTTCAAAAATATTTTTGCATACAGGCAAACAGTGTGGGCCCAGATCAGACTGCTCCAACAGCAGTCTGATCTGGGTCCACACTGGTTGCAAAAAATTACTTCAAAGGTAACCGACAGACGGCAAAGCAGATGACAATTGTCGTGATTGGCATTTTATGGGTTTAGAATGATTGTAGATCATCTCCAAAACCGTTCAGAAGTTGAAAATGGTGTGAGATGGCTTTCAACATGTCTATGACAATATTTAAAGTGCATCAGGGTGAAGGCTTATTGCCTAATTGCTGGTTGTGTTGTTTTAAAGACTTTAATATAAAATTTCTAAGTCTGTGACCTTGACTTGGGGTCATGGCATGGGCGGGTGTGTTGCTGAATGAAACTTAATATCATCATACCAAATATATACCAAATCCATCTTATGGTTTGGAAAATATGAGCTCTTAAGTCTGTGACCTTGATCTTGAGGGCATGGATGGGGGTAATGCTGAAAATTTGTTTGTTTGCATTGGAGTTTAACCGCTCAGTCAACACTATTTAGGTCATTTTTGAGCCTGTCAGTTTACCTATTCACACTTTTCCTGGGCAGGCTTATACGTAAGCGGACTGAAAACTGCCCTTCATGAATCAGCAGAAGGATGAGAATGACTATAGAAAAGATTTCATGATCAATCTACAAGAAAGAATGTTGCCGGCCCCAGCAGGTATCAAACCTGTGCCCTCCTGATCACCAGTCAGACGCGCATCCAACTGAGCTACCAAGACAGACATAATGCTGAATATAACTTTGGATGTATATCTTTAATCTTATGAACTAAATGCATCATATCAAATGTGAACCAAATAGATCATATGTAAATAAATCACTGTATGCTCACCATACTGGACTCGCCTAACCAAACATATCATGATCCAATGGTTCCAGCTTAGGAAGTCAGAATATCCCAAATCCTTTGCATGTACGGCCTCAGTCTACATGTCACTATCTAGGTCAGATGAGATATATTTGTATACTTTGGAAAAAGCAGGTTCATTACTTAA
This sequence comes from Lucinisca nassula, assembly GCA_963580285.1. Classification (NCBI taxonomy): domain Eukaryota; kingdom Metazoa; phylum Mollusca; class Bivalvia; order Lucinida; family Lucinidae; genus Lucinisca; species Lucinisca nassula. Next base: position 171,077,823 of record OY757010.1, read on the forward strand.
ACATGCCTATACAAATACACTAACTTTTACCGCAATAAAAATGAAAATCTTCAGATGAAAAATTGTAATATTTCTATTTTTTCTGCTCAAAATCGATTGTGGGTACACATTAGAACCGCCTCATCGAGGCGGTTCAAACGTGTACCCACAATCTATATTTTTAGAGCAGAAATAAGAAAAATAAGGTTTACCTCTGTAAACTCAGTTCTACTATATAAAAGTGGGGTTCAAGAGGTTCAAAATTATATAGGCGTGTTTTCGTGATGTGTCTTCTGTATGCCCTGAAGAATAAAGTGTATAGATCGCAGGTGTCTCATTTGGTCCAAGTGTCTTGAGTATATTCAGCCAGTCTGTATCTATGTTTTACCAATGTTCTGCAAATTGCCAGGTGAATTAGTCACCTGAAGAGTTCCTACTTTGGAAGAAGCCTAGGTCAGGTACTGTTTACCATGAATATAACATCGAAGTAAGGGCAGTGACTGGTTTCAGACTTAAAACGCTGGTGGGTCAGACCTCATATTTTATGACGGTTCCAGTGTAATGGCCTTAAAATTCAATTTTAGGTAATGTTGTTTGGCACCTGATGCTCTGTCTCTGGTAGGGCCCACCGGAGTCTAAATGTTGGTTTTCTTTTGCTCCAGCTTTTCAGTTATTTCATGCTGTCCACATTGTTTCATCTCTGAAATGGTCTGATTTTTAAGTTCTCAGAGATGTAACACTGATGAGTTAGGAAGCCTTCATGCGGACTGAATAAAATATTTGTCTAAGCCATGACAGAATTAAGGGCGAGGATTGTGGCCTCGTAAAATCAATTTAAGCCCCCAGTGAAATTCTTTTTGCTGACCTTTCCAGGGTGGTTCTCCTGTCAGGGTTTATTATTTGTTATAGTTTGTCTTTGCATGTATGTATTGCTTATATATCTTTTTATTTTGAATAACCATTTGGTCATTTTGTGGGAAAGTAAATGCCCTTTCGGCTATCCGCCAATGATGTTTTCATTAGGGATTAGTTACTTCATGTTCGTTTTTCTTTCCCTTTGGTGTCTGATGGGAGGTGTGAGATAATTGTATCGGTTTCTGATCATTGCCTTCACCTTAATTTTTACAGTCATTTACTGCTCGAAAATCCATCATATGGTTTGGAAAAAATGAGCTCTTCTAAACTTTAACATTAAAAATTTCTAAGATAGTGACCTTCACCTTGAGGACATGGGTTGGGGTATTGCTGCATAAAACCTTTGGATCTATGTCTATCATCATGCCAAATAAAATGTGAACTAAATCCATACAGTTAGGAAAATATGAGCTCTTAAAGACTTTAACATGTAATATTTCTAAGTCCACGTCCTTGACCTAAAAGTCACAGGCATGGATGGGGGTATTGCTGAATAAAAAATTGGCCCTTTATCTGTATGAACCAAATCTATCATATGATTTGGAAAATACGAGATCTTTTAATTCAATATTAAATTGATAAGTATGTGACCTTGACCTTGAGGTCATGAATATGGGGTGGGGGTATTGCTGAATAAAACCTTTGGATTTATGTCTATCAACATACCAAATACAGACATCCATAATATGGTTTGGAAAAATATGAGCTTTAAGATTAAAAATTCAAAGTCTGTGACCTTGACCTTTAGGTTATGGGCATGGGCTGGGATTTTATTTATTTTTTTTTTTTTTTTTTGGTTTTGGTTTTACGGCCCTTTCAAGTTTATTTCACTCATATCGAGCTGATCGTTAATCAGAGGTGGGCGAAAACCGGAGTACTCTTGGGCGAGGATAGTGCTGAAAAAACTTTGGACCATACCTATCATCATACCATATATGAACCAAACCCATCATTTGGTTTGGAAAGTATGAGCCCTTAAGAACTTTAGCATTAAAAAATTCTAAGTCTGTGGCCTTGAGGGCAGCTATTCCTGAATAAAACTCACATACAAGCCTGCCCCGGTTGGAGCAGCTGGATATGACCTAAATATTGTGTACTGGGCCATTAATATCAAAACAAAACAAAAGAATAATATATATTGAAATTTTATTGATAAAAAAATAATATGACTAACAGAACTTCATACTTATGACCATTTCAAATGAAATTCATGAAAACAACAAGCCCAAGACTTGCCTCATAAATTTCATATGAATGACCACTTGTAGGTATATTATACTGGTGTATTATCCATAATTTATTGCATCATTATATTATCCCGGTGTATTATTATCCAACTTATTTATTACATCGGTATTTTATCCTGGGATTAGCTATTATTTATTGCATCATTATATTATCCTGGTTTATTATTATCCATTATTAAATATTGCATAGGTATATTATCCCGGTGTATTATTATCCATTATTTATTGCATCGGTATGTTATCCTGGTATATTATTATTCATTATTTATTACGTACGTATATTATCCTGGCATAGCATTATTTATTACATACATATATTATCCTGGCATATTATTATTCATTATTTATTGCATTGGTATATCATCCTGGTGCTTTATGCTCCTTTGTTTGTTTTGAGGTTTTACATTCCCGTCAACACTTTTAAGGTCATTTTGGCGATGCTACTTCTGATTTTGTTGGACTTTTACCCGACATTGAGATGAAAGAACATCTTAAGCCCTACCATCTAAAAACTGCTACGTCTATAGAATGGTCTGACTAGCACTTCTTTTCCTGGGAAGGCTTACCAGTACTCAAAAGTTTGGTCGGTTTCAGCCCTGCGTGGAAGCACCATGTAGCCCAATCTATTTCTCCAAGCCACACCTCCCGCACCGGGCAGGGGTGCTTAATTATTCTTTATTTATTGTCTGGGTATGCTATCCTGATGTATTATTATTCTTTATTACAAAGGTATGCTATCCTGATGTATTATTATCCTTTACTACAAAGGTATGCTATCCTGATGTATTGTTATCCTTTATTACAAAGGTATGCTATCCTGATGTATTATATGCTTTATTACAAAGGTATGCTATCCTGATGTATTGTTATCCTTTATTACAAAGGTATGCTATCCTGATGTATTATATGCTTTATTACAAAGGTATGCTATCCTGATGTATTGTTATCCTTTATTACAAAGGTATGCTATCCTGATGTATTATATGCTTTATTACAAAGGTATGCTATCCTGATGTATTGTTATCCTTTATTACAAAGGTATGCTATCCTGATGTATCATTATTCTTTATTTAATGCACAGGTTATGCTACCCTTATGCATAATTATCCATTATTTGTTGTTTAGATATGTACTCTAGTATAATTATCCTTTAATTATTTCAAAAGTGCGTAATCCTGATGTGTTTTGTTTATTTGTATTGGACTTTAACGGCCTAGTCAACACTATTTTAGGTCATTTTTGAGCCGGTCAGTTTACCTATCCACACTTTTCCTGGGCAGGCTTATACTTAAGCGGTTAATCAGTACAGTGGACATTCTTTCGCCAGAAACTGACAACTGCCCGTCTCGAACCAGTGGAAGGGAGAGAATGACCTTAGAAAAGATTTCATGATCAATCTCCACGAAAAAATGTTGCCAACTCGGTAGGTATCGAACCCACGTCCTCCTGATCACCAGTCAGATGCGTATCCGACTGAGCTACCGAAACCGGCTCTATCTTGATGTATTAGTGTCATTTATTTATTACTTAGATATGTGCTTTAGTATTATTATCTTTTAATGATTTCAATGATGATGGGCTATCCTGATGCATTATTGTCCTTTATTTATTACTTAGATATGTACTATAGTACTGTTATCCTTTAATTATTTCAATGGTGCGCTATCCTTGTGTATTATTATCCTTTATTTATTGCAGAGATATGTTGTCCAGGTGTATTATAATCCTTTATTAAATGACTATCTTGTATTGATCGGCGGTCATCCGTATTAACACCAGGTCAACCAATATTAATTGAGATTAAGTGAGGTCAAAAATTCAATAATCATGTTTTTTAATTGTGTCAATTAATAAAATTGTCATTAATCAAGTAGTTTAATACTGACCAGGTATTGCCACGGACCAAGCAGCAGACCTGTACCTGGGCCAATACGAAATTACTTGATTAATAACATTATATTATTTATTGCATAGATATATTATCCTGTTGTATTATTATCCTTTATGTAATGCCTAGCCATTTTACCCTGATGTGTCAGCAGACCTTCTGTACAAATAGTACAAATGAGAATGCAATGTTCAGCGCTGAAAGAACTCTTGTTGATCCTGATGTATAGGGTTCAAAGCTACTCACACAACCTTTGAACACTGTCATATTGTATTCTGTGAAACCACATATTATAGATGCATGACAGAACTCATCACACTCTCCCAACAGTGAGGCAGCAGTACTAACAGTGTAGAATCTCCAGTAATTTTTAAACTCTTGGCCGTTAGGATTCCTCATGCGTTGAGTGAGTTCCTTAAGAGAAGTTGCTGTTAATTCCTTCAATTTATAGTGGTTACTGGTCCTATATTCTAGCTCCCAGTTGGCCACACCATCTCTATTTGCTTTTGGAAGGTCCAAGTAATATTGTTCCAAGTCTAGGTGTTTACCTGCGGAAGTAGCAAAAAGGCAACTAAGAATACTGACATACAGAAGCATGAAAAGGACGAACAACTTGCGACCATTCAGCATGTAGAGGAGGAAATATTATAAACTGAATCTCACAAGTAAATCCATCGGAATCGGAAGAAATTACTTTATTTAATTTAAGCTCTGAAAGGTAAATTTGACTTATCCAACCTTCGAAGTAGGCATTATCCGTCCAAATTTCTGGATGTTCAGCTGACAGTTTCACTTCAGATTCAGATTGCTTTTCTACAGATAGAGAAATTATGAAGTCTTTTAATTAACAGAACAAGAATAAATCGGCCACATGTGGTGTGCAATTCATACTGAAAGGAATCCCCACTATATGTCTAAATAATTTAGTAACACATCTATATAATTTAATGTCCTGTCTTATGTCAGTGTACTGTTCACAGGCCATGAGGTAGTGATTCGTGTCCTCAACAGCCCCACAAGCACATAAGGAGTTATTTAGAATATTTTTTGAAAGAGATGATCGTGTAACGAGCGGCAATTAAGTCTTAGTCTGGCATGATGTACTTGCCCATAAAAACAACGTTAACCAATGCAAAAGAATCATATAGGCGTTTTTGGTGGTGGTGGTGGTGGGGGGGGGGGGGGGGTTCGTGACATTGGATCATTTATTCAGATAAAGTTACTGGCTACAATTATATTCAAATTAAATCGTTTTTTTTTTCTCAACAAACTGCATTTTTAGCAGACGATAAATGTCTGCCATAACTCTGGAAATAAAAGTGTAAACTCCTGCAAAATGCATCTCGTAATGAAATCGCATATGTAATCTGGTTTAAGCAATTACATAAATTATGATAATAGACGGAAAATAAGAACTTTTATTTAATTTTTCGATAAACTGATTTAATAAGAAATGCAAAATATGATTGTTACATGTACTGCGATCATACTTTACAAGCCGTATACCAGGATTGTGTGCAGGACCTATCTCACCAGGAATCTTGTATCTCCAAGGAGTAACGGAAGGCGCTATAAAGATTGGTACAATAGGAGCCCCTGGAACAGCAAACGGATTACTTGTTGGTTTCTGTCTGGGACTCCACCATATTTTCTAGAGAGTATCCCCTATTTTATTGTATTGCAGTGAACTTTAGAATATAACTTCAACGGTTAGGGACTCTGCTCTATTTGAAATTCATTAATGAAATGCTTTGTATAAATTAAATAAGGTCTGTATGTAAAGCAGAATTGAACAGACTCCCTTTAAAAGCAAAAAATCGGTTTTCTGGAATTAAATATTTTGAACATATTTTATCTTCGCAAAATACACTGGTTTACAAAATTTATCACATGACCGAGACAACCAATACGTGGGTTCAAAATGTTGAAGATATTATTGAAAGACTCGATTTTCCGCATGTTTTGTTAGATCCTACCACACAAATCCATACTATTAAACATGTGCAACTTCGAATCAATTATTAAATTTTTGTCCAAAATTAGACTTATAAAATCATATATAAAATTAACAATCGTGCACAGTATGTAAATCTTGTAAGCAGTATATCAGACAGGTCTGTTTTGGCTGAACTACGATTAAGTCCAAACAATTTTGCTACAGAAACAGGAAGGCATAATCGGGACATTCCTCGATCTGACAGAAAATGCACTGTTTGTAGTGCAGAATCATAGAGGATGTGAATAACTTTCCTTTGGAATGTGCGGCATGCAGGCCTTTACGGGAGGGTTTCTTCCTAAAATTAAACAAATTAAATTGGAACATTGCAACAACGAACTGTGGGCGTAGTAGAAAGCATCTATATTCTTTGCTGGATAATAAAAATGTGACCTGTTTGAAACTAGAAATAAAATACAATAAAACCTTATTGAAAAGCGTACACAGATGCTAGTGTCGTGACCTATGTGTTGCCGTTGCCCTGTTATAACAGTCAATTTGTATTGATATGTAGCATTTAATTTTATTGTCATGTGAATGTGTTCAGAGCAAATAAATCATTGTCATTTACATATGATTTATCGTGTTTTTAGTTGTTCGAAATATTTCCAATGTCATGCATTTACATTATTTACAGTTTATGCGAGCGTGTGTGTGTTTGGGCACTTTCATGCATGCACACAACAGATTACTTTGGGACGTGACATGATTAAGCCATGTAATATGAGGTGCCGATTTACTATAAATCCACTATTTTTGACATCACTAAATCGATTTTATGACATCACAAAATTGATTTTTGGTATCACAATGCAAGACTGGACCGATTTCTGATATCACAAAATGGGTATGATTTTGTGATGTCACTAATTCGGATATCACTTTGTTTGTATTGGAGTTTAACGGTCCAGTCAACACTATTTTAGGTCATTTTTGAGCCGAGCAGTTACCTATCCACACTTTTCCTGGGCAAGCTTATACGTAAGCGGTTAACCAGTAAAGTGCACATTCTTTCGCCAGAAATCGGATATCACTAATTCGATTTTGTGATATCGCGAATTCATCTGTTTTTTGTGATATCACAAACTATTTAGTGATATCACTTATTAAATTTTGTGATATCACTAAATAGACGTGAATGAGTGATATCAATAAATCGATTTTGTGCAATCACAAATCATAATTTCTTTGAAATGTTGGAATAATGAGGGCTCCCAAAATGATCACTGCTCATCGGTAACACTGCGCAGGCTCTAGCGAAAAAATATGGCAGCAGGCAACCACATGGTGAATGCTCTAATGACTGTCATTAATAAAACTGCAAGCACTGCACGATGCCCCGCCACTACAATTACATCAAGCAAGTGCCATATCACAGTGAAAAAGGAATTGAAAGTAAGGATGCATTACTATTTCCCTTAATAAATTTGACAGGAACACGTGACTAAGATGACTATTTTCAATGTTCTGCACGTCGTCTGATAGTACTCTACATATCTGTAAAGTTTCGTGAAAATATCTCAAACGGTATCAGAGTTATGGAGCGAGGCGCTGACAGACGGACGTACGGACTCTCAAAACTTCGGAAGGTATAGCATAATACCTCGCCATTTTTTGAATGGCGGGGCATAAAAAATGAGCAAATCTACATCATTAGTTTAAAAACATTTTGTGCCATTCAAAATAGCCTGCTGAATGTTTGCTAAAATATCACTTTGACATTGGTCTGTATGACTTTTTTGCCAGCCATTATTCAGGGCAACAACAAATTTATTATGGAGTAAACATTGCCCTGTTTGAAAATATAATATATTTACTGATGCGATTTAGTGATATCACTAATTTATTCATATAAAGTGATATCACTAAATCACAAAATTATAAGGTGCTGATTTACTATAAATCCTCTATTTTTGATAGAACCTTATCGATTTTTATCACTGATTAATTTGTGATATCACAAAATCGATTTTGTGATATCGAAAACACGATGTTGTAACATAACAAAGTAAGACGGAATTTGTGATATCACAATATCAATTAGGTTATATCACAAAATCCAATTTGTGATGTCGATTTTTATCACTGATTAATTTGTGATTTCACAAAATCGATTTTATGGATCACAAAACGATGTTGTGACATCACAAAGTAATCGATTTTGTGATATCACAGAAAGGGCCTAATTTTGTGATATCACTAATTATTTAGTGATATCACTAATTCTATTTTGTGATATTACTAAATCGATTAACATCGATTTTGTGATATCCCTAAATCGATTAAGTGGTATCGAAAATTCACGTCTATTTAGTGATATCACAAAATCCTGATATCACCAATTCGATTTTTGATATCACTAAATAGGAATGAATTTGTGATATCAGTAAATCAATTTTGTGATTTCACAAATTCATTTTTGGAATAATGAGGGCTCCCGAAACTAGAGAAAGTGCCCAGTGGGGCACGTATACCCCCGACCTGTGCCATCCCGTTTAGTGGAAATGAAAATTTGTTTGTAGCATTGAACCTTTCCATATAAACTTTCCATTTAGTCCACTGAGAATAACTATTGAATTTCAACAAATATAGTATAATTTGTCATATGCAAAGATGAAACTGCTTATCTTTGCTGAATAATAAAAATTCAAAGTTTGTTGCAATTTGGAACAATTTTACCTGGAAACAACAACCATATAGGCTGTCATAGAACATTTGCTGAATTAAAGTAGCTGTATAATGACATAATAAAGCAATGCATTTTTTATTATTACTTGCATTTATTATTGTCTGCATTTCAAGAGAAAATATTATGCAAAATTTAACAGTTCTAGTCGCTGTAGTTTCTAAGATCGCAAGGACCAATATATAAGCTGACAAATCTGACAAGGGTCACAGCATAAAGAAAGAACGAACTAACTAATAATGAACAGATGGAAAGACAAAAACTATAACATTTGATATACTTTGTATGCAAGGAGTATAATGGAAACAGTTATCCAATCCTGTACCATACTTGTACTATTGTGCGATGTATACATGTGAATTTATTCTAATAAATATTGTTTAAACCAAAACAGTTAACACGAAACTTGGACGTAATCAAAATGTGCAAGTCCTAATTATTGACCCCTAGCCCCACCCAGGGGCTGACCCCCTAGCCCCACCCAGCGGCTTGACCCAGGAGCTTAGATATTCCATATGAAAGTTAATACTATAGCTATATTCTGTACCAAATATGAAGAGAATCTAACATGAGGTTACAGAGATATAAGCAATCAAAAAGGTTTAATACAAAACTTTGACGTAAAAGTTGACAAACTGACAGACAGCCCACCCAGGGGCTTGACACAGGGGCTTAGATATTCCATATGAAAGGTTATGCTATAGAGATATCCTTTACCAAATATGAAGAGAATCTAACATGTAGTAACAGAGTTATGAGCAATCAAAAAAGGTTTAACACAAAACATTGACGTAAATGTTGATGAGCAGACTGACGGGTGGACAGCCCACCCAGGGGCTTGACCCGCGAGCTTAGATATTCCAAATGAAAAGTAATGCTATAGAGATATCCTGTACCAAATATGAAGAGAATCAAACATGTGCTGACAGAGATATCAGCAATCAAAAAGGTTTAACACAAAACGTTGACGTAAAAGTTGACAAACGGACGGACAGCCCACCCAAGGGCTTAGATATTCCATATGAAAGGTAATGCTATAGAAATATCCGCTTCCAAATATGATGAGAATCCAACATGTGGTGAAAGAGATATGAGCAATCAAAAAGGTTTAACACAAAATTTTGACGTAAAAGTTGACAAACGGGCGGACAGCCCACCCAGGGGCTTAGATATTCCATACGAAAGGTAACGCTATAGAGATATCCTCTTCCAAATATGAAGAGAATCCAACATGTGGTGACAGAGATATGAGCAATTCTGTACCAAATATGAAGAGAATCTAACATGAGGTTACAGATATATAAGCAATCAAAAAGGTTTAACACAAAACTTTGACGTAAAAGTTGACAAACGGACGGACAGCCCACCCAGGGGCTTGACCCAGGGGCTTAGATATTACATATGAAAGGTAATACTATTGAGATATCCTTTACCAAATATGTAGAGAATCTAACATGTGGTTACAGAGATATGAGCAATCAAAAAGGTTTAACGCAAAACTTTGACGTAAAGGTTGACGAACGGCGGGACAGACAGAAGGAAGGTACAAACGAACGAACGGACGAACGGACGGACGGAAAGACGAAAACTATATACCCCCTGACATACTTCGTATGTCGGGGATATAATGATATCACTGTGCATGCGGTACAGACCAATGTCAACGTGAAATCTTGTCCACATTCAGCAGCCTGAAGTATTTTAAACCGCATACGATGTTATGATATCAATGAAGTAGACGACAATGGGCTTTCAGTATAATACGATTATTGTCGCATTCACCATGCGGCTGATTGCCACCATATTTCTTCCGTTAGCGCATGCGCCTTGGTAGCACCATCCCTGTCGGCATCAAATTTATTAGGGAGTAAACACTGCATTATTTAAGAATATGATATAATATATTTAGGGATATCACTTATTTGATTTAAATCAAACAGCCATATCACAAAGTCGAATTAGTGATATTACAAAATCAATTTTGTGATATCGCTAAATAGTTTTGATTTAGTGATTTCAATAATTCGATTTTGTTGTATCATTATTTCGATTTAGTGATATCGGAAATTCATCTCTATTTAGGGATATCACTAAATAGAATTAGTGATATCATTATTGTGATTAAGTGATATCACAAAAAAGGGATTTATAGTAAACTGGCACCTCTTTCACAATCAATTTAGTTATATCACCAATTCCATTTTGTGATATCACAAAATGTATTTGATTTAGTGTTATCACTAATTTCGTTTAGTGATATCACTAAATCAATTTTCTGAAATTTGTATCTATTTAGTGATATCACTAAACATACTTAGTGATATCACTAATTGGATTTAGTGATATTTTAAAATATAAGATTTATTGTAGGTTGGCACCTCATAATATAAACCTAACATGCCTTTATATTATGAGGTGCCATTTAGGGGAAGGCTCGTAACTAATGTTGAGAGAACTTGTGACCCAACCCCATTGCACACATATATATGCAATAGTTGCAATAAAATATGTTTATACTTATACAGGCAAACAGTGTAGTCGCAGATTTTCAACTCATAAATGACCCGATGGAAGGAAATTTGACCTAACATTTGAAATTTGGTTTATTTACACAAAACGAGCCTGGGTAAGGGATAACTTTGAGAGAGAATTAAATTTTACCGTTAATATCCGGGAATATTTTAAAGCCGTCCACATGATCGTGTCCAAAATGCATGGCGACGATGATACTAGCGTAAGTCTGTAGTACCTCTAACAACCGGGAGTGTAAATCTTCAAACATCCATATGAGGTTACTTGGCGTGATTACGCCAGGTGGAATGTGAGCCGTGATTATCACCTGTAAAATGTCACTCGTAATGTACATTACGAAAACACGCCAATACAAATACATTGTAACCTTTATCGCCGAAAAATGAAACATTTTAAGATGAAAAATTGTGATATTTTCTTATTTCTGCTCAAAACATAGATTGTGGCCACTCGTTAGAACCGCCTCATCGAGGCGGTTCTAACGAGTATCCACAATCCATGTTTTAGAGCAGAAATAAGAAAAATAAGGTTTACCCCTGTAAACCCCAGTTTTACTATATAAAAGTGGGGTTCAAGGGGGTAAAATTTATATAGGCGTGTTTTCGTGGTGCATATTTGGACTTACAAAGTTTTGCTACACAACAAAGACTGCTAGACATAAACACATACGTAAATACCACTTACCTCATACGATTTGGAGTTTACAAGGGCCTCCCATTATGGTATCGGTTTACTTCAAAACAGAGACTGTCGGTACTCAATGAGGCGGCTGTAACTGGCAGCCACAATCCATGTTGGGGTTCGGAAAAATGTCACAAATGTTCATCATGATGCAGTAAAGATATACATGCAGAGCGTTACTATACTGACCGAAAATAGAAACTACCGTATTCGCCCTAATTACCGCACCGTGCGCTTAGTTTTTTCAAAATCGTGTCAAAAAATCACGGTGAAAAATCTACCTAATTAGTGCACACTCGATGCGAAAACAATAGCTTCCGAGATGGTGCATACTGATATTTAATGCGATGGAAAAGGATACTAAAGCATTGCCTTCACTGCTGAAGAAATAACGGTAAGTTTTTTTATGGATTTATGTGTGAGCTTCCAGGGGGAGGTTACTGTTAAGTGTGCGCTTATGCATTTCCTTTTCAAAAATAGCTTTGGTGTGCGCTTATAGGAGCATGTGCGGTAATTAGGGCGAATACGGTATACACTTTTAAATCTTCTCTCCTGATATAACAAGTGAATAATTCAATCAAATATTACCGATAAAGGATTAGACTATCTATTGACATGGATCCTGTAATAAATTAAGGAAAATCTGGTGTTCAAAATAAAAGTTTTCGGGGAAAATGTTAAAAAGTGCATTTTTCACAAAATCTTTATGTAATCGAATTTAGACTGCAACGTGTTTGCGTATAGGCAATGAGCCAAAAGAAAGGAATAAGAAAAGAACATAACATCTAAAAATTATTGAGAAACAAAAAATCTATTGAAATCTCAAAAATTGTATTTTTCAGCGAAATTTTCAAAACGATGCTTTTGGCCAAAAATCGACGCATAAACGCTTTCAATCATTTTAACATCTTCATTTGTATCATAAATAATGAATAAAATAACAACTGCAATCAGAGATGCCATACTTTTGGCTCACTTCCGGTATTTTGATCCAATATTTCAAGGTCGATAACTTTTCTACCATTGCGAAATATTTCATTTTGTAAACAATTTGCCCTACGCTAGCTTGTGAGTAACAACTGGTAAAAGTGGAAATTATCAAGAAGCTAAAATTCTATTGAAATTTCAAAAACTGTATTTTTCAGCAAAATTTTCAAAATACTGCCTCAAGCCAAAAATCGACGCAAAAACACCTTAAATTGTTTTAACATCTTCATTTGCAATTTAAATATTGATTTAAACAAACAAAGTAATCAAAAATGCCTTATTTCTGGCTCTTTTTCGGTATTTTGGTCCAATATTTAAAGGTCGATAACTTTTCAACCATTGCCAAAATTTTCATTTTGTAAACAATTTTCCAAACGTGAGTTGATAAATAATGATCGCTTAGAATGGAAATCACATTCGTGACACAAAATGTTGACTCGATTGAAACTTTAACACCAAGATTTTGACCCTTGCCTTGAAACTGTGGCCCTGCCCGATAATCCGTAGCTAAAATTCACCATTTTATTCAATACATCAGTAGCAGACATTCCACTGATGATTATTTACATCACCGGAATTCAAATTTCATTGAAATGTTTTGCCAGTGACAATTCAAAAATGAGTGTATAGTTTCTATTTCCGGTGAGTATATATACCAAAGGCCTTTATGATATTTAATCTTGATCGGTGTGGCATAGGTGACCAGGTGAGAGACGGCTACCGCTCCTCCGTGCATAGATAGCATATAGGCTTCCCGAGCCACCTCAGCCAACATAGCCCGCGAACCGCCGCAGTCCCGAGCATCAAGAAGGAGATGCCCAAGATAGTATTATCACACACAAGTGTGATAGCTTTTTCGTACTAAGGGCTCCAGGAACCATTATATTTCTAACGACATTCTTGTGTGTACTCTAAACCTAGATTGTGGGTGCTTGATAGACTCTACAAGCCAACTGTCTCTATACAGGTTTTACCTTTTTTAGTTTATTTATTTATTTATTTATTTATTTTTTTTTTTTTTCAAAACAAAAAAGCCGAGAAAGACATCTTTTAGCGGCAGCAAATGATACAATGGCATATTATTAGGTGTCAAGGCTGAAACAAAATGCAAATCACGACAATTGTCGTCTGCTTTGTCGCCTGCCAAGTGCTTTGAAGTTAGTTTTTGCAAACAGTGGGGACCCAGATCAGACTTGGATCCACACTGTTTTCCTGTATGATTTTTTTTAAAGTTCGCAAGAAAATTCAGCAGACGACATCAGCAGACATGTAGTTTTTCTCGACAGCTTAAGGGTTAATCCATTTTGTCCTGACGAGCATTTTCCGCCTGTTATGCCTGGAGTACATTTCGAAATTTAGGGATGTAATAGCTATTGCTAGTTATTTTAAGAAATATATTCAGAAAATGACTAAACTGTTTCCCTGATCAGACACAACAAAACTTGGCATTTCATTGGGCATGCACTGTTTGCTTGTGTCCAGTCCAAAATGGGTTAATGTCTCCAGTCTAAAATGTTGTTACTATAGGGTACGAATTTGTGAAAAGTGAGTGAGTGAGTTTTAGTTTTACGTCCCATCAACAGCTAAGGTCATACGGAGACGGGACCTCGGTTTAAAGACTCATCCGAAAGTCTGGAGAAGCCCGGGATCGATCCTGCGAACCCTGGTTTACAAGGCGAGTAGCGTAACCACTGCACCACGGAGGCTTCTAATTTGTGAAAAACGCAGACGGAAAGCTCCCACAATGAAGCGTTTATTGTTCCCTAGTATTTGCCTATTCATAGGACATACATGATCAAAACCTATTGGTTTCATTGGGCGACAGGGCTTGAGATGTCCTTTCATCTCAGTGTCGGTTAAAAGTCCCACAAAATTGGAAGCAACGTCTCCAAAATAACCTTTACAGTGTTGACAGGGACGTTAAATCTCAAATCAAACAAACAAAACGATTTGTTTGCCCAATTGGTGTAAAAAATTTGTAGAAAGAATTTGTTTGTTATAACATGTTACTGTACATTATTTCGGCTTGTCGCATGCCTCGGTGGCTCGTCTGACTGGTTATGAGGATGTCGCGGGTTCGATGCAACCTTCTTTCGTGGAGATTCATCATGGATTCTTTTCTATGGTTTTCCACTGATTCAAGAGGTTACTGGCGAAGGAATGTGCATTGTACTGCTTAACCAGCCTAAAATAGCTGTGTTTCCACCAACATACCGAAGGCCCCCGGCCATCGGGGCCTGAAGAAATAGATGGGCTGCATGGTGCTTCCACGCAGAGCTGAAACCAACCACACACAAGTACTGGGAAACCGCCTAGAGGATCTAAGCCTGCCCAGGCAAAGCGGTGAAAGTCCGTGCTTTTAAACCCTAGTCGTTTCGTTGGGCGACAGGGCTTGAGGCGTCAATTCATCTCAATGTCGGGTAAAAGTCCCACAAAATTGGAAGCAACGTCTCCAAAATGACCTATACAGTGTTGACGGGGACTTTAAACCGCAAATCAAACAAACAAAACCAACATACTGAAAACGGGTATGGGTCGTTAGGTCGCAAAAACTTTTTATTATTGTCAAAATATTATTCGATGGAAAAATCAACAACAACAATAAAAATCATTAAAACGGCTAACTTTTAACTATATTACCTGAAAACATTCAAATAACGAGGTTAAAGGCATCAAGGAAGCAAAAGAATAGGGTTTCAAGTATTAGATAAGCTATTTTGACAGTTTTATGAATTGTTATCAAAAGTATTAGAAAATATTTAGGTCGATTGGTATTTGTTTTTTTTCTGGATGGCAATAAAAATTGCAGGGTCGCCACAAAAAAATCAGGGTAGGTCGGGTTAACGGAAACACAGCTATGTTTTTTTTAGGCCTAAGCCTGCCTAGAAAGTTTGGTCAAGTAAACTGACAGGCTCAATATGACCTAAATAGTGTTGAATGGGACATAAAACTCTCAAACACACAACAAGCGCTTGTCGCATGGGCTTTGATATTTGCTGTAATGCAGCCTTAGCTCTATACACAGGACATTGACGTTTCACCAGAAAACCTAAAAGAGACCTCACAGTGGCCTAAATCCACTTATGCTCTTATAAGAGCATTATTTGCTCTTATAAGAGCATAAATGGATTTAAGCTTGTTTTAGGCTACTGGTGAAACGTCAATGTCCTGTGCTCTATACTAGCTGCTCTCTAGTCTGCAGTCAAGTTTCCATTTTCGCGAGCGTGCGAGCGTTCATTTTAGAGGAATATGTTTCAAAACTGGAATTATGAAACATGTTAAGTGAAGTGAGTGAGTGACCGAGTGAGTGTTTGAGTTTTACGTCCCACCAACAGCTAATGTCATACGGAGACGAGACCTCGGTTTAAAGACTCATCCGAAAGTCTGGAGAAGCCTGGGATCGATCCTGCGATCCCTGGTTTACAAGGCGAGTAGCGTAACCACTACACCACGGAGGCTTCTGTTAAGTGAAGTGATATAATGTTCAGCTAAACCTGTCCAAAAGGCTTCATAAGTCATCTGCATGTAGAAAGATTTCATGATCAGTCTCCACGAAAGATTTGTTTGTTTGTATTAGAGTTTGGTGGCCCAGTCAACACTATTTAGGTCATTTTGAGCCGGTCAGTTTACCTATCCACACTTTTCCTGGGTATGCTGGTGTTGTGCCGTGTGACGGCCGTAAAAAGTCTCCCCGTACATCATCATAGCGCAGATTATATTTTCTGGTACTTTTGGATCATTGAGTTCATTTAGAATCATTTTGAAAATAGAGTTTCTGCTCAAGCCGGTGCAAGAGGGCGTGGCCGGTGTTCCACATTTCAGTACTGGTCATGAACAGACTCAATAAAACCTAGTCTGCTATTTTCGTTTATTTAGTGTATGTTTTGCTTCCAAAGGATCTAACTATTCAGAACTTAGTTAACCAGTACTAAGCAATCGTATCCTCAAGGAACTTTCGCACCAACTAGATACTCCTTTTTCTTCTCTCTTTAATTACTCTCTGCACAAAAGTGTTGTACCAGCTTCTTATAAAGAGGCAAATGTCTGCCCTGTTCCGAAGAAAAGTGACTTTTCTGCTGTAACTAATTATCGACCAATATCTCTTCTTAACTCTGAAAACAACCTATTTGAACGTCTCGTCTTCAAATATCTATATAATCAGTCACAAACCAACAACTTGCCCTCTTCACTACAGTCAGGCTTTATACCTGGTGATTCAACTGTCAACCAGCTCACATATCTATATGAAACTTTTTGTCAGGCACTAGATTCGGGCAAAGAAGTTCGAGTCGCCTTCTGTGACATCAGCAAAGCTTTTGACAGAGTTTGGCATGCGGGACTACTCTTAAAACTAGAAGCAGTTGGTGTCACATGCGAAGTCCTCGAATGGTTTAAGAGATATCTATCTAATCGAAAACAAAGAGTTGTTCTGCCTGGTGCCGTCTCAGATTGGATTTTCATGCACGCTGGAGTTCACCAAGGCTCGATTTTAGGACCCCTCTTATTTTTTCTTTTCATCAATGATATTGTTCTTGACATAGATTCCAACATTCGACTTTTTGCAGATGATACCAGTGTATTTATTGTCGTCTAAGACCCTGTCACTGCAGCTGATTGTATTAACACTGACCTAGAAAGAATAACCCGATGGGCTGCAACGTGGCTAGTTACTTTCAATCCTCCAAAAACTGAATATATGTTAGTTTCGCGCAAATTGAACAGAAACCATCACCCTCCTTTATTTATGCAAAATGTACAAATTACCGAAGTTGACTCAAATAAACATCTAGGAATAGTATTCTCAAGAGACTGTTCATGGCACAAACATATAAATTACATAGCTGAAAAAGCCTGGACAAGAATAAATATCATGAGAAAACTTAATTTTCAACTTGACCGGAAATCTCTTGAAACCATCTTTATTATATTTATAAGACCGTTACTTGAATATGGCTATGTCATATGGGACAACTGTACCCAATATGAAAAACGAGAACTAGACAAAATACAAAATGAAGCTGCCAGAATAGCCACGGGCGCAACAAAGCTAGTTTCCTTAAACGCTGTCTATTCTGAAGTTCGATGGGAAAGTCTAGAGCAGAGACACAAGAATCACAGATTAACTCTTTTCTTGAAAATGAAACACAATCTATCTCCCCAATATCTATCTTCTTTGGAACCTGAATCTATTAGCAATGTATCTCATTATAATTTAAGAAATCCAAATAATCTGCGAGGAATCAATGCTAGAACCAATCAGTATCAACATTCCCTTCTGTCAACGACGACCATCGAATGGAATAATCTGCCATTAGAACTCCAACAATGTAATTCTGTAAACTCTTTCAAGTACAACTTAAACAAAGAAAAAGAACACACACCGAAATATTATTACACCGGTAGTCGCCGTGCCCAGATCTTACACACTCGTTTGCGTACTCACTGCAGTTCCTTGAATCTGGACCTGTTCCTGAAAAATATCTCTGAAACTCCACTATGTAGTTGTGGTAGCATCGAGGACTCGCAGCATTATTTTTTTCATTGCATGCACTATCAAACTCAACGCACAGCCTTAATGAATGCTATATCTACAATCTAAAAACACCTTCTTTAAACCTGCTGCTGTATGGAAATTCAAACCTCTCTGTAGACATAAACAATGCCATTTTTTGACAAAGTACATAAATTCATACTGGCCACTAAACGCTTTTAACCTCTGGTAAATACATGTTGCAAGTATAACGTGTCCTGAACTATATATGTGTCACGGGAAAGATTTGCTGTCATGGGTTGTTTGTATATGGATTAAGGTGGTTGTGGCCACATGGTGATGATGACGACGTTGATACAACGTTATAATAACTTCTCCCGCTTTCTCGAGGGGGTTCGGGGTTCAAGTAATGACAACTATAGACTGATAGATGTTTCCATGTTTTTGAGATGTGTCATGAACCTTCTCTCTCTCTCGACCTCGGTTCATCTGAATAATAATATGAATATCCTAAGTAATTAGGAATAACATAGATTGTGTCCGTCAGGTGGTCGTGAGACCTACCCTCGCCAGGGACAAAGAAAGACTGACTCCGAGGTCGAGAGATCGAAATGGCAAGATACGAATATTCATGAAATAATGACAATTATGATAATTTACAAATGTTCAACAAGATAATGAAATAAAGTAAACGCATACCTGAATAATATTATAAATATCCTAAGTAAATAGGAATAATATAGATGGTGTCCGTCAGGTGGTCGTGAGACCTACCTTCGCCAGGGACAAAGAAAGACTGACAAAGGCTGAGGTAAGAATGTGCGCATGCGGTGTTAATCAGTGAAGTGAAAAGCGCGCGAGACTTACATAAGGACACCGGAAATTGATATACGCTACTCAGGAATGCTTAATGCTTAATGAGAGATGAAATATATGAGTATATGATGTATGAAAAATAACTATGAATGGGGGAAATAACTGGAAACGACTAGAAAGTCCTAAACGAAGCGCTCCTCCAGTTTCCATAATTTCACCCTGTGACATTCTCCCCCTCTTCGGGAAATGTCGTCCCGACATTTAACTTAACAAATTACTTGAATGAGTTTAAACACAAGTTTAACTTCACCTTTCCATTTAATTATATAAATTTACCAGATGTATATTTTGTTTATAAATATCAATCTGATAATAAAATAGGAGCCGAAGCTATTGCTTCCACTGTTTGTCGAGCTAGTGAAGTTAAACATACCTAACACTTTACCAGGTAAACCCTTATCAAAATACGCTGCCATAAACGCTGCACGGTATGCACAGCGCAAAAATATAAAACTTTATATACAGAACTTAAGACAAAAAATCTTTTATTGATAGCGCGTAATAGGACACTCCTTACTGGTTTAGCTTCAAACGGCTAAACATTAAAACCAGGCTAAAATTGCTTATCCTAAAACACAGCCAAAATGGAAGTGTCATATAAAAATACATTATTTTCGCGCTGGACTGGAGAGAGGAAATAAAACAGAACTATTCAATTCTTACGAAATTATTCACCTTTCCACGAAAGCACAAGCCAGAAGCACGAACCGGCCACGGTCTGATTGGGATAGCCCCCACCTAGGTTGCAACCAACCCATGTCCAAGCAAGCGCGAAATCATGTCAAGGCGAAATTTTCAAAAATACAATTTTCCTACTAGAACTTTCTCGCCAGTTTGCAGTCAAGTGCACCACGTATCAACGGCACTCTAACAACACACAGGCTCTCTAGAGACGCCATGATAAATCATGCACCGTCAACCAACCGCAACCAAGCAGAAGCTGAACTTAAGAAAAAAAAACAAAGGGTCAGCAGAATTGCATTCCAGTGCGGCACGTGCCAAGAGCACTCTGACAACATACAAGCTCTCCAGAGACGCCATGACAAGCCATGCATCATCACTCGACTGCAACCCAGCAACCCGTTTAAATGAAAACTTTTTGTTTCGAAGCCTCTCTCCAGAATATATTTAGCGTAATTGTCACACGCTCCCCTCCCCCTCTGTGAAAAAATGTCGTCACGACATTTCAATTAAAAAAAAAAAAATAAAACACACGCACAGGAAACCAGGAAACCATGTCAGCTGTAATTCAGTTTAAAAACATTCGAAAATTTAAAATAACCAGTCCCCTCCTGCCTGCCACCTTGGTTTCTGCCTATGCCTTGTTGGACGTGCTTGAGGTCGCAATTCTGGTTGAGACCCCGGAGCAGGACTGAAGGGTTTCGCGAAAGGATTTAATGACGATCTCTCTGGGGGTATCACCACACTAGGGGATACCGGTGCTTCCAGCATGTTCGCACTATCTGGAACTGCAGAGTCTGGTGCAGGTGAGGCTGCACTACCTGCCGCTCCACTCGGAACATTGATATCACCGGCAGTTGTACCCTCAACCGGTGACGGTTGAGAACTGCTATCTGGTGATATATCTGTATCCGCGGAGCGTTGTTTGGATGCTGGAAGGGCCATGAATGGAAGAAGGAGATTCCTGTGCAGCATCCTTCGGATGCTCCTCCCATGTTCACGTTTGACAACGTACACAGGAACCTCTGTATTTGGCTGTTCAACAACCAAGTACACATCTTTCTCCCATTTATCTGCCAGCTTGCACTTTCCCCTCAGTCCGACGTTGCGCACGAGTACACGGTCACCTGGCAAAAGCTGGGCATCCCGAGCTTTGAGGTCATAAGTTTCCTTATGCCTTCTGCCCTGGCGACGGGCCTCCTTGGTGGCTGTCTTATAGGCAAAGTCGAGCCTCTTTTTCAGATCGGCTGCAAACTTTGTCTGGTTAGCATGCCTACTCTCTGGATTTATGCTTAGAAAGGCATCCACCGCCAGTCTAGGGTGTCGCCCAAACATTAAATAATGCGGGGAAAATCCAGTGGTCTCATGACGGGTTGAGTTGTAGGCATGAACCAAGGGCGCAACGTAGGACTTCCAGTTAGACTTCTGGTCATCCTCCAAAGTACCCAACATATTGAGCAGAGTCTGGTTAAAGCGCTCAGGCATTCCATTACCCATGGGATGGTAGGGTGTAGTCCTAGACTTGTCAACGTTAGCAATGGAACACAGCTCTTTAATAATCTGGCTCTCAAAATTGCGGCCCTGGTCACTATGTAAACGGGATGGAAACCCATTGTGACAGATGAAGTTTTCGAAGAGAACTTTAGCGGTTGTCTTGGCCGTTTGATTCTTGGTTGGTATGGCCTGAGCATAGCGGGTGAAATGGTCTGTGATTACTAAGATGTTTTCGTAACCACCCGCTGATGTCTCAAGAGACAGAAAATCCATGCATACCAAGTCCATGGGATAAGTGGACTCTACAGTCACAAGTTTTGCTGGAGCCCGCTCTCGAGACTTTCTTCGGATGCATCTGGGACAGTTTCGGACTTTCTTTTCAATGTCACCATCCATCCCAGGCCAGTAAAACCGAGATTTTACCAGGGACATAGTGCGGTCTCTGCCTTGATGGCCGGCCTCATCATGCAGACCATTAAGTGCTATCTCCCGGAAAACCTCAGGCAATACCAGCTGGTTTACAGAGGTGCCATGTAAAGAGTGACGACGGTAAAGTACCTCGTCTTTGAAAAATAGACTGTCCCAATCCTTCAAGATTTTCTGACATTCTGTCTCCTCAAGAGCAATCTGTCTCTTGGTAGGTTTATGTCCAGAGGCAAGAATGGTCTTCACTCTGCTCAACGTGCCGTCAATGGTTTGTTCAGCACGCCAGTCGACTTGACTGAAATCTGAACCAGAGTCAGAGCCAACCTCATCACCAGTGAGGTCAAAATGCTGAGCAACCAATACACATTCAACTGCCGGCGCCTCCTCTTTAGGGGCTAATACCGCCTGGCAGATGGCCTTAATAGCGTCATTAAACAGGACCCCTTTATCAGTAGATGGTAATCTACTGAGGGCATCGGCATCTTGGTTTTTCTTGCCGGACCTGTAAATGAGCTTGAAATTGTAACTGGACAGAGCGGCTAGCCAACGATGGCCTGTGGCATCTAGCTTAGCCGTTGTTAGAACATATGTCAATGGATTGTTGTCTGTTCTAACAGTGAATTTATTTCCATACAAGTAATCATGGAATTTATCACACACTGCCCATTTCAAGGCCAAAAATTCAAGTTTATGTGCAGGGTAATTGCACTCACTGGCTCTAAGACCTCTGCTAGCATAGGCTATGACACGTTCTATACCATCTTGTTCTTGGTATAGAACAGCACCTAGCCCATCACCACTAGCATCGATGTTCAAAATGAACTCTTTGCTATAGTCTGAATATGCCAAGACTGGTGGTGATGTAAGCTTTTCGATTATTGTATCGAAAGCTGTTTGTTGATCAGGCCCCCAAGACCAAGGAACTGCAGACTTAGATCGCTTGGCTTTCTTGGTTGTTGGGTGTCCTACTAACAGGTCATTGAGAGGCTTCGCAATTTTGGAGTAATTACAGACAAAGCGCCTGTAATAACCCGCAAAACCGAGAAAACTACGCAATTCCTGTATATTGGAAGGGGCAGGCCATTCTTTTAACGCTGCAATTTTGTCAGGATCTGTCTGGACACCCTTATCACTGACAATGTGGCCTAAGTACTGCACTTGGGTCTTGAAAAACTCACACTTGGAGGCTTTGAGCTTTAAGCCGTGCTGCTCAAGCTGTTTGAACACGTTTTGCAGCCTGGTGATGTGTTCATCGAATGTCTTACTGAAGATGATTATATCATCTAAGTAAATGAGACATTCCTTCAAGTGTAGGTCCCCCATACAGCGCTCCATAAGCCTCTGAAATGTGCTAGGTGCATTACCTGTCTGTGGATGCAAACTTAGTCGTTCCTCTTCCAGAAAGCCTTTTTCATATACATGTATATTATTATACGCTGCTTGGTTCTTATTGCTTATTTATGTCATTTGATTGATTGATTGATTGAGTGATTGATTGATTTATCACTTTATTACATGAAATAACTATCACAACATATAATTAGAGCTGTCAGACAATCTACCAACAATTTGTTTGTTTGTATCGTAGTTTAACGGCCCAGTCAACACTATTTTAGGTTATTTTTGAGCCGGACAGTTTAAATATCCTACCTTTCTCTGGGCAGGCTTATACGTAAGCGGTTAAACAGTACAGTACAATTCTTTCGCCAGAAACTGACGACTGCCCTTCTTGAATCAGCGGAAGGGCCAAGTTAACAATGCTATCATTGTAGAGGAGAAGAGCTCTATAAGTAATTTACGCTTTCGTTCCAATCTGTCAAATTTGTAACCATGTTATATGAAGAATTTTGTAATAAATATGTTTAAACCAACCAGTACAGTGCACATTCTTTCGCCAGAAACTGACAACTGTCCTTCTTGAATCAGCGGAAGGGAGAAAATGATCGTAGAAAGATTTCATGATCAATCTCAACGAAAGAATGTTGCAAATCTGACAGGTATCGAACCTACGACCACCTGATCACCAGGCAGACGGGCATCCAACTGAGCAAAATAGAAGTCAAGGCAATGATCAGGAATCGATACAATTAACCCACAACTCCCATCAGAGACACCAAAGGGAAAGAAACACAAACATGAAATAACTAGACCCCAATGGAAATACCAATAGCGGAAAGCCTATTACACAAATAATTTGTTAATTTGTTCAATCCACACGAAGGCCGCCTAACCCATCAGTGCAACATCTCCGAGACAACCACAGAGATGAAACAAAGGTGAGGACTCGACAACAAGAAACCACTGAAATGCTGGAGCAAAAGAACACCAACAGTTAGACTCCGATGGGCCCGACCAGAGACAGAGCAGCAAGCACCAACCAACTCTCCAATTTTCAGCGAGCCTTTAAGCTGGAACAGTAGTGAGATATTAGCGTCTTTAAGCCGCTAGTACACCTATGACATGTTTCTGATAAATTAACGAAGATATCGCTAATCAGACATTAACGTACGAGTTAATTTATGAGAAACATGGAAGCTATTTTGACGCGCATTCAACGCCGGTTTAGGCAACATCGTATCAGTACCGACGTAACGCATTGACGTTGAACCAAATTCAGTGGTTGGGAGCGTACAGTACACTTAACCCGGATGTTCCAATCTGTATAGTGGACAGATCCTTGTTCCGATATGTCGGGTATGTTTCAGAATGTTTATTTTTGTGTTTTGATATTATTCATCATGAAAATTTCAACTTCATAGCAGTAGTTCGGGAAGCATAACTAAAAGTCTTTTCGACATGCTATCTTGATTATCTGTTTATTGCTATGATTTCGTTTATTTTCACATTTGTTCTCAGAAAATCATTATCTTACTTTCGATTTCAAACGCTGCATCGCTACAATTTAATCAAACTTTGCCACCAACCTTACATGAAACGACTGTAATTGCATTTCAAAAATTTTATGATGTATTTCGGGTCAGCTTTTATTAACATTTCTAAAAGTCTTGCCATGTAAGGGGAATTATTTTCAAAGAAAACGATAGAGGGGTCAAAAACTGGTTTGTATCGCATGTCGCAAAACTGATTTCTCAGAACTGTATGTCGTGTCCGATCATACTATATTGTGTGTCCTGATAATACTATAGAGCGATTTCGATATTTTCGTAGGATAACATTTAAATACGTTAGCTATTTTGTTTCTGAAATGTGGAAACTTGGCATATACACACTTTCTTCATCGAGTTCGTCATACTGTCTCAGATGAAACACAAAACATGACAAAATGACTGCGCCCAACGAAGATTCAGATCAGCTTGCGCATCCATCCAGTCTGATCAGATTCTTCGCTGTGCGCTTGATGGGTAGCTTACTACTCGAGTTTTTTCACACGGGCAATGAAGACACTGATCAGACTGGGCAGATGCTCAGACTGAGCTTAGTCTTTGCTGGGCGCATAGATCAGTTTTTGTTTCGTTATGCTCAAGTTTAAATAGTCCCATTTTGCTTCTTTCACTAATTTCAGACGTGATGAATTAGTCGTTCGTGGTGGACCCGATCGGTGGGTTCTTTGGCATGACACATTGTTTCAACCTTGTCAAAAACTGTGCCAAATACCATCAATATATCTCAGAGGGTATCCAAGTTATGGTCATCACAAGATTATATTGTTTGTGGAAATAACTAAAAAAAACACAACAGTGCACCCAAACTCCCAGAGTCATGCTTTTCACACATGACACACCTGCTTAGCCTCACGTATAACTGTACCAAGTCCCATCATTAATCATTATGTCTCAAAGACTATCGAAGATATGGCGATCACAAGACAGTCATACGATTATATTTGAAGAGGATATAACTCAAATACCATCGCACCCAGAGTTGTGGTTCCTGCGCAAGGCAACCATGTCTCAACCTTGCCAAGTATAATCCGTATATCTCAAAGGGTTTCTGCGCTATGGACATCACAAGATTATTTTGTCAGGGGATGTAACTCAAAAACCAGTGCACCCAGGGTCGTGGTTCTTGCCCGTGACAGGCTTGCTAAACTAAAAAAATCAACATGTCTCGAAGACTTTTGAAGATATGGCGATCATAAGATAGTCATACAATTTTATTAGAAGGGTAGATAACTCAACTACAATAATAACCATGACACCCAGAGTTGTGGTTCTTGTGAATGACATGCCGTCTCAACATTGTGAACAATTATGCCAAGTATCACCAATATACCTCAAAGGGTTTTGGAGTTATGGCCATCACAATGTTATTTCGTCAGGGAAGGTAACTCAAAAACCAGTACACCAAGAGTCGCGGTCATGCACATGGCACGTCTGCTTAACCTCATGTACAATTGTACCAAGTACTATCAACATGTCTGGAAGAATATTTTAGATATGGCGCTCAAAAGATAGTCATCCTATTTTTATTGGAAAGGAGATAATAGAAATGCCACGGCACCAAGAGCTGTGGTTCTTGCACATGACACGCCTGCTTAACCTCATGTACAACTGTACCAAGTACTATCAAGATGTCTCCAAGAGTATGGGAGATATGGCGATCACAAGATAGTCATTCTATTTTATTGGAAGGAAAGATAATTCAAATGCCACTGCACCAAGAGTTGTGGTTCTTGCGCATGACATGCTGCTTCAACCTTGTGAACAATTGTGCCAAGTTTCATCAATATATCTCGAAGGGTATTTGAGTTATGGCGATCACAAGATATCCATTCTATTTTATTGGAAGAGGAGATAATTCCAATGACATGGCACCAAGAGTTGTCGTTCTTGTGTATGACATGCTGCTTTAACATTGTGTAAAAAATTGTGCCAAGTTTAATCAATATATCTCGAAGGGTATTGGGGTTATGGCGATCACAAGATAGTCATTCTATTTTTTTCGAAGAGGTGATAACTCAAAAACCATGGCACAAAGGGTTGTTGTTATTTCCGATTACACGCCGTCTCAACCTTGTTTACAATTTTATCAAGTATCATCAATATATCTTGAAGGGAATTGGAGTTATAGAGATCACAAGATAGTCATTCTATTTTATTGGAAGGGGAGATAACTCAAATAGCATGGTACCCAGAGTTGTGGTTCTTGCGCAAGACACGCCTTCTCAAAATTGTTTACCATTGTGCCAAGTATCATTAATATATCTCGAAGGGTATTGGAGTTATGGCCATCTATTCGGTCGAGGGATGAAAAGGAAAATATCTTTCACAGACTGGTCTACAGCTCTTCATTTCTTTGTATAAATGTATACATATTGAACAAATAGCCCGTAACTAATAATATCACTCAGGTCGTTTTGTATTTATGTGCAGTCTGATCAGAGTATTTGCTATGCGTTCTGTGGATGAAGGGAGACGAGTGACGATGCGACTCATTTTGTTAAATAGTTCGTACCTGAAGACAGTCCTCGAAGGCTGGCTCCTTTGGCTGAGTGGTAAAGACCTCTAGTCCGTAGTGCTCTAAAGGTTCAATGAATAAACACAGCACATGCAATTTCTCCAAGATTTCGGGAATTTAAGAGTAATTAATATTTTACGTAGCTTTGCTATTGTTGAAGCATTATCATCTCATTGCATAGACAAATATTGCAATGTACCTTTGAATAACTTACACACATTAATAGCGACATCCCATACAGTCAAAGTATCTTAAGACAAGCTATACAGTAAATATGAGACATAACATACAGTCAGAATTTTTTTGGGATGGTCAGTCTTGCTCTTCGTGTGATTTCGTATGGAATTCTAGAGGCACTTATTTTTAGTATAACTCATTATAGATTATTACTCTGTCTTAAAACTGTCTTAAAACATATTTTTCTTTTGATCAAAGCTCTTAATTGGTCGATTTTCTAGTCACAGGTGAGGTGTGATTCTTACAAACACTAGTGATTTGCAGCTGAAAAATAGATTTAGAGCATAGAAAACGACATCTTGCCGTGCCCAAAGATGGTCAGAATGGAAAACAAAATAAATAAAACACACTTACTAAGTTATTTATGTCCAAAAGAATAAATATACAAATATAGAAGACAGACCACGCACATACACCTTCAAGGTCATAACAAAAGACAAGGATCTGTCCACTATACAGATCGGAACATCCGGGTTAAGTGTACTGTACGCTCCCAACCAGTGAAATTGCTATGGTGTCGCTTTAACGCCATAACTAAAGCTGGGATAAATTGCGTTGCATCAAAACGGCCTCCAGCGGGCACTCCACATGTATGCAACGTCGTATCAACGCCGATGCATCGTCATGACGCTTCATCGACGTTGATGCGACGCTGCTTAACCGTCATGTGTTCGCTGGGCATGTCCTATATAGAGAAAAAAAATCACCTTCTCGTTATTTTGCCGAGCAGATGCAAGTGTGTGATTGAGCCAGTGAAACTGGTCAGCTGGATCTGTCTCATTCTCCACTTGTTTGTTGGACGTGTAATAGAGGTTGGTGTTCAGAGCAACTATCCTGATACCATGGGTTGTCTTTGTTGTGTAGTAACCACCTGGAAATATAACCAAGTGCCACAAATAGCTGAAGATATCCCCTCTTAACCTTAAGGGGAATTACAACACCTAGCACATTTTCCCGCCATTTTTTCAAAGGGAGACAACTTTTTGGACTTCCTGTCCGCTTTTCTATAAGTCTGTCCCACGGAAAAAGGGGTCAACTCTTAAAGGAAAGAATTTGTTCCTCAGGAGCAAATTCTTTCCTTTAAGAGTTGACCCCAATTGACATGGGAGACAAAAATACTTTTGCAGGAGTTGCCTCCCCTGAAGGTGTTCCCATTCCCCTTAAAATGGAAAATTTCGTACAACCACAGCAGACGGCATTTTCAAATATTGTTTTGAAAATGAGGTTTGCCGTTTCACATGAAATGTCAAGCCTGATTTTCTGATAAAAACAAATATTTTGTGATATCGTCTGCTCCTGACTTTTTGTGTGCTGCTCAGCTGCATTGACTAAGCTTATCGTGATGATCCCTCTTAGAACCTAATTATCTAACAATGGTAGTGCCGTAGGGAGGCCGTAACATGTCTCTCCGTACTTCACTTTAGTACAGTTTATATAATCTTGTATCCATTCCTTGATTTTGGCATGCTTGTACGAGGGTCACTGAAAACGGGCCTCCGTGGCCTAGTGGATAAAAGCGCTGACTCTTAATCATTAGGTCTCTCACCGCTGTGGGTTCGAGTCGGGCTCGGGTCACATGTGAGACGCTAAGTTCTGCAACGGGTTGTCAGGTGGTTTTTCTCCGGGTACTCCGGTTTTCGCCCACCTCCGATTAACGATCGGCTCGATATGAGTGAAATAATCTTGGGGCCGTAAAACAAAAATCAAATCAATGAGGGTCACTGATGAGACTTAATTGACCGAAATTGACTAGTTGGTTCCGGTATCTTCGACACTCCAGCCATGTTTGGCTGTTGTTAGCTCTATATGTTGCTCTGCTCAAGTACAGTAAAATTTCCGCTGTTATGACCATCAAAAAATAAGACTTATTCTGCTTTGAAGGTTTCATTTATCCTTTTTTTTTTTTTTTTTTTTTTTACACCCATACAGTGTCCTTTAGTAAGAGACGTCGTTTGGGACTGTTCAAAAGTGGTCTTTAAGACCATTTTTTTAGCCATCCAAGATGTGATCTAAGAGGAGTGGATAACCTGGCAGATTTTCCCGCCATTTTTCAAAGGGAGACAATTTTCGGGACTTATTGTTCGCTTTTCTATGAACCGCGTCCCACCGAAAAAGGGGGTCTACTCTTAAAGGAAAGACTTTGCTCCTCAGGCACATTTTTTCCCTTTAATAGCCGATCCCTACTGACATTGGAGTAAAAATAATTTTGGAGGTGTATCCATTCCCTTTAACATAGGGATTTAACTGAATACGCTAGAGTCGGCGCAAGCTGTCCGGCGAACTTCAGTGCTGCTTAAGATGAGTCTTAATCAAATCGAGACTCTACCTTTCTATCTGCAATATGTTCTTTGATTCCACAGGGAATATTTATTTAGGGGCTAATTGTATACAAAATTGTCATTTGGGGAGGTAATGGGCATTTTTACGATCGGAAATTTCGTTTTACGGCTCCGCGTCAGTAAAACGGAATTAACGATCGTAAAACCCAAGTTCTATTTGCCAAAAACAGCAAGCGCAGAGAGCTGCGCAAAATCAAATACCAGTCAGTGAAAAGCAGCGTTACACGATGATTTCGGATTTCCGACAGTACTGTCGCAAATTTTTGACGTTATCCAGTCTGAAGTCGCGTTACATACGCAGGTGCATTACTGCCGGACTATGCCAAACAGCATTTCTTGACATTTTGAAACAAGACACATTTCAAGCGAAAAACCCGTCAGACCGACTGAGGTGCGCCTTAAAGTAGTACACCTACCTAACTACTTTATTGTGGTTTTAGCTGTCTTTATAGTAAATAGGTAACTCACCCTTTCTGAAGCTGTCTTTCTGGGAGTCTTCTAAAACCCAGTT
This sequence comes from Lucinisca nassula, assembly GCA_963580285.1. NCBI lineage: Eukaryota > Metazoa > Mollusca > Bivalvia > Lucinida > Lucinidae > Lucinisca > Lucinisca nassula. The sequence continues at coordinate 171,108,207 of OY757010.1, forward strand.
TCCCCATCTTATTAAAGTGTCATTGTACAGCTCATTATTGTGGGGCGGAAATTGGTTAGCAGGGTAGTAGTCGTGGTTACCGAATGTCGCATACACCTGTTTCCCTGGAAACGCGGAAGCCAGAGCGCCGGTGACATTATCAAGGATGTCACTGTTAATTTCGTACGTGAGATCCTTATCCTTTCCATGCAACACGGTGTCTCTGTAACATTTCATGAAGGAGAATGAAGACATTTTCAGGGGAGCAAACTTTTCCAAAATATACGTTTGTTGCCCTGATCCACAGAGGAAAAATTTTGCTCCACAGGATTAAATTCTTTCCTCTTAAGCCCCGTACACATGTACCGATTTGCATACGTACGTTAACTTGCACACATGCAAATGTTGCATAGCTGAGAAAAGTATTTATTTCCTCGTAATATTTGGTACTTTCGGTGAAACTGAATGGACTGATGAAGTTTAGAAGAATGCTTGGAATATGGCTTTGCATGGGATGTAGCCATGACATGGAGTTATTGAACAGTTCTTTTGTAACCATGATCGTCAAATTTAAAGTAACAGATCATGAGTAGCCACATGTCTAGAAATGGAACCGATGGAATAATAGGGAATCACAGCAATTATATCCCGCTACGTATCGCTAGAGAGCACCACTGAAAACAACGGCCCTTCCAAGATCATTACGAAAACATGCCTTTACAAATACATTGTAACCTTTACCTCCGAAAATTTTTAGATGAAAAATTGAGATATATTTCTTATTTCTGCTCCAAATATAGATTGTGGGCACTCGTTAGAACCGCCTCATCGAGGCGGTTCTAACGAGTACCCACAATCTATATTTAAGAGCAGAAATAAGAAAAATAAGGTTTACCCCTGTAAACCCCAGTTTTACTACATAAGAGTGGGGTTCAAGGGGCTCAAAAATATATAGGCGAATTTTCGTGATGTTATTTCACTCATATTGAGCGGCTGGGTAATCAGAGGTGGGCAAAAACTGGAGTACCCGGAGAAAAACCACCTGACCTTCAGTTGCAGAACATGGCGTCTCGCATGTGACTCGGGAAAGGCTCGAACCCACAGCGGTGAGATACCTAATGATTTAGAGTCAGCGCTCTTATCCACTAGGCCATGGAGGTCCGTATAGGTACCTTGTTTGACACCTCTGACTTCTCAAGGGAATGCATTACGCCCCCGCCCATCGGGGCTTGAAGAAATAGATGGGCTGCTCAATGCTCTGTCTGCCGCGCTTAAATTCCACCACCCACCTTTTCACTGAAGTATATAAAGGGGCATTTTCCCTAGTGTTGCTACCATATCATTATGGATATCCTTAGGTATTAAACTTTTGGATCACTGCTCTTTCGTTGATTTTGTCCATTTTGCAAAAGCTGCTTGCCTTGTTTACTTTAGAGTGCTATCTCGTCGATATAAACTGACCAACTGATACCAGACCTTGGGTACGCGGCCCTATGTAGTCAGAGAATAGTACGACTTAAAAAGAACATCCCTCGTAGGTCTTCTTAAGACTCGAATGAATGTTTTGTGACCATAACCTCAATTTTAAAGGTCAAAGTCTAAGGAAAACTGTTTAAAAAGGCGTGATTCAACCTTAAAGGTGCCAATCACAACAATTGTCGTCTGCTTGGGTGAGCTATTGTTGCAAAAATGGGACCCAAATCAGACTGCTCCTAAAGTTAGATTGATCTTTCAAGCAGATGCAGCTGATGATATAAACAGAATGGAGAAAAAGATTAGGCTGCATGATGCTTCCGCGCAGAGCTGGAACCGACCAGACTTGCGTACTGGTAAACCGCTTAGAAGGTTTAAGCCAGACGAGAATAGGTGTTGCGAGTTGAACCGTACCTTAAACCTTAGCGGTTTCTTTGGGTGGTAGGGCTTGTGATGTCAATTCATCTCAATATCGGGTAAAAGTCCCAGAACATCAGAAGCAACGTCTCCAAAATGACCTAAATAGTGTTGACGGGGGGGGGGGATCTAAACACAAACAAGCAATGATACACGAGCTAGTATGCCTGCTGAGAGTTTACCCTGTCCAGAGGATGAAGTCAACATCTTGTTTTATGCTTGCCATGGAATAAACGCTGTTATTAACCAGTCGCCATGGGGCATCGCACCAGTAATCTCCATATTCCCCCGGGTTCGGTACATCGGAGTTACATGAGAGTTGTCGTCCGTGGTAAGTGAAATCGTAATGAAAATCAGTGACATGCCAAAACCAGCCTGAAGATGAGAATATGAAGAAAGTTAACAATTTTGGGATATCACCTAAATTGTATCACAAAGGTAAACTACTCCGCCGCGACTGTAAAAAATATTAAACATTCTTTAGTTTGTTTTGTGTTGAGGTTTTAGGCCTATGTCCGAGTCAACAGTATTTAGGTCATTTTGCAGACCTTGCTTCCGATTTTGTAGGGCTTTGAGATGTCATGACATCTCAAGCCCTACCGCCAAAGGAAAGGAGAGCACCACTTTTTCTGGGTATAGGTAGGCTTATATATTCTATCCAGTTTACCGGGACTCAAGTTCGGTCGGTTTGTGTTCTGCGCGGAAGCACCCTGCAGCCATGCAGCCCAATCTATTTCTCCAAGCCCAGATGGGCGGGGGTGCCTAACACATTATTTTATACTGACTGAAATATCAGTGAGTTAGGGGTTAATATTGGCACATCTTAGTGTGCTACAAGTGAAGAAGGCAGTCAGCCTTGCAACAACAAGGCCATAACCACCGTCTATCATCTACACCGGAAATAGAATCCCGGTGAATCGAAAGTAATAGCTGCAGGTGAAGGAGTGCCTCTTGAAAATGGATTATTTTACTGCTTGTAAGCTTTAGGTTAAGATTACTGTTATCAAATATCAGTAGTGGACATAATTTGCTGCTGCCATGAGAAGTGCTTTCTTATAAAACGCACAATTGTGCAATTACAGACCGAATATTCGACAGCTGGTACCGTAAACAAAATGGATTTGGCAAGTTCGTTGTGTTTTGTTTAATGTTTATGCCTTTCTACTGAAGTTTTTTTCACTTAATCAGAAAGAACAATGATGGAAAAAATAATTTGCAAAAGAAACTCGCCTCAAATTGTACTTTCAACACAAATGTTTGCCTAAACGTAAATTACCTGTTGTACGGCGAATAGTTGTGTGGTGTACGGCTTGTTGCAAATTAGCGTAAACGAAAGTGTACGGCAAATAGTTCCATGTTCATAGCTGATGACATTTTAAAAGTATACCGACCGGCCTTCCGATACTTCTCTCACATCCACGAGGACTGTACTCCTCTGCATGCATGTCCTGTCAAAGTCGGGTGTTATATTTTGTCGAACATGCTGCTTCGAAATGTAAACAATGGTCGACAAGAACTGGGGCTAAATCAGTAGATTCACCTGCCTGTCACAACATCTTTATCCATTGTCATCAGAATTTTATAAACACACTTCAACAATTTTCACCCATTCTCTCGTCATATTAGCAAGAACCCATCACAATATAGTAATGTTAGTTAGTAGAAGTAAAACAAAGAACAGGAATCGCTACAATTAACTTACTCCACCCATCAAAGACACCAAAGGGAAAGAAACACAAACATGAAGAGACCAGACCATAATGGAAACCTAAACAAAGGAAGGCCATAAGGACAGTTACTTTCCCACAAAATGGCCATCCAAAATAAAAAAGACACAAGTGATACACACAGTAAGTAACAAACAACAACATAAATAAACCGCAACAGAAGAACCGCCTTGGAACGGTCAGTGGAAAGAATTCCACTGGGGTGGGGGGGGGGGCTTTCAGGCATTTATTCTTGATTATTGAGGACTATCATTTCATTACATAATATTATGCAGCCCTCAGTGCTGACTGAAGAGAAGTCATCTGTCTTCAACAGGTAAGGGGCCTCCCTGGGGAAAATCAATTATTTACTAACTGTTGGCTTGAGTGTACATTATTGATTTTCCCCTTACTTGCCCCAGTCAGGGGATTCAACAAGAGCTTCTAATCACCCCATATAGAGTCGCCTTTGATCTGCTATAGACAGTATACCACAGGGGGGCAATGAAACAGTTAGGAACACACGGTGTATCCTACTGTATAAAGAATAAATGCCTTTAAATCGATTTTACATAGCCATAATCCTCGCCCTTACCTCTGTCGCGGTATACACAAATTTTGTTTAGTCCGCATGAAGGCTTCCTAACTCATCAGTGTAACATCTCCGAAAGCAATCCCTGAGGATTGGGAAAATAAGCGCATTAAATATATGTACGGGGAGACCTTTTACAGTCGCCACACGGCACAAACAAAACAGCCCTGATATGCAAAGTAGAAGTAAACAAAGATCAGGAATCGATACAATTAACTTACTCCACCCATTAAAGACACCAAAGGAACTTTTGACTATGTATAGTTTTAAGACCATATTTTGCCACAGAGGCGTTATTGTGGGTTAAAAAGAAGTGCGCATATTGAAATCACGCCTGTTCAAATATACACGCGTGGAAGACTCGTAAGGGGTAGATGGAGGTTATGCACTTAAAATCCTTACGGGAACTTTCAGCCATGACTTACGAGTGATTACACTACATTACGAGACTTAAAATGTCAACATTTTGAAATAAAATGACATCTAAAAACTTTGCGCTCTATGAATACAACAGAATAAAGATGCATGGCCAGTCCCACTCGCACTACTTTCTCTAGGTTCTGCGGTTCGATTAGTTGCAGCGGTAATAAAGTTACGGTGTCCAAACATGCTACACTGGTATCTTTTGCCGGGATAAATGCCCCAAAATGCACCGTCTATCGAATCGAGGCGTTAACTGGAGCCCTCTACCCCCGTGCAGGGAGAATCATCTCCTATGCACGTTAGAGATCTTTGCGTAATTACATGATGAGTTTAAACAAAAGTTTATTAGTTAACTATATACGGTCACTAATAAACCATTGTTTAAACTAATCATGAAATGTAATCACTCAGATCCAATTCCTGTGACAAATGGAGTCAAGCAAGGTTGTGTGATAGCCCCAACACTGTTCAGCATGATGTTCGCTTCCATGCACAAAGATGTTTTCCAGGCGAGTGACAATGGAATACCGATTAGATATCGTTTTGACGGGAAGCTTTTCAATCTCGGAAGGTTGCAAGCCAAATCAAAGGTGCAAACAGAGGTGCCAGATGAGTTCCTCATCGGGGATGACATGGCAAAAGGTGTATAATTACTGTGTATGCTTTCATCTTGCAACTCTGGAGTATGTGTAATGTACACCTGGGAGTAATGGTCAAATATGTCCAATCGCAACAGTTGTTTTTAGGGCAGTTCAACGGCCCAGTCAACACTATTTTGGTCATTTTTTTCGAACAGTTTACCTATCCCCACTTTTACTGTGCAGGCTTATATGTAAGCGGTTACTCTTCTTGAATCAGCGGAAGGTTGGCAATGAGGGAGAGAATGACCGTAGAAAAGATTTCATGATCAATCTCCACGACAGAGTGTTGCCGACCCCGGCACGTATCGAATCCACGTCCTCCTGATCACCAGTCAGACGCACATCCGACTGAGCTCCCGAGGTCGGCCAATCGTAGATAGATAGATAGATAGATAGATAGATAGATAGATAGATAGATAGATAGATAGATAGATAGATAGATAGATAGATAGACAGATAGATAGATAGATACCTACATACATACATACATACATAGAAAGCCCCCGCCCATAGGGGCTTGAAGAAATATATGGGCTGCATGATGCTTCCACGCAGAGCTGAATCCGGCCCGCACACTAGTACTGGTAAACCGCTTAGATGATCTAAGCCTGTCCAGGAACCGCGGTGCGAGGCGGACCATCCATGCTAATAAACCCTATTGGTTTCATTGGGCGACAGGGCTTGAGATGTCATTTCATCTCAATGTCGGGTAAAAGTCCCACAAAATTGGAAGCAACGTCTCAAAAATGACATTTACATACATACATACATACATACATACATACATACATACATACATACATACATACATACATACATACATACATACATACATACATACATACATACATACATACATACAAACATACATACATACATACATACATACATACATACATACATACATACATACATACATACATACATACATACATACATACATACATACATACATACATACAATTTCTCCATGATCCGTTGGTCGGGGAAAGCGATATACCCTTAAAAGTGTGTGTGTGGGGGGGGGGATGACGTTGTCCATCATTGGCGTTTGTCAATAAAGACTAAAATAAATGCTTTCCCTCTTTCGCAGAAGAAATAAGATTTATGCACAGGCAAAAAAGACGGGAAGTGGTAAACTCCGGACAAAATTTAAAACTTGAGACGTGAGATCAAGACTGATATATATATATATAAAATCAGCATGATTTGTTTGTGAATAACTCAGTAGGTGATGTAAAGGCAAATCCAAGAGGTTCTTCTGTCGCATTTTATTTTTGTTATGGTTTGTCTTGGGTGTTTGTGTCGCTTATATTATTTTATTGTGGATGGCCTGTTGGCCGTTTTGTGGGTTTGGGGAGGGGTAGCTGTCCTTTTGGCTTTCCGCTGTTGGCGTTTCCGTTGGGGTCTGTTGTTTCATGTTTGTGGTTCTTTCCCTTTGGTGTCTCTGATGGGAGCTGTGGGTTTATAATGATTGTATCGATTCCTGATCATTGCCTCCACCTCTTTTTTCTACAGATATATCAATAGTCAGAAGAAAGACAGACAAGGTATCCCACCCCTTAAAAAAAGTGGAGGGAACGGGGTTGCTGAATCAGACTCTGAAATGGCAGGGGAACTAGTTGGTTAATTGAATGATGCATTTAATAAAACTGCGTTCACGGAGGTTCCATTGACAAGAAGATCGGTCCCATTAGTGGATACTTTTGTTGTGTCATCGGCAGGAGTGATCAAGTTACTAAAAGGCTTAAATAAAAATCAAAAATGAGTTCCTTTAAGAGCAATGAAAACATTCATAAGAAGGAAGATTGGTCATACTACGTAGTTTCGGCTAATAAAGCCTCATCAGTGACCCTGTAATGATTTGGCAAAGACAGCCAGAGGAAACATACTGCAATTTTGCGAATTTCGAATAAGCAGTCGATACAAAGACTGATATAAATCAAAATGGGGTCCAAATAATTAAAAACCTGTCTAGAATACAGAATAAACCCCACTAAAGCTTTAGGACCTGATGAGCTTCGTCCTAGATTCCTGAAGGAACTAGCAAAAGAGTTGGATCCAGTTTTTGTCCACCTTTTTAACAGTCTCTTGATAAGGGTGAAATCCCCAAAGAATGACACTTACCGAACATTTGCCCACTCTTCAAAAAAGGAGGTAGGGCTCTTAATCATAATTATCACCCCATGTCTCTGACTTGTGTTCTGTGTAAATTGCTTGAACATATAGTCTGCTCAAACATCATGGCCCACTTGGATGAACATAAACTTTTGTCAGAAAGATAACATGCATTAAGGAAAAGGCATAGTTGTGAAATTCAGTTGAAAACAACTATTAATGATTGGGTAAAAATCTTGGACAAAAGGGGACAGGTAGACACGTTTATTCTGGACTTTGAGACCGCTTTTGACACCACACCACATGAACTACTTAAATCTAAGTTATTTGGTTATCGCACTGGGGGAAATACTCTCATATGGATAGAGTCCTTTCTTTGCTACAGAAAACCGCGTTGTTGTTGTTAATGGCGAATCTTCAGGGTGGGCACCAGTTTTGTCTGGAGTCCCATAAGGGACTGTTCTTGGTCCACTGTTATTCTCCCTGTACATCAATGTTGTTTCCACTGACACTGACTTAGCAATAAGACTGTTCACAGACGATTGTGTTTGCTACCAGGAAATTAGAGATCCAGATGATTCACTGAAACTTCAGAATGATATAGATAGAGCAGGATGTTTGGCCCGAAAATGGGACATGAGATTTCAGCCCGTTAAATGCAATCATCATTCATTGGAATGGAGTTTCAGACCCTTACTGCAAAAACTGACATTTATAAAGAATCATACTTCCCCGAACTATTAGAGATTGAAATGCCATTCCCGATTCGATTATTTCAGCAGCTGAAGATGCTGAGGATTGTGTATCTAAGTTTAACTTTTTAATGAGAGCTAGGGAATAACTTCCCATCACTGGGCCTGGTGTATGAATGTCATTTGACGTGTCACCAGTAACATTTCTGATTCTGAATAAAGGAGTAGCCATTCCTATTCGCCGTACACTTGTTTGACTCTATTCCGTACAGCTATCTGGTTGTAAACAACTAAACGCCGTACACATGGATATTAAGTTTTTAATAAATACGCCTAGTGTATGATAAAATCATGACCAGAGAAAGTTTTCATTTACTGCCCATTATAAACGGAAACAGGTAAAAGAAAGTTTAAGCGGAAATAAATCAAGAAATTATAAAATCTGAAACCGATTTTCGAAAATGCTGGTCTTCACTCAGTACCAAGCATCGATAAACTTGTGTTCTTGACTTTAAATCGAAACATACAGCTTCCAAAAACGCATAAAATTTTGCAGAAATCCCTCTGCTATTTCAAGGAAATCAATTTACCCTGCACTTGCAGAAAATAGATCAGGAATAAAGGCTACGCTCGCCGTGCTCCATGCCTACGTTCGTTTTATATCGATTCACCGGGATTCTATTTCCGGTGTCGATGATAGACGGGTTTTCTTTTCATTTTCTAGAAAGGCAGCAAACGAAGACTCCGACCATCTTCTGACCCTGCGACTAAGTCTTCGTTGCCTGTGTATACCAGCTTGCACCAGTTCGTGTGCATGCCTCGGTATACGCTATTATTTAACTTTTACCATTGCTATGGTTCCGTAAAGCAATATTTTCTGAATTAAAATATATTCAGGTTCCGATAGGCATCTTAGTCCAGCACAGAAGTTTGAAGATATATCGAAATGAGAATATTCTTCCCAGGTTCTAAAGTTTATTTTTACATTTGCGACCCATGCAAGCAAGAGGCCTCATTACTTTCTATAATTGAAAATGAGCCTACAAGACATTTCAATTTAAATTGTAATTATTGGAAATTTAAAAAGACAACCATACGTATATCTTCGACTGAGTCAGGACAAAATATAATCAAGCAAAAACCAACCCCCTCTATTGTTATAAATGTAATTTACTATTACAGAACGGCCTCGCCCATCAGGGCTTGAAAAAATAGATGGGCTGCATGATGTTTCCACGCAGAGCTGAAACTGACCGCACACGAGTACTGGTAAACCGCATAGAGGATCTAAGCCGGCCCAGGCAAAGCGGTACGAATCCGGCCAGCCTTGCTTATAAGCCCTACTGGTTTCATTGGGCGGCAGGGCTTGAGACGTCATTTCATCTCATTGTCGGGTATAAGTCCCACAAAATTGGAAGCACCGTCTCCAAAATGACTTATATAGTGTTGACGGGTACATTAAACATCAAATCAAACAAACAAAACTATTACAGAAGGCTATGTGCATTTGAGTAGCATGACAAGACAATACATCACCATGCATTGCAGAATTTTTTGGAGTTTAATGACCCAGTCAGCCCTTGTCACCATACCTAACCAACTAAAAACTGCCATTCTGGCATCAGCGAAAGGGAGAAAATACCGTAGCAAAGATTTATTCATTTTGTATCAGTCTCCATGAAAGAACGGACGATACGCAGCGGGCATCAAACCCGCAGCCTCATGATCAACAGAAAGAGGTGTCTTCGGACATGTGAGGTCTGTATTCTCACTGCGCGAGTATGCAGGCCAGTTTTTTGGTCGATTGTCAATTGACCCAAAGTTACTATCAAAGTTCACGTGAATATAATATCACTGATTTGTAGAACATATCTATAGACAAGAATTCCGCACCTGCTGGGGCAGAAGTCACAAGAGCCACAATTAGAACGTGGTTATTAAATAAGTTTATTTCATTCTAAGCAGTGCTAAGTTGGAAAACTGCCTGCAACATCAGAACATCGAGTAGAAGCACTATGTAAGGTTTGGTGAAATGGGATTAAGCGTCCCCGTCAACACTATTTAGGTCATTTTGGAAACGTTGCTTCCAATTTTGTGGGACTTTTACCCGACATTGAGATGAAATGACATCTTAAGACCTGCTAAAGGTTTATTTGCATTGGAAGGTAGGACTCTAACTACTTTGCATAGGCAGGCTTAGTCCTTTAAGCTGTTTACCAGTACTCATGTGAAAACCCCCGTGGTGTAGTGGATATGCTACTCGCCTCATAAACCAGGGGTCGTGGGTTCGCTCCCCGAGGCCCCGTCTCCATATGACCTTAGCTGTTGGTGGGACGTTAAACAAACACATTCCCACCAGTACTCATGTGTGGTCAGTTTCAGCTCTGCGTGGAAGCACCATGCAGCCCGATCTCGATGGGCGGGGCCTTATAGTTGAGAAGATACGGAATGTCGACATAAAATGTCGAAAAGACTACAGTGTAACCTCCATTGAACAGTCATCTTGGGAAAACTCCAAAACTGGCTGTTTAAGGGAGGTGGCTGTTCAACAGAGGGAAATGACTGGCATGTTGTATGGATTGTTAAAGAAAGGCATAAAATGGTGATTACTGAGAACAGCTCAGCAGAAAAATAAATGATGGAAAGACTTCTTTTTAGATATCACAATGGTAATTTTGGGAAAAATAAATTTTGAAATAAATGATTACCCCAGAAGAGAAATTCCTATTTTTACATTTGATTTTTTTGCTATTGAGTTAACTCAGATTTAGATTCGGTGATGTGACTGCTGGCTGGAGGAGAGAGGTGGCTGCTGAGCAGAGGTAAGATATATAGTAAAATGCTATGGGAGGAATTATTGTGGCTGCTGAAGAAAGTTGGCTGCTTATCAGAGGTGACCATTAGTGGAGGTTAGGTCAAGATCACTGGGTCAAGTTACCTGCCAAGTCAGTACATTGAGGAGAAGCACTATGCAAGGTATGGTGTCGGGCTGAAGGCCTTATAGTTGAGGAGATATCGAGGATCAACTTAAAAAATGTGTCAAAGTCACTGGAGCGCCAAATATAGGTCAAAGTCACCAGGTCAAGTTACTTGCCGCGCTAACTGAGTGTATTGAGGAAAAGCGATATGCAAGGTTTGATGGTTGTAGGCTTTTCATTTTAGGAGATCTGGAATGTCATTGTAAACTATGTCAATTTGTTTGTTTGTATAGGAGTTTAACGGCCCAGTCAACACTATTTTAGGTCATTTTGAGCCGGTCAGTTTACCTATCCACACTTTCCTGGGCAGGCTTATACGTAAGCGGTTAAACAGTACAGTGCACATTCTTTCGCCAGAAACTTACAACTGCCCTTCTTGAATCAGCGGCAGGGAGAGAATCATCGTAGAAAAGATTTCATGATCAATCTCCTCGAAAGAATGTTGCCGACCCCGGCAGGTATCGAACCCGCGGCCTCCTGATCAGAAGTCACATGCGCGTGCGACTGAGCTATCGAGGCCGACGTAAACTGTGTCAAAGTCACTAGAGCACAAAATATATGTCAACAGCACAGAATATAGGTCCAGGTCACGGGGTCAAGGTGTCTGCCAAGTCAGGAGGACACAGTGTTTCATGCAAGGTTTGATGGTTATTATTTAGTCTTGTAGTTGATTACAATACTGACTTTGACGTAAATTTCGAACTTCGAAGTAAATGCCGAACTTCGACGTAAATTTCAAAGTGACTGGAGGGCAAAATACAGGTCTAAGTATAGTCTCGATGTGGTTAGCGCGTTCGACTTTTGGTCGAGAGGTTGTATGTTCGAATCCGGCCACCGGAGTCGAGGTGTGTCCTTGGGCAAGACACGTTATGACAATGCCCACTCGAACCTCTTTGTTTTCTATAGGTTTACATTTGCCTTTACACTGGAAATGTAAATATTTAAGATATTATTTTTTCTGCTGTTCATGAAAGTAAAAACGACAGCGGGGTCGCTAGCAAAGTTTACACGAACCCCTTCGGGGTTCAGTTAATTTGCAGGCGACGTGAAAAATTAAGTTTATTTCTTATATTTACATTCTTTGCTCCTCATCACTGGGCGAAAAAGTGCTTATGATGGCTTTTAATGCTAAAAACATTTACACGCTGTTTTTTTTCTGCAAAAAAAAAAAAAAAAAAAAAAAAACGAAACAGCGTTGACATTGCAAACCATGGTTCTCTTGACGTCACGGAAAAACGTGACTCGATGCGTTTGTGGAAGTATGAACTACATTGTTTTCTATGGAAACGTATATTCATGTATTAAAAAAATGTTTTATCTAATCTATACACGCCCATGTGAGATAATAACCAGCGAGTGCATGACGTCTAGACAACGTTGCAACAACGTTGCATCGACGTTGCACACACGTTGTGTGTCCACTGGGTATGACTCTTTCATGAGTATGAATTCGATATAGGCGTTTCCAAAACCAATTGGAACCGAGACTTAGCCGAGCTCTAGAGCGGCCCTACCATCCCGAGTATTGAAAATCGAATCAATACAAATAAACACGCCTTTTCCAATATATTGAAAATTTTACCACCAAAAAGTGAAGATTTCCAGATAAAAAAATATGATATTTTTTTTTGTCATATTTTTGCTCCAAACACAGATCGTGAGTACTCGTTAGAACCGCCTCGGCGAGATAAACGGAAAATAAAAATACAACAAATACAAACAGTTTTGAATCTGCATTATTTGATTGTTTTGTTAGTTTGATTTGATCAATACTACTTTGTCGTCACCATATTAGTGCACAACAAGTGCACAGTAAGTGGAGGAGATAAATTTGTTTGTTTGATTTGAGGTTTAACGTCTCCGTCAACACTGTATAGGTCATTTTGGAGACGTTGCTTCAAATTTTGTGGGAATTTTACCCGACATTGAGATGAAATGACATCTCAAGCACTGTCGCCCAATGAAACCAATAGGGTTTATAAGCATGGACGGTCCGACTCGCAACGGTTTTCCTGGGCAGGCTTAGATCCTGTAAGCCGTATTACCAGTAGTCGTGTACGGTCGGATTCAGCTCTGCGTGGAAGCATCATGCAGTCCATATATTTCTTCAAGCCCCGATGGGCGGGGGGCCTGGATGCGATAATTTCTATACCGGATATTTCTATGTCGGATATTCTTATTTGGTATGCGTCTAAAACGGTACTTTTTCCTGATGATTTTTTCAAAGATATATTTTTGCTTCAAACATAGATTTTGTGCTCGTTAGTAACACCTCATTGAGTACCCACAATCCATCTTTTGAACAAAATAATTAAAGTAATGTTTGATTGTTTGTTTGTTTGAATTTAGGTTTAACGTCCCGTCAACACTATTTAGGTCACCTTGGAGATGTTGCTTCATTTACCCGAGATTGAGATGAAATGACTTCTCAAGGCCGCCGCCCAATGAAACCAACAGGGTTTATATCCGGTCCAACTCGCAGCACTTTGCCTGGGCAGGCTTAGACCTCCTATATTAGGGGTTTCAGCTTTTCGTGAATGCATCATGCACTGGAGCTCAGCCTCGATGGGTAGGGGCTTCAGGAAAGTGAGACTAAGGGAAGGGTTAATGCGTAGCAGATCTTTTCTTTTGACTATGTCCCCGAGCTTTGGTTCGTGACATGAATATGTCGGTTGCTAAGATTATGGTGAACCGTGTTGAGATAAGAAAAGGTCCTAAGTTTGTCAAAGTTACCCTAAATACTCCAGGAAATCCAGAAAGATGGTGTCCAGACGACTAGTCCGTTGGCCAATGTCGATTTCTAACCTGTCGAATTCTGCAGTTTCGAATTCAGCTCAAACGTTCGCACTTATCAAATTGTCGATTTCGATATTACCCGGAAAAAGAAATGCATCCAAGTTCTTTGACAACCAGTCTTGCTTAATTCGACACTGTCGCATTTTGACCAGATTTATCCCAGCGGGCACATAACGTCTAGGGAACGTGGCATCAAAGTCGATGCAACGTCATGACACAGCATTGACGTTGAAACGTCGCTCTACACACTTTTTCCAAGCCTACCCATAACCCATTCGGTACAAGAAACTCCTAAAGGGGTACCTTGGCAAACAGTGCAGGCTCAGATCAGACGCCGCAGAACGCGGCGTCTGATCAGGGCCTGCACTGTTTGCAAAAAGTTAAGCCATTTTTCCGAATAAGTTTTGAAGAAAACACAACCTGGTACCCCTGGTCAGTGCTTTAATTTCTATAATTATGCTGTGGTAGCAGTAATGCACCAAAGCAACAAGCTCCATGAGGGACATATTGGACAATAGATAATCTAGTTGCTTGGTATACCGGATTAGTTTGACTTAAAATCATTGTCCTGCTGATACATTAATTTTGCTGAATCCATTTCTGACTATCAACCAACCAAAGTACTTGATATATTGAATTCTTTCAATTCATAAACTGAATGACAGCGCAGATCCTGATCATGTTTTTTTTTCTCAGAAAAAACAACATTGTTTGCAAAAGGATTAAATGTCTCATTGGTCAAAAGTTTTACAGTTGTAGAGGGGTTTCTAGGTAAACAAGAGCTGTCGCATGACAGCATAGCTCGCCTGTTTCGCGCCTTCAAGATATAAGGTAAAATTATGAACCATGAAATATAGGTCACACTCACCTAGATATATTCTGAGATCAATAATTAGGATACATGGAACATACATTCCAGATATTACATTTCAGAATCAAATTGTGTCTGAATTATAAGGCAAAATCATTGAACCATGAAAAATACGTCACACTGACGTAGATATATTTCTATGTCAATCATCTGGTCACATGAAACTAATAATCCAGGTGAGACATTTCTTGATCAAATAGTATTCAAGATAATAGGCAAAATCACTGAACCATGAAATATAGGTCACCCTGACGTTCTGAACTAGATATAATTCAAGCTCAATCATGGGGTCACATGGAATAAATAATCCAAGCATGACATTTCTCCATTAAATAGTGTTTAAGATAAAAGGCAAAATCACTGAACCATGAAATATAGGTCACACTGACCTGGATATATTTTGTGGTCAATTATCGGGTCACATGGGACTAATAAACCAGGTATGACATTTCTCCATCAAATTGTATCCAAGATAATAGGTAAAATCACTGAACCATAAAATATAGCTCACACTGACCTAGATATATTTTGAGGTCAATAAAGGGATCGCTTGGAACTAATAACCCAGGTATGACATTTCTCCATTAAATAGTATTCAAGATAATTGGCAAAAATCACTGGACCGTGAAATGTAGGTCACCATGACCTATATATATTTTGCGGTCAATTATCGGGTCACATGGAACTAATAATCCAGGGCCCAGGATTACAATCGTTACTTAAGTTAAGGTCGACTTAACGATTTAAGGAGGAATTCTTATCTTAGTAAAGTATTTTCTTAAAAGTGCATTCGAAAGCCGCCTATTTCATTTACTTAGCTAAGTATTTATCTTCGGATGAAGTCGTAATTTTGACGGAAATTTTCACGAAGATTAGCACGTGAGTTTCAATTACACATTGATGTAGGCGGCCCACAAATTTCCCGCGATGTGTCAAAAATCACTTCTTCTGCTTGATTGAATGGAGACAATAGGAACTATGATGATTTAGTTGCCATTTCACTACATAAAACATGCAAAATGCTTTATACACTATAAAACGTGTTTCACTGAAGGATCACACTCGATCTCGATTTGTGCGGACAAACATTGATCATAATGTATCAGCACGACATATTTAAAACGCTGTTTCTACGGTGTCCCTTTAGACTTGAACAAGAAATCGTACAATATTTGAATATGTAAAACTCGGTTTTATGGACTATAAAAGGGTTATCCTTTGGAAGCAAGAAATACACCACAGAAATGGAAAATATGAAGTGTACACGCCTTCCGGGCCAGACCAGCTAGTTTCGGCCAATTTTGCCTCATCAGTGACCCTCAAATATTTTCAAAATTCCACAATGGAATCAATGATCCCAAGGGACAAGAAAATATAAACTACACTATGATGTAGGGCAGGGAGTCTTTTTTGAATTGAGGTTTAACGTCCTCGTCAACACTATGTAGGTCATTTTGGAGACGTTGCTTCCAATTTTGTGGGACTTTAACCTGACAATGAGATGAAATGACGTCTCAAGCCCTGTCGCCCATTGAAAGCAAAAGGCTTATATGCAGTGGACGGTCTGACTCACACCACTTTGCCTGGGCAGGCTTAGTTCTTTTAAGCTGTTTACCAGTACTCGTGCCAGTGTGGTCAGTTTCAGCTCTGCATGGAAGCACCATGCCATCAAATCTGTTTCTTCAAGCGTCGAGGGGCGGGGATGGAATCGGTTTTATGGAGTCTGCCCATGATTCAACTCTTCTCATGCCGTTAGGCTTATTGCATAGGGGAGACCGGGGCTAGTACGGCCCCTTTTTAGAAAACGTTCATTTTTGTAATGAGTCTTACAGCTAGGTGTCCGAAAACTATATATGTAAGTAAGGTACAATGGAGCCGTACTAGCCTGGGTATATGCCTTCTTATGTCTCTGTCTGATAAAGGGTTATTTTTTAATCAAAGAGACCGGGTCATGAAGGCCGAACTTGCCCCGTCTAGGGGCAAGTTCGGCCACCCAAGCAGGGCAAGTTCATCTCACAGTAATTGTCCTGAACTTTTAATATATTTCACAGAACTAACCTATAGGGAGGAAAGTAATGTAAATATATAACACACCTATCATATAGTTTCAATTCTGTAATTAAAACATAAACTTTTCTAAAAGTTTAAAAAAAGTTTAAATACCTGAACATGAGAAAAGTAGGGGAGACCGGGGCTAGTTCGGCCCCATTTTAGAAAAGGTTCACTTTTCGAAAGACTATTTTACAGCTGGGTCTTCGAAAACTGTGTATGCAAGTAAGGTCGGTATACGCCTTCTTATGATCAAACCTAAATAGTGTTGCGAGGACGTTAAATCTCAAATCAATCCAAAAAAAAAACAACTTCTTTGTAGTTCATAAATTTTGATATCGAGAATCTTACACAAATGGTCCTTTCATATAAACGTTACGAAACGGTCCATCGAATTGGATTTTAAATTTGATTCTATTGCCTTTACCATGGCCATTTGCCCAGCAAAAGTACATCGTTGACATACGTTACAGTTGTTCATGCCAAAATAGTAATTATTTACATTTCAAGTGTAATGCCTGAGTTAAACCTATAGAAAACAATGCTGTTCATACTTCCATGAACGCATCGAGCCACATGATTTTCAATTACGTCAAGTGACGCCAGTCTAAACCATGGTTCTCTATGATCTCATTGGGCGTTGACGACGACAGTGCTGTTCCGCTCTTTATAGAAAATCAGCGTGTAAATGATTTTCAGCTTTAACAGTTTGCCTTATAAGCATTTTTTTTCGCCCAGTGATGAGGACAAAATAATGTAAATATAAGAAATATTTTTTCGATGTTCATGAAGGTATGAACGACAGCGGGTCGCTAGCAAAGTTTATATGAACCACTTCGGAGTTCACTTACTTTGCAGCCGACCCTGTTCGTTCATACTTTCATCAACAGCCGAAAAATCAAAGTCATTTCTTAAATGCACGTGGTGTCATACTATTTCATGACACTGAATATAAAGACGGCATATGAACGTTGTAAACATTGTATGCGTAAAAGTAGCAGGACATGCATAAGCGTAGGAACATGGGCCCGATGTGCCACACAAGGATCAGTTTTTAAATAACAGACAAAAGTGATATGCGCCAGCCTTCCTCTACCCCCCCCCACCCACCCACACACACACCTGTCGGCCCCCACCACCCATCGGGGCTTGAAGAAATAAATGGGCTGCATTACGCTTACACGCAGAGCACACGAGTACTGGTTACCCACTTACAGGATCTAAGCCTGTCCAGAAAAGCTGAGCGAGTCGGGCCGTCCATGCTTATAAACCCTATTGGTTTCATTAGGCGACGGGTTTGAGATGTCATTTCATCTCAATGTCGGGAAAAGTCCCACACAATTGGAGCAACGTCTCCAAAATGACCTGCATAGAGTTGATGGGGACGTTAAACATCAAATCAATCAATCAAACATACACCTACCTACCTTGACAAGAACAAACAAGTCGTTTAAGACTCCCCTTCGCTTGTAAGAACCTTCCTACACCGAACAATTGTTGCCCTGTTCCCAGAATTATACAGTATTATGTAAAGGGAAGTTTTTATGCAGCTCTATTCGTCGAAAACTTCGACACACCAAGGGAGAAATATATCCCAGTAGTATGTGTCGGACCGTCCATGCTTACAAACTCGATTGGTTTCATTGGGCGACAGGGCTTGAGATGTCATTTCATCTCATGTCGGGTAAACGTCCCAAAAAATTGGAAGCAGCGTCTCCAAAATGACCTTTACAGTTTTGACGGGGACGTTAAACCTCAAATCAAACAAAGTAGTATAATGTTGACTTGCACCACAGGGAGAAAAATAAAAAGTAGCTCGACCGGGACCCGAACACAGGGCCTCTCGCATATGACGCAAACACTCTACCGTCTGAGCCACCGAGCATGACTGTTGATTTCGAGCAAATAAAAGCTATCATGTTTGCCGTTGTTGATATATACATTCATGTGTCAAGGTCAAATCTTAAAAGTTAAGGTACCTACCTGGCTTACCTTAAATATTTAAGTATTTCCTTTGTTAAAGTATCGACTTAAACGAAAGAAATTCTTTGTAGTTCACTTTATACGACAGTTAAGTAAATACTTAGTTTAAGTAGGTACTTAAAATTAAAGTACGCATTGTAATCCTGGGCCCAGGTATGACATTTCTCCATCAGATAGTATTCAAGATAATAGGCAAAATCACTGAACCAAGAAATATAGGTCACACTGACCTACATATATTTTGAGATCAATCAGCAGGTCACATGGAACTACTAACCCAGGTATGACATATCTCCATAAGTCTGTCCAGGAACCGCGGTGCGAGACGGACCGTCCATGCTAATAAACCCTATTGGTTTCATTGGGCGACAGGGCTTGAGATGTCATTTCATCTCAATGTCGGGTAAAAGTCCCACAAAATTGGAAGCAACGTCTCCAAAATGACCTTTACAGTGTCGACGGGGACGTTAAACCTCAAATCAAACAAATGACATATCTCCATCAAATAGTATTCAAGATAATAGGTAAAATCAATGGACCGTGAAATGTAGGTCACCATGATCTGGATATATTTTGGTGTCAATTATCGGGTCACATGGAACTAATAACCCAGGTATGACATTTCTACATCAAAAAGTATTCGAGATAATAGGCAAAATACCGCCCCCGCCCATAGGGGCTTGAAGAAATATATGGGCTGCATGATGCTTCCACGCAGAGCTGAATCCGTCCCGCACACTAGTACTGGTAAACCGCTTGGAGGATCCAAGCCTGTCCAGGAACCGCGGTGCGAGGCGGACCGTCCATGCTAATAAACCCTATTGGTTTCATTGGGCGACAGGGCTTGAGATGTCATTTCATCTCAATGCCGGGTAAAAGTCCCACAAAATTGGAAGCAACGTCTCCAAAATGACCTTTACAGTGTTGACGGGGACGTTAAACCTCAAATCAAACAAACAAACAAAATAGGCAAAATCGCTGAACCATGAAATATAGGTCACAGTGACCTAGATATATTTTGAGGTCAATCATTAAGTCACATGGAACTAATATCGCAGGTATGACATTTCTCCAACAAAGAGTCTTCAATATATAAAGCAAAATCACTGGACCGTGAAATGTAGGTCACGATGCCCTTCGCCCTTTTACACTTGAACCATTGTCACTTGATTGGTTGATGTATAACCAACTATGTCTATAACTTATTAGCATTATGGAAAGGTATACAACAAATTACAAAGGCGTCCTCGGCCCCCGCCCATCGGGGCTTGAAGAAATATATGGGCTGCATGATGCTTCCACGCAGAGCTGAATCCGACCCGCACACGAGTACTGGTTAACCGCTTATAGGATCTACGCCTGCCCAGGCGGGGCGGTGCGCACGAATCGGCCCGTCCATGCTTATAAACCCTATTGGTTTCATTGGGCGACAGGGCTTGAGATGTCATTTCATCTCAATGTCGGGTAAAAGTCCCACAAAATTGGAAGCAACGTCTCCAAAATGACCTTTACAGTGTTGACGGGGACGATAAACCTCAAATCAAACAAACAAAGCACTAGGGCTTATTTTGAGTCATCTCTTGGAAGGCAAAGGAAATAAGTTACATCTTCTATGACGGCCCCCGCCCATCGGGGCTTGAAAAAATAGATGGGCTGCATGATGCTTCCACGCAGAGCTGAAATCGACCCAAACACGAGTACATGGCAACCAATACAAATGAGCAACAGGCCTCAAATCATATGGCAGATAGTAGATTGCCTAATGGAATATTTCTATGAAAGTTTTGTCAAAATATCTGCAGCGGCTTGCCAGTAAATGCCATTTTTCAATTTTCCCCATTATAAGTCTATGGAAACTCTAAGTTGCCATAGAAACCAAACTAATGAGCCGAATTTCATAAAAAAAAATCTTTCAATCCCCCAATCCAAGGATGCTACAGATGAAATTTGGGCCCAATCGGCCAAGCGGCTTCAGAGGAGATGTCGTTTAAAAGTGTTGACGTCACACGACGACGCAGACGCAGACGGACAACTGCCTATCCTACAAGCTCCCCCGGAGCCTTCGGCTCTGGTGAGCTAATAAAAATGAAAAAATAGGGCTGACACCCCTTATATGACAAATGGTCTTGTCCAACATATAGCAATGGAAGAGTCCACTAGTATACAATGGATTAAACCAGCTGGAGATTGAGTATGCAACACACTGTTCCATAGATGTATGTGGGCTGCATGATGCTTCCACGCAGAGCTGAATCCGGCCCGCTCACTAGTACTGGTAAATCGCTTAGAGGATCTAAGCCTATCCAGTAACCGCGGTGCGAGGCGGACCGTCCATGCGAATAAACACTATTGGTTTCATTGGGCGACAGGGCTTGAGATGTCATTTCATCTCAATGTCGGGTAAAAGTCCCACAAAATTGGAAGCAACGTCTCCAAAATGACCTTTACAGTGTTGACGGGGACGTTAAACCTCAAATCAAACAATGTGCAAGCCTGGGAAGATTTGTTTTTGTTTTGTCTGGAGATTAACGACCCAGTTAACACTATTATGGTCACGTTTGCCTAACCAAACTTTTCCTTAACCCTTTTTGTACCGAATGGAATCTTCCTCCTTATATATAGCAGGAGTTCATTCCAAAATTAAGGGGTGTCTGGTTGTGTCTTCTTCAAAATTTACTTGGAAGATGGCTTTACTTTTGGCAAACAGTGTAGGCCTGATCAGACGCCGCGCTCTGTGGCGTCCGATCCGGGCCTGAACTGTTTGCCAAGGTACCCCTTTAAGGCTTTCTGGTACTGAATGGATTAATTTACAGGGCACATACTGACAACAAGGCGAAGTTATAGTCCAGACAAGGAGGAGAGTGGAGGTGCAAATCTGCGGTCCTTCTCAACCCCGACCCCCTTGTAGGCGAGTTCGTAGGAGACTTACCGTCGTTTGCAAATCCACTTCGAAACAGACACTGAATAAGTACAAGTTTTATCCACCACATTTTACCGTCCTGGTTTTATTTGTTTGATGTGTCCTTGTACACTATACAAACTATACTAACCACCTTTAAGAAACACTCATCTATTTCCAGTGTCCTGAGAAAACGACACTGGCAAACAGTGAAGGGCCTACAATATTATATTTGTTCTGTAAAAATGCGAATTCATGACTTTTTTGCCGATATTCGTCGTATTTTTGTTGCAACTACAGAAAGGAAATTATGACTGCTCCTGTGAAAGTCTACTTTTCTCTTAAACTTATCTGCTGCTCAAAATAGTTGAAGGCGTTCCTGACCGATCCGCTTACAAGGTCAAATTCACTGAGCACACAAACCTTTCGCATGCTTTTTGCAAGCAGACCAAATGACCATTGTTTATGTTACAGGTGAAATTCCAAAGGCAGGTGCTAACGATGTCCGGTAGACCGACACTGTAGGGATTAGTCTTATCCCTTGTCCTGCTGAATATTCATATATGCCACACCCACTACCGGTTATCAACCAATCGGATTATTTGATGCAAATTATTGCAACAAATTCACAATCTGAATGGCAAACAATGTAGATCCTGAGCCATCTGATCTGGATCTTCATTGTTTGGAAAATAAGGCATATCCGGTTTCAGCAGGACAAGGGTTAATACTTTGAATTGTGTCGGCTCATGATTATACTTATGAAATGAATTTTATTTTTCTGCTGTTTATGAAAGTATGAACGACAGCGGGTCGCTATCAAAGTTTACATGAATCCCGGGGTTCATTTAAACTTTGCTAGCGGACCGCTGTCGTTCATACTTTCATGAACAGCAGAAAAATTAAGTTTATTCTTATATTTACATTTTTTACTCCTCATCACTGGGCATAGGGCAAACATTTAAAGTTTAAAACACGCTGTTTTTTTTCTGCAAAGAGCGGAACAGCGTTCACGTTGCCACCGTAGAGAACCATGGTTTAGACTAATGTCACTTGACGTCACTGAAAATCATGTGACTCGATGCGTCCATGGAAGTATGAACCACATTGTTTTCTGTAGATTTACATTAGGCTTTGCACTGGAAATCATGAGCAGCAGAAAAATAAAATTCATTTCTTGAATGTTGAGGTTCTACGTCACGGTCAACAGTATGTTTGTCATTTTGGAGACGTTGCGTCCATTACCAAACAATGAGATGAAATGACATCTCAAGCCCTACAGCCCAAAGAAACCGCGAGGGTTAAGGAACGTTCCGACTCGCACCACTTTTCCTTGGTAGGCTTACACCCTCTTATAAACGGTTAACCAGTACTCATACTTTCGGTTGATTTTTAGCTCTGCGCAGAAACACCATGAAGCCCAATATATTTATCAAAGCCCCAATGGGAGGGGGCGAAAACTAATGTGAAACACACCCAGCCAGTACAAAATGGCGGGTCGACGCTGACGTATCGATGTCGGCCCGGCATTATTTGCTGGCTGTAACATGTTGCTTGTGGTCTTGAGTAGCATACGGCATTTACCAGAATTTAAAGAGAATTAATGGGCACACCTGGCAGATCTTTCCGCCAGTTTGCAAAGGGAGACAACTTTCGGGATCTCCTGTTCGCTTTTCTATAGGTTCAATCCCACTGAAAAAGGGTCTACTCTTAAAGGAAAGAATTTGCTCCTCTGGAGCAAATTCTTTCCTTTAAGAGTTGATCCCTATTGATATGGGAGACAGTACTTCTGAAGTAGTCTCCTCCCATAAAGATGAACCCATTCCCCTTGAGATTCCAAGCAGTGAGAGTACTGGTGGGTCGAGTGTCTCTGAGTGTAGGCTGGAAAAGAATGGTCCTGAGCGGGGACTTAGACTATTTCATCATGTCCTGTAAGAAAACAGTGTAGGCCCTGATCCAACGTCACGATAGGCAGCGTCTGATGTGGGTCTACATTGTTTGCCAAACCCATAACATGATTTCAGTCCAGATTTTATAGATAGCACTAAATAACTATTACCTGGGTAGGTGTTTGCCCCCGCTCATCTGGGCTTGAAGAAATATACGGGCTGCACGATGCTTCCACGCAGAGCTAAATCCGACCCGCAACCGAGGACTGGTAAACCGCTTAGATCTAAGGCTGCCCAGGCAAAGCGGTGCGAGTCGGACCGTCCATGCTTATAAACCCTATTGGTTTCATAATTAGTTTCATCTCAACGTCGGGTAAAAGTCCCACAAAATTGGAAGCAACATCTCCAAAATGACTTACAGTGTTGACGGGGACGTTAATCCTCAAATCAAACAAAACAAAACCTGGATAGGTGATGGTCACGAGGACATTAACTACGAAAAGCTACTGTGATCATCCCAAAAATGGAAAATACACTACGAATATATACATACAATGTACTGCTTTTTTAATGACGTTAAGTATTGTGTTTACCATGTAAACATGATGTCAACATACCGACTATAATGCATAATGAATTTGTATGTTGTTATACACTGAAATTTCAGTTTGAAAGAAACGCGACACTATTCGTATTTGTCGGCCTTGCAATAAGATAACATCCGTGTGACATAGTGCACTCGCCGACCTCGGTAGCTCAGTCGGATGCGCGTCTGACTGGTGATCAGGAGGACCCGGGTTCGATTCTGCCTGAGTCGGCAGCAGTCTTTCGTGGAGATTGATCATGAAATCTTTTCTACGGTCATTCTCTCCCTTCCGCTGATTCAAGAAGGGCAGTTGTCAGTTTCTGGCGAAAGAATATGCACTGTACTGGTTAACCGCTTACGTATAGGCCTGCCCAGGAAAAGTGTGGCTAGGTAAACTTACCGGCTCAAAAATGACCTAAATAGTGTTGGCTGGGCCGTTAAACCCTAATACAAACAAACAAGACATAGTGCACTTATTCATATCCCCAAAATGGCTAATTTTCTGATGAAAATTTGTGATAGATTTATTTTTTCTTATTTAAACTGCAAACAGATTGTTTGTACTCGTTAGAACCGCATCATTGAGGCGGTTCTAACGGGTACCCACAGCCTGTTTTGGAGCAGATATAAGCAGAATAATGTACCTATCCCCCACTCTCAGCCCCCGCCAATCATGGCTTGAAGAAACAGATTTACCCTAATGATGCTTCCACGCAGAGCTGAAACACGAGTACTGGTAAACGGCTTAGAGGATCTAAGCCTGCCCAGGCAAAGCGGTGCGAGTCGGACCGTCCATGCTTATCAACATTATTGGTTCCATTGGGCGACGGGGCTTGAGATGTTATTTCATCTCAATGTCGGGTAAAAGTCCCACAAAACCTACCCCCACCCCACTTTCTAAAAGGCAATGCACACCGACATATTCCAACAGGCCTATCAGAATTCACGTGATATTCATGCATTTCGCCGTAAGTTTATGCGTCAGGACATAAACTCATAATTGTTTGTAACGTCTCCGTGCATGCATGATGCTGAAACCGACTGCACACGAGTACTGGTAAACCGCTTCGAGGATCTAAGCCTGCCCAGGCAAAGTGCACGGCTTATAAACCCTATTGGTTTCATTGGGAGACAGGGTTTGAGATGTCATTTCATCTCAGTGTCGGGTAAAAGTCCCACAGAATTGGAAGTAGCGTCTCCAAAATGACCTATACAGTGTTGACGGGGACGTTAAACCTCAATTCAAACAAACAAATCGAATATCATTTGTTAGAGATAGGGATAATTGGAACTACTGAGGTTAATCAGTGTTTATGACTTAAGGATATGTTTTCGATCTTCTTTAAAATGAAAGAATGTAATTTTTGTAGTCAATAGAATTGCCTCATTGAGGCAATTCTAATGAGTACATACAACATACCAAAAATTCAAGAGGAACTCGAAAATGCTTGTGTCCCCGTCAACACTATTTTCGTCATTTTGGAGACGCTGCTTCCGATTTTGTGGGACCTTTAACCGACATTGTGATAGCCCTACCGCCCAAAGAAACCGCTAGGGTTTCAGGAGCGTTCCAACTCGCACATTTCCTGGGCAGGCATATACCTTTTTGTTTGAAGTCTACTGTCCCCGTCAACACTATTTAGGTCATTATGGAGACGTTGCTTCCTTTACCCGGCATTAACAAACCAAAAGGGTTTACATGTAAGGACGGTCCGACTTGCACTTTACCTGGGCAGGTTAGACCCTCTAAGCGGTTTACCAGTACGCATGTGCATTCGGTTTCAGCTCTGCGTGGAAACATCGTTCAGCCCAATTTATTTCTCCAAGACCCTATGGACGGGCTTATACCTGTTAAATGGTTTACAAGTACTTTCAGCTCTGCGCGGAAGCACCACGCAGCCAAATCTGTTCTTCAAAGCCCCGATGGGCGGGGGCGTTAATCTCGAAAACGAAACATCCGTGTCCCGAGTTATCTTTTTATGCATTTTGCACCTACACCAGTTAACAGAGCACAAATTCCGCTTTCATCGGCTGTTTGCCGCCCACGATTACTTTAGGTATTAATGAATAGATAGAGATGGGCCCGAGGTTATAAAACTTCTTTTCATGCTCAACTCATTTGAACAAGGTTATGCTCACACATTTTAAAATACCAACAAATGTTGGCATTTTAAAAATTGAGCAGGACAAATGACATTCTTTTCCGAGATAGAAAAATCGCCTAATTTATATTTAACCCTTATCTTGCTGTTCACGACAACCCCTATCTTTGCAAACAGCGGAGATCCAGATCAGAGGGCTCTCTGATCTGCATCTACACTGTTTGGCATTCAGTTTATGAATTTGTACCAATAAATTATATCAAGTAATTTTGATTGGTTGATGGCTTAAATGAATATTCAGCAAGATAAGGGTTACTTTTTACGAGCACTTCAAATTGCATGCTCAGTTGAGTTGAGCATGAAAACGTTTTGTAACCTCGGGGCATTTCACATGGGAGACAACTTTTGGGACTTCATGTTTGCTTTCCTATAATCTGAATGAGGTACGTATTTGAGTCAGATTTTGTGGCAGGGTTGACTTTTGGCACTATTCTTTTCTCTCTGGCTGCCCCCTCGTTTGATCATAAGATGATATATATATTTTTGACTCTACCATTTTAGCTCACCTGTCACGTAGTGACAAGGTGAGTTTTTAGGATCACTTTTTGTCCGTCGTCCGTCGTGCATGCGTCCGTAAACTTTTCTTGTGAACACACTAGAGGTCACAGTTTTGGGCCAATCATCATCAAACTTGGTCAGAATGATCACCATGACAATATCTCGGTCAAGTTCGAATATGGGTCATGTTGGGTAAAGAAGTAGGTCAGTATGTCAAATCAAAGAAAAACCTTGTGAAAACTCTAGAGGCCAAAGTTTTGGTCCGATCGTCATCAAACTTGCTCAGAATGATCATCTTGACAATATCTCGGTCAAGTTCGAATACGGGTCATGTTGGGTCAAAAAGTAGGTCAGTAGGTCATATCATAGAAAAACCTTGTGAACACTCTAGAGGCCACAGTATTGATCCGATGGTCATCAAACTTGTTCAGAAAAATCGTCTTGACAATATCTGGGTCAAGTTCGAATATGGGTCATGTCGGGTCACAAAGTAGGTCAGTAGGTCAAATCATAGAAAAACCTTGTGAATACACTAGAGGCCACAGTTTTGGTCCGATAATTATCAAACTTGCTCAGAATGATTATCTTGACAATATCTGGGTCAAGTTCGAATATTGATCATGTCGGGTCAAACAGTAGGTCAAATCAGAGAAAAACCTTGTGAACACACTAGAGGCCACCGTTTCGTCCGATCATCATCAAACTTGCCCAGAATGATTATCTTGACAATATCTCGGTCAAGTTCAAATATGCGTTTTGTCAGGTCAAAAAGTAGGTCAGTAGGTCAGATCATAGAAAAACCTTCTGAACACACTTGAGGCCACAGGTTTGGTACAATCATCATCAAACTTGCTCAGAATGATCATCCTGATAATATCTTGGTCAAGTTCGAATATTGGTCATGTCGGGTCACAAAGTAGGTCAGTAGGTCAAATCAGAGAAAAACCTTGTGAATACACTAGAGGCCAAAGTTTTGGTCCAATCATCATCAAACTGGCCGAGAATGATCATCTTGACAATGTCTCGGTCAAGTTCGAATATGGGTCATGTTGGGTCAAAAAGTAGGTCAATCAGAGAAAAACCTTGTGAACACACTAGAGGCCACAGTTTTGGTCCGATCATCATCAAACTTGCACAGAATGATCTTCTTGACAATATCTCGGTCAAGTTCGAATACGGGTCATGTCGGGTCATAAAGTAGGTCAGCAGGTCAAATCATAGAAAAACCTTGTGAACACACTAGAGGCCAAAGGTTTGGTCCGATCATCATCAAACTTGCTCAGAATGAGCATCTTGATAATATCTTGGTCACGTTCGAATATGGGTCATGTCGGGTAACAATGTAGGTTGGTAGGCCAAATCATAGAAAAACCTTGTGAACACACAAGTGGCCACAGTTTTGGTCCGATCATCATCAAACTTGCTCAGAATGATAGTCTTGACAGTATCTCGGTCAAGTTCGAATATGGGTCATGTCGGTCAAAAAGTAGGTAAGTAGATCAAATCATAGAAAAACCTTCTGAACACACTAGAGGCCACAGTTTAGGTTCGATCATCATAAAACTTGCCCAGAATGATCATCTTGACAATACCTCGGTCAAGTTCGAATACGGGTCATAAAGTAGGTCAGTAGGTCAAATCATAGAAAAACCTTGTGAACACACTAGAGGCCACAGTTTTGGTCCGATCATCATCGAACTTGCCCAGAATGATCATCTTGACAATATCTCAGTCAAGTTCGAATATGGGTCATGTCTGGTCAAAAAGTAGGTCAGTAGGTCAAATCAGAGAAAAACCTTGTGAACACACTGGAGGCCACAGTTTTGGTCCGATCATCATCAAACTTGCTCAGAATTATCATCTTGACAACATCTGGGTCAAGTTTGAATATGGGTCATGTCGGGTCAAAAAGTAGGCCAGCAGGTCAAATCATAGAAAAACCTTGTGAACACACTAGAGGCCACAGTTTTGGTCCGATCACCATCGAACTTGCCCAGAATGATCATCTTGACAATATCTCAGTCAAGTTCGAATATGGGTCATGTCTGGTCAAAAAGTAGGTCAGTAGGTCAAATCATAGAAAAACCCTCTGAACACACTTGAGGCCACAGTTTTGGTCAGATCATCATCAAACTTGCCCAAAATGATCATTTGACCATGTTTCTGTTAATTTCGAATATGGGTCATGTCTGGTCAATAAGAAGGTCAGTAGGTCAGCTTTTTGTAAAAACTTTGTGAACACACTAGAGGTCCCAGTTTTGGTCCGATCATCATCAAACTTGCTCAGAATTATCATCTTGACAATATCTGGGTCAAGTTTGAATATGGGTCATGTCGGGTCAAAAAGTAGGCCAGCAGGTCAAATCATAGAAAAACGTTTTGAACAATTTAAGAGGCCACAGTTTTAGTCAAATCACCATTAAACTTGCTCAGAATGGTCATCTGGACAATATCTCAGTTAAGTTCGAATATGGGTCATGTCAAATCAAAAAGTAGCTCGGTAGGTTAATTTGTCATAACTTTTGAACCGTTTGAGATAGAGCCTTCATATTTGGCATATAGATTCCTTGTGACAAGGGCTTCCCACTCATATAAAGATTTGACCTGTGACCTACTTTATCATAACTTTTGTACCATATGAGATACAGCCTTCATATTTGGCATGTATGTTCCTTGTGACAAGGTTTTCTCAACCATTCAAAACTAGTGACCCATGACCTTGACCTTTGACCTACTTTGTCATAACTTTTGAAGCATTTGAGATACAGCCTTCATATTTGGCATGTAGGTTCCTTGCGACAAGGGCTTTCTATTCATACATAAAATGATCTTTGACCTTTTTCCTTGTTTCCTTGACATTTGACCTATTTTATTTTAACTTTTGAACCATATTGTGTAGATGACCCTCTAGGAAAATAGCATAAACGATTAAACAAATGGTCACAAGAGCTAAAAATAGAAAAAAAAACATTGTAAATTTGCTTCAAATGCGAACTCCTTCTAAACCCTTGGGCCAATTGGATTTAAAACTTCACCGGAATGCTGCCTAGATGACTCCCTACCAAAATAGTTAAAACTCATTCCACTCAAATGAACAAGATGGCTGCCAGAGCTAAAAATAATAAAAAAATCTTCAAACGACAATTCCTTCTGTACCCTTGGGCCAATTTCATTCAAACTTCGAAGTAATAATGCTTAGATGACCCTCTACCAAAAAGGCTAAAACGATCCCGCTCCAATGAACAAAATGGCCACCGGAGCTGAAAATAGAAAAATATTGTAAATTTGATTCAAACGTGAACTCCTCCTAAACCCTAAGGCCAATTTGATTCAAACTTCACAGGAATGTTGCCTAGGTGACTCCCTACCAAATAAGCTAAAATCACTCTGCTGTTGAACAAGATGGCCACCAGAGCTAAAAATAGAAAGTACTCGAGACAGTGACAAACAGGTTAGCGAACCAGGGCCCTGTGGGCCCTCTTGGTCTGTTTGGCTCCCAACGTAAATGACCCACAGAGACTGAGCACATCCGTGTATTGGCGATTCTTTGGAAGGAGTGAACTGCAAATCTTAAATAGGAGTGGGGAATATGTAGTACATACACTTGTTCTGCCCTATGGTAAAGCTAGTTTTTATAGCTTGGCTCTGCGTGGAAGCATCATGCTGCCAATATATTCAAGCCCCGATGGGCGGGTGTCGTCAGCCTTTTTTTTTTTTTTTTGGTTTGGGTTTTACGGCCCTTTCAAGATTATTTCACTCATATCGAGCCGATCGTTAATCAGAGGTGGGCGAAAACCGGAGTACCCGGAGAAAAACCACCTGACCTTCCGTTGCAGAACTTGGCGTCTCACACGTGGCCCGAGCGAGGCTTGAACCTACAGCGGTGAGAGACCTAAAAGAGTCAGCGCTCTTATCCACTAGGCCACGGAGGCCGTCAGCCTTGGGACTTGTATTTCATGTGCTATGAATTATCTTGGACTTAGGTGAGCGACCCAGGGCCATCATGGTCCTTGTTTTATTTTTTGCCCTGGCATCCATTTTTTCTCATTGCATCGGAAAGGATTTAGCTATTTTGGTAGAGGGTCTCCTAAGCAATATTCCCATGAAGTTTGAATGAAACAGGCCCTTGGGTATATGAAGCAATCTTTTTATCTGAATCAGAGAGGAATGATTTTAGCAATTCTGGTAGGTCATATCAGCAACTTTCCAAATATTCTTTTTTTTATAATCTCTGGTGGCCATCTTGTTCATGGGAGTGGACCTATTTTAGCTCTTTTGGTACAGAGTCACCGAGGCAACATTCCTGTGGAGTTTAAATGAAACTGGCCCAAGAGTTTAGAAGTTTGGGTCTTGTTGATATTCATACCTGTGATACCTCCCTTGTTAGGAGACTCCCTCATTTTGATGCTAATTTTTGCCCAATTTATGCTAAATTTTATTAAATTTTGGAGTCTATCTCATTTGAACAATATTCTTTACATTTCCCTCATCACAATGGCATATCTCCCTCAAACAGTTAAACAAGAGGGCCCAATGGCCCTATATCACTCACCTGTGTACCCGAAAATCATTAGTGTAGGAGACCACTTGACATTGATACATACTAAATATCTAAGCTCAGGCAAAGCGGTGTCCATGCTTATAAACCCTATTGGTCTCATTGGGCGACAGGGCTTGAGATGTAATTTCATCTCAATGTCGGGTAAAAGTCCCACAAAATTGGAAGCAGCGCTGCGTCTCCAAAATGACCTTTACAGTGTTGACAGGGATGTAAAACCTCAAAACAAACTAAATCTGTGCCTTATGGTTTTGGAAAGAAGATCTTTTTTAAGTTTTTTCCAGTATAAGTCTATAGAAGCTAATGAGCCCTGGGGCTTGGCCAATTTTGACCCAAAGGGCATGGTTGGCAGGAATTATGTAGGCGACCATTTTGTGTTACTATATACTAAATATCTAAGGTTTGAAAGAAGATGTTTGAAGCTTTTTTCCATTATAAGTTTGTTGGAGTTAAGGGGCCACAGGATTTGGCCAATCTGGACCCCAGGGGCATGATTGGCAGGATTCATGAAGGCGACCACTCGACATTGCTACACCTAAGCTCTGGGACTTATGGAAGAAGATTTTTGAAGATTTTTTTACCCCATTTCAAGTTGTTTTTTTTGTGTGTGTTTTTTTTTTCATTATAAGGGCCATGTGGTTTCAGAGAAGAAGATTTTGAAGTTTTTCCAATTGTAAGTCTATGGAAGCTAAATAGCCCTGGGGTGTGGCC
This sequence comes from Lucinisca nassula, assembly GCA_963580285.1. NCBI lineage: Eukaryota > Metazoa > Mollusca > Bivalvia > Lucinida > Lucinidae > Lucinisca > Lucinisca nassula. Next base: position 171,140,228 of record OY757010.1, read on the forward strand.
AATTTGGATCCCAGGGGCATAACTGGCAGGATTTATGTAGGTGGCCACTTGACATTGCTACATACTAACAAGAGGCTCAATGAGCCTAAACCGCTCACCTGAGGAACTTAAGTTTTAACAATTCACAGACTTGACTACTAAATCTGCTAATAGAATCCAGCCCATTGACCCTTACAGGATATAAGTCATCATTATTGCATTGCATTCCAAGTTTGAGACTTCTAGCTTCTATAGTTCCTGAGAAATCTTTGACGAAAATTTAACATTGGTCAAAATGGAGAGAAAGAAGAATGAAAGAACAGATGAACAAATAAGCTGAGAAAGCCCAATGTCTCTTACACAAAATAAGTCATCATTATTCTATTGAATACCAAATTTGATGCTTCTAGCTTTTATAGTTCCTGAGAAATCTTTGATTAAAAATTTAACATTGGTCTATTATCTCTATATGGAGAGAAAGAAGAATGAAGGAACAAATAAACCAGACTAGCTCCAAAACCTGATGCAGCCTTTCCCCTTGCCCAATGGTGCTACACATAAAATTTAAACAAGATTGGTCGACTGCCTGCTGAGATATGCTTCATTGAAAGTGTGGACGACGGATGGACGAACGACAGACGACGGACTCCGGAGCCTTGGTATACTATCAGCTCACTGGAGCCTTTGGCTCAGGTGAGCTAAAAATTTAAGTCGCTATTTCTGTCACAACATTTTCCCTACGTTAAGTCTATGGGCAATTTTTTTTGTCTCTCAAGGTCACGTAACTCCGAGGTCAATATTCCGATTCGGCCCAAAATCGAACTTAACCGAGATTTTATGCCTGTCCTCGTTACCTGCAAGTTTGAAGCTGATATGAATAAAAATAAAGTTGCTATCGTGGTCACAACGTACTTTTTTTATGCTCAAGGGCAGGTAACTCCAAGGCAAATATTCCGATTCGGCCCAAAATCGAACTTAACCGAGATTTTATGTCTGTCCTCGTTACCTGCAAGTTTGAAGCTGATCTGAAAAAAATTCAAGTCGCTATCGTAGTTGCAACATTTTCCCTAATTAAGTCTATGGGCAAATTTTTTGTCGCTCAAGGTCACGTAACTCCGAGGTCAATATTCCGATTCGGCCCAAAATTGATCTTAACCGAGATTTTATGCCTGTCCTCGTTACCTGCAAGTTTGAAGCTGATATGAATAAAAATAAAGTTGCTATCGTGGTCACAACGTATTTTTTTATGCTCAAGGGCAGGTAACTCCAAGGCAAATAATCCGATTCGGCCCAAAATCGAACTTAACCGAGATTTTATGTCTGTCCTCGTTACCTGCAAGTTTGAAGCTGATCTGAAAAAAATTCAAGTCGCTATCGTAGTCACAACATTTTCGCTATGTAAAGTCTATGGGCAAATTTTTTGTCGCTCAAGGTCATGTAACTCCGAGGTCAATATTCCGATTCGAACTTAACTGAGATTTTATGCCTGTCCACGTTACCTGCAAGTTTGAAGCTGATCTGAATAAAAATAAAGTTGCTATCGTGGTAACAACGTATTTTTTTATGCTCAAGGGCAGGTAACTCCAAGGCAAATAATCCGATTCGGCCCAAAATCTAACTTAACCGAGATTTTATGTCTGTCCTCGTTACCTGCAAGTTTGAAGCTGATCTGAAAAAAATTCAAGTCGCTATCGTGGTATATAATTATCGAACTTGACCGAGATTTCATGGCTGTGCTGGTTATCTGTAAGAATGAAGCCAATCCGAACAAAATTGAAGCAGCTACAGTGATGACAACATTTTCCCCATGTTAAGTCGATAGGCAATTTTTCGGGCGCTCAAGGGGACGTAACTCTTGAGTGAATTATCTGATTCGGCCCAAAATCGAACTTGACCGAGATTTTATGCCTGTACTGGTTATCTGCAAGAATGAAGTTGATCAGAAAAAAATTGACGGAGCTAGAGTGATGACAAGCTTTTTCCTATGTGAAGTCTATGGGAGCTAGATGTTGCCATGGAAACCAGAGTTCCACTCAGATTTGCCTGAAAACCTAATGAAGCCTTTCCACTTGCCCAATAATGCGACACATGAAATTTGATCAAAGTTGGCCAAGTAGTCTTTAAGATATACATTTTTGAAATTCCCATTAACCCTAATGCAAAAACACACAAGGGCAGGTAACTCCTAAGTGAATGATCCGATTCTGCCAGTTATCGAACTTGACCGAGATTTCATGGCTGTGCTGGTTATCTGCAAGAATAAAGCCAATCTGAAAATAATTGAAGCAGCTACGGTGATGACAACATTCTCCCCATGTTAAGTCAATAGGCAATTTTTTCAACGCTGAAGGGCACGTAACTCCTGAGTGAATAATCCGATTCAGCCCAAAATCGAACTTGATCGAGATTTCATGCCTGTCCTCGTTATCTGCAAGGATGAAGTCGATCAGAAAAAAATTGACGGAGCTAGAGTGGTGACAAGCTTTTTCCTATGTTAAGCCTATGGGAGCTCTTTGTTGCTGTGGCAACCAGAGTTCTCATCCAATCTGCACGAAAACCTAATACAGCCTTTCCCCCTACCTGATGATGGTTCATATGAAATTTGATCAAGGCCGGCCCACTGGTTCCAGAGATATACTTCGTTGAAAGTGTGGACGACGGACGCCGGCTCGTGGTATACTAATACCTCACATGAGCCTTCGGCTCAGGTGAGCTAAAAATCTAAGCTCTGGGCCTAACGGTTTCAAAGAAGAAGATTTTTTGAGTTTTTTTTTTCCATTATAAGTCTATTAGAGCTGAAGAGCTCGGGCGTGGCCAATTTTGACCCCAGGGACAGGGTAAGCAGGATATATATAGCTGGCTATTTTATGTTGCTAGATACTAAATATCTTAGTTCTGTGCTTCACAGTTTCTGAGAAGATTTTTGAAGCTTTTTTCCATTGGGAGTCTATGGGAGCTAAGGGGCCCCGGGGCTTGGCCCATTTGGACCCCAGGGGCATGATTAGCAGGAAATATGTAGGTGACCACTTGCCGTTGCTACATGCTAAATATCTAAGCTCTGGGCCCTGTGGTTTCAGAGAAGATTTTTGAAGCTTTTTTCCATTACAAGTCTATGGGAGCTAAGGGGCCCGCAGGCCTGGCCCATTTTGGACCCCAGAGGCATGATTGGCAGGATTTATGTAGGTGACCACTTGCCATTGCTACATGCTAAATATCTAAGCTCTGGGCCCTGTGGTTTTAGAGAAGAAGATTTTTGAAGCTTTTTTTCCATTATGAGTCTATGGGAGCTAAGGGGCCCCGGGGCGTGGCCCATTTGGACCCCAGGGGCATGATTGGCAGGATTTATGTAGGTGACCACTTGACATTGCTACATGCTAAATATCTAAGCTCTGGGCCCTGTGGTTTCAGAGAAGAAGATTTTTGAAGCTTTTTTTTCCATTATGAGTCTATAGGAGCTAAGGGGCCCCGGGGCATGGCCCGTTTGGACCCCAGGGACATGATTGGCAGGAATTATGTAGGTGACCACTTGCTGTTGCCACGGGCTAAATATCTAAGCTCTGGGCCCTGTGGTTTCCGAGAAGATTTTTGAAGCTTTTTTCTATTAGGATTCTATGGGAGCAAAGGGGCCCGGAGCGTGGCCCATTTGGAACCCAGGGGCATGATTGGCAGGAATTATGTTGGTGATCATTTTCCGTTGCAACACGCTAAATATCTAAGCTCTGGGCCCTGTGGTTTCAGAGAAGAAGATTTTTGAAGCTTTTTTTCCATTATGAGTCTATAGGAGCAAAGGGGCCCCGGGGCATGGCGCATTTGGACCCCAGGGGAATAATTGGCAGGATTTATGTAGGTGACCACTTGCCATTGCTACATGCTAAATATCTCAGCTCTGGGCCCTGTGGTTTCAGAGAAGAAGCTATTTGAACCTTTTTTCCATTATGAGTCTATAGGAGCTAAGGGGCCCCAGGGCCTGGCCCGTTTGGACCCCAGGGGCATAATTAGCAGGAATGTTGTAGGTGACCACTTGCCGTTGCTACATGCTAAATATCTAAGCTCGGGGCCCTGTGGTTTCAGAGAAGATTTTTGAAGCTTTTTTCCATTATGAGTCTATGGGAGCTAAGGGGCCCAGGGGCGTGTGGCCAATTTGGACCCCAGGGGCATGATTGGCAGGAATTATGAAGGTGACCACTTGCCGTTGCTACATGCTAAATACCTTAGCTCTGGGCCCTGCGGTTTCAGAGAAGATTTTTGGAGCTTTGTTCCATTAGGAGTCTATGGGAGCAAAGGGGCCCAGGGGCGTGGCCCATTTGGAACCCAGGGGCATGATTGGCAGGAATTATGTAGGTGACCACTTGCCGTTGCTACATGCTAAATATCTAAGCTCTGGGGCCTGTGGTTTCAGAGAAGAAGATTTTTGAAGCTTTTTTTTTTTCCATTATGAGTTAATAAATAGGAGTTTAGGGGCCCCGCGGTGTGGCCAATTTGGACCCCAGGGGCATGATTGGCAGGATTTATGTAGGTGACCACTTGACATTGTTACAAGCTTTATATCTAAGCTCTGGGCCGAGTGGTTTCAGAGAAGAAGATATTTTAATTTTGTCCCATTGTAAGTCTGTGGGAGCTATATGTTGCCATGGCAACCAGAATTCCAATCTGATCAGCCCAAAAACCTTATGCAGCCTTTCCCCCTACCTGATGATGCTTATCATGAAATTTGATCAAGATTGACCATGGGGTATTAGAGATATACTTATTTGAAATTGCTTACGGACGCACGCACGTCGGACAAAAAGTGATCACAAAAGATCACCTCGTCACTACGAGACAGGTGAGCTAAAAATTATCACAGGTATGGATATTCAATGTCGTTTGCCAGACAGCATTGCCTCCAGGGCTGAGTGGGTATGAATGATCCTTAATTTTACCCTTCTCCTGCTGTCCATGACAACCCCTACTTTTGCAAACAGTGTAGATCCAGATCAGATGGCTTCTTGGCCTCTTCAGAAGCAATCTGATCAGAATCTTCACTGTTTGACATTCAATTGTGAATCTGTAGGAATACATTACATAAAGTAATCTGATAGACGCTCAATGAGCGTGGTAGCTCAGTGGTTAGTGTACTTGCCATTGATGCTAGAGGCCCTCCCGTTTCGATACCCGGCAGCGCTAATAAAATTGCGATGTCTGAACATGCTCCACTAGCATCATTTGCAGGGATGAATGCCACAAGTGCACCATCCTTCGGATCGGGACGTTAACTTGAGGCCCTCTGTGCAGGGAGAACCATCCCATGTGCAGGTTAAAGATCCCTACTGTAATTACATGCTTACTGTGTAGGCTTTCATCCTGAAAACCTGGAGGGTATGTAATGTACAACTGCGAGTAATGGTCAAATGTGACCGATTGCAGTATCAGTAGAAAGAAAGATTGGTTCAAAGTCCGTAATGGGTGTGACTTAATTATTCAGAGGGATAAGGGTTAATAACATTAGGGAAAATCAGGCTTGACATTTGTCCAATCCAAGGTTTATCAGACCCCGTCAATAAAATTTAGCTTAAACAGTAAGAAGAATTGCAAAGACTAAACTTGACCTTAGGTCACTGATTGAGTGGGGTTTTATGATTTGAAACTTTACAGCTATGTATTATATCAGTTGAGATATAACGATAATATGAAGAAGTGTTTTCAAGATAACCAAAAGCTCCTTAAAACACTAACTAAATGGGGTCTAGAGCAGAAACCATTTCAGTTAAACAACTACTACAGTCTACCCTCATGATCTCAAAGTCCAAGGAACAGGAATTTGTGGTTTGGGATAACAGGAGTTTGAAATAAAGTTGAAACCAGTGCTTCAGCTGAAGTGCACGACCCGCTGGATGCTTTTAGCTTTATGAGTGTTACCATATATGGGTATGGCGGCCATTTTGGTCATGTGACCTGGACCTAAAACGGTTCCCCAAATAAATGCGCCTTATCGTAAGGAGCAAAAATATATCTTATACTTTAGTACTGTATTCTGAATCGTTTGTAGGATAAAACGCATTCTCACTTTTCCAATAAAAAAGCATGTGTCAAAGTTTGACCTAGGCACAAAGAAGGTCAAGGTCAACCCAGGGTCACCATTTTAGCAATTTATGATGGGCCTACGTCCCAGATGCTATTTATCAAGTTTCTTGGAAATCTGCTAAGTGGTTCTGGAGGAGACTATTTTTGAAGGGTTTTTACCATATATGGCTTGGCGGCCATTTTGGTCATGTGACATGGACCCCATGAGCAAATTTTGGTTTCCCCCTTCCCATAGAGGCTACATATGAAATTTGACTTCAATCAGTCCAACGGTTTCCGAGGAGAAGCAGTTCGAAAATTTTCACATTTTTCGCCTCGGCGAAGCTATACTAAATGGAATGTAATATTTCGCAAGCGAATTGGTTAGATCTCATTGATATCTATCAGTATGCCAAAAATTGTTAAAGTATTCCAAGTGGTTAAGTCACTATCACCAATTTTCACAAACAGGTTACGGACGGACAGACAGACCATATATTGCTTGGCGGCCATTTTGGTCATGTGACCTGGACCCCATGAGCAAATTTTTGTTTCCCCCATCCCAGAGAGGCTTTATATGAAATTTGACTTCAATCGGCCCAACGGTTTCCGAGAAGAAGCAGTTCGAAAACTTTCACATTTTTCGCCTCGGGGAGGCTATACTAAATGGAATGTAATATTTCACAAGTTCATTGGTTAGATCTCATTGCTATCTCTCAGTATGCCAAAAATTGTTTAAATATTCCAAGCGGTTAAGTCACTATCACCAATTTTCACAAACGGGTTACAGACGGACAGACAGACTGACACGGTGATTTTAGGGCACTCTTAGAAAATCAACCGACTTCAGTCGGTCGCTTTGTCTGTTGGTCGTGCAATCTAAGGCTCTTCCTGAATCAGAAGCTGCTATAATGTATATATTTAATCAGGTGATACATGTCCTTGCCTCCACAAAGTACTATTCTTGACCCTTTTTGTACCGAATGGAATCTTCCACCTTATATATAGCAGGAGTCCATTTTTAAAATTTAGGGATGTCAGGTTGTGTTTTCATCAAAAGTTATTTGGAAAATGACTAAACTTTCAGCAAACAGTGGAGGCCATGATCAGACGCTGTGTTCTGATCTGGACCTGCACAGTTTGCCCTGGTATTCGTTCTGGGGTTTCCGGTACTAAATGGGTTAAAAGAAAGAATGTGCTCCTTAGGAGCAAATGTTTTTCCTATGAGTAGTCCCTACAGATATGCGAGACAAAGTAGCTTTAAAAGGGCTGCCTCCCCAAAAGTGTACCCATTCCTTTTAAAAGTAAACAATTTTAATAAGCGACTCCTTTTGAGGAAGGTTTTGTTTTGTTTGTTTGATTTGAGGTTTAACATCTCCGTCAACACTGTAAAGGTCATTTTGGAGACGTTGCTTCCAATTTTGTGGGACTTTTACCCGACATTGAGATGAAATGACATCTCAAGCCCTGTTACCCAATGAAACCAATAGGGTTTATAAGCATGGACTGTCCGACTCTTGCACACCGCTTTGCCTGGGCAGGCATAGATCCTCTAAGCGATTTACCAGTACTCGTGTGCGGGTCGGATTCAGCTCTGCATGGAAGCATCATGCAGCCCATATATTTCTTCAAGCCTTGATGGGCGGGGGCCATTTTGAGGAAGGTATCCAATTATTTTTGCTAAAGAACAAGACAGTATAAGCACAATAGTTTTTAATCTTTTTTTATGCTGAAGGCATTTATACACAAGACAATGCAATAAAACTTTTTCTCAAGACAGAAAGGTACAATAGGCTACATGAATATGCAACTAATTTTTCTAATAAAATAATCACACATGCTGTAATAAGACAGTGAAGCTTGCTTTGTCTATGAGAAAAGTCTCCATTTTAAAATGGTCTCAATGCCAGCAGTGGCTCTTCCTCTGATTTCAAATAATAATATAAATAATATAAAACTGTAAGCACTGCATGATGCCCCGCCACAACAATTACATCAAGCAAGTGCCATATCACAGTGAAACAAAACTTAATGGCTATTTTCCCTCATCCTAGTGTTGTAATCATGCAAGTTTGGTCAGAATCAATCATTAAGTTCAGGATATATAGTGCTTCAAACAGACTACATGATAGAAATGTTCAAGGGGCGATAACTGGAAAAGTAGGAAAATCAGAGTTATGGTTCATATGTTATGCATGTAGTCTATGGCTGCTCTACATATCTGTGAAATTTTGTGAAAATATCTCAATTGGTATCGGAGTTATGGTGCAGACTTGAAACTGATAGCCACTGCTATATTCAAAGTTCAATAACTCCAAAAAGTAGGAAAATCAGAGTTAAATTTCCTGTACTTTGCATATTGTCTCATGGTGTTCTACATATCTTGGAAGTTTCATGGAAATATCTCTAATGGTATCGAAGTTATGGAGCGGACACGAAACGATAGAAATGGCTATGTTCAATGGGCAATAACTCCATCAGTAGGAAAATCAGAGTTACCGTTCATATGTTCTGCACGTCGTCTGATAGTGCTCTAAATATCTGTGAAGTTTCGTGAAAATATCTCAAAATGGTATCAGAATTATGGAGCCGACACAAAACTGATAGCAACAGCTTTATTCAAAGTTCAAAGGACAATAACTCCAAAAGTAGGAAAATCAGAATTATGATTCATATGTTCTGCACGTCGTCTCATGGTGCTTTACATATATGTGAAGTTTCCTGGAAATATCTCAAATGGTTTCGAAGTTATGGAGCGGACACGAAACTGCAATAGAAATGGCTATTTCAAATGTTCAAAGGGCAGTAACTCCAAAAGTAGGAAAATCAGAGTTATGGTTCATATGTTCTGCACATCGTCTGAAAGTGCTCTACATATCTGTGAAGTTTCATGAAAATATCTCAAATAGTATCAGTGTTATGGAGCGGACACGAAACTGATGGAACAGCTACATTCAAAGTTCAACGGGCAATAACTCCAAAAGTAGGAAAATCAGATTTACGGTTCATATGTTCTGCAAGTCGTCCTATGGTGCTCTACTTATCTATGAAGTTTCATGCAAATATCTCAAATGGTATCGAAGTTATGGAGCGGACACAAAACTATGTTAGAAATGCCTATGTTCAATGTTCAAAGGGCAACAACTCAGAAAGTAGGAAGATCAGAGGTACGGTTTATATGTTCTGCACGTCGTCTAATAGCTTTACATATCTGTGAAGTTTTGTGAAAATATCTCAAACGGTATCAGAGTTATGGAGTGGACAGGGATCTATGGGGCGCTGACGGATGGACATTCTAAACTTTGGAGGGTATAACATAATACCCCGCCATTTTTTTTGAATGGCGGGGCATAAAAAGTCAAGGTTGGTAGCTTGAGTATTCTACAAACTGTGACAGTCAGGCAAGGATTAAAGGTTTTATAAATAAATTCTTCTTCACATTCAGACACCTCACTGTAATCATCCTAAGTATTGTGACAGATAAGGCTTAGCAAACAGTGAAGACCCAGATCAGACTGCTCCTTTTGGACTAATTGGTGGATCTTGGAGCAGTCTGATTAGGGTCTACAATGTTTGCATCTTTTGGACTAATTGCTGGATCTTTAAACAGATGTTAAAATTTTAAGAGAATTACAGCAAGTCCTCAAGGTGTTCAAGTTTTAGGACTTTTACGGTACTCATTTACTGAGATCCAGTTGGTCAAAATTAATGACAAATATATGGTATTTACCCTAAATATTAGGACACCTTAACTCCTTACTGTACTTTTCGAAAAATTTGAACAAGTATAATATACTACCCGAAGTTGCGACTAATAACAGCTGGATGCAAGACAAATAGTGTAAACCCTGATGGGATGTCACATTCTGTAGCGTCTCATCCGTGTTTACCTAATTTGTTCAGGCAGATGTCAAAATACAAATTTTATAGCTGCTCTCATTTTTCCAGCAAAAATAATACTATATTAGATGTACTTGCTAGAACTTTACATTCTGACCACTAAGGAGCTTGTTAAGCAAATGATGCTTTGAACAACTGGCTCCAGAAGGCAAAATCAGATGACTTAAGGGGAATGAGAACACCTTCAGGGAGGGGGGGGGGGGGGGGGGGGGGGGGGGGGGAAGATTCCTGCAGAAGTATTTTGCCTCCCATATCAAAAGGGGTCAACTCTTAAAGGAAAGAATTTGCTCCTAAGGAGCAAATTCTTTCCTTTAAGAGTAGACCCCTTTTTTAGTGGGACAGGGCTTCTAGATAAGCGAACAGGAAGTCCCGAAAGTTGTCTCCCTTTGAAAAATGGCAGAAAAATTTGCCTGGTGTTCCCATTCTCCTTCAGAATATATTTTCTATCTTCCATTATATAAAGATATTTTGTGAGTTCTTGTTAGAGCTGCCTCTTTAAGGCAATTCTAATGAGTACACAAAACATACCTTTTCAAGAAGATAAAATTAGAAAAATTTCCCTCATTTATACTTTACCCTTATCCCACTGAACACGACAACCCTTACCTTTACAAACAGTGTAGGTTCTGATCAGATGGCATCTAAAGAAGTCATCTGATCAGGACCTGCACTGTTTGTCATGGTTTGTTGGTATTGGAGTTTAATGGCCCAGTCAACACTATTTAGGTCATTTTTGAGCCAGTCAGTTTACTTATTCGCACTTTTCCTGGACAGGCTTATGCATAAGTGGCTAACCAGTACAGTGTACATTCTTTCGCCAGAAACTGACAACTGCTCTTGTGTTTGTCATGCCATTTATGAATTGAGCATATACATTATATCCAGTAATTTAATTGGTGGAGAGTCAGAAACAGGTGTGGCTAAATTAGTCCATTCAGCAGGATAAGGGTTGATATATCTGAGTTTGAGTCATTGGAGTTTCACTGTACATATAAGGCATAAGTAAAACATTTTAACAAGTGGCATTTACATAAAAGTGCTTTTATTTCTTAACTGTGACCTTAATCTGAGATCATCATCAGACTCTACTTATCATTTCAGGCTAAAAATACTAGGTTATATATAAAAGGGCCTATACAAATGGAAGTATCCTGTAAAATTTTGTAAATGGCAAATGTAAGATTCATCATACATAAGAAGGGATATCCACATAATATTTTCCTTAGATCTGCAAGAAAACATGTTGTGGATACTCATTAGAAGTGCCTCAGCCCAATGAATACCCAAAACGTATGTTTTTGTGCAGAAATAAGAAAAATATCAGTACTTTTCAGATGAAAAAGAAGTGCCTTATCTGAATCTATGAATCAGGCATAGTGTAGTTTATATTTTACTTTTGGTCCTTTGAGATCAGCGTGAATATTCTGAGAAATCAGAAATAAATTATTGGTTTAAACTCATATTCTAGACAGGTTTTTAATTTTTTGGACCCCAATTTGATTTATATCAGTCTTTGTATCGACTGCCTATTCGAAATTTGCAAAATTGCAGTATGTTTCCTCTGGCTTTCTTTGCCGGATCATTACAGGGTCACTGATGAGGCTTTATTAGCCGAAACTACGTAGTATGGCCCATCTTCTTTCTTATGAATGTTTTCATTGCTCTTAAAGGAACTCATTTTTGATTTTTATTCATCATTTACACATTTTGCACTGAATAGAATCTTCTTCCTTATACAATGCAGGAGTCCATTTCAAAATTAAGGGGTGTCAGGTCAGACTGTGTTACCTTGAAAAAATTATCTGGAAAATGGCTGAACTTTTTGCAAACAGTGTTGGCCCTGATCAGATGCCGCATTTTGCAGCATCTGATCTGGGCCTGCACTGTTTGCCAATATCCCAGTTTTGGGGGTCACCATACAAAATGGGTTAAAAACTTAATAAATTTTCAGTAGAAATTGTTATACTGCCTTGTAAATTATCAAAATTTCATAGGTAAATGATATCGGAGCTGACAGAACAAAAACTCAGAGAACTGTGTGACCAGTGAAGACTCGGATCAGCATGTGCATCTGTGCAGTCATATCAAGATTAAAGTTTCTATAAGAGCCTTCTGTAGCCTCATGGCTAACCACAGAGCAACAAGCAAAGGCTGGTCTGAGTGTTTTTGGATATTTACATTCTCAGTGCCTTTACAGAATAAAAACCAGTAGTAAACAATTGCGACGTGATGTTCATACTTCAATATTTACATTCTTTACAGAAAATCCCTATAATTGTCTATTGGCACATAATGTTGTTCATACTTCAGTGAGTACATTCTGCACAAAGTAGGAATTGGTACAATTCCGGAATTGTCGTAAGCAAAGTAGGCAGGAATTCTCACAAAATTGTTGTTCCTCCCATGTGCAAGACAATTCCGGAATTGTCCCTGCTCAAAGTGAGAATTAGGACAAAGTAGGAATATTTAAATATTTCTGGTTTTAGTTTAGAATTTATTGCTATAATGAATCAATTCTCAATATAAGGGACAATTCCTGACCATACTTCATCTAAATTTCTAGAACTGTACCGGTACAATTCCGGAACTGCTGCGCAAAGTGAGAATTCCTACCTACTTTGCACAGGACAATTTGGGAATTGTACTGATTCCCACTTTGTGTAGAACAAATTTATTAAACTCACGTGATATCAGTGATTTAAAACTAAACAATGGTTCTTTCCTATATGATTGGACAATGGCTATGATATGGTGCCAATGACACTGTTCTGCTGTCAGTAGAAAATCTACATGCCATTGTTTACAAGTTTCAATTTTAGCCCTTTAAATAGATTTTTTGTCAAATAATGGATGGAAAACAATGTAAATTTAGGTAATAAAGGTAATTCATTTAACGTTCAATGAATATGAACAACAAGGGTTTTACTTAAACTTTCCTTTTAAACTTTCTATCGATCCTCATGATAGACAAGCCTGGAGATCTGGTGTAAGATCTGCCATGCGTGCAGCAAGCCAGCTACCTGGAAGGGGGCCCACTTATGTGGACGTTGCCCCTGTACCTGCACGTTAATCAAAAATCCGTTGATGATGATGATGAAGGGTTTTACTTAAACTTTCCTTTTAATCTGATGTTGTTCACACTTCATTGAATTTCAGGGTTCACTCAAACTTTGCTCATGACCCAATGTTGTTCATACTTCAATGCATGTCAACCACTCCTGTATTCCATGAGGTCAAGGACAGGCATTTATGAAATGTACAGCACATATATGGGTGTTTTCATTGTCCATTGTTCTGAGCAGTTCGGAGTGGTAATTTAGTTTGTTTTCTTGGTGTGACATTCTTGAAGTTCATCTTTCCTTTTCTCTTTGAGCCAAGTGGTCTTCCCTGCTTCTCATTTTCTTTGCAGTCCACCTTTAAATGGAGAATAACATAAAAATTGAAACTGCTAGAGGTATACTGTCCTTAGAACTTCTATATGTAGAGACATAATGTCAGTTTTTGGGTTATGTTTTGTTTTTACCATGATGGGTACTGTGCTGCACGGTGCTTCCATGCAGAGCTGAAACCGACCACACATGAGTACTGGTAAACCACTAAGAAATTCTAAGCTTGCCCTGGCAAAGTGGTGGCAGTTGGACCACCCATGCATATAAAACCTATTTGTTTCATTGGACAGCAGGGCTTGAGATGTCATTTCATGCTAGAAGTCATGGGTTAGCTCAAATGTGCCAATATAACCCTCACCATGCTGTATATGGGCCCCCTCAAGCGATTTTGGTACACATCGCCTATGTAAGCAGCGAAGGTTCAGGCGAGCCTGCGCATCCGCGCAGTCTCGCCAGAACCTTCGCAGCTCGCTCATACAAGCAATGAATCAAGAGGAACCTTCAGACAGAAAGCCATATCCCTGGCCCCTCTGAATGGCTGGGCATGCGCAGTTAAAATTTGTCATGACGGAATGCTTGAAGACACAAATTTGCTTGGCGGGGCTCATATTCAGTATCCTACACTCCTCCCCAATTTTCATCCATTTGTGTGCCTAATGATTTCAATTTTTACCATGAAGCAGAATGGAAAACAGTCTGGATTCTTAGAAGCTAGCTGATCTGGATCTACAGTAGAACTTCGATGGCTCGAACACCGATGGCTCGTTTACCATGGATGTGACGAACCCATTCTTGAGTCCCTAGCGAAATCCTCTACATAAGAAATAGCAGGGGATAATTAAGGAGGTTTTAGTCTTTTATCTTGCAAATGTATGCTGTGTGTACTCATTAGAATCGCCTCGATGAGGCAATTCTAATGAGTACACACAGCATACCTTTTCATTATAGAACACCGAAAAGACGTCTAAAAGTATCTCGTTATGCCTCCTGACAGTAACCTCAGTGGCTCGAACTACCCCAGTCTCAAACAGATTTTCGAGGTCCCAAAGGTGTTCGAGCCATCGAAGTTCTACTGTATACTGTTTTACACAAAGGATATATCCGGGTTCAGCATGATATAGGGTTAAGTATAGTATGTTTGTTAAATGAGGTTTCAACTGGCCTCAGTGGCCTAGTGGTTAAGAGCCCTAATTCTTCAACATAAGGCCTCTCATCACTGTATGTTCAAGCCTTGCTTGGATGACATGATATGCAACAGAAGGTCAGGCGGTTTTTTGCTCTGTGTTTTGTCCACCTCTGATTCATGATTGACTTGATATTATGTATTTGACTGCTAATCATGACTAGCAGATGACATTTTCAAAGCGTTTTTTTCTTCTTTATTTTTCAGAGAAGAAAGCGCCTGACATAACATGGGCCCCGTCAAGCGATTTTGGTACTTATCATCTATGCGAACAGCGAAGGTTCAGGCGAGCCTGCGCATCCGCGCAGTCTCGCCAGAACCTTCGTTGCTCGCTCATACAAGCAGTGAATCAAGAGGAACCTTCAGACAGAAAGCCATATCCCTGGCCCCTCTGAATTGCTGGGCATGCGCAGTTAAAATTTGTCATGACGGAATGCTCGAAGACACAAATTCGCTTGGCGGGGCTCATATAATGTCAAGCCTTATTTACTTTGTTGTACCTTTGATTGTACAGAGGACCCTAGTTGTAATGACAGCTATTGTTCCTTAGCAATTAGCAGCTATAGCGAATTTACAGCTGTACAGAATCCAAGTAAGGAGTAGTATAATAGGTAAATAGGGACTTTTCTCCCTTGGCCTTTAAAATGACTGTTTTATGGAGTATTAAATAATTACAATATTCTTGAATATCTCCATTAATCGTTGTCCAATAAAACTGTCGTTACAACAAGGTTTGTTGTTATATCGAATGTCGGAATAAAGAGGGTTGACGGTTAAGGCTGACACGATTAATCGTATAATCGATTAATCAATCAATAAATTCAACAAAAATGATTATCATTTCTGATTAGCTTTTAATCGATTACTTGATAGGTACAATTTACTACCCAAAGTTATGCCTAAAATAGCTGGATGAGTGGCAAACAGTGCAGACCCTGATGAGATGCTGCATTCTGCGGCGTCTCATCTGGGTCTACACTGTTTGCTCAGGCCTGTCTGTTCAAATATACATATGGTAAAGTGTAACATATGGTAAGAGTCATGCTCAGAAGAAAGCCAGACAGGTAAAATTATGACAAAAACCTTAGCGATTACTAATCGATTATCGATCCCAATGACGGACTGATAATCGATTATCTTTTCAGCTCCGATTAACCCAGCCCTATTGACGGTCGTTCTTGAGAAATGGAACATTTTGGTTGATGCAAATGCTGACAGACTAACAAACGGATGGTCAAAACATGCAAAACCAGACTCCTACATCATCACATGCTTAACCCATTGTATACTAGTGGGCTCTTCCATTGCTATATGTTGGACAAGTCCATTTGTCATATAAGGTGTGTCAAGCCTATTTTTTCGTTTTTCTGACGGAAAATTCTGTTAGCAAATAGTTCAGGCCCTGATCAGATGCCGCATTCTACGGCATCTGAACGGGGCCTGCACTGTTTGCCCAGGTACCCCTTTAGGAGTTTCCCACATGCAATGGGTTAAAGCAGGCACCAACAAAAATCAAACTGGCATCTTCCTTAGGATTTCATGTTGCAGCTGAAGGGTTACAATGACTGAGATTTTGTAGCTTACCTTACTAGCCTCACTGAGAGCTGATGCTGTGGAGATTCCTGATGTCGAGGAGGTCTCGCTACTAGCATCTTCTTTTGTCTCAACATCTCCATTCTGTGATTCACTCTCCTATAAATAGACAGAGAACCTCATCAAAACCATATTTGTGATGATATAATTTGGATATGACACGCATCCTTACAACTCCCAAGTCTGCCTAAAATTGTATACAGTATCTCTCATAATTGGCCATTTCATTTGGAATGAAGTGTTGTTCTATTTTTCTTACTCATGAGACATAGCTTGTCAGAAAATACGAAAACTATATACCCCCATGGCATACTGCGTATGCCGGGGGTATAATTAAGTTTGTTGTTTGCTATTTTTAATCATCTCATGACGAATGGGAACAACTGTCAGATTTTACTACGATTTTTCAAAGGGAGATAACTTTCGGGGCTTCGCTTTTTTATAAGCCTTGTCCCACTGAAAAAGGGGTCTACTCTAATTCTTTCCTTTAAGAGTTGACCCCTATTGACATGGGAGACAAAAATACTTTTTGCAGGAGTTGCCTCCCCTGTTCCCATTCTCCTTACATATGACAAAATTCATGCAATCTCATGGAAATAAGCCAGTGCATACCCAAACAAACCTGTGGATCTAGAACTTGTCAGGATCTTACCTTAACCCATTGTATTCTAGTGCACACTTCCATTGCTATATGTTGAACAAGTCCATTCGCCATAAAAGGGGTGTCAGGTCTATTTTTTCGTTTTTGTTCTTATTTTGACAAAATTCAGTTAGCAAATAGTACAAGCCCAAGGAAAGAGGAAAAGAACAAGTGAAGTTCTTTGTCAAAAAGTTTACGTGGGCCTTATGACGATAAATAAAAAGGATATGTCAGAAGAACAATTTTATATAGCTATAGATAGTGAGAAGTATGCATATATTCCCTGATACGAGCCCGCCAATCGGGGCTAGGAGAAATAGATTGGGCTGCATGATGCTTCCACGCAGAGCTGAAACCAACTGTCCAGGAGTACTGATTAACCTATAAGAGGGACAAAGCCTGCCCAGGCAAAACAGTCCCTACATATTAACCCTTTTGGTTTGTATGGGAGGCAGGGCTTGAGATGTCATTTCATCTCAATGTCTGGTAAAAGGCCATCAAAATTGGAAGCAACATCTCCAAAATAGTGTTGATGGGGATGTAAAACCTCAATACCAACAAATATTCCATGATATCTGAAGCCAGATTTGCAGGATTCTCTGTGTCCAGTGCTGAGAGTTTTAAAACATAAAAAATATTGCACTTTTGTTTCTAAAGTGAGGTTTTTCCATTTTCAGGACAAAACTATTTAAATAGAGGATCTTAAGTGAGTGCTCATTAAACAAGCTGAGGAAAAAAATAAAATGTGAGGTTTTGTAGAGCATTTTATGCCTTTTCTTCAACGAGTTTAATAAATTCAATAATACATAAGTATGAATGCAAGATTCTATTTATCATATATCATTTAAAACAATTTTTATTCACGATTGTTTTACAAGTTTCAGCTTGATCGGATGAAAACTGTAGGAGGAGTTATCCGGAAACGAAAATGTTTATCAAAATTTTCAAAGGGGCATAACTCTTAATATTTGGTTGACGGTTGGCCACGCAAATCTCCAGATCATAGTCTTACTATCTACCAAGTTTCAGCTTGATCGGATGAAAACTGTAGGAGGAGTTATCCAGAAATAAAAAGTTTACGGACAGATGGATGGATGGATGCTGACCCCATAACATAATACAACCGTTTTTTTTTTTTAAAACAGGCGTATAATAATTATCAGGAGCTATGGGAAGAATTCTCTAGGGGCTCACGCATGAGTTAGAACAAGAATTTGTAGACGTGCCATTATGTACAAGCCATTGAAATTTCACTATGTAATGAAGTATCTGTGTTTGTTACCATATTTTCCTCTGCCTCCTCCACTATTATGCTGTCCTCATCCAGTGAGAGATTAACCATGTTGTCCTCCCTAAACTTCTCCAGTAGTGTACTGTGACTGTCGGTCTTTGTGAGATCTCGAGGATACCGGAAATCCCTCCGCACAGGGGTCTCACCTAAAAAGGTAAGGTACAATTTTATTTGAGAATTCTCTGAAATGATTTTGGTTTGGAGTTTAATGACCCAGCCAACACTATTTATCTTATGTCAAGCCAGTTTATAATAACCTAACCTTACTTTTCCTGGACAGCCTAATACCCCGAGTTGTAGAAAACTGGAAAACTTATGCAAAGTGAAACTTTGATGGCTCGAACATCATTAGGACCAAGAAAATATGTTTGAGACAGGGGTAGTCTTATTCATAGAGTCATGTCAGGAGGATTAATGCTTATATTAAAATAAGGTATGCTGTGTGTACTCATTAGGGACTCAAGAATTTACAGTAGAACTTCGATGTCTCGAACTCCGATGGCTCGTTTACCATGGCTGAGTCGAACCCGTTCTTGAGTCCCTAGGGAATTTCTGTACGTAAGAAATAGGGAGAGTAAAAATTAGGATATTGTCGTCTTTTATCTTGCAAATGTTTGCTGTGTGTACTCATTAGAATCGCCTCGATGAGGCGATTCTAATGAGTACACACAGCATACATTTTTCATTATAGAACATAGAAAAAATGTCACAGAGTATGTCGTTATGCCTCCTGGCATTAGCCCTCAGTGGCTCGAACTACCCTTGTCTCGAACAGATTTTCATGGTCCCAAAGGTGTTTCGAGCCATTGAAGTTCGACTGTATTCGAATCAGCTGTGGTAAACAAGCCATCGAAGTTTCACTCTATACACATCTGACACTTTTGTTTTTCATTGGTCCCACTGCTTTTCCTTTTGTTCAGTTTTTAGTGTTATGTACCGTAACGATCCTAACTATTGGTACAGAATGACCTAAGAAACCAGGGTCTACACTTTTTGCCATTCCATCTGCACCTTTTGGACTCCTTGCTTGATCATGAAACAAATTTGTTAAAATTTTAGAAGAATTACAGCAAGTCCTCAAGGTCATAGCAACAGATAAGGTTGGTGTTTTGTGATAAATGAAGGATATCTCCATAAAAACCTATGTTGTGGATATTCATTAGATATTCATTGAGGCGGTTCTAATGAATACCACAACACAGGATTATATGGAGAAATAAGGAACACTATCCTTCAATTATCACAAAATAGGCACCGTAACTGTTGCTAATCCCAAGGTGTCCGAATTTTTAGGATTTATATGGTAGTATTTATGTGACACACTTTAGGTGTTAAAGACATTTGTATAACTGAACAGAAAGAGCCAGCCTATGAGAAAAGGGTACTTATTGTATAGAAGTATATCAAAGGCTCGCATCCCCACCAATCGGGGCTTGCAGAAATAGATTGGGCTACATGATGCTTCCACGCAGAGCTGAAACGACTGCACATAAGTACTGGTAAAGCGCTTACAGGGTCTAAGCTGGCCCAGGCAAAGTGGTGTGAGTCCATACGGGTAAAGCCTATTGGTTTCATTAAGCGGCAGGGCTTGAGTTCTCATTTCATCTCAATGTCAGGTAAAAGCCCCAAAATTGGAAGAGATGTCTCCAAAATGACCTCAATAGTGCTGACGGGGACATTGACCCTAAAATCAAATAAACAACAAAGGCTCAGGCGTGCCTACACACAAGTGCAGTCTCACTGCCAGCTTTGGTACTCACATAGTACAATTTCAATGGCTCAAACACAAATGTGACAATGGAAACTTTTTTGACACTAGGGAAGCTAGAGCCACTGAAGCTAAATTACAAATAGCACCAGATCAGGGGGAATACTGGGGATACCTTTTTGATTTTCTTTGAAAAAAAAAGAAAAGAAAAAGATATGTTGTTATTACAACATTGGTGATTCTAAAGAGAGCATACAAATACAAATTAAGATATGTTGTTTGTACTCATTAGAATCACCTCAATGAGGTGATTCTAATGAGTGCACACAATATACATTTTCAAGATAAAAAGCAAATAATCCAAAATATATCAAAAGATCTGCAGTTATGGGAAATGTTTCCCAGGGACTCAAGAACAAGTTTGAAACAGCCATGATAAATGAGCCATCAATATGCAAGTCATCAAAGCCTCACCGAAATTAGTCACTGAAGACCTACAAAGAGCTGCATGCTTCTTGCCATGTTAGTTAGCTGTGCACTCACATTTGAAGAACATATAACGGAGACTGCTAAAGGCTCTTTCCTTATGTGCTGACTTGTATTATAGTTTAACAACAGTTTAAACATAAACTGAATCACTAAAAATAACTGATTTTTACCAGTTGGAACATCTTTCCGTAGCTCATCATTAACAAATCTTTGGACATCAGAATCTCTATCACTCAGCCTAGCAGAATGATCCTCTGCAAACTTCCCAGCTGCTGTGATTCTACTGCTTAGTAACTGGTTCTCTGTCTCTACTGCTGAGTCAAAACCTGCAGTCTGTGAGTCAATACAGGTGACCAGTCTATCACAGGCAGTCTGGTTTTCAGATTGTAATGACTGAAAAATAGAATAGTATTTCTTGTACACCAGATAAGGAAATCCATAGTTTTAGCTTGGGATAGATTATAAGAATCTTATATGGGTGTGAGGGGTGGATTGAAAAATCCGTCCCGAGGGACACTGTCCGGCATCACGAGGCTTGCCGAGTGATGCCGGTCAGTGATCCCGAGGGACGGATTTTTCTATCCACCCCTCACACCCATATTGGATTCTTTTTCTTGCATACCTTCCATTTCTATTGCGAATTTTTCATGCTGCTGTCATTTCTGTTAACGACGTCCGCCATTTTGTGATGACACAACAGGAATGTTTAGTGACGTCACGCATGACGCCGCCGCACATGAGGTTGTAATCAACCAGTGCATTTATCAAACACGCGATTATATTCGATTTGGGGTCGGAACACCAGGGTCAGAATATAAATTTCTATCCCAGGGTAAAATCAAGGATTTCCTTGTCTGGTGTGCAAGAAATTGTGTTCTAACCCTGGTGTTCTTACCCAATATCAAATATTCTTGCGTGTTTCATAAATGCTCTGGTTGAATACGACCTCATATGCGCCATCATTAAGGTTGACGTCACAGCATGTTATGTGAAGTTACTAAACATCACGGTAGTGTCATCACAATATGGCGGCGTGGGTCACTAAAGTGACTGCGGCATTAAAAATCCACGCTAAGAAATGAAAGGTATGCAAGAACAAGAGCTGTCACTGTAGGTGACCAATGCCCCTCGTGGGAGCCAATTTCTGAGTTTTTGCAAAATTTCAAGGGGAGATAATCCAGTTAAAAATAACAACAGAGTTATGGCCCTTGGTCAGAATGTAGCCCTTGTGATTGTCTCCAATGGATGAGATGTCAAGTCTGAAGAAGCCATCTGATCTGGATCTACACTGTTTGTCATTCAGTTTGTGAATTTGAACAAACTCATTATATCATGTAATCTGATTGGGTGAAAATCAAAAATGGGTTTGGCTAAGTTAAATATTCAGCAAGATAAGGGTTAAAACACAATTACTTAAAAACAGATCTGACAGCAATTTGTGCCTCATCATAAAAGCATAATAACTGACATGTTACAGTGGACTATTTAAATTCAGCACTACTACAACTAATTAGACTCTCTAAATTCATGTCAACTTTACTTCTTGCAAGTAGTTGTTCAAGGCAGTGTTAGCTTAACAAGCTCTTTAATGGTCATATTTTTAACTGTTCTAGCAAGTACAATATCTAAAATTTTGTATTTTTGCTGAAAAAATGTCGTTTTTTTTTTCATATAGGACTCACATGTAATGATTCTGCATATAGCGTTCATTTTTTTCAGCAAAAAATATCAGTATATTAACCATCAGTTTGAGGTTTAACGCCCCTGTCAACATTTTTTACATCATTTTAGAGACATTGCTTCTAACTCTTATCTGACACCGATATGAAATGACATCTCGAGCTCAATCACAGAAATAAACCGCTAGGGATTATATTCAGGGATCCCACATGCACAACTTTGCCTGGGCAGGCTTAGATATACTTAGCAGTTTACCAGTATTCATGTTCAGTTGCAGAAACACCATGCAGCCCAAAGAGGAATAAATTTCCTAGCCTGGAAGTGTGCCATTCACCTAAACACATTTTATAAGGGAACCCCCCCCCCCCCCCCCACACACACACACACACCCTCAAATGTTAACCCTTCTCTTGCTGAATATTCATTTAAGACACACCCATTTCTGTCTATCAAACAATCAAATTACTCGATGTAATTTATTGCTACAAATTCATAAACCAAATGCCAAACAGTGTAGATCCTGATCAGATGGCTTCTTCAGAAGCCATCTGATCTGGATCTACACTGTTTGCAAAGATAGGGGTTGTCGTGAACAGCAAGATAAGGATTAACTTTTCCATTTACCTCACCAGAATCAGAATTTTTCAGTCAGTAGATCACGAAATGAAGGTAAAGGTCAAGCATAAGTACTTACGTCTGTGTTTTTGTAGAAAATATTGAGATCTGTGTTGATGTTA
Organism: Lucinisca nassula; assembly: GCA_963580285.1. Taxonomy (NCBI): domain Eukaryota; kingdom Metazoa; phylum Mollusca; class Bivalvia; order Lucinida; family Lucinidae; genus Lucinisca; species Lucinisca nassula. Next base: position 171,162,859 of record OY757010.1, read on the forward strand.
GTTTCATGTTCTCTGCATCTCTCTTCCAGGTTATTCTGATATACATCTAAAAACTGAAATAAATATTTAATACAGAAATAAAATTCTTGCACATCAGGGTATCCTAGATTTTACTCAGGGATAGGTTAAATATGGGAATTCTCTTGTGCTTAAGGTGCACTGGCTGCAAAGGATATCATGTATACTGTCGTCAATGATGACTTCACTGCACATATTGTAACATCATTAAGCACCTCAGAGATGCTGTAACAAGACAGCGAACATTGATTTGCTCATTTCAATATAGAAAAAAAAAATCACTGTTTGCAAGGAAAAGGATCTTACAGGGGTTTGAGGCGTTTACAGAAAAATACGCCCTCGTGATCAGTGTCTGGCATCATGAGGCAAGCCTAATGATGCCGGACAATGACCCTCGGGATGCCTTTTTCTATCATCATCTTACCTTTCGCCCGAGTAGTATTAACATACTTCTAAGATGTGCATGCTGATCTGAACCTTTGCTGGTTGCACATGTTGGTTTCTATCTTTTTTATTTGCCTGAGTAATATGAGAAAGATATAAACCAACATGCACAACCACCGAAGGTTCAGAATCAACATGCACACTTCTGCAGTATGCTAAAATTTAACTTTGGTTCAGTGTCTTTAGATTCTTTATGCAACCCTGGAAGACTGAGATGAGGCTGTTAAAACATCTCATCTGTGACTTTGCTTGTTCCCAGTACCAACTAATATATTTTGCTGTGCCCGGACTCAAACTGCAATAAGCATGCTTTGCCTTCGTCCTCAACGCATTGTATGCTAGTGGACTCTTCCACTGCTATATGTTGACAATTCCATTTGTCATATAAGGGGCGTCAGGCCTATTTTTTAGTTTTTATTCTATTTTTGATGGAAAATTCTGTTAGCAAATAGTGCAGACCCTGATCAGACGCCGCGTTCTGCGGCGTCTGATCTGGGCCTGCACTATTGCCAAGGTCCCCCTTTAGGGGTTTCATGCACACAATGGGTTAAAAGGACATTTGGTTTTTAACCCATTTTAGAAGGGAAGCCCCAAAATGGGACATTGGCAAACATTGGAAAATGGCTGAACTGTTTGCAAACAGTGAAAGCCCAGATCAAATGACACATTCTTCAATGTCTGATCTGGACCTGCACTGTTTGCAAACAGTTCTGCCATTTTCAGAATAAATTTATAAGAATACCTCAACTGGACACCTTAATTTCAAAATGGACTTCTGCTTATATATGGATTTAGTGAGGAAGATTCTAATCAGTTCAAAATGGGTTAAAGAGAATGTATACTCCTGGCTGAAATTTCTGCCAATTTTTCAATGGGAAACAACTTTTGGGACTTCCGGTTTGCTTTTCTAAAAACTCTGCCCCATGGAAAAACGGGTCTACTCACATGGAAGACAAACCACCTCTGCTGATGGTGTATCCATTCCCATTAACAGAAAGAAATGTACATTTAATCAGATGCCCCATAAGGCAGCTGGCCTTCACTATTTGTTTACATCAATTTCTAAAATCAACTCATCCTGATAGCCCTATATTTTGAAATGGAATCCTTCTACAATGTATATATAAGGTGAAAGAATCCATTCAGTACAAAAATGGGGTTATAAATTCGTATTTATAGACACAAAAGCTGTTCAACATGTAAACATTTGTGGGGAAAACATCTGGAGACAGTTGTTCATTGCATGGTTTATATGTGATCAGTGATCTCTGATTTCATAATGCTGTTTACAGGGCCCTTAACATGCCAATCACAAAAACTTACGTCTGTTTTGTTGTCTGCTGGACTCTATAAGTCATTGTTTCAAATGGTGTGGACCAAGATCAGACTGCTCCTCTAGCAGAAGTCTGATCAGTGTACACACTGGTTGTGGGGACCTAGATCTGACTGGTTCATACTGTTTGCCTGATTCAAAAGTTTGCAAGAAAATGCAGACATCATTTTCAGATGCAGTTTTTCTGGGCATAAGACTCTAGAGTTGATGCATTGGTTGTGATGCATCTCCAACAAATGCAAATGAATGGAAAAACTGGGCCTGCTACGAAGCATGTTCGGCAGAAAATCAACACCAATAAGACAAAACCGGACGTGAAAAACCAAAAACAGTCATATGGTTTCAGCCGAGCAATAAGAAGTCTTCAACTGTGTACCCTACAAAGATTCTGGTCAGGCTGTGAACAGGGCTTCTGATCAGGTCTTACTGTGCACAATCTATGGATGCCCTGTGGATACAGACAAGGAAGGCTGCAGTCTAAATGATTGGGTACACAGGCTGATTTGAGTTCATCAAGTGCACACCCTCAAAGACACTTTTACTTGTCAACGCCCATATAAAGAGAGAGAGAGAAAGAAATGGAAGAAAATTTTTACATACTTTATTTCTATGCTCACTTCCTAATGCTGTATATTTCTGAATCTCTGTACATATCTCTTGTGAAGTTGTACTATCCCCTTTAACCTGCAAAGACAACAAACATCCTACTATTAGGGGAAGGAATATACCTGCATATTTTCTGTCATTTATTCTAATGGAGATAACTTTCCAGTCTTCCTGTTCCCACTTCTAATAATTCAGCCCCTCGGAAAAGGGGCCTATTCTTAAAGGAAAGAATTTGCTCCTAAGCAGAGCAGACCACTACTATTCTGAGGAGCAAATTCTTTCATTTAAAGAGTAGACCTCTATTTAAAATGGAGATAAAAAATACTATTGTAGGAGTTGTCTCCCCTGAAGACGTATCCATTCTCCTCAATACTGGTACAGGGTAAACTCAGAAAATAAAATAAGCTGACACACTCTGACTTAAGCTCTTCAAATGCACATGCTGACAATTAACCCATTGTATACTAGTGGACTCTGCCATTGCTATATGCTGGACAAGTCCATTTGTCATATAAGGGGTGTCAGGCCTATTTTTTTGTTTTTATTCTATTTTTGATGGATAATTCTATAAGCAAATAGAGCAGGCCCTGATCAGACGTGTCTGATCTGATCCGAAGCGTCTGATCCGGGCCTGCACTGTTTGCCAAGGTACCATTTTGGGGTTTCCCGCATACAATGGGTTAACCCTTAAGATGCCAAGAGAAACTGCATCTGAAAATGTTGTCTGTTTATGTCATCTGCCACACCTTGAAAAGTTTTAACACACATTTTTGCATACAACGTGGGCCCTGATCAGATTGCAGTCTGATATGGGTCCACAATTTGCAACAATGACTTTTTAAGTAAGCAGTAGACGACAAAGCAGAAGACGATTGTTGTGATTGGAATCTTAAGGGTTAACAGGGCTGTATGTATGACTTAAAACTTTCATGTTAAGTTTGTGACACTTGCCATTAAGCTAGAAAAGAGATTCTGGAAAGAAACAAGAAAGATGTGTATGTGTAACACGAAAATGACCCCGGGCCAAGGTCAATTTTTTCTTTAAAGTAGGTTATTGGTCAAGGTCAAAGTGACAGGTCAAAATGTTTTGTTTGAGTGGGAAGCCCCTACATGCCAAATATGAAGGCTCTATCTGAAACGGTTCAAAAGTTATGAACAATGTTAAAGTTGTCCAACCAACAAACAAACTAACAAACAGACAGGGAAAAAACAATATGACCCCGCTGTAGTACACATTCTATCTCCAGAAACTTATAAATGCCCTTCTTGAATCAGCGAAAGGAATGAAATGTTTGAAATACATAATGCAGTAAAAGATTCTAGGTTTTGATAATTTGAGTTCTTAGAACTTCACATTTCATAATCCTTATCCCACTAAACACGACAACCCCTACTTTTGGAAACAGTGTAGATCCTGGTCAGATGGCTTCTGAGAAGCCAACTGATCTGGATCTACACTGTTTGTCATTCTGCTTGTGAATTGAATGGATACTGTATATTAAATTTGATTGGTTGAAAGTCAGAAAAGGGTGGGCCTAAATACATTTATTCAGCAGGATAAGAGTTAAAGCATTTATTTGTGTATGCATTGAGCAAGAAAATACATACCAGGTAGCTCTTTCTACTACAAATCTTAACCCTTGTCCTGCTGAATATTTATATATGCCACACCCACTACCGATTATCAACCAATCAGATTACTTGATGCAAATTATTGCAACATTCACAATCTGAATGGCAAACAATGTAGATCCTGATCAGATGGCTTCATCAGAAGCCATCTGATCTGGATCTACATTAGTTCAAAGATAAGGCATATCGGGGATTAGCAGGACAAGGTTAAGGACACATTGATTGATTGTTTTGGGTTTTACAACACTTCAATCGTTGTGGGTCATTTTTGACGTCCCCAGAGAAGGAGAGAGAAAAGAGATAGAAGAGATGGTAGAGGAGGTGAAAGTGAGGGACAAATGAGAAAGAGGACAAGAGCACCGCAAGCGGGTGCCAACGCTCGTCTGCAGTTTTTTTTAGAAAACAAAAGTTCTAAGTCAAATCAAATTGCAAGATGGAGTTATAAAACTTGTAGGGAATGTAGCTCTTGTGATGGTGAGTATGTGTATGAAGTTTCATGAAGGTAGGCCAAATACTTTTGGAAATATGGTCAAGGTTAAGTTTTTTGGTTAATTTTTCGAAAAATAGGTCAAAGTTCAAAGGTCAAGGTCACAGGTCAAAAAGCGTGGTATGACTGAAAAGGTCTTGTCCCAAGGAACATTCATGTGAAGTTGGAAGGCTCTGTTGTGAATAGTATTGAAATAAGAGACAAAAACAATTAAAAAAAAACGGAGAGAAAAGGGGAGATAATTCAATCAAATTGCAAGATGGAGTTATAAAACTTGTAGGGACTGTAGCTCTTGTGATGGTGAGTATGTGTATGAAGTTTCATGAAGGTAGGCCAAATACTTTTGGAAATATGGTCAAGGTTAAGGTTTTCGGTTAAATTTTCGAAAAATAGGTCAAAGTACAAAGGTCAAGGTCACAGATCAAAAAGTGTGGTATCACTGAAAAGGTCTTGTCCCAAGGAACATTCATGTGAAGTTTGAAGGCTCTGTTGTGAATAGTATTACAAGAAAAATGCCTAATGGCATTATGGACGGGTTTTTTTTTTTCAGTATGGTTAGGATGGTGGTGGCATGGGTGGGGTAGGGTGGGGTGTGCTGGTGTGGGGTAGGGTGGGGTGGAATGGGTTAGGAGTCGGGTGGGATGGGGTGGAATTTGTGGTGGGGTGGGGTGTGGGGTGTGATGGGGTGTGGTGGGGTTGTGGGGTGGGGTGGGGTGGGCTTGGGTGAGGTCGGGTAAGGTGGGGAGTGGTGGGATGGGGTTGGGTTGGGGGTGGATTGGGGTTGTTTTGGGATGGGGATGGGGGTGGGGTGGGGTTGTGGGGTAGGGTAGGGTATGCTAGGGTAGGGGGGGGTGGGTAGGGTATGTATATAAAACTAAGTATGCATGTATGTACAGAACAAATGCAATATCCTAACCCAGTAACAACTTTTTGTGTGTGTGTGTGGGGGGGGGGGGGGATTTGTTTATGTGTTTTACGAAGAAAATAAAATAAAGTTTTTTCTATTTTTAGCTCTATTTTTAGCTCTAGTGGCCACTGATTTTAGCAATTTTGAAAAAGGGTCACCTAATGAACATTTCTGTAAAATAATTTTGAAATCGGGCCATTATCCCAGGAGGAGATGTCGTTTAAAGAAATTGTTGACGGACGACGGACATCAACTCACCTTGAGCACTTCGTGCTCAGGTGAGCTAAAAAAAGAACGAAAAAAAAAAAAACAAAAAAAGAAAATTCCATGCCTGTGCATGCATGTATGTATTATTACTAGCAACTATCAGGGGAGGAAGATAATAATTGTTCATATGTGTTTATGGAGAGTGAGTGAGTGCTTGAGTTTTACGTCCCACCAACAGCTATGGTCATATGGAGATGGGACCTCGGTTTAAAGACTCATCCGAAAGTCTGGAGAAGCCCGGGATCGATCCTGCGATCCCTGGTTTACAAGTCGAGTAGCGTAACCACTACACCACAGAGGCTTCTATGTGTGTTTATGGAGAAGAAAAAAAAAATAAAGAAAAAAAAGAATGAAAAAAGAAAGAAAAAAAAAAGAATGAAAAAAGAAAGAAAAAAAAAAAAAAGAACAGAAAAAAAAAAAAAAAAAAAAATGTCTCCACCGGGGTTTGAACTCACGCCCCTCAGATTCATAGTCAACAATAGGATCCGTAGTCCAGCACTCTATCCACTACACTGGCATTTGAAAAAAGGTTAACCAAAAGGTAAACCTGAAAAACGCAAGTTTGAAAAATGACAATTTCCGCCAAAATTTTAGTCTTTTGCGCCATTTATGGATAATACACGAAAGCGGTACCTCCACTTATGCATCAGTCCTGATATTAAAACAATCTGCTGCAGAATAGATGAAAAATATCACTTTGAAAAAAGGTTAACCAAAAGGTAAACCTGGGACGACGCCCGCCCGCCCGCCCGCAGGACGCCCGCCCAGCCGGACATCGCTATTTTAAGAGACGGATTTTTTTTTAAAAAACCCGTCCAAAAATGAGAGCAAAAAATGTGTTTCAGAAAAAAATTGGAAAAGGGGAGATAATTCAGCCAAAATCAACAATGTTGTTATGGTCCTTAGTCAAAATGTAGCTCTTGTGATGATGAGTGTGTGTATGAAGTTTCATGAGGCTAGGTCTTATACTTTTTAAGTTATAGCCAAGGTTAAGTTTTTTTGGAACGACGCAAGACGACGCAGGACGACAACGCAGACGCCGGAGTGATGACAATAGCTCGAAAGTTTTTTTTCAAAAAACAGACGAGCTAAAAATGAATGGAAGTGCAGAAACAAATTAAATGACAACCTTCCCCCTCTACTCTTACCTGCTGCAAGGATAGCAGGCTTTGCCCAACATCAGTATCAGCTGGACGTCCCAGTAATACAAGATACATGTCACCTTCACCTCCCCCAACCACCCCTTTTGAAAGGGCACACATATTTACCTTGACTAGATCTTCCTGTATACACTGACAGTTAGACTGTAGTTTTTCTTGTATTTCTTCAACACCACTGTTAGATACTTGTTTTACATTATTTATCTCACTGAAATAAACATGCACTAGTTAGACTGGAACAGCTGTAAGTACACTAGCCTTATATTTGGAAACCCTTTTTGCCTTGCATTTGGAAACTCTTTTCGCCTTACATTTGGAAACTCTTTTAGCCTTACATTTGGAAACACTTTTAGCCTTACATTTGGAAACTCCTTTAGCCTTACTTTTGGAAACACTTTTAGCCTTACATTTGGAAACTCTTTAAACCTTACATTTGGAAACTCTTTTAGCCTTACATTTGGAAACTCTTTTTGCCTTGCATTTGGAAACACTTTTAGCCTTACATTTGGAAACTCTTAGCCTTACATTTGGAAACACTTTTAGCCTTACATTTGGAAACTCTTTTAACCTGAACAACCAACTTCAGGGGAGGCAACTATTAAAGGTGGCAGATTTTTCTGCCATTTTTCAAAGGGAGACTACTTTCTGGACTTCCTGTTCACTTTTTTATAAGCCTTGTCCCACTGAAAAAGGGGTCTACTCTTAAAGGAAAGAATTTGCTCCTTAAGAGCAAATTCTTTCCTTTAGGAGTTGACCCTTATTGACATGGGAGACAAAAATACTTTTGCAGGAGTTGTCTCCCCTGAAGGTGTATCTATTCCCCTTAAAAAACTATCTCCCTTATCAACAAGGATTTACACTAGAAGAACTGAGCATAAATTATTTCCTTTAAAAAAGACATTATTGGATGTGTATTAACAAAAACGGAACCAGAAGTTGTCCCTCTTGTAGAAAATAGACTGTTTTCAGTACAAAAAGGGTCAAAAGCCATAACAAGATGCTCGGCAGCTCCAGTTTCTTAAAATATTCCAATATATATGGGAAGCAAGAGCTTCACTAAACAAGCGCTGCGACAACAGGAGAGCACAGAGCCTCACTGAACAAGGGCTGTCGCAGGACAGAACAGCTCGGCTGTTTTGAGCCTCATCTACATATGTTTTCACATTAATATGAGAAAGGTTTTTAAAACAGCTCTTACATGAAGTATTTGCATTGGATTATATTCCAAATAGAAATATATTCCATATGTTCCAAGACTTCCTTAGATGCAGACATGAAACCACTGTTGATTAGACTATCTGTTACAGTATGCACATTTATATGCATCCATATTTAGTCCATAAGCACTCTTCGCCCCCGCCAATCGGGGCTTGGAGAAATAGATTGGGCTGCATGGTGCTTCCACGCAGAGCTGAATCTGACCACACACGAGTACTGGTAAACTGCTTAGAAAGACTAAGTCTGCCCAGGCAATGCGGTGTGAGTCAGATCCTCCAATGCATATAAGCCTTCTGGTTTCATTGGGCCTTAATAGTGTTGATGGTGATGTTAAACCCCAATGCAAACAAACAAAACAAAATCCATAAGCACTCTCCAGATTGACATTTCCGTACATCTCTGACTTTCCGGAATGTGCCTTAAAGTTCAAGGATGCCCAAGATCTCGGCTATATGACGGGTGTAAAAAAATAGGGATAATTCTGGTGGTAAAAAACCCTTACACAATGAGATATAAATATCTATAATATAATATCCTTGATGGTCTTATCAGTGAGTATCAATTTAGTTTGAATTCTTGTGAGTAGAGTTTTCGTGCTCAGCTGAGTTGAACATGAATAATGTTTATTAGCCCTGGACCCAGAATGAAAAGTTATCAATGTGGGCCAAGTTGTTTAAAGCACTGTTACCTCAACAAACTTGTAAGTGGTCAAATGTTAACTGTTCTAGCAAGTGCAATATTTAATACTCTGGCATTTTTGCTGGAAAAATGTGAGTAGCTTTTGCAAATGCAATATCAGCGTGTTTTGCCATATTAACTGATCCAAGTTGCAATGATATGTTAATTTTTATCCCCACGTTTTTTGAAGAAAAGTGGGGATATTGTTATCGCCTCCGTCCGTCCGTCTGTCCGGCTATCTCCTCCTATACCATTCATTGGAATTCAACCAAATTTGGTGTGTGAGTTACTTACATGAATGGCTTCTGCAAGAGCACATTAATTTTTGGACCAGCCCCCAGGGCCCCCTGGAAGAGGTCAAAACGTGGGGATTTGCGATGGCGCGCCATCGACTGCGCGATCTAGTTTTATATTAACCTGACCCTGTCATGAAACTTTGCAGTATACAATTAAATGTAGACATTTACTCAAGACACTTTATGAACAGGAAAAGCTGTGAATGGTAGCAATACATTCTATTTAAAGACTATGTCATACTATCATTGAAATATTGACTAGACAGCCGTACCTATCGAAGTTATTACATAACTCCACAGTTGTTCCCGAGCATTTCTCAACTTCGGCCACAGTCTGCAAATAAAAATAATACATTTAACAAAATGGTTTCAGTTATAATCTGGAAAACACTATTTTCAGACACTAAAATAAGGGGAAAAAGATGGGAAGCCCATCTCAACC